>JALQBC010000001.1:1200000-1800000 GCA_023375675.1 Cytospora piceicola | reverse complement strand
GGCTTGGTCAAGTTTTCTGTGCTAAGGCATTATTGATTAATCGATCATTAGTAAAGTAGATTTCCAGGCCTCCAGAGAGATTACATCGATCGGGCGGCCGAACGGCGTCCACTTATGATGCGGCGTTTATTCTGTACTGACCCTAGAAAACAAAGATTTGAATGATATCGGACTTACTTTCTTAAGCTGTACTTCGAGCCGTAGCCTCCCCGCCCCCAAATTTGGGCAGTACGATTACAAAACCAAGGCGATCAGGACGATAGTTATTTTGTAAGACGAGCATCAAGACTACGAGCCCATTTCCGCCTTTGAAATTAAATGACATAGGACTCCGTACAGTATGGGGGCTTGTCACGCCAGATAGGATGGCGAGGGGGTAAAGCTCGGTAACGCACCTTGGTCCGACGCCCCTTCCAATAAATAGATGCACTGCTTATTTCGATGTTTATCTACAGTACGGTATGGCTAGCATATACTTCCCGTGCTGTGTAATTTGCGCATGCCCGATTGGGAGAAGGGGTGTGCAAAAGGTCCGAAGGGGGGCAAACATTCTTTGAGGCATGAATACGGGGCGTGTTGCGAAGCTATCCTGACCAAAAAGACAGTGTTCCGGGGGGAAGCAAACACAATCTCCTTCGAATTCTTCGTAGTGAATTGCTGAAAATCAATAACAAGGCACGACGCCATTTGCAAGTAATCTTCTGTTATCAGCGCCAAAGGTTCACATACAGTAATCAAGCCTCACTCATTTCCGTAACGGCAAGCTGCTCCAGTCATTGTGCCAACTTGCACTCCCCTCCTTCTTTGGCCATATTTGCCTGAAGACCCTCATAGCTACCTTTCCCGCCGGCTCGTCACCAGGCTTCTCCAGCGCATGCCGACTACACTTGGCCTCTCTTGCGCGTTTGTCCAGTTCTCGAATTCTGACACCGACCTCATCGTCTCTTAAGCTCCTCTCGAGGCTATACGATCTGCTCAAACACCGAATGACCTCACACATGTCTCCTGCAAGTCTACCGAAACTGTTGCCTCCGGACGGCTGAAGCTTGAGTGACTGGAGAGGCCTTTTCTCCTTGGACTCGTTGATGACTTCCCAGATTGACCGTGCCAAAGCCTCGTCGAGCGCCGAGTTGAGTAATGCAATGCGCACATGGCCGAACTTGACGAGCGGGTTGGTTTGCCATGTGATCCTGTCGAACGGGTCATCGAAGTCATTGTATGGTGGTTGTGAGAGCACAGTCTGACGCGGGGCATCATGATCAGTGCAGTCCAGTGTTAGGGACAGCTCGGTCAGATGGCGCATTTTCCCTAGGGCTCTGTACACCGAAACTTCCGTCTCATCAGACAAGGAACGCTTGATACTTATCCGGAGGCTTTCCAGACGAGGGCATTCTCTTTGCAGCTTCCGTACCGCTGGAAAGTCTAGTTCTGAACCAAGGTCGAGGGATAAACTGAGCAGACTCGGCCCGTGCTTGTGGAGTATGCAATCGAAGACCTCGTCTGGCTCCCCGGAATAGTCCAGCAACTCAAGGGGCGGTATTCTGGAAAAGAAAGCCAAACAACTGCTAATGGCAGTTTCGGACCCGCGTAAATGCAGACGTAGCTTCTTGAGGTTGGGCAGGGTGACATTCTCCAGGGCCCAACTCAGCATCGGGCCAGAAGCAAATCTGACATCCAGCACACGTAGATGGGAGAAGTCTATTGATCCAGCCAACCTATCCATGAACGGCTGGTTCAGGAAAGGCATACCATGCAGGGAGAGGCTTTCCAAAGAGCCAGGTGAAGGAACGCCTTCATCCTGGAAGACACCTAGCCAAGGCTTCCTTGGCGCAACACTGGATGAACGCAGTGGATACCTGTTGCTGCAGAACAGGGTCCGGATCTTCTTCAGGTTGGGCGCCATCCTAGTCACGAGTCGATGGTATGCCTCTATATTCCAGTCGTCTCTGTCCCCAGAGTCCCTGAATACATGACGGACTGTGATACTGTGCAGGCATGGCGATGTAGCGATGTCCAGCTCCTGAGGATCGACGGTTGGCTCGTGGAGGCTTTTGAACCGAAACCTGTATATGTGCAAGCGGCACTGTGGATGGTGCTTGTGGAGCGCCCTGAGCAGGCATGGAGGAAGCATGTAATTGGGCGTGTAGACCAGGTCGCCTATGTGTGACAGGAGGCTGATAAGGCCTGCCACAGGAAGCCATGCCTTGTTCTCTTCTTCCCCTACTGGTGGGAATGGCTCATCTCTATCATACCGAAGATCTGCCTCTGTGCCTTGGTCCTCCCCGTAGACCTCGTCCAACCAGGTATCATTTTCATTGTCGAGCTCCTTTCTATCCCGGTGGGAGCCCTGGGGGACTATCGCAACTTGTCGGACATGATCCTGGCTCTGCGTACGCCGGAGTAAGTCGGCCCAGTCGACTGCTTCTTGTTGCAGCTGTGCGGGATCGGTGACTGTTACTTGTAGCCGTATACGGCGAAACAACCATACCTTCGCAGCAGCGTAGCAGGTCTTGCTCACACAGGACAAGGATACGAGGCTCGGTCTATGGGTATCGTGCAAGTAGCGAGCGACGTGCTGGAGGGTCTCTGCAGGAAGGTGATCCATACGCAAGTCGGACATATCGCCAGTGATTGCCGCTCGGCTGCTAGATCGGGAGAGATGCCCCTTCTCATGTGATTTGTAAGAGTGTAACAGCCAACTGGCATTTTATATGCAGCTGAGGGTTGGGACCCCCTTCGAGTATGTCCACAATAAAGTGGGGCCACTTCTTTGTGTCCAGGCAGAAGCCGCAGAGTGTCAGAGTGTGTATACATACACAACAGTATACGGTACATGATATGTTATCAGGATGGTTATAAGATCTCGATGACCAACGGAGAGACATGCACATTGGCAGCCCCGCTCACTCCAGATGTCACAAGCCACAGTAGAATCACCACAGTGATATCAACCCTAACCCGCCATCGACCACTTGTCCGTATTTGCGAGAAACAACATTGTACATTCAGTTATAAAACCAGTTTACCGTAGTAGAATAGATTCAATATACAGAGACTGTCCTGGGTAAGAATTCATATACTCAACAATAGACCTCCACTTTATGGATTGACCGTCTCTACCCTTATACCATGTGGGACAACTGGCACAAAAGGGGGGGGGGGGTCAAATTATGTAAGCAGCTACACCCCAGTAGATAACATGACGTGAAGACTCGAGGAACTCATACTTTTGTCCAAGGTACATCGTAACAGCCGAAAAGCATCTGGTCAGATCTTATCCCTTGCCCTGGAGACATCGAAGTATTGGGATATGCGCTCGGTGACTGATGCCGAGAAAGTGTGCTGCCCAGGTGCGGCGCAGCTCAATCCTCGCAGCAACTGGCATGAATGCAATTGGACGCCGCTCCATCAACACATCACGGCTCTCCACAACCATCCTCTCGAAATCGTTCGTCAGGAAGCCGTTTGTCAAGCTACTTGAACAGACATCGCCCAGAGATCAACTGCTCACGCGCTTCCTCTGGTCCCGTTCGACACACCCTCCAGCAGAGAACATGTCGCCTCGCACCTCCATCGAGGAGTTTCAGGTGCTCGTCAAACGGAGCTACCGTATCGTCGCCCTCTGCGGCGCCGGCCTGTCCGCATCCTCGGGCCTCCCCACCTTTCGAGGCTCCGGTGGGATGTGGCGCAATCATGAGCCGGAGTCCCTGGCAACACCCGAAGCATTCAAGAGGGATCCAGCCCTTGTCTGGCTTTTCTACGCCTGGCGTCGACACCTGTGCCTGAACGCAGAGCCCAATAACGGCCACTACGCGCTCGCAGAACTAGCCAGGAAGAAGCCGAATTTCCTCTGTCTGACCCAGAATGTTGACGGTAAGTTGCAATCAACTTTCCCCTCCCCTCCCGTCCCGTCTGTCGGCCCTTCCCGTGTTGAGCTCCATTCCTTCACTTCAGGCCTATCCACCCGAGCAGGCCATCCCGCATCCCAGCTCCGCACCCTCCACGGAAGCATCTTGGATCTCAAGTGCTCCGGGGATCGTTGTGCCTACGTCGACAAGGACAACCGCTCGGACCCATTATGCCCGGCCCTTCAGGCCGCCTCCGCCGTGGACACGGCACCCGGCGACCAGTCCGGCAAGATGCCGCTCCTCGACCCGGCCGTCCCGGTGCCAAAGATCGACGTCAAGGATCTTCCCCACTGCCCCAACTGTAAGACACACCTCTTGCGTCCCGGTGTAGTATGGTTCGGCGAGGCCCTGGATTCGGAGATGCTGGCCGAAACGGCCGCGTGGATCGAACAGGGGCCAGTGGACTTGATGTTAGTCGTTGGCACGGCCGCTGTGGTGTGGCCTGCTGCGGGATACGTTGAGGATTTGAGGAAAAAGGGGGCCGTCGTGGCAGTGATCAATCCCGATCCTGATGCGGCTGCTGGCTTGGAACCAGAGGACTTTTTCTTCCAGGGCGACGCAGCTGAAACCCTGCCTCATTTATTCGCTAAAGTGAAAGATTTCCAGATGCCTTCGTGACTTGACATCTGGATGTTGGATTGGGAGCTTCAATAGAGCTGGCCTATGATAGATGGTAAGACCCCTTTAGCTTTTGTGCTTGGTTCAAAGACATTATCAATTACTGCATAATCAGGTACATAGGGTATCAGTTCTAGATGCCAACAGCAACATTTCCTCCCAGAACAGTACTACCATTGGTGTTGCTCAACCCTTTTATCAACTCCGCGCCCCTCTCACCAGCAACCATGACTCCAAACTGCGGGTTTACCGTCAGAGGCGCCAGGATACTAGCATCAATGACGTGCAAGTTGTCCATACCGACCACCCTCGTCTGCGCATCCACACACGCCCCGATCCGGCAGCTCGAGCTCCAGTGGTTCACGAAGCCCACCGCGTACGACGACGGCGTGGTGATGTACGTCTTGATCTCCTCCTTGGTCGCGTCCTTCGGGATGTTCAGCGGCACCAGTCCGGAGTCGGACTTGTCCAGCGCGGAGAAGATGTCCAAGATGAACTGCGCGACGTCGTCGGCGTCGCGGCCCGCCGGGTCGGAGTAGAAGAAGCTGCTGGTGGGGCCGGGGATGAACTTCCCCGTCTCCGAGTCCTGCGAGACGCCGACGCTGCCCGTGGACAGGAGCCCTGATGTCCCGTAGATGTTCACTGTGATGGTGGAGTCATTGCTGAAGTCGTTTGCGCCGGCCGTGCCGACGGTGCCCTGTAGGCCTGTCGGGGGGGTGTTGTCCGTGTGGTTGATATATGTCCAAAACACGGACGTCTGGCCCGCAAACGAGTATGGGCCGGAGCGGCTCTCCAGGTACAGGTCCTCGTCGGACTGCACTGGTGAATCGTAAGAGTAAGTGTAGGAATCGACGTTTGGCGAGGTGAGCTCGATGAACGTGTTCGGGTTGTCGAACAACTGTGCGCCCACAGCGCTGTTGTTGATCCACGACGAGGGCGCCAGGGCTGGGTCCAAAGCGCCGGCCTGGGACATGGTGGTCAGGATATCGGCGGGTCCAATGCCGGAGTGCATCAGCAGTGAGGGACTGAAGACAGCACCGCCGCTGAAGATCACCCGGCCGGTAGAGGTCAGGTTGATGGTGGTATCGACCCCGTTGACAGTCGCGAGCACCCCGGTTGCCTTTGATCCTGTCCTAACGGCACGGGTGACGGTCACGTTGCTTTTGAGAAGGAAGTTGGACCGCTTCAACGCCGACTGGAGGTACGTTGTCACGGGACCACCGCGTTGACCGCCATGGTAGTCGTACAGGGTATGTCCAAACACGGAGTTCTTGCGGTCTGCCTCGTCGTTCATGTTGACCTCCGAGTACCCTGCGCCATCGACAAGCCATTTCTTCATGACCTCGTAGCTTGAATCGACATCTTCGGGGTCCGAGACCTCGACGGAGGGCTGCCTTGCGTACAGCCTCTGGATTGCAGCGTCCACGTCGGAGCTCTTCCAGCCGTCGGGGTGGAAGTCGTCCCAGTCCGAGGCTGGTGGCTCGAAAAACAAACCGGCGTTCACAGAGCTAGAACCTCCAATGTTGCAACCGCCGTAAGCTGAGTACCTACTCCCGCACAGGAGAGAGTCTGATCCCGTTACGAAGATTGTGTTGTCTAGCATTGTTTCGTCAGCCACGAGGCCAGGTGGGCGTGAACAAGGGGGCGGGAGGGCTGCAATCCCTCTACCAAATCACTCACATAGTCCCGGAACGTCCACACGGGACAGGTCTGTCCCGTCTAGCCAGTCTGGCTTCTCAGTACCGCCAGTGATTCCATATGACGGGCCTCCCTGCTCCAGGAGGAGTGTCTTTCCGCCCGTCTCGCTCAGCCGATCGGCGACGATGATCCCTGCCGGACCAGCGCCCACCACGATATAATCGTATGCATCGGTCGTCCAGTCGCCAGCTCTCTGGACCCTGGCTCTGGGGGCGGCAAAGGCAGCTGGCAAGAGCAGGCCTGCTATGGCGGTTCGGAGTGTGCCTTGCATGGTCGTTGGTGTTTCCTTATTCGCACCGCTGCTCCGATGATTATTTGTCCTTGGATGCTCAGAGTCGGCGTGATGTTGCCAGAAGAGTGAGGTGGGTTTAAGGTTTTACTTAAACTACTCTTCGATTATAGATCCGAGCCGGCTTAGGTAGTCGCTAGGCTGAGTCGAAGGCTTCTTGTGGAGATGGATCCATACAAGCGAGATTTGGGATGATGGTCGGGGTCACCTATTTAATATAATGAGTGGATTTTTTCTGAACGCAACGGCCATGGGATCCATCACTAATGGTCGTATTCCTGGAGAATAGTTCGACTATATGACTGTGCCACAATACCTTCGGACCTTCCTAGCGCTTTATTGCTTAAATCGTATAGTCCGCTCAGCCTCCTTAATTGTTAGTCTATCCTACTTCCCCTATGACGAGTCTTACTAATATTGATGACCGAGGTATTTCAGCGACTCGCAAACAAGAGAAGTTACATAGTAAGCCAATCAGTTGTGTACAATCCTCGATATCGAGGCAATCAATACGAGGTGAGCATGGCTCCACAACCGGACTCTCCGTGGCATCCACCTGAACCATAAAAGACTCCTCCTCGTATATGAACCAAGAGGAATCCGCCTCTATGTCCTTCAACTACCAGAGTACCTAGTTCCATTGTTTGACTGTGCCGCCTAGAAACTGAACAATTGAGAATGTATGTAGAAAGTTTTCCAGCTCGGCAAACTCGTTTAATGTTTCATCATGAAGTATTTACCCTACTCAAGTACCTAGGTAGATAGTGACGCACGGCACTAGCCCGATGAACTCTGAGTCGTTCTTCTGGCTTTCTTGTTGTCAACTTCAACCGTCCGTCTCCCAAGCAAAAATACGAGGAACAAAAAACACCGGCCCATGATCCCGGAACAAATTCGGCCCCTGATCCTTGGGACGATCTTCCCAAATGCCGAAACTATATAACTCCGTAGCCCATCCTTTGAATTGTAATCCGTTAGATCGTATCCAGTGTAACTGAATCCTATCGCGTCTAGTACACCGCCACCATACCTAGTTTCCAAGGTTTTCCCGAAGCGTCCGAAACGACCTCCACCCTCCCTCCAAGTTCCAAGTAATGTATCTATATTCGAGTCGAGTTGAGAAAGTGGTGACCGCATGCAGCGTTTTAGATAAACGATGCGTGCACACGAGGAGGAATCAATGCCCTGGAGGGCTGCCGAGGTTCTTCGTGGCTTTCCGGCCCGCCATACATGTGGCCCTGACCTTGATATGGATTCTGACTGTACCCTCCATAGCCGTAGCCCTGCGAAGAAGAGTAGTACGCAGCAGCCTCCCCTTGAACAGCAGCAGTCCCGCCGCCGTGATGTCCTCCCCCGCCACTCGTGCTGTAATCACTCGCACTGTCATCGTCACTCTTGTTCCCCGACATACTGTCCTTACCCTCCTGCTCCGTCCACCCCCCGGCGTACTCACCGGGCGACCCGCCGTGCAACCCGGAGTTGGCGTCGGCGCTGTATCCACGCGTCACGCCGTCGTCGCCACTGCCACTCAAGCCCTTGCCCTTGGCTTTCCTGCGTCTTTGGATCAAGCCAACTATGAGGATGATGATGAGGAGAGCCGCGATTCCACCGACTATGGCGAGGGCTACTGTGGTGTTGATGCGAGGATTCCTGTGGTGGGTGTGGTACGACGTTCTGTGTTTGCGCTTGGTTGAGCGCGTGGAGATTGAAACGGGGTCTACCAAGAATGGGGCCATTGTTGTCGGCGTTGAAAGGAGTGTGTGATAGGTGCTGCTATTAGGCAGTTGGGAGATGGTCTTGTAGAATGGGTCGGTCGTGACAATGTCGAAAGTCCAACAGCTTCAGTGTTGTACGCCTCTGTGGCTCGTGTGATGCGATGCAATCGAGGAACGCTTTGAGAAGAACGAAGTGTCCATCGGGCGGGATTTGTCATGTCTTTGTATGCCACTGGCACGCAGACACGCCAGATGTTCAGCTTCGAAATGAAACCAACACTCGATCCTCAAACCAAAGCCGTCCAGATGTCAGGGCCCTCGATTCAGACCCTCAGACTGAGCCCAAGCCCTACACGGCAGGAAACATCAGAAAGATGTTTGGATACCAAAAGCTTCCAGAAAACGAACAGTGACCGCGGTCGAGACTTGGCTGGTCAAGAAACGGCTCGAAACGGCCTTCATTGGACGGGGCGGCGTTGTGGGTGGGTGCATTTGTGGGCTGCACCGCTGCAATTTTGTAACCAACACCAGGATTGATTGGGTTCCTGACAAGCTTCGATGAAGCGGTCATCTATCCGGCCTCTTGAACCATGTGGTGAAAACACAGATGGTTTCTGCAGTGTGTGGTCGGGTTTCTGGCCGCGAAGTGAGGGCCTTGGGGGCGTAAGATTGGCACGAGATCCTCTGGATTGCCAGCTTACAGCTTTGAGAGGTGTACTGATAAAGGCTCTCAAAATCCGAGACACTTCCTCCCACTAAATTGAAACTGCCCATGGTGGAATTTGACCAAGAATGGCTCCGTGGCCACATGGCAAGGCGCGGCAGGTCTTCTGGCTCAGGGTCAAATGACCCAGACGACACCAAGAGGTGAATCGGATGAGGGTAAGGGCCTCTGTAGGTCCGTAATGCAAACCCTGACCAGATCTATTCATGACCAAAATGGCAGACGAGTGATCAACGTTGATCGTCGATCTGGATGTCAGGCTGTGGAGCTGCAACTCATGGCTCAGTATTAGCCTCATCAACATGCTTTCCGTGGTCAGCCCCATCCCTCGAGCTCCCCTTTGTGAAGTGCGTCTGTGCGATCGACTCCAGCGAGAGCCCTTTGGTTTCTTTCAGGAAGAAGAAAGCCAGTATAGCAATTATCACATCGAATATTCCCCACAGCAAGAACGTTCCCCAGCCCATATTGGTCATCATGTACGGCGTGGTCAAGCTGAAAACAAAATTGAAAAGCCATTGAGAGCCCACTCCTATGGCCACACCGGGCTCACGGATTCGGGCAGGAAATATCCTATGTGAACACACAAGTTCAGTCCCAAAGACACGTCCAGAAAGGGGCCAGAGGGCGGAAGAGGTGGTCAGGCCGGGGAAACGACGGGAGATACATACTCGGAAACATAAGGCCATGGCATAGGGCCCCAGCTAAAATTGTAGGCAATGACGAACAGATAGATTAAAGCCACAGTCGCTATGCCCGAGCTTGTGAGATCCCCCTCCTCTGGTGGTGGGATAGCCCTGTCCACCGCTGCAGTGGTGATCTGGCATACCGCCATGAAAGCAGCACCGCCGATCAGAACGTTTCGACGCCCGACCCTCTCAGAGACAAACAACACGAAGGTGAGACAAGCAGCCACCTTCACGGCTCCGAATATCGCAGTCAGTAGCAGATCCTTGTTGCCCGACCCGACCAGCAGCTTGAAGTACTGCGGGCCAAAGTAGGCAAAAGCAGTGGCGCCGGTTGCCTGCTGAGCCGCAAAGATGGAGAAAGCGGCAAACACACGCTTGAAGTTGTCGCCTTGGATGAGCTCCTTGTACCGGAAGCCCTCGGTGGCGCGGGCCTCCATCTCCACACCGCGCCTGATCTCTTCCATCTCGTCGATCACAGCCTGCGAGCCGTCCGCGCGGATCCACTGGAGGCTATCCAAGGCTTCTTCATGACGGCCCTTCCGGGTCAGCCATCTCGTACTCTCCTTCAGCGTCAACATGCCGATGCCTAGGAGTGCACCGGGGACCAGTTGCAGGCCTATGGGGATCTGCCACTGTCGGGAGTTGCTTGGGCCTAGGGCTACTCCATAGTCGATCCAGTACGAGACAAAGATGCCCTTTGAATACAGGTCAGCCGGATGATCTCTGTAGCAGAATTATTCATTAACATGGGAGGAATACTCACAAAGGTATAGAATAACTGGAAGAAACTCCCCACCTGTCCCCTGATACTTGCTGGCGTCATCTCACTGGAGAACATAGGCACCACCACCGTCGCCGTCCCCAAGCCGAAACCCGCAATGACCCTGGCCACATAAAACGCTGCAAGGCTGTGTGTGTTTATCGTCTGGATGATGGCACCGATGCAAAAGACGAGACTGGAGATCATGAGAGACTTCCTCCTCCCGAGGTAGTTCGTTATTGGCCAGGCGATAAAACAAGCCACGAAGGCGCCCAACTGTTGAAGGCCGACGGCGAGTGAGTTTGTCCGGGTGGCATCGGCGGATGTGTAACCATAGTCGCGTTCAAAGGATTTGAGAGTTAGCACACCGCCTACGATGCCGCTGTCGTAACCAAACAGGAACCCCCCGATGCAGACGACCGATCCGAGCCAGTAGGCCCGAATCCTGCCCAGAGGTGTGCCGTGCATTGCGACAACAGCCGAAGAGGCATGACCGTCTGGAAGGTCGGCGAAAGAAGCCGAGGAAGAAGTTGGGAAGAGGGGGGTCGACACACTGCTCAGCCCGGGTGTAAGTGAGGACGGCGAGAATTGACGTGATTGTGGAAGTAGACTTTCAGTTTCTGCCTCAAACTCGGGCTCGGACCTGGCCGGCCTCTTAGAGGTCGAGCTTGGGAGGAAGCGATGCATATCATTCAGCCAGTACCGTTAGTTAGTTGTGCTTGCCGTCCGTGCCAAAGATAGTATAGATTGAACTTCTCCAAATTCTCAAGAAGTCAAGTGCCCCTAAGCGGACAGCAGCATACGCGGAAGATCATTGGATAGACACCAGCTCGTTCGTTCATAGAGAAGGTGTGCCGGGCCATTCCCTTCAGCCAAAATTGGAGGACGTCGTCATGAACCCCTGACGATTGTGCCATCAGTGACCAGTCAGGGAGAGGCAGTCGAAGGAACATGGGCTATTGTTGACCATCATGTAACGTCTCACTCAAAAATTCGCAGTCGCAACTTAACAGTGGGACGATGCAGATCTGTTGATCCAGTGCCGAGTCTTGCGGGGGATAATATGGGGGATTAGCACGGAGTTGACTTCCTTGTGTTAATCCTGGACAAGGTCGGTAGGTTACCCAGGTAGGTAAACCCGACGAAGTGGGACACTTTAGGTGTCAGTCGGCTTCAATACCGAAGTACCGCGCTTAGCTGTTGATGTCGTGCAGGTGGACAGGAAGCTACTTGAGAACGTCAAAAAGAGAACAAAAATAAGACTGTGTATCGTCTTCTGATCCGTATGCACAGGAGAGACACAGTATTCCAAGCAATACCCACTCACCGTTCAAAAGGGGGTAGTATGGAGGGCACCGGATGAGGCACTCCCTCCTCCCCATGCATACCGACTCCCGTAGCACTTCCAGCCGGAAAGACCAATTTGGCAACGTGACCGACTTCCAACCAGACATATGCAGATACTTGCCTTGAAGGAAGACCAGTGACATGTCGGTGTTGATCAATTCACATGTGGTAGTCTACCGAAGGATCATGCAGCGATGACCGGCGGAAAATGATAAAACAAGGCAAAAAAAGAGGGCAGTCGAACAAGGATGGGCATCAGAATTGGGAAAGCAGACCAATGGTCTTACTTACATCAACGACGAGACACCAGTCGACGGTTTCATCCAGCGTTTCTTTGTTATCCCCCTCTGACTTATTGTGGGCCGTCGCAACAAAAGCAGAGACAGCACACGCAATCCAGGGGTAAGCACGCAACTCTCGACGGGGTCCGATAGCCGCCATTGTAAGTGAGGGGATCATAATAGTGCCTTTCCATAAAAACCTACCTCGACGCCATGTTGGACTCGGACCATTGAGACGAGAGAACTTCTCCAGATTGATTGTCAACGGTCAAATCACCCCCCTCCTGTTCCCTGTTTCTTATCATCCAGCGCGTTCAACCCCACTCGAACCACCACCGCCGTCATCTCTGATCCATCTTGTTCAGCATGGCGTCCGGCAAGAAGCCCAACTTCCTAGTCATAGTAGCCGACGACCTCGGCTTCAGCGACATCGCCCCTTTCGGCGGCGAGATCAACACGCCGCACCTAGACAAACTGGCGAAAGATGGCCTCCGATTCACCGATTTCCATGCGGCCGCGTGAGTCTTCTGTGTTTTGATACTCGATTGTCTGAGCCTTGACTAACAGGGTTCAATACAGTGCCTGTAGCCCTTCCAGGGCAATGATAATGACAGGGACCGATCACCACATTGCCGGCCTTGGCAACCTGATCGAATGGACCAACATCAGTGGGCAGAACGATCCCAAGGGCGGCATGTCCACCGCGCCGCAACGGGGTATGCCCGGTTACGAAGGCTATCTCAACGAGCGTGTCGCCGCGTTGCCGGAGATCCTGAGGGATGCTGGTTACCAGACCCTGATGGCGGGGAAGTGGCATTTAGGCCTCACGCCTGAAAGGTCCCCCAAGGCAAGGGGGTTTGAGAAGAGTTTCGCACACCTTCCGGCCTGCTCCAACCACTACGGGTACGAGCCTCAGCTCGAGGGGGCGGACCAGACCCCCGAGTTTATGACAATGAGCTTCATTTCTCTCCACGCCGAGGACGGTGAGTACGTCAAGAAGTTGCCTGAGGGATGGTACTCCAGCGATGGATACGGCGACAAGATGCTGTCGTACCTCAAGGAGTGGAAGGAATCCGGTGATGCCGAGAAGAAGCCCTTCTTCGGGTACTTCCCCTTTACGGCACCACACTGGCCACTGCAGGCGCCGCAGGAATACATCAAGAAGTACCGGGGTGTGTACGACGACGGACCAGATGCCCTCCGCGAGAAGCGTCTGCAACGGCTTAAGGACTTGGGCATGGTCGACAAGGACGTCGAGCCCCACCCGGTAGTCGCCGATGAAGTCAAAGAGTGGAACGAAATGACCGCTGAGGAAAGGGCCAACAGCTGCCGTGCGATGGAGGTCTTTGCTGGTATGGTCGAGTGTATCGACGCCAACGTAGGAAAGGTTGTCAATTACCTTCAATCCATCGGCGAACTGGATAACACCTTCGTGTGTTTCCTCTCCGACAATGGTGCCGAGGGCGCAGCTTATGAGTCGTATCCTATTGTTCAAGGAAGCATGATCCAGCACTTGAAGAAGTATTACAACAACCACATCGACAACTTGGGCAACGGCGACTCGTTCATCTGGTACGGACCACGCTGGGCACAGGCTGCGACGGCTCCGAGTCGTTTATTCAAGGCGTACACGACGGAAGGAGGGGTGAGGGTCCCGTTCTTGATGAAGGTTCCCAAAGAATGGGAGGACAAGGTCGACAAGGGCGGGATTACACACCAATTCAGCACGGTAATGGACCTTGCGCCGACGATCCTCGATATGGCGGGCGTGAAACACCCCGCTCCAACTTACCAGGGCCGTGAGGTAGTAACGATGAGGGGAAGGAGCATGGTCCCCTACCTAAACAAGGACGCGGAAACAATCCACGAGAAGGATTTCATCAACGGGTGGGAAACCTGCGGTCGGGCGGCAGTGCGGAAGGGTGACTGGAAGATTGTGTTTATTCCCAAGCCAAAGGGACCGGAACGGTGGCAGCTGTATAATCTGGCCAAGGACCCCGGTGAGATCCATGATCTGGCAGAGCAAGAGCCGGAGAGGCTGAAGGCGTTGCTCAAGTTGTGGGACCAGTATGTGCTGGAGGCGGGCGTGATTCCGCTGTCGAAGGATTTAGGAAACTGGATAGCGGCGATGGAGGAGCAGATGCCGGAAAATGCGTGGATTGAGTATGAGTATTGGAAAGACGGAGCAAGAGAAGACCCAGCCAAGTTCACCAAGGACATCCCGCGGTTCCAGAGGCAGGTTAAGGCGATATAGACTTCATTCGACTAGGACATGGTCGAGAATTGAAGCTATGTCGATTCGCGTAAGCTTCTAGTTCGACTTGAAGTTCATGCTGTACCCCCCCGTGTTGGGATCCTGTACCATCTGGAACTGGTCCGTGTTCAACCCGAAAGGCTTCAGAATGCCATTTCCAAGCTGTATACCAAGGTCAGCAAACATTCTCGTTCTCAACGGGCTTATACGAGTCTCTGGCACTCACATCTTTCAGTTTGCCCCACATCTCACTCGTCTCCTTCTCCTGGGCCTCCTTGACCCTGGCGGGCAACGTTCTCAACTGCTGCTGAATCATCTTCTTATCGCTCACAGTGACGTTGTCCATCTTGGCCAGGGTCTTGTAGTCCTCCTCTGCACCGCTCAGATTGGACCACCCGCCGGCCTCGCTCCTCGCTCGTGCCCGGCGGATCAGGGCCTTGTATCGTATACGCTTGATATCATCCCTCCTCTTCTTCCTCGCAGCCTCTTCTGGGTCTACCTCCTCATCTTTCGGTACGGGTGGGCCGGCCGTCTCTGCGCCTGCACTGACAATCTCGTCCTCCACCTCTTCTTCCTCCTTGGCCCTGGCCTCCGCGGCGGCCTTCTCCTCCTCGGCAAGCCGCATCTCAAGCTTGTCCAGCTTGTCGACGGCCGCAGAGGCGGTGGTGATGGCATCCTTCCATTCTTCCAGTTTAAGGTTGCAGGCCGCAATATTTGACTTGAGAACTGCCAGCTCGAAGTCGAGGTAGTTGGGGCACACGGAGAAGGCCTCGTCGTACTTGGCGATGGCGGCGTCGTATTTGCCCGAGTTGAACAGGGCGTTAGCCTCGGTTTTGTGGGTGTTGGACTCTTCCAAGAGTTCCTAGTAGTTTCTCATGTCAGATGAGGCTTAAGCAGAAGGAGAAAGAGATGGTAATGGGTGGGCTCGTCTTACTGCTTCTTCCTCAGGCGAGAACTTCACGATCGGCTCCTCTTGAGGCGCATGATCATCGTCGCCATTAGCACCGTCCTCGGGCTTGATAATCTTGGCGGGGTCCGCAGGTGAGGTCTTGCCAGACATTGTGATGGCTTCTTTCCTGGTAGAAGAGAGCTTGGGGGTAACGAAATGTAGAGAAGAGAAGGTCGAAGTGTGTTCAGCTACTGATACTGTATGTATATCTTGACCCTCTTCGACATGTGCAATTACAGACAAGAGAGTATGACGAGATGTTGTCTCTCCAGCGGTTCGGCCCCACCACGGAGCTTAAGCCTGGGGCACAAGGGTCCCCTGACACCGCCTTGAGCACCCTGAGCTGATGCCCCTCCAGAGGTTCCATAGCGCATAGCGCCATAGTGTGCCCATCAACCGCACCACAACTGCCCCTCCATTTGCACTGGTCGACTCATCCACGATACCATCACCCTCCATCGTCCGATTGGCAAGACGCAATTTAGTTGCGACTAATCTTCTGAATTCCTCTCGACTTCACATCCTGGAATTATCATCTGGCCTGCCATTGCAAGAAGGCCAAACCGCAACCATGGCGCCCAGAACAGAGTATGTCGCGTTGTTACCTTCAGATTCCCTCCTGTCGCATCCAATTTCTAGACTGAGTAGTGACTGAATGACTGACTGAACCACCACCCAGTTTTCCCCCGGTTCGAGCATGTCTCTTTGACATGGACGGCCTCCTCATCGACACCGAAGATATTTACACGCAATGCATCAACATTCTCCTCTCCAAATACGGCAGGCCCCCACTACCCTGGTCCATCAAGGCCAGACTTCAGGGCCGCCCTGGCCCCCAGGCCAACGAGCTCTTCCACAACTGGGCGCAGCTGCCCATATCCAATGAGGAGTACATGTCGCAATATACCGCACTGCAGAGGGAGCACTTCCCCAGCACCAAGGCGCTCCCGGGCGTGGAGGAGCTCCTTGAGAACCTAGGCCGCACGAGGTGGTGGGATGTATCTTCCTCATCCTCCTCCTCCCCTGAGAAGGAGAAGCGCCCCGCCAGCAAGAGGGTTCACATAGCCCTGGCCACGTCCAGCCACGCCGCCAACTTCGCCCTGAAGACGGCACACCTGACGGACCTGTTCTCGGTGTTCCAGACGCCCCACCGCGTCCTGGGCGACGACAAGCGGATACAGCCCGGGAGGGGAAAGCCCCTGCCCGACATCTACCACCTCGCGCTGGAGACCGTGAACTCGACCCTGCCCGCCGGCGAGCAGCCCATCACGCCCGAGGAGTGCCTCGTCTTCGAGGACAGCGTGCCGGGCGTGGAGGCCGGCCGCAGGGCCGGCATGAGGGTCATCTGGTGCCCTCACCCCAAGCTCAAGGAGGAGTATGCCGGCCGCGAGGACGAGGTCCTCGCGGGGCGGACGGGGGAGGCCGGCGTCGGTGTCGATGAGCACCAGCTCGGTGAGCCCAATGACGGCTGGGCGGAGTACCTTGAGAACCTGGAGAACTTCCCCTATGAGAGGTACGGCATTGTGGTCCCGCCTAAGGACGTTGACGCGGACCCGAGGATGAAGGAGACGGCCAAGACCGATGTTGTGGCGATCCAGGAGGGACCAAAGCCATGAAGCTGATGGAGTCGACCATCAGAGTAGGAAGAGAATCCCGAGGGCGCACATCATGATCTTTGACGTTTTGGACAGCCACATTGATAGAATAGAAGAAAGGCCTGCTTAGGACTTGTGCCTATATAGAAGTCTTAGACTGTAGACTCTGACGATGACATAGATAATAGCCAAGACCGCGAAGGGACAGAAAGCACATTCAGCCCTGCCAGGCTTGTCGACTTTGCCGCTCCCGATACCCCCTAGGCTTCGATAAGAATGGGTATCATGCAATAATTCTCCAAGTGAGAGCTCATGTCCGATCTGTCTCTCTAATAGTTCCATAGGTAATTATATATCCAACAGAAACAAATCAGCAAGTCCACAAGGTGTGCAACGCTACACCCCAATCAAACGCCATGCTTTGAGAGCCTGAACACGAATAGTGAACCTCATCGCTGGACTGGTACCAGCGAGGACCATCTTGAAAATGCAAGATCAGAAAACACGACCACCACCTGCGAGCCATACTTACCATATGTTATTTCAACACCCACACCCAACACACATCCTACGCAGATCCCGAAACTCACCCCGGCCCCCCAAACCCCGTCAGTAAGGCCACAGACCCCCTCCACTAGACCCAAACCAGTTATGCCCACCCTTCTCGGGCGGTTTGTACCACTCCCGATAGGGATGGTTGGGCTGGTTGAAGTCCGCCTGCGCCAGCAGCGGGTTCACCATTGGCCTGTTGCTCGGCGGCGTCGCGGCGTTCGCCGCCGTGCTGGACACCGAGCCCGGCGTGTGCACGGTGGTCGTGCCGGACGGGCTCGGGTGGTTACTGCTGCTCCCCTCGGTGCTGTTCGGCCTCCCGCTGCCGCCGCCACCCCCGGTGATGGTGGTGCTGCCGAAACCCGAGAGCGACGTGAGGGTAGGTGCGGTGGCGCCTCCTCCTGCGTTGTTATTGTTGATGTTGTTGCTGGCTAGGGAGGGCTGGCGGTGTCGCTGGTCGGTCGTGGAGAAGGAGGAGGAAGACACTTGTGGTAGTAGAAGGGGTGGCGGAGGTGGATGTAGAGGGGGTGGCGGGTGCTGTTGCGGTTGTGATTGTGAGTGGCGTCTTGCATCCTGAATCTGCTGTATTGTTGTGTCTCGCTGTCCCCCGATGAGGTGCTGATGATGCATCACCGCCCCCGGTACAACAACACCACCTAACGTTTCCCCTTGGGCCGCAGGATTGATAGGCGGCGGCGGCAGTCCAGAAGCAGATACAGGCAAGGAAGCACCCGTCCCAGGCGCGTCCGGCGGATCCCAGCCCCAGGCCCTCCTCAGCTCACCGACGACCTTCTTGAGGTTCCAGCCCGTGCTGGAATAGATCCGGTTCAATATGACCAGAACCTCGTCCTGCTGCCTGGGGTCTGTGAGCACACAACCAACGACGGCCACGGATCGTATGGCAACCGATGAGACGCCTTGGTCCTTGGTGTGAGCGACGATGCCGCAGACCTGGTGAGCATGGTGAAGCTGGACGGTGCGGGTCTCGTCGTCGTCGTGGTGGGGGTGCTTTAGCGGATTGATCTGTGCGAGGAGGCACATGGCTGTGTGGTAGAAGAGGCGGCCTACGATGGCGGCACGTTTGATGAGCCTGTCTGTTGTGTTAGTTTGGTCCGTTCCTTTGGTTAATATGCTGTTTTGGTCTATTGACTGGTACGTACCAAACATTGGGAAACACCGAGTTTGTCGAGCTCGCAAATAGGTACCCATAAGGCCTCATCGATCTCGGACAATTAGCGTTCCAGGTGTCGCACCAATTTTTCAACCGCTGCCATTCCGCAAACCGGCTCTGCAGCCTCACCTGCTCGTCGTGCGGGCTTGGCTCCTGGGACTGCGGGATGGTCGCCCGGAAATTGGCCACTTTTGCAGTGATATACAATATCCGGTGGACCCAAGTCTCTTCCTCCCCTACACCCACGACAGTACTTGTCGGCGACGGGAAGTCCTCGGCCCCTCCCCCGATCATGTGGTGACAATAATTAGTGTTCGGCATCCTCCCTTCGCGACCCGGGAATTCGGCCGTCATGTTCATCAACTCTTCCGGGTCGATACCCCAGTGGTCCGGATCCCACGCCGTGGCCCAGTTGGACGCCAGGCAGCTCAGTATCTCCATACCCACGTTCAGCCAGAAACATGCTGCTCCGATGCCCGTGCTCTTGGCGTTCCATTTGCACTCGCGTATTAGAGCCCTGGCACCTGCGATGTGGTGTATTCTGGCCGCGGGTTTCTCGCTCATGATCTCGTACACATTCAGCACTACAGCCGTAGTGGCGCACTCGGCCGTATTTCGCTCTGGGTTTTGCAGGTTTCTCAAAAGCTGAGTCGTCGCTGTGTCGTAGTAGTGTAGTGCCTTGTCATCCTTGTAAATGCCGCTATCGACCAACGTCAGGTGTTTCACGCCGCAGGCGAGGAACGCGTTGAGAAGCATTGGTGACTTGAGTGCGAGGTACGGGATCACACGCCCAAAGTGCTTCTGGTTGTCCAGACTGTCCATCCAAACCGCGACCTCATCGATGAAGACCTGCATGTAATGGATCTCCTCCGGGGTGTTGAGATAGTCTCGCTCGCCGTTCTTCTCGGATTGGGGTGTCATCAAGCCGTCATGCAGATCAGCCGGCCCAGAACCAGTCGCATGCCTGTAAGATCCGGATGAAGACGAAGCCACACCCTGTGGCACAAGTGACGATGCGACGCTTGACCCGTCGCTCGATCGGTATCCATGCATCATCTGAACGGCGTCGTCTCGTATCCCATAGGGGTCATGCATCGTGCCTACGTTGAATGATGCTGCTCTGCCTCCATGGCCGGAGTGAGAGGGGGTAGGTGTTGGCCCAGGGCCCATAGCAAGAAACCCGTCGCTACACTTGCGAGAGTCTGGCTGCGTCATATGATCATCGTATGCAGCGTACGTTTGTTCCTGGGAAGGTCGTGACACGATGCCGGGGTAGTACATAGTCTGCGTGGTAGGGAGATGAAGAGGCCTAGTCGTCTCCATGAAGTGGCCGGATGCAGAAGGGACTGGCATAACAGGATGAAGATGCCTTGGTTCGGCCCCCACACCCTCTATCGGTGGCGTGGCTGGTTTCTTGTCGAGTTTGGCATAGCGGGCCGAACCTCCAACGTACTCGGAAGCAATCAGACGAGACTCGTCTTGAAATTGAACTACAGATCATGGTCAGCACGATGACCCTTCGAGCTCGCAGCAAGGCCCACTACTGAGATCCTTGATTTAGATCCCTCCACAG
The DNA here is from genome assembly GCA_023375675.1 of Cytospora piceicola. NCBI lineage: Eukaryota > Fungi > Ascomycota > Sordariomycetes > Diaporthales > Cytosporaceae > Cytospora > Cytospora piceicola. The sequence continues at coordinate 1,779,883 of JALQBC010000001.1, read as the reverse complement.
CACATTAAGCCACACGCACTAACCTTTCCAGTCCACCGGTGGCAGCAAAACTGGGGGCTGTTCCACCTTCAGGTCGATAAAATTGAGCCTCACACCACGCTCGCACTTCCGATTGCTCTTCTGGCAGTTCATGCATACCGGCGTGGCCTCATCGCATTTGAGATGTCGATTCCTGCAAGTCAGGCAGCCTGTCCGTACCCGTTTGGGCTTAGCCACTGTCGGGGACGTCGCTGATGGTCCCGGGTTCATGGACTCGCTCCCCCGGCGGTTTCCTGTCCTTTCAAACCCAGCTGAAGGCTCTCTTCCCCTTGGCAAAGGTGGAGGAGTCGGCCCGTCCATTGGACCCTGCTGCCCTGGACTTGCTGCCGTCGGATGGACAGCCGACTTACTGGGTCGCCTGGAGATGCCAGCGTCCGATACTTTCTGGCGTTTGGTTGGTGGCATTTCGAAGTGATCGTGGAGGGCTGGACTGGGTGTATAATTGCCGCCACCGCTGCTGGCGCTGGTCGGCCACAATGGCGAGGCATTATCACCGACGTAAGGGGGATAACCGTTTTGCTGCTGGCCGGGTGGCCCGGGATGAGCCGAGTAGGCGGAAAGAGGGATGGTCGAGGGATGAGTTTGGCCATGTGGGTGAGGTTGGTGTCGGTGGGCATGTCCAGCAGTCACTATGCCCACGCCAGAGCCGTAGCCCGACGTGACGACGCCGGACGGAGCCTCGTAGGCCGCCACGGCTACTGATCTCTCAGGTCAGAGAGGGAGGGACGGGAACGGAAGGGCCGTGCCGTCGTTGTGACGGACGGATGGTGCGACAAGGACAATGAGGCAAAGGTAGGGAAGCTCGAGGCGAGTGAGGAAGAAGTGGGTGCCAGGTTGTCAAACAATCGGAACAATTTCAAGGTGCTCCCCCCCGGCAACCTTTCGCTGTGACCCTGGCTCGGAGTGAGGGTGGCAGGATGAAGAACTGTGGAGACTAGTATGCTGCAAACGTCCCGGCGAGTTGGAGATCACGAGCAATGATTCGGCAGTCGTCGTGGTTGGTCAAGATCTTGGGGAACATGCAACTTCCCGTGTTCAGATTCGATAGGACCCTGCAGGTTTGCTCAGAAGCTCAATCGTCGAAAATTCCCCGGACAACTCGTGACGAGAGCTCGGGCGTCACTCTCCGAGGATCCGTGAGCTGGAAGGACAAATAAAGTATGGGAGGGGGTAGGGAACGGGGGAGGCAGAAGACCTTAAGCGCAACTGGTAGGGGGAATTTCCCTTGCAACAAGGGACTCGCCTCCTCCAGACTTGTGGAATTTGGGCGCAGTATCTTCGATATCGCGACAGCTTGTGGCGTATGGCTGGCAGTCTACCACCTGCCACTGGACTCCTGGGTGATCCCTCAGGATTGCTTAAGAGATGCAAGTGGGGCAGGGCTGAGAGCCTGCGAACATACCGTCAACGTCTACTGAGCTGCCATATTGAACGCAATACAGCCCAAAGGAACACGTCGTGACCTGGATACTGTTGTCCGGGGCGTACGGTACGTCTAGGCGTCTAAGCGTTTGAAGGTGTGCGTTCAGGTTCGATTTGAGATGAGTGACTGTCTGTGAATGTTCATCCGGGGGGACCAAGCTGAAACGATGTTGCACAGGAGTCCCGCAATTTCCTATGTTCAGCCGATATCAGAGACAATGGGAGGTTCGAGACGCTGCCGAGGCATCAACCTTGCACAGTAGTACAGACCGCGATCCGCGAAATGAGTTCTAAGGTTAGCCTCGAGGCTGTTTGGAGGGGTCAGTCAAGTCGGTCGTGAACGGCGCAAGATGGAAAAGCGACCATTGTCACCGTCACATTGGAACCGCGGGGGTGGAAAAATCTAGCGCCACGGGAATTGTTCCCGAGGTCGCTAGGCGGCAGTAGGTTGCAATTAAGGTCAGCCCCGAGCCAACCATCGCGCGAGCACAAGCGTTGACCTGCACGACAGGCCCCAGAGAAGTCTCCCACTAGCCATTCAGCCATTTGAACCCCTGGCGCAATGACATGTAAGAGAACCCAAAGTGACCTGGATAGGCAAGCCAGGCAAGATGCCTGAAGGGGCTGATGGGTTTGAAGACGCAGGAGAAGTAATGTTGTCGCGTATCCCTCAGATCCTGTCGATCATGTGTGTGTATGAAGGGATAGCTCGCTGCGTAGGGTGCCAAGATAGTGGCGGTGAAGTCAACTACTTTTGGCTGTCGGCCCAGCTCTCTTTCATCCAGATTGATCTTGCATTTGCGAGATTCGATTTCGGTGATTAGATAATAGAGACTCGGCGATTCCTGTTTCAGGCGGTCTGTTTCAGGGATACTGCCTGCCAGTCAGCCTGAACGGTCGTCAACGGGAACATTCTTCGCAGTGTTGACATGATTTCGATCGGCCGTTCCTCCCTAGATATTTGTAGATATGTATTCTTACGTACTTGGTATGCACATTTGTGGGCCGACTACAGGACCTTGCGCGTTCAACCGCCTGGAGAACAGTATCGAAGTAGACTCCCGGCCAAGGCAGGCAGCCTCGTTGCCGATGACGAGGGTATGCGGCTTGTCGTGCAGGGCACGGCATGCTGTCTATTGATGCAGTGCATACCTAGGTATGTGAGAGCAGATCGTCCCGGAAAGAGTGCAGTGATGCCGGGCCGGAGCTGTATCGGCATATTTTGCAATCAGCCAGTACGGACTAGATCCTTAGCATTGCCACTCTATTCGTGGCAACGGTTGGCTGGACTGGCTGGCTTTCTTTGTTGGCTGACCTCCAAGTTTGAGAAAGGTTCAGGTGGTAGAGTGGGAAGTAGAGCCGGCCGAACCCTTCAACGTCGTCAGCAATGCTACCAGCCAGCCGCATAGAGGGGAAGTTCGAGATGTCTGCGTTGTGGCACGAAGCCCCATTGCTCGCCTATCTCTGCCAATGATGATGTGTCACAGGGAGATCACAGCAGTAGAGGACGGACACAGCTTGGTGCGCCCAGTCATGCGAGCCCAGTTGTCGTGGTAGTGCGGTCATCCGCCGAGAAGGGACCGGATAATGGATATTTGACACCCAAGATCTCAGCTGCAAAACAGCGAGGCGTGATACACAGTACACGAGATAAGGTTTCAATGTTCTCGGGCCGCAGTGGAGAAACCGGCCTTACAGCCAAATCTTGGGTACATATCCAACGTATCTGTCCAGTGGTATCTAGAATAAATACGGACCCGTCAGTCCGTATGCAAGTCAAGCAGCCCAAAGCCCCCTCCCCTTGTTAGAGCTGGGACAGGGTTCCATTGCGAACGACTCCACGGAGATGATGAAAGGCCTCAGGGATGACGGGGCGAAGGGGTCTAGTTCCAATCGAGGTTGGGAATGAGTGACACTGACCAGCGCCACAAGTGTTTGCAAAAACCTCAGATGCACCTGGCGTCAGGGAGGGCACCTGATGATGCTTGACGGCCGGACGACCTGACGACCTGCTTTCTCGACAATGTCACCCCTCGTTCTCAAGTGATTGCGACGCGGCACATCGTCCCGAGACCTAGGCGAGTCCAGAAAGACGGATGCAGAACCAAGGAAGGTTGGCAGACGGGGAAGAGGCACGGCTGGCAATAGATCTATCTCTGTTCAGAGATGCCAAGGTCAATCACTCCCTTGGCTAAGAGCAAGGGAGACGCAACCAGTCAGTCGTTTGACTGTTCTGCAAAAGGGAAGTTCAAGTTGTGAAGAGACGGAGTAGGAGGGTTAGGGTGAGTGAGAGCCCTGGGTTTTCAGGGTTAGGATGGCTTGGACCGAACCCTCATGAAAACTGACGACACTGTAAAGCCCAAATATCAAACATCAAACATCAGTATCAAGCTGGTTGTTACCTGTACTGCCACCATCGACGTTTCATTTCCTCCAGTCACCACCCGACAATGCAGCTGAATCTTCCCGAGACAACTTAGTTTCAAATTGATCTTTCAAGAAGATCGTCGCCATGTGCTAAGTTGCCAGTGGCTTGAGTCGAAGCTTCCTGCAATTATTCAGCCATGTCAAACGAAGACATCCCTCCTCAGCCCAAGGCCATCCTTCGGGGCCACAAGGCCCAAGTCCATGCCGCGACCTTTATCAGGTCCAACGACCGCCTTATCACCGGGGATGCCGATGGCTATGTCGTTGTCTGGGATCTCACTATCATGAGGGCTACGGCTGTCTGGCGCGCCCATGACAACGCCATTCTCGGTATTTCAGAATGGGGCCCAGACAAGATCATTACGCATGGGAGGGACAACAAGCTTGTCGTCTGGAAACTTACCGCTAAGGACGAGACCGTTCTGAGCACCATCTTGCCCTTGGATCCCGCTCCTGAGCCTAGAACCAAACCCTGGTTGGTGCATGTGTTGGAGGTCAATACCATGAACTTCTGCTCCTTCGCCTCCGGCCCAGCCTCCCCACCTGCGAACAAATCTGGTGTAGGCTCTCCTGCATCATACGGTCTTGAGCTGCTGATAGCGGTCCCAAACACTCTGGCCTCCGAGGCTGTCGACATCTACAGCCTACCAGCCCAGACCCGGCTCCACACTGTCAAGCTTGGCCAAGAGAATGGCATGGTCATGGCACTCGCCCTCATTTGGGTCGCTGGCCTGCTCACCCTGATTGTGGGGTATGAAAACGGCCTTGCAGTTGTCGCACAGCTCGATGATGATGGCTCCTGGTCTACCATTTACCGCAGCCAATGCCACAACCAGCCTGTTCTTTCGCTGGACGTCGCTCCAAATCTGGAGTACTTCCTCACTTCAAGTGCTGATGCTATCATCGCGAAACATCCTCTGCCTTTCGAGCGTCCTTTGGTCGCAGGGCTGCTCCCTGGTTCTACTGAGACGGGCTCCCCCGCAATTGAGTCCGGAGACACAAACTCAACTGAAGACCAGGGCTCAAAACAGCAACTCGAGAAAACAAAACCATGCTCAGGACTCTCCGCAGCACTAGCCAATTACACCCCATCAAGGTCTTCAAAAATTTCCAGAAAAATTCAGATTCAGACACAGCCACTGAAAATCGTGAAGACCAAACACTCGGGCCAACAGGGCCTGAAAGTTCGGTCCGACGGACGTATCTTCGCGACAGCTGGCTGGGACTCGAAGGTCCGCGTCTACTCGGCCAAAACCCTGCGCGAAGTCGCTGTCCTCAAGTGGCATCCGGTAGGCTGTTTTGCGGCGGCCTTTGCTGATCTCGCTGTTTCCACCATGGTCGAGGCCGCTCGCACAGACATTGAATCGCATGATGATGGGGCTCCTTCAGAGACGAAGCTGGTCCCCCGGATGCTGGAAATGACGGTCAAGGATAGACGTATCAGCCAGGCCAAAAACGCTCATTGGCTTGCAGCTGGAAGCAAAGACGGAAAAGTGAGCCTGTGGGACATATTCTAAAACTAGGAAGTCCACGCATCATGTTGCCAGTGTGAACCCCGAGCCACCAACCTCATTTCCCACCCGGCCTCACTACCCGGAGTGATTCGCCATTGTTTGATTTGCGGGTGTGCACTGAGTCCGTGATGTGGCCCTCCATCTGCTGGTACGCTTCGAGAAACAAAGAAAGCCAGCCTGGCTTGGCCAATACCATTCTCCAGGGCTCCTCTTCGGTTACCGGTACCGATATCGGCACAAAGAAGCATTTCCCCCCGGAGATTCATCCCGAGGATTCTCAAGGGCCACCTAGGCGGACACAGCGATCATCCGGGGCCTTCCACCATACTTATGCACAAACCGTGAACTGCATATGCGGCTATAACCCGATTCTGAGGCTCTAGAAGCTCCGGATGCATCTCTAACATACCTTCGTTACAGTTACACATCATTGGTAGTGTTTCTACCTCCCTGTCTGAACCCTCGAGAGTCGCTGCCCAAATATACAGGGTAAAGGCATGTAAAATGTCTTGTCTTGGACCTTTTCACTCCTGGAATTTCCCCAAATAGGGTGCCTCCGTTACCGTCGAGCATCCGGTGATAGTACAGCCAGCCAGCGCTAGCAGCTTGTTTCACTTGGACGTTTCAGACAGGAACTGTAGCAAAATGCAGTTGTCTCTACCAAGTTACCGAGCATGGACTTCGCCGAGCTCCCAAGTGAGACCTGAAGGCAGATTAACCTTCACCGCAAGGGCTAGCCGCCAATACGCAGCAAAATCAACGAGGCTTTCGATCCAGACCTATTCCAGCATGACTCCCGAGGATATCGACTACGCAGCATCGGTCGCTCTGCGGCGGAGCAAGGTACGCCGACTCGGCCAACCAGGGCGTTGCTGCCGTCACCAGTGCCGTCAATGCCTTCAACCAGAACTATCCCTACTCATCGATTGTGCTGCTCGGTACTCGCAAGGATATGGTATGGTTGATGCTCTCTGCGGCGGCGGTGATACGGCTGAGGGGATGACTTATACGTCGTTCCCGCTCTCCTCGGCGGCCATAGTCACGGGCGATGTACGCTTTGTGAGCTGTCTGTCGTATGAGTCCACACGGCTGGAGGGGTAGGTTTGAGAGAAGTCGACGTTACTTTTCCAATATTCACATCCTGACTTGTGTGGTCTTTGGTCAAGTCGGTGCGTGTTCTTCCGGCCTTGTCGTGCCCAAGTGGCTAAAGGTCCAGGCTTACATCAATTGTGCGGACCCCTATTGTCGCAATGGATACGATGCTACCACGTACCAAGAATCTGGTAGCGAGTACGTCTAACAGGCCCTCGCCTTTGTCGAGAGTATGATTGCCGCTCAAGCGCGAGATGATTGGTGCGGTCGGTTCGCACCCGGTCTATATGTTCCATAGTTACAATACAATTGGGCCTGGTCTCAAAATGTTACAGACTTGCGCAGCTTTCCTGATCCCCGGCTGCGCCGCAAACGATTTTCTCGGTCGATGTCCGATCCTCTAACGCCACTTACGCCCCTGTCTGCTCGTCCGTCAAGGCTCCAAGCAGTTAACGACCCACGGCTGTGCTGTCTGACAGCGCCTGGTCTGTCGAACACTTGATAAAGTCCCGGATGCGGCAGGCCTGCGCGCCGACGGAGTACACGTCCATGTTGCTGCTTTATCGACTGCGGTTCGGGTTCGGGTGCTGCTTTGGTCGCCTCAACCAGTTTTCGTGCCCATTCAGAATTCGGTGCTCCTCCGCCAAAGTCCGGTCCTATTGATCGCATGGGCTGCTTGTCTTTGTTTGGTGGACTCGGGACATCGTACCCCCCCCCCCCCTCGAGACCGAATCACGCGGTCCATGGCTGCTTTGGTGTGCCTGATCACTGACTGCGTCGACTGTGGCCTGCCTCTGGGGACTCGCTGGACCCCCGCCCACCGCAAAGTCGTCTTCATTTTCGCTGAGGCTCCGGTCAAACCCACTCTTCCTCATTTTTGTGGTAGCTTTGGTTGTGTCAGTGGCATTTTCCGGTGTCCACTCTAGGAGGAGGGCGTTGATCTGCTCATTGACTGAGGTGTCAGGCTGTGGATCATATGGCTCATCATCGAAGTACGAAGGGTAGTACGATTTCCGCCTTTCCTGTGTTGGCCAGTGTGACCCTGTAGCGTTCACTGACGGCCTCCTCGATGGTTGTGAGGGTAGTGTATGGCTCGTAAGTTGTACAGTCCCAGCTATTTGTGCTCTCTTGGGACTCAAAATTTGGTTCTTCTGGTTATCGAACAGTTCGGTGTTATGACGGTATCGCTGTGAAGGGGAAGGATATAGAGGCTCTCTGTGCCAGATATAAGGGTCTGGGGAAGCGAGATCTACGTGGGTGTTATTGTCGCTATTATAGCCGCCTATATTTGCGTGGTCCAAGAAGTCATTCTGTGGATTGGCTGTCTCCCAGGGTTTACTTCCTAAAGGCGTGTAAGCGGTTCGTTCCAAAGTTATACGAGTTGGCACCTGGACTCACCTTTACTTTGATCCCATGTCCTCCTGTCCGGCCTATTGCCTCTCTCTGTTGCATAGTCCCCGTGGCGTTCCTCTAACTAGGTTCGAGGCGTTGGCCTTGGTGCATAGTGTTCACTGGCAATCGATGGCTCTTGCTGATGTCGGTATTGTCTCCTTGTCCGTTCTGGGTCATGCCGTCTTGATGGTTTTGTTGCAACCGAGGCCTGGGACTCATCCAGGCTAATGCCTCTTGAGTCACTAGTCTCCGTATCACTTCCCACATTGCTAAAATAGCCAACCCCAAGGCTGCCTCGGCTTTTACCATTGGGGCTTGCCGGTGGTTGGCCTTTGTGCTGCCTTACTTTAAGATCAAGGAAGTATCTTTCCCATGGCGACCTACGAGTTCCACCTTGCGGAGGGCCATGATGATTGGAAGGCGCTGGCGGGGCGATTGACACATCATCTTCTGTCGGCAGTGGGAAAACACCAGTTCTATGATTCTCGTGATGACCAGTTGGTATTCGAATGCCCTGTGCGTCTCTGTGATGAAGTTGGAGTAGATCAGTACCCGGTTTCGGTGACCTTGCGAGATAGACGACGATAGCACAAGTCGTTGGCCTGATACGACGCAGGCCTTTCTTTCTTTCTTTGGGCATTTCAAGCTGTCGGAGTATCCATTTGTACTCTGGACTTGACTGTTGGGCGACAACTCGCTCAAGAAGACGATGGACTTGGTATCTCTGATCCAGTTGTAAGGCAAGTTTCTTGTCCAGAATAGAAACCCCGGATTTATCAAGCTCTACAACACGTCTTGCTGCCTCTTCGTGGCTGAGGTTCTCTTCTTCCAAGGTACACTTGGCCCAGCTACTTGTGTTCTGGGAATTATGTGGTTGAATTATCCATACTCTGTATGTTGTCAATTCCCTGATGAAGTCCTCCGGGTCCATTAATGCTGTGGAGACATCTTGAACTTCGCGATGGGTTTTCTTATCCGCAGAGCTGTAGGACATCGTGGGTTGAAGTCCAGAAGGTTCGGGGATTGCGGTGGTCCGATAAGTTGTAGCTCCAAGTCGAGTGTTCGGCTCCAGGGGAGCCGACATCTTCGTTGGTCCTCCGTCGATCCATTGGAAATCATGAACGTCTCCTGGAGGTTTACTAGCATTCGAATCGCGGAGTGACCGCCATGGCATGGGTTCGTCTTTCTCGAAGGGCTTGAGATTGTTGTCCTTGAGGATGACTAGAACAGCGGATCCTTTCCTACTCCACGGTTTCCTAGGCAGTATCTTCACCTGTATAAAGGTCTGAGCTGAAAACCCACGGGACGTTAGGATGGTTTGTAGGGCCGCCATGTCATCATCGCTCAGGAATGCGAGTCGTTTGTAAAGCGATTTCTGTGATGACCACGGACCGACCGTCTCGAGAACACGGTCTCCCAATCCCCAGTTGGAGGACCGCGGCATAGGGTATCCCATACCATTCTTGATTATATATGCGCAGGACTCTGGCTCTATGTCGTGAGTGCTTGATATGATTCGACCATTATTGGAGACCGTTGTAGCTGAAATGTATTGCTTCATCTTCTCACTTGGAAGCTGGATATCTAAACGAGATTCACTTTGCCCTGGACGAGTTGTCTTCACATCGCTGGTTGATGGGGACAAGGCCGTAAAATCTTCCTCGCGGCGGTTGTTCGGTTTTAAAGACTGTGCTTCGAAGTTTTCCTTCTGGTAGGCTACTGTTGGTGGATATTTCGTGCCTTGCTGACCGGTATCAATACCCTAGGGTATCTACCTCCCGGATTGGCAGACTTGCAGCGCGGCTACTTTTGCACGGTTGAACGTTGTCTCTTTGATTCCGAGAGTCCCTCCGAGAGTCTGCCGCCGACTTCTGAGGACTAGCCGTGTGGTATACACTCGCATCGATCGGACCATCAACCTCCTCACTCGGCCGCTCAATTGGTGGTACAGCGGCTGTACTTACTTCTGCCCAATGGTCAGAAAAAGGCATCGCTGATGAGGAAATTTTACAGCCTCTATCTTGCACCATTGTTCGTGCACCAAAGATTTGGTCTGGTTCCTCGCTAAACTCCTGCATATCAGACACAGTTGTAACATAAGGCTGACGTTTTGAGTTGAATCCTTTAGAAAAATTCTCGGGCTTTTTATGAAATGGTATCGTGGTTGCAAACGTCAAAGACGTCGATGGGTGTGTCCGTCTAACATGGTACTTATTGTTCTCCTATCTTCGTCAGTTATATGGTCTTCATGATATATCAGTCAGAGTTTAGCTATGCTATACCTTTGGATCACCACTTATAAACGAGCTCATGCGATTCTGATGTTCACTGGCACTACGTCTCGAAGCCATATGTCTCCATCGCTCTTCAACCGGAGACACCGTAGGTATGTGGTGGTATGGGGCTTCATGGGTATGATGTTGTCTTTGATCACCTGTTGGGGACTGGATCTGACTTTCTTTCGTATAGTGTGAAATTCGGTTGATGGGTTGTCCTCTGGTGTTGAATTGTTGGCATTCTGGAAATTGCATGGATATCGGGGCTTTCCTGTCCGTTGCCTAGCGAAGACATATTTATGCTCTGGTTATGGGTATCAAGATGTTCTCCTGAAAACTCGGCTGCAATCCTCGAGAGGTCCCCTCCGAACACGTAGGTAATCTGATTATATGTTGAAGCAATGGTCCCAATCGAGTCCAAACCTCTCTGTCTTGTAGTATAGACTCAGCACAATAGCCAGCTTCTCCAATGCTGATGATTGCGTCTCACTTCCACCCATCTCTGTGATACAACTTGGAAGCAAGGCTCCAGCGCTACAGCTCCAACCAAAGGACTCGTCGACCCTCCACCGGTCTTGAGGAACGCAAACAGATTGCACTCTTTGGTCTTCAAACGTCTTAAGCCCCCAATGTCAACTTTTTATAATTCAACGTTGCGGACGGAGAACATCAGTCTTCGCAAGCTTTACCGAAATATACCAGGGCTTCAACACCGCCACCTGGGCATGGCGTATCGAGGATTTCTTTGTGACCACTCTGTGTTACACAGGGAATGTTGGATAGTGCTATGCTCTTCTTGTCAAGCTCCCCAACCGGCTGCTGCAGAAACACCAAAATTGAGAAACAGTGTCAAAATGAGAGTAATTTGATGGGGTAAATGAGTGGATTGGTTGCAATGGGCAAAAACCTTGACCACTAGTTATGTGCTTTCCTTCTCAGCCGAAGTGCCCGAGTTCTCCTCGGGACCGAAATATCTGCTATTTTGTGAGGTTATATTGACTGTCATTTCCGTGCTATTGCCGTGCAGTGCCTATTGGTTTTGGCAGAAGGGCCGTGGGCTACTACAAAACAAACAAACAACAACCCCTCACAACCCCGCGTTTGTTCTGCCTGTTTCATATGTGCCCTCTTCCGGCACAGTTTGAAACACAAAACGGATTTGGTTCTTCTTTCCAACCTCTCGACGTCTTTTCGTCGTCCATCATGATCATACATCCAGCCCTAAACATGGGAGGCTCTACGCTGCTTAAGGTCCCGGGGATGGCCCAGCTGGCATCAAAGAGGTTTCTGTCTACAAAGTCTAGGACAACCTCTTCGACCCCAGTAGTGCCTGCGAAGATTCCTGTGTTCAAACCAGCGTCGCAGAGGTTCGCCCCAGCACAGCCTGGCGCAAAGAGAATTGTCAATATATTCAATCCGTCAGAACCACCAGTACCTATGAATACTCCTGCACTAGAAGAGCCACCAGCCCAGAAGATGTCTGAGGTTCTTACCCCAGAACAGCTTCATATGTACGACTCAATAAGCGTCAATGGGTGGAGGTTTTTGTTTCCAAGAGGCCAGTGTCCCAAGAAGATATGGTGGCGGGACCGAGCAAAGCCCTGGTATTCAAGCGTTGCAGACCTCAGGTGGACGTCTGGAATGATGTATAGGTACTTCAGGCTACGAGTTTCGGCGGTTCTAGCTGTCACCGGCATATCTTCAACGCTGCTTGCAAACGCAGTAGTTCTGGAGGCCGTCAACCGCATGGAGGGGCCAGTTTCTACAGTCATGCGTGTCAGCATTTTCGCTGCCGTGGTCTTACCAGGATTGACCTATGGCATATATAGGTCTCGGATCATTCCAGAAGTAAGACGCTTCAAGCTTTCAATTATGGACTCTTCTCCCGGACTAATACGAATGTTGTATAGGCTTGGATGGGACTGATTGGATCGAGATGGGAAGCAGCTGGAGCCAGCATGATGCCAACGATACCTTCATTTTCCCGGTTCGCATATGTTTGGAGATTCCGTCCTATGAGTGTCAAGAGAGGAGATACCGTGGTAATTCAGTAAGCCACTATCCGACGTATTTAGCATACAAATGCCCCTTTGTATTGTCTGATACTCACGGTTTCATCCTCCAAGCAATCCGTTACAGTATGATCCTCGGTTCGATTCGGGAGACGTTCCCTGGATGGGGAAACGCGTTGTCGGTCTCGAGGATGATATTATCAGGACCGGGAAACTAGGTAAGACCGAAACACCCGATTTTGTTTTTATCTCACTTCAAGTAGACAGACTTGGAGGCACAAAGGTGTTTACAGTCTGTCAGACAATACTTGTATATCAGTCATGGTGCCTTGCCAGTATTCACAGGTACGAGCTGACTGTTGAGTGATGCAGGACTTCAGGATAGACCATACTTTCAAGTTCCGAAAGGTCACGTCTTCGTTCTTGGCGACAACCGAGTGGATAGTATTGATAGTAAAAATTTCGGCCCAGTACCAATTGTCTACATTCAAGGTAGAGTAACGCACTGGACGGCAGTGGACAATCCGAACTGGCGGGGAGAATGGCAGAGACTGCCTCTGTTGATGGATGTGAACAGGTTGCTAGTAACAGACCCTGAGGAATTGCAACGGACTAAGTGCGAGTGGGAGGAGCGAAGCCTGGAGATGGAGCCATGGGAAGTACGAATACACATGCCGGGAGAACTTACAGACTGGAAATCGGAATACAGACCCGTGCGACACGCCGTGAACGCTGGGAAGAGGAGACGCTAACTACGGGATTAGGACCTCCGAGGTTCATAGTATTGTACGGATGTATGTCACCTTGGACGTCCACAGAACTCATTTGATGTATAGCATAGTTAGGTTGGCTGTATTGTACGAGCCATGTGCTACCCAATACAAACTTCTGGAATTCTGTCTGCCCAAGCTTGATACTGAATACTACCAGCGCATCCTCTACAGACCAAACCGAGTCAAGTGGAGACTGGGGAATCATCATTGTGGGATTCTTTCAGCTTCGGGGCCTTTCGCTGCTCCAGAACTATATCAATCCTCAATTTTGTACGACAAACTGGCTTGGAGAATCCCCACATAGCTCAGTGATTAGTTTATTCGATAGAGAAGTTGAACAAATACCAGTGTCAGTCAGAACCGGTAAAATCATATCCTGCGTTCCATAACAGGGCTTCAGGCAAGTTCAAATGTTGGGTTCAGCCTACATCTTCGTTACAAAACACCCTCGGGGTTGTTTTACCCTCTTGTTTCTACGATCATTGTGTATCAAGCTACCCTGAGTATATTACAAAATGACTGGCTAAACCTTCCCTGATATGTACAGATAGTCACGTCTTTACACTGCATGCTGCATGATTGCATTGGTACCGGTACCTCAAGGCCTTGCAATATCCCTTCCCCCAATCCACACAAACAACCAACTAATCAAGATCATCAGTTTCCTCCTCCAGCTACGAGTCCACATAAGACTACCCGACCGCCAAGCCAACCATGCTGACTTTCCATTCCAGTCCTCGCGCCCTCCGATGATACCATCATGGTTTCCTAGATAGGCCAAAAGAGCCCGCTGTTGGTATTCAAAGGGACGCTGGCCATCAGAGTGCTCACTGGCTGACTTATTGAATACATCGGTGAGATATTCGCCTTTCTGAAGAGCCACTTCGGCCAGTGTCGGTAATGACTCCCCGTCGATATCAGCTGCATCACCTAATGCGTAGATACCATCCATCGGCGATCCGTCCGGCCTCAGCACGCGAAGGTACTTGTCCGTCAGGATCCTCGGAAGACCTTTTTCAGGCAGCTTGACCCGGTCTGAGATGGCATCGACGAGGCTGTTCACCTTGTTCCCAGTCGCCCAGACCAGAATTCCATATGGCAGTCGCCCTTCTTCCTTGGTAAAGATGGCGCCCTCCTCGACCTTCTCGATATGAGAACTTGTCTTGATCTGAATGACATGCTGCTTGCCCTTGGTTAGGGACTCTGTCGCATACTCGGCTAGGCTTTGGTCGAAGGTGGTCAGAATTGACTTTGCCACGTCGTGAATCGTTATGGTCAGCTTGCCGTCGAGGTGCGGGTAAAGGAAGCGCATTTCTTCATTCCACAAGTCGAACAGCTCAGCTGCTGCTTCGATCCCGATGGCGCCGCCACCGACGATCCGGATGTTCAGAATGTCACGCTGCTTCTGCGGGTCGTTGGTGGCTGTGGGGAGTGAGGCCTCATCGAGCATCTCGAGTATGCGTTGCTGAAGGAGCCGACTGTCGTTGGTCGTCTTGAGGAACAAAGCGTGCTCTTTGGCACCAGGTGTGCCGAAGTCTTGGATATCGCACCCCGGCGCAATGCAGATTTTGTCAAATTCAACGTCGAAGTCTTTTGGGCCTTCCCCATCGACCTCTGCTGCTGTCTTGCACCGGATGATGCGTTTGTCGAAGTCGATATCATGCGCAATGGCCTTGTAGTATTCCAGGTCGGTTCGGTGCTTCCTCCTAATCGGTTCTTCCGCCAGGCGGAAGTTGAAGAGACCACATGCTGCGCTGGCCAGGAGAGGCGTGTATTGAATGGTCCGGACAGGCGAAATAATCTTGACGTGATATTTCTCCAGGGACACTTTCTGGGCTAGGGTGAATCCACCCCATCCAGATCCGATTACTGCAAGAGTTGGCTTCGTCATGGTGAGTTTGCTGGGAAGGATATGAGGGTTGTAGTTTAGGATCCAGACTGGAGATTTTAACACATTGGTTTCTGCTTGGTTTTATAGCTAACCCAATAATGTTAACAATTCATTATTAATATCACAGAGCTCGATTGTGTCAATGCGCTTCGGATTGGCAGGAAGACAACGTCATAGAACTCTCATAGGACTATTAATATATCCATATTATTCGACTCGCGTCGCTCGGGAGGCTCGGGATTCGGTATTGTTAACTACATGCCAACTTTGGTACTTAGGTACAAAACTCAATTTTCCTTTCCAGAGCTCACCTGGTGCGGTCATGAATCCCATTCTTTCCAATCTCCACTCTCTTGCGATGTTCACGTCGAAGGTCGCGGTAGATCCATCGAGACTTCAAGTGCGGGTTTGATGTTGCGTCTCTCACATGTGACAACAACCGCTGGAGCATTACCCTAGGGTAGCTTTAGGAAGGGCAGTTAGCAAAATAGCGAGGAACCGTTACGGCATAGCCCGCAGCGTCACGCGGTCTACGCACCATATAGCCGGACGGGGACTTACGGAAGACTATATTGATTGGTAACCAAGAGTGAGTCGTTATAATCAGCTCGTTAGAACCCTGTGAAACATACCTAGGTACTTAGTACTTAGTACAGATGCAAAGGTCCAACCTGACCCAAAGACGGGCGCAATTTGGCGTACCCGACAGTTAATTGCCAAGCGATCCAGATGTCGCGGCCTACTTGTCTCTTTCGATATATTTCCACCCACCGACATTCTGGAGCATTAGTCGCGGAGAACTTGGGATCCCGTCCGCTCTCCCCTAAATAAGTCGCTGAGGCTTGATTACTACCTAGGGTAGTTAGGTGAGTGACCACTAGCGAATACCCGGTGTTGTATGTTTTTGCATTGTGTAAATTGTTAGAAGGCCTATGTCGTCTTCTTCAATTTATATGATAAACGTTTGAGTTTCAGTTTCCATCTAAATACAATCTGAATAGATATGTGATCTATTCAATATACAGTATTTGGAAAGATCTTATATGGTGCTTAAGTTTTGTTAGATAATGTGGGGATGGCAAGATAGCTGTATTTAGATTTATCCGAAATATTTTGAAAGGTTTTACCGTACAAATTGTCGCAGAATGGGTGACAGACTACTCCTTCTGATCTTGCGGTGAAGTCGACTATGCATGATCATAGGCTCATAGCAGTCGGCACTCGACCAAGCTCACCTGAGTCCGACATTCCCAGATCTTGACAATTCGCAGTCCAGCCCTTTCAACAATTTCCTCGAAATGGGATGGCGTCCGCTCGATGCCGTTGATTAATCCCATCATCGCCAAGTCCCTCTGGTGGCTGTACCTAATATAATGGCCGTAATTCGGAAGAAGGGGCTCAGGGGCCGGCGTGGAGCCAGAACTCGTCGATGCCGGCGCCGTGGTATTCATGACTTGGTCGGCTATCAGGATGCGTGAGGTTGGGCCCATAGAGGCGCGGATAGACGACAGAATTTCGACGCAGTAGTCATCAGACCAGTCATGCCTTGTTTCAAGATATGTTAGCCCGACGGAAGCAGGGGAGTGCGCTGGACCCTTCCTGGAGGGCCTAGGTATTTAGTACTCACAGGATATACCGCAGCCAATACACATCCGCTCCCTCGACCGGGTTCTTCGCGAAGAAGTCATGCGGCATCAGTCTCACTCGGCCCTGGGCGTGTGCGTCCGGGTTCTCCTTCTCCCAGAACGCCCGCGCCTGCTCGATCATGGACGGGCTGTCCTGCACCACAAAGACGAGGCCGGGATACAGCCGCGACAGCTGCATCGAGAACCCCCCCTGGCCGCCGCCGACGTCGACCACCGTGGCCCCGCTGCCGAGATCCTGCCAGGGATAGTCGAACAGGTGCGGCGTCGACGTGAGGCGGCCGCCGCCTACCATGGCCAGGCCGAAGATGGCCAGCTCGGGGCGGGGGACGAGGGGGCCGGTGGTGGTGCCCTCGGTGGAGCTTCCTTTACCGCTGCTGTGTGCTTCAAACCCGGCCATTAGGCGCGGATATCCGCGTGAGTTCCCACCGTTGGCGGCGCGCGAGTCCTGGTGAACTTGCTCTTCCAGCCACTGCCATCTTGATTTGCTCGTGCCGAGCGCCAGGTTGAAGGCGGTCTCGTTTGTTCTGTAGCTTGGGCCCAGAACGGGGTCCTTTAGCGCAACTGGCAAACAGTCGGCTGTGGTGAAAATGTCCAAAGCGCTGGCAATTTTGTTTAGATTCGGTCACCCACCTTGGTTGGCGTGCAGAGGGAAGACAGGTAGAACCTACAAGAGCATAATGTAGGCCCTGAGAGGCTCATTATTGACCAGTGCCTTTGACACGCGATTGTTCGCAAATCTGTCCAGCGCAACCTCTTGAAAGATATGCTGGCTCGCCAGGCACCGTAGAACTCGAGCTGAAAACGAACAAGTCAGACAAGATTAGTACCAGACAAGCCTACTCATCCAACTGGACACCGTGTGGCAAGTATTCAATGCGGCATCGGTCACCTACAAAGCTTCTTTGCCTCGATCCCCACCTCGGCAGCCAGTGCGTTGACATGAACACCATCGGAAGCACCGGCCTCAACCCCGGCCTCCATCAGATCAGCAAGGCGGTGCTCCGCAGCTATATGCAATGCGCGACTCTCCCAGTACTGAGTCGAAAAGCCAATCAGACGAAGGGAGGGATCAGAGACAAGCTCCTCGATACTACCAGCCGCCGCTGCTAGCACCCGCTGAGCCTGGTATAGCTTGTGGCTGGGGATGTTGAACTCGTCTTGGGCCACGCTGGATGACTTTTCGACTGTGGTCTGGTTGGTCTTGGAAGACCACTCCTCGATGACCGTTTCGACTGTCTCTTGTATCATGGCTGCAAGCAGCCGGAGCTTTTTCGCGTCCCCTGCGACATCCGCAGCGGGCCTGGGAGCTTGCCTTTGAGCGTTCATGTTGGGTGGTAGGGGTTTGTTGAATCTCAAACACTAGGAAGGTCAGAGGATACCGATGGCCGGTGAAGACGACGAATAGTAGTTCTCCTCGAGTGGACTTTCAGGGCTAGATGAAAATAAAAGGGTCGTTTTTTCGAAACAATCTGCATTCAATAAAGAACTTGCAATTACGGGACACCGAGTATAAACATGTTACGTGGCATACGGGTCGAGTTCCGTGCTTGGGGAGTATTTGGCGTTCTAGTGAACTCAGTACCGTGGGTAAGCTACATAATATGCAGTCTCTTCAGGCCCAAGGCACTTTGGCTTCTGGTCATGGTGGGCTCCGAGTAAGCACTTGAGAGGGCTGCAAATCAATCCCCTCCCCCAAAGAATCTTGACCGCATCGAATTGACCCGTGCCTTTCAATTTAACCCCTGTTCGTGAATCCCCCAACTTGCGCCTCAACTGGGGTCAGAACGCTCTCGCCGCGAAGGACGTTGTTCTCGATGGTTTGGTTGATCATGTTCTGGTAGACAGACGACGAGGTGAACTTGTCATGGGCTTCCGAGCTGACGTAGCTGCACGGCGCCGGGATTCGAGTTCTCAATGTCAGCCTGCAGCACTAGATCCAAAGTTGGTCTGTTCTGGCGGGGGTGTACGTACCGTTCGGAGATAATTATGTTTATCTCGCCCGTCTCATTGTTCACGGATTTGTAGAGCGCGAACTCCAGGCAGCCGGGAACGGTGCGCTCGACCACATCCGCGAAGGGTCCGAAGATGTCCATGGCCGCTTCGAAATATCCGGTGGATATCGGAAGCGTCGCGAATTGGATAAATGGAGATGTCGGTACGATATTGTTGGAAGCACTCATCTTGGAAAATGTACTTAGTTAGGGACTGTACTTGGCTTTGAAGCTTGGGATTTTAGACTGCTCAGTGACTGCTTGTTCTCTACTACCACAAGACATCTGGAGCGTTCTCAACTTGGGAATGTTTTATATACAGATGAAGTAGCTTCAACTTGCATATGACTCTTCTCATTGAGACAATTATTGACCCTCGAGCCTGCCGCTTCGACCTGTTACGAGCCCTGGAGAGTCAGACCCAGTCTTTTCTGGTGGGAGTAAGAATCCTTTTTGCACAGTAGATCTTCTAATCCTCAGTGGCATGTCGGAGACACTCGGACCCAACTCAGATTCTCCTGTCGTACAGTTCCGAGAAGGAACAATTCCAGTAGAACAAGAAAAAAGAAAGAAAACAAAGGTCAAAAACGACTCCATCTTCCTCCCACAGCCTGTATATGCCAGGACTGCAATAATGCTGTAAATGCATAACCCTTTGGCGCTTTGCGTAAATACCAGTTGACGATGGAAGCGACCTGAGACCTACATCAACGAAGATAAAGCACAACTATATAAGAACAACTTTTGGAGTGTGATGCAATGCGGTAGGAACGTAGGCATCAATGTATTTTGAGCATTTATCCGAACATATGATTCATCCCAGTATTGTGTCTTGCTCCATGATTAGTATGTGTTGAAATCTTGAATTCATTTACGACGTACTACCAGTGATTACAGTTTCAACAAGCCCCTGGAATCTTGATTCAAATTATGAGAAATACCGAATAACGACCTATCTACCCCTCCCACACGGCCTCAAATATGCAACTCTTGGGGTCCTCAGGCGCCTGATAAAACCCAGAATATCTCATTTTAGGGTCAGCCAGCGCAAAGAGCTTGGCGAACTCATCCGCAGTCCGCTCCTTGGAGTTGAAGACGGCCATCATTTGCAAGTCCATCTGGCGGATCAGCTTGTCGTCCACGGGATGGTAGTCTTCCGGGTTGCGCTCATTCACAATAGTATACTCGGATATGAGCACTCGCGCGCCCTTCTTCAGCGCGGGGATCAGAGCGCGGAGTATGGCCACAGATTCGGCACGCGGCCAATCGTGGATAATTTGGCGCAGGAAATAGACATCGGCACCGTAGAGAGGCTGCGTGGAGAAGAAATCATGGGCCTGGAAAGAGAGGTTCGAGGGCTTGTCGGCCTGTTGGGCAGAGGTGGCGATGGCTTCGGGGCGGTCTTGCACCGTTACGTGGAACTGTGGGTAGGCAAGGGCGAGGGCACGAGAGACGTGCCCAGCTAAACATTTCGCATTAGCACGAATCATGCTTGAAAGGAGCTTGAGTTACCAAAAAAGAGGGATTCGACGGCATCATCAACTGATGTAGTTAACTTACATCCGCCGCCGACATCAACAATCTTCGCCCCGTCGGCCAGCTTCTTGCTCCAAGGATACGCCTTGACATCTATAGTCTGCGGCCTATCCCCATTGTCCCCAGAAGCAGCGCTGAAGCCCGCCATGCCGGCGTCGAACCGCGCCTGGCGGCCGGCGTCCCTGCTCAGCCACTCGAAAAAGCGATCGCCTGTGTTGAAGGCCGCGTTGAGGCCACACTCGTCGGGAGCCTCGCTCTGGGGCCATTGGCGGCAGGCGGCGGGGAGCGCGACGGCGATCGGCGCGAGGTCGACGAGCACGTGCCGGAGGAAGGTGGCGAACCCGGGGTCGCGCGCCAGGGCCGCGGATGCGGCGGTGTGGGCGATGTGGCCGGCCAAGGGCTCGCGGAAGATGAAGTTGGTGGTGGCGTAGCGAAGCACGCGGGCGAGTTTGTCCTCGAGTAGGCCTGTGCGTGCTGATAGGGAGCTCAAGCTTATGGCCGTGCCGTCTATGGGGACGAGAGAGGGAATGTCAAATTCCAGGATGATGCCCAGTGATGAGGTGTCGTGGTACTGCAATAACATCAGCCTGGTTTTGTCTCGCATGATAGGTATGGACCCCAGACTATAGTATGCTGTTCTGCCAAGAGAAACAACATACAGCGAAAGCCATCAGGCTGAGCAATTGTCCTGGTCCCTGTGCAAGGACTTGCAACTCCCGGGATGCATTGACAAGAGTCTTGACCACATTTTGATCAACGGTTTTCAAGTTGAGGGGTTGAATGCTATCGACCGTTGACTCGGAAGCTTCTGGCCCCAGGTCCCCTAAAAGTGCATCCGAGGCCGTGGATATGGCAGCCAGCAGTTGCTTGAGAGTTCTTCCAGACATGGTGATGGGAACTTTGAGAACACAGTGTCAGACGCGGGCATATGCATGAACTCTAGACAGATGAGATCCCACCAAGACGAAAGGAACGTGTTGGAGCTGTTTCGGTCTCTAGCCGCTTTAAAAGGATCAATTAGTTTTAGATTGGAGCGCCAAATCACGTTGTCGCGAAAGGAGGATCAGAGTCGCCAAGTAGTACAAGATTGGGCCGTCTCACTTCAGTCGCCCCTACTTGTACTCGGACCCAGAACAACATACTCACGGATATCTGGACCTGGGAGAAAGAGGGATCCCGGATCCAATTTAACTCGGCACATCTTCTTCAAATGTCGAACAACCACCCGTGTTCATCAATACCTTGGATCACAGATACTATAGGACGAGAGTCGATCCTCGTATTCCCACCTGACCGTGGAATATTCATCCGTAGCTTTCAGCAGTCCTTACCTTACTCTGACGCGATGGACCTTGCTTTCGTCAGAGATTATTCTGCCCTAGAGCAGGCCCTGGTTGGACTTACTCTCCTGACATTGTTGTTCAATATTGGTCGCGTCTTGTACAACATACTTGGTCATCCATTGGCCTCACTTCCCGGACCCAAACTCGCCGGGGCGACACCCTTCTGGCTTCTCTACCATACTTTCAGGTTGCGAAAATGCGAGGCACTTGATGAATGCCTCTCCCGTTATGGATCAGTGGTCCGCATCGCACCCAACAAAGTCCTCGTCTCGTCACAGACTGATATCAAGACCGTCTACGGTATTGGTGCCAAATTCGTGAAGAGCGACTTTTACCCGCCGTGGGGACTCGATGGAGCCAGCAACATCTTCAGCACCACGGATCCCAAGGACCACTCCCTCAGACGAGCCATTACCGCCCGGACATTCTCCAAAAACTCCATCGTCAAGTTCATGCCCAAGATGGAAGAGCACGCGGTGTCTCTCGTTCACAACCTCCGCACCCGCTGCGACGTCAAAGACGGCGGCCAGGGAGTGACAAGGTCGACGACAACGGTCGAGTTCCTCAAGATGGCCCGATACATGGCCCTGGACATGCTGGGCTCCTCGGTGCTGGGCGAGGACTTCCAGCTGCTCAAGACGGGCCGTGAGCACCCCTTTGTCCACGACCTTGACTCGGCCACCCTCATCATCCCCACGCGCGCGACTATGCCGTCGTGGCTGTGGGTCACCGTCTTCAAGCATCTGCCCGTGGCCAGGTGGCAGCACCACCTCGGCGGCGAGGCCAGGCTGTCAGAATACGCTCGCGAAACGGTCCAGCGCGCCTTCGCGGCGGCGGATGGCGGCAGCCGCAAGGCAGACGAGCGGCCGCCGACGCTGGTGTCGTCTTATGCAAAGTACGAGGACGAGACGACCGGCCAGCACCTCAGCACGGAGCGTATCGTGGGCGAGATCGCGGCGGTGTACTTTGCGGGCACGGATACCACGAGCAACACGCTGACGTTTGCCATGTATGAAATTGCTCGTCGGCCAGATGTCCAGCAGAAGCTTCGCGACGAGGTCGTTGACGCGCATAGGAAGGCCCGCCGTAGCCGTAGCGAGGCAACTGCACATGCAGTCACGGAGAGTGACGATGGGGTACTCGAGATGTCGCATGCAATTCTTGAGAACTGCTCTTATCTCGAGGCTTTCATTTCCGAGTCGCTTCGGCTCTACGCTGCCATTCCGTCACACCTGGAACGCGTGGTCCCCGAGGCCGGTGTGACACTCTCGACAGGACACAAGCTCCCAGCTGGCACAGTCATCGGGGTCCAGACGTACTCACTGCATCGTGATCCGGTCATCTTCCCCGAGCCACATCATTTTGACCCGGATAGATGGCTTCCAGGCACGCCTGAGATGAGAAAGGCCTTATCTCCTTGGGGCTTTGGAAGTCGTATTTGCATGGGTATGCACCTCGCTTACATCGAATTTCGCCTAGTGATCGCGGCCGTTGTTGCCAACTTTTTGGTTTCTTTGCCGCAGGGTTTTGACCACGACACGATGGACATGAAAAATTTGTGGTTTGTTTTCCCGCAGGGTGGGAAGCTCGATGTTGATTTGACAATGATCCACTCCTGAGGGTGTTTATACCAATGTCCAAGTGTTGGCTTCTGTATAATACAAATTATACAAGACCCAGATTATGGAGGACTTGAGCATTTGCATACGAAAAGCCCAGATGCAGACTCAAAGGGCTCCGAAAAGGGACACATCCACCAAAGAATCTAGCTATTTTCGTTCATCGAACTATTCAACTGAATAATTAAGTCTGTAATGACCAACGAAGCGATTGAATAATTGAGGTTTGGTAATACCTACCAAGTACCCAGGTAAAGGCTGGTGCGGCTGAACTTCCTGGAAGGGTGGAGATAAGCCTAATACGGATTGGTGATGGCCTCTGTTTCAGAGTAAAAAAACATAGTAAGCTTATTCGAGTCCATCAGGGCAAAGCAGATCATATTAGGTGATTCTAGTCAATATCCACAAAGACATGTAGCCACCAAACCAATTAATATTGCATCATAGACGGCAACATGCGACCGGGTTGATATGATGACCAATCATCCTTGGCCAGGAAGCCAGTACTAAGTTTACCATAGTGGGCGAACCTCCAGATGTCCTTTGTAAACGAAATGTCGGCAGTGATGACTGATTTCACTAGACTAGGTCGATCGCACTGAAGACGGGAGGCTGCCCTTTCCCAGAACACACAATCTCCGGTCGTCCAAGACCATACCAAGGTTCGGACATAAGACAAGCAATTCAAGCGAGCCGGGGAAAAGCCTAAGGCGAGGATTTGAACACACAAGCGCGAGGGTTAACTCCCAGCTGCTAACTCCGCGTGAGACAAAGCCAAGCAGAGCCCCCTCCTTTGATACAACCAAAAGGACCAAGGTACCCCGCCCCTGTGTAGCCATAAGCAGCCACAACCGCAACCCACCCGCGAATGTGGCATCAAAGTGCTGTTGGCAGTGATGTCACTTAAAAGGATCGGTACGGTGTTGTACTTATGTTGTACTTAGGTACTTTGGCGTCAAGCTGACTGCATGAGCCTGTGGGCGGGAATCCGAGTGAGTAGGAATATCTATTACATAGAGACCTAATAGGATAACGGGGCGCAGAAGTGATCGAAGTCATTGCTGTTTTGAATGTCGTATGCTAACCTGAGTAAATCACGGCGCGTGTATCATATATCACAGGAATGGCACAAGATTGACGTGTATATAAAGACAACGAGCCACTCACCGCTCACTCTTGCACATTATCCTCCCGCCATCTGTTCACTTCTTTCCAGTCAACCTCCATGGTCCACTATACTAGCATCCTTCGCAAAATCAAGGCTCGGCTCACCAACAATTCTGCAGCAAAATCCCCCACCACTCATACAACCACCAGAAACATGTCTCACTCCGTCCCAAAGCCCAACCTTGCCACCGGCTACGGCCTGATGGGCCTGACCTGGCGCCCAACCTCGGCCCCAGACGAGCAAGCTTTCGCCGCCATGAAGGCGGCCATCGCCAACGGCGCGACCTTCTGGTCCACCTCCGAGTTCTACGGCATGCCCGAGCCCACCGAGGGCCTGGCCCTGCTGCACCGCTACTTCAAGGCCCACCCGGCCGACGCCGACAAGGTCACCCTCTTCGTCAAGGGCGCCTCGGACCTCAAGACGATGTACCCGACCGTCTCGCGCGCGGGCGTCCGCACCAGCGTCGAGAACTCGCTGCGCGTCCTCGGCGGCGTCAAGAAGATCGACATCTTCGGCCCCGCCCGCAGCGACCCGAGCGTGCCGCTCGAGGAGACGCTCGGCGCGCTCAAGGAGCTCGTCGACGAGGGCAAGATTGGCGGCGTGGGCCTGAGCGAGGTCGGCGCCGAGACCATCGAGAAGGCCAACGCCATCGTCCCGCTCAGCCTGGTCGAGGTCGAGTTCTCCCTGTGGAGCACCGATATCCTGACGAATGGCGTGGCTGCCACGACCAAGAAGCTTGGCGTCCCCATCGTGGCATACTCGCCTCTGGGCCGTGGGTTCCTCACGGGTGAGATCAAGAGCCCAGAGGATATCCCCGAGGGCGACATCCGCCGCTACTTTGACCGCTTCCAGCCTGAGGTAAGTTGAATAAGAATAAGAAACCCATCTCCGGGGATTTTCACGTGATCGTCTAGAGATGGCCCAGCTTCTAACGGACTCCACAGAACTTCAACAAGAACCTTGAGCTCGTTCAGAAGGTCCAATCCTTTGCTGAGCAGAAGGGCGTCACGCCCGCTCAGCTCGCTTTGGCCTGGGTTCGCTCCTACTCCAATTCCTCACAGGCGGGGGTCATCATTCCAATTCCTGGAGCGTCATCCGCTCCGCGTGTCAATGAAAATTCCAAGGTGATTAAGCTGTCGGCCGATGACAAGGCAAAGTTGGACTCCATCCTGTCGCAGTTCACCGTCCAGGGAGGTCGGTACAACGCCCAGCTTGAAGCCACCCTTTGGGGTTGAGACATGGGTTCTGTAGATAAGTTGAGCGCTCTCTAATTTCAGGGGAAGCTCTAATCTTCTGAAGGTCGAGGCACTGCTAGGGTGAATTTGAGGACTGCTCCCATGGTTGTTAGAGTACTTGGATCCGAAAACCAAAATACATATGTAGATTACCAGATTTATATCGTATTTGCATGTACTTCGCAAACTGATCGGTCCCGAATTTGTACAGAGCCTACTTAAGTACTTGAGCATCAACGACAAATTACAGCTCCAAGGTCCTCATGTACAGTGGGTACCCCCCATATATCATATCCCTATATAGCATATTGCCCTGATATATTATATAGATGTCTAAGATGCTTTGACTTTAGTGTATGGAACCTAATATTTAGCGTATATTATATATCATACAGCTTCTCGGGGTATGACATATAGAAGGCCTATGTTTGATAGGAAAAACTTAAAATTTCCCTTCTATTTAAGTTATTTCAAGGTCTAGAGATACCTGGGGTTAGGGCCTACCCCCCTCCAAACCGGTCTGTGTGGTGACCCCTATATACCCTTCATATGTCCTTGATAAATCATATATATCCCTTGGATGAGTCAGATGATATATGGGGGGCACCTAATGTATATACTATAAGGGTGTAGTCCCCAGTGTCAGATGAATTGGCGCTCAAAAGCTGAGGAATCAACTTCAGATAGGTAATTACTGTACTTCGTCTATATGAACTACCCCGGGGTAATGATACCTATGTCTTCGAAAACAGATCGTCATGCCCGTTTTCTATCTTAAAAGTCCCACCTTCAACATCAAAAATCTATGACAAGACGATGATCCGTCCTCCATCTCTACTTCGCCCCCGATCAACCGCCTCAAGGACGGTTTGTTGGGGTTGTTGCATTTTTCCAAGATTTGGTTCTTGCGCCAGGTTGATCCAGCGGCCGTCATTCCCTCCGCTGTTCAGTATAAGCTGCCAGAGTCTGCTTGGGCAGGGAGTGCAGCCAGACATCTTCGAATTCGAAATCGCTTTCTGAGAAGCCTTCGTACGGAGTCAAATGCAACCTGCGTACGATGTTGGCCAGCAACATGTACAGCTCCGCATAGCCAAGACTAGAAATTATGTTAGGTCATGTTGTCCGCACCTAATGATACACACAAGACTCGAGGATGCGTGGACATGGCCGCATGGAGCATTCGGCAACCGCTGAATTGAGAAAACTCACTTGATGGCAATGCACTGCCGGGTACCGTTCGAAAAACTCGCTAGGTAGCGCTCCATGTCCGCGTTGCTCTCTAACCAGCGCTCCGGCTTGAAGACGTGGCTATCCGGGTAAATGGACTCGTCGTGGTGCAGTGAGTACGAGTCCATACCGATGACTGTCTGGAGAATCCATCAACTTGCAAGCCCTTGAAGCGTGTCCAGCAATGCCGTATGAAAGAAAAGGTGATCGATTGTAGACTCACTCCAGCGGGAATGTAATACCCCCTAACCTCAACACCACCGGCAGGGACCACACGTGGAAGGGCCCCAAGGACACCGTAAGTAACTCGTAGGGACTCTTTGACGCATGCAGACTATTAATAATCTTAGTATCACGCGTTTACCCTCAAGAAGTATCCCATGTGAAAACGCGGTTTCTTTCCAGAACATGTCACCGGGTGGGTGAATGCTCACCAGATACGGCAGCTGCTTCAGCATCGCAAGCTTCGGCGCCTCCTTCAAATTCGGAATAGCCTCCTTCAGCTCCTCAAACAGCCTGTCGCAAATGGCCTTGTTCTGCAGCACGCGGAACAACCCCACCTCCAGCACGCTCGCGGTCGTCTCGCTTCCCGCCGTGACGATCGTGTTGGCCTCCTGGGTCAGGTACGTCAGCTTGTGCTCCTCGTCGACCTCGACGCCCTTGGGGAAGAGCTCCATCATCGCCTGAAACGCCGTCTTGTGGCCGGCGGCGTTGAGGAGAGAGGGGTCGGAGATCAGCCGGCGGATGTGATTGCGCGCCGCGCGCAGCATCTCGGCGTTGCCTGCGCCCTCTGGCTCGATCAGCTTCATGAACCACAGCGGGAGCGAGACCAGGAGGCCGCCGAGCCAGCGGATGTTCTTGAAGATGGGCAGCATCATTGCATTTGTCTCGAGTGCTATCACGTGCCGTCCCTTGAAATCAGGAAAGTCGAGTTGACTGTTTTCATTGCAAAAGCCAAACGGCTATGTCAGTCTGCGGATATAAATCTCTGGAGCCCCTTTGAATCCAATATGAGGCCGGACGACTCACTTGTAAGGCTGAGCATAACAGAAATCTGTTATGATGTCGATCGTCACGGCGCGGAAGATGAAGTGAAAGTTCACCGGCTTCTTGTTCTCAGCGAGCTCAGAAATCTTGCGCAGCATATGCTCAATCTTATCCTGAATGACATGCTCGAGGTCGTACACGGCCCTCTGGCTGAATAACGGAGATAGAACGGCGCGCTTCCGGCGGTGGTCTTGAGGGTCTGAGACGTTGAAGACGGAGTGATCGGACGCGAAGCATTTGTAGAAGCGGTCCGACTTCAGATACTTGGAGCCAATTTTGAAGACCTATGAATAGAGGATTAATCACCTAAAGTTCGTTTGCCTCCAGCTGGGTCTCTCAAGGAGGGTGACTGTATCGCTCGCTGACCTCCAAGTATAGTTCCTTGTCATGAATGTGTACTTCATCTGGGTTGATTCGGACAACAGGCCCATATTCCTTCCGAAGCTGCTCTCGGAGGATGACCGGCTTCAGTCTTTTCCGATTGATGACCTCGTAATAGAACTCCCAGAGCCATGTCGCCGCCGCTAACTTCGGTCCAGGGATTTTTGATCGAGCCAGGGGATGCCATGTGAGCCTGTAGATCCCAACGAACACATAGTACAGGACAATTGCGAGGATTATCGCGGCTATGGTTTGGCCCTTCGACTGGGAAGCTAGCCAACTGTACGCCGATGCCATATCGTATGCCATGGTGAACACAGGTATGTGAGTGGGCGACCTTGATGTGTTTAAGATTGTACAGATTCCTATCAAATTCTCCTGTAAATGCAAAAGGATGGAAATTCAAAAGGTGTGTGCAGAATATACAAGGCACACATATAATCAAGAAGCGTGGATGAAATTGCATACATGCCATGGCTAGTTGCAGATATATGGTCGCCTTCTTCATTCACGATCACACCAGTAGACCGTGAGGATCTGGTTTTCCCATACGTCCTTCCGCTTCCCCATGATTGGTTGACCACCTGACATCCCTACAACTCGGGGCCAAACCTGTCAGACTTAATAATACTATACTACAGGTCAAAAATGATATCGTGTACTTGTACTTTTTACATACAGGTATATATGCTGACAAAACCTCACTATGATCTGGCATTCGTCAATGGCGACCCCTGTTTTCTCTTCAGCCGCACTGGCGCAGCAGGGCAAACGAAAGATTTACGACGTCGCCCTGATTTCCAGGCCAAGCTGGTCACTCCGGATCCAATGGCCATCGAATTTCTCAAATGCTTCATTAATTACGCTACATGATTTGCTGCTTCACGACCCAGACCTGCATCAAATTGACACCGTTGACTAGATAAGCACTTACATTTACACCGCCCGTCAATGAACCCTTCCAGTCGTGCTCTCAGCCCTTACTGTACGTAGTTACAAAAGGAAACACAGCAACTGGTCAGAAACCGAGTGGATCCGAGTGATTCCGGCAGCTGTACGAAACAATACGCGCAAATGGCCTGTTTCGCTGTCTCAGATCTAGGTATCAAGTATAAATGGCGCGATCCTTCGTCGGACGTGAAAGAGCTGACATGTCAGCTGACACGCGTCATTGTTGGGAACAACGAATCCAACCGTGCTGTGCACAATCTCGAGCGTGTGAGTGATCGTCATTCCGTTGTTGTTTGTAGGAAAAACTGAAGCTTCTGTTGGATTGGTTGTGTTTGGTGTTGTATTTATTAAGCAGAAACAAACTAGCTACAGCCGTACGGTTGTCTACGCGCCAGCAAGTGCGGACTAAGCCTAATCCCACTGCTTCCTGCCACATTGTTCCTGGTAAGTCTATGAGATTCCGTGGCCACTGGCTGGAGGGGTTACATACATCAAAGTGCGCAGTGGGGCTTCAAAATTATTGTGAGTAACAACGCACCACCACGGGATCAAAGGCCAGTTTATATATTGAACAGTTTTAGCCAAAGTGGTATTGGCACGTTTCTTCAGGTACTGTACAGGCTACCTAGGTAGGTAAGTTTAGTGTAAGTCAGGCATACGGTCCCAGTAGCGAGTAAACGGGACTACCTACTGCGAGTCTGAGACACCCATGAAAGATTGCGTGGAATATATATCTATATTGAGCCAAAGATAGTTGATAGTACAACGCTGCTTGATGTCGTAATGATCGCAATCACAATCATGGATCATTCCACTGAATACCCCAGATCTTGAATCCGTCCGGAGATCACCATGCCGTTAACACTGTTGGACAGATCTCGCATCACAGCCTCCAACGATTCCGAAGTGCAAGTAGCCCTGAGATGGATCGTCTTTTGTTTTTCAACCGGTTCGTCTCCTTTATACATGTCCTGATCCGCATGAGCGTCCGGTGCGCCATGGAAATCCCAAAATGGAGCGAGCAACATTTGGCTAAAATCGCCCCCGGATGAGTCCAGCGCTCGCGGCTCAGTCATGAACATGGTGGTATTGGCTGAGCCGATTGCTGGAGACACTTTCGCGGTTGTTTCTGTTCCCACGTTGAGACTGAAGAGGGAGGTTGGTGTTGGCGGGTTCGAGGTGTCTTGTGTCATGTTCCAGCTATATTCGTCGCCAAACCCCCTGACTATATCGACCGATGATGGTGCCGTCGACAACGAAGCTGAAGGTGAATTCTCATGCTCGAGTAGCTCGGCCAGGATTTGGCGTTCGAAAGGCAACGACATGTACGCATTCGAAGAGTAAGGCGTGGAGGGCTGGGCAACGTCACTGGCCCTGCATGTGTTCTGGTCGAGGCCTTGGCCGTCTTCCGAACTCGTGTCGAGCGACAATGGGCGCTCGTCTGGGCTGCCCTCTGCTCTCCGTTGTAGAAGGACATGTCTGTTTTTAGCTGCCAGCGTGGTCCGCCCGGGGAAGTGATGCGACACGATCTCGCTCCAGTTGGTGCCCCGAACTTCGACTTGGTGAAGCAACAACTCGTCCTCCACTTGCGTCCAGGGGCTATGGTCGATCTCAGGGTTGAGGCTGTCGTTCCACCGCTTCCAGCATTGGTCCCCGTTTCGGCTCTCGACATGCTGGGAAACCCTCGTCCATTTTGTGCCGTGCTTTTCAACGCCGCTACGCAGTCTATCGTCTTCTTCAGGTGTCCATGGTCCCTTGCGGAAGTTGTTGGCGACCTTGTAGTGCCACCTTTTGCGGCAGTGCTTGTTGGTCCTCCCCGGGAGGTGTGTGGCTACTTGATGCCAGTTGATGGTATTTCCTTGGGTATAGGCTGTTTGACAGGAAAAGACGTTAGAAATGGTCTGAACTCCTTCGGTGATACTAGTATGTATGGAGTCTTCACTCCAGTGGCCAGTACGGTGCCCACTAACCTTTTGTCACAGCATCACTTAGTATTTGATCTTGTTCGGCGGTCCATTTTTGACGATCACTCCCTGATCCTGATAGTTTTGGCGAGTTGGTAGACATTTCAACCGGATTCAGTATCACTTCTAAAGTGTCCCGAACCTGGTGTCGGACTGTCTGGCGTCTTGCACCTGGCGGGATTAAATGTGAGGTATAATATGTGTCTCGCCATTATCAATATCTTCATAGAGACTCTCGGACTTCTTTGCGTCAGCTTCAGCTTCACACATGTGCAGTCAGCGTTCCTTCAAGCCAGCGTTCCTTCAAGCCCGCGTTCCTTCAAGCCCGAGTCGGCTCGGACACATAACGGAGAGAGAAGACGGATAGTAGGCAGGTAACCGACTCATCGTTGACCGACTCATCGTTGAAAACAAGCCGGACGATCAAGGGCCAAAAACCAATAATTAAGGATCGAAGAGCGAGGACGGAAACTGCGTGTTGGCGATGCAAGTACTATCTACAGTCTGACATGTGCGTCTGCCGTAACCCTCCGGGATAGGATGAACAGCACAGCCAACCGATTTAACGTTGTTAAATGGTGTGTACACCAAGTCAGCCCTTTCCCCTCAACGTAGGTTAAACGTCGTCCAATCCAGTAGTTCGTGCGGAGGGGGGCCCGGGACAGAGCCGTCCGAGAACCGCAACAGGAAGTTCGAACCCTGCAAGCTGCAGGAAATTGTAGGATCATGCGGTGGCCATCACTCCGCATCATGTTGGCAGTACACCTAACAGCATATACTTACGTCGAAAGATAGCTCCAAACTTGGCTCTAATCCCGGCCACCAAAACATGCCAGGTTACCAAACCACCGCTGTCAGCCTGCGCCGCTCAAGACACAGATTATGTGGAATAAAGCCCATGCCGTGCCGATCGAGGGGACTTCTTTTGCCCAGGACAGATTCTTGGCTTGTGATGACGATATTGATTACCTACACTCGACATTTAGCCGCCCGTCTGTCATCATCCAGACCCATTCTCTTCAACAAGGGCATTAATCCTACTCAGTGGGTTGGGCGGTGTGACTAATGCCTATACGAAGTACTGTGCTTCACGAGCGTCCCGTCACATTTGCCACAAGCTCGGTGAAAGACAATGCAGCTCAATAATGTTCACCTATTAAATTCTAGGCAGTCAAGCCGCCAACATTGAAGCCCCTGCTGGGAGCCTATGTTTCTATCAAGCCGGCTCACGTCCCATAAGGCCCAGACCGGTCTGGTTCTAACTTGAAGCCGGTCTGACAGGCCCGTCCGTTTCTATCATTCGAGCTGCCCGTCTCTGTTATCAGGATGTCCTAATAGGACGCCGTAGGCACGCGGCCTGATGGCGGCTGATGGAAGGCTGGAACTTCACAGCCCTATGTAGATCGTGTAGATCGTAGGCTTGGAATGTCTTGCTCACGGCAGCGGGCTTGCAGTAGCGGACTCCTACTTATGTACCTACGATTCTCCATTGGCCGAAACACCGTTTCTCATGTTATTCAATGTTCTATCTCAAAAAGTCGGAATGAACTTCGAAGAGAGACATTATTGATAAGCTACCTGCAACATGTTCCTTTCGATTTGTAACACAACATACTGACCAGCACAGTGTGTCGTTCAACGATTGAGAGCATTGCTAAGGGTACAACTGTCGATTAAGTATTTGCGGTTATAGGAATCCCATAGACTTCCAAGCCTGGACATACTTAGTGAGGAATTCGCGATCAAGAGGTCTTGCCTCGCGTAACGCAGCTGATTGCCGAGCAGCATACTCGGTATTCATGATTAACTTGCCTACACCAAGTTTCAAGAAGTCATGACGGAAGAAGTCAAGCAAAGCAACCACTGGAAGTCTTGTGGCCACGTCATCAAGGGCGTCGTCGGAAGAAGCAGCAGCCGCATGCTCCACTCGATCAAGCCACGCATCAAGGGGTATCTTCAAAGTCCGATATACATCAGTTGGGTCTTTTTGTTCAACGGTGCCGGTGGTTACACTTGGCTCGGACTCCTGCATGGCCGTCGTAAGCATACTCATAGTATCTGACCATGCATTGCGACTCGGATTCTCGACGTGGTACACGAGCTGAAAGTCCCTTGGCGAGGATCGCTCGAGACAAATGTCGGTGATGGCTTGCGCGGCAATATCTACAGGGAGCCAGGAGAAAGTCTTTGACGGAAGGATGTCAGCAAATTCTACCCACGGTGGCCTTTTGGATCGATTCGGTCACGACAGGTTGTACTTACGCCCTCAATGTTGGGTGCCGAACCTAGGTTCTTGATTGTCTTTAGCAGTGCTGGGACGTGCTCGCTGGTACTCCAAGCTCCTCCACGCGTGGAGCCGGTCACTTGGCCGATCCTGATGATAGAGGCATCGATGCGTGTTGGGTGAAGGCGGGCAGCTTCTTCGGTCAATTTCTCACACACCCATTTCGCTTGTGCGTATCCCATTGGGCTTGCCACGCGCGGATCATCGACAGGCGCCTCGAGCGCCTCAACAGGCTCATCGGTGACACCATCACGCTGTATGCCCATGAACTCGGCATAGTTTGCCAGCACTGCTATTGAAGAGTTGAAGACGAAGCGCGTAGGCATTTGGCGCGATGAAGACGCGGCCCCACGAGCGTCGATGGCCAGCCTGAGAAGATTTCGGAGGGCTGTGAATTGGCCCGTGAATGATGACACGGAACGGTTGAAGTCCATCGGCCAGGCGTTATGAATGACATGCGTGACCGAGTGGAGCAGCCCTTGGTATTGCAATTCCGAGAGCCCCAAGTTATCCTCGCGCGTCGTCGTAGCAAGTGCAGTGACTTTGGACCACAGGGCAGCATCGAATTCCTCGATGCCATGCCGCGAGAACGCCTCTTTCTGCCGTTGCCATTGGTCCAAGTCTGTGGTGATGCTCTCATTACTCAATCGGGCTCGACTTTGGTGGCCAAGGTCCCCGTCTCTTCTCAGCGGCCGATCAAGACACACCACGCGTTCCACCTCTGCATTCCGCATAAGCAGAGCAAGCAGGTGTGATCCAATGCTGCCACTGCTACCAGTGAGCAGCACCACGGCCCCAGGCCCAGCCTCGCCCGAGCCTGGGACGACTTGAAGAGTCCGGGAAATTTCTTCTAGTAATTGTTGGGACAACCCTGGAGAAGACCCCGCAGCGTCGTTGTCACCGGGGACCTCAGAGAACTTTCCATCTAGAATGAGCTGGAGCTGAGCAGACATGCTGCCGATAGTGGAGTACTTGTAGACGAATCTGTTGAATGAGCGTGCGGCCTTGCTTCCGGTGGTTTGTGTGACTAGTTTGTCGATCTGCCTTTGGAGCCGAGCTGCACAGAGAGAATCCAGGCCTAGCTCGAACACGTCGTCTTTGTCGTTCAGGGCGGGGACATGTGGGAGGTACTCTTTGACTAGTCGCTTCAACGTGCCCGGCAGGTCTCCGGTCTCCAAGTTCGTGCTCCCTGCTGAGCCTGAGTCGAAAGAGCTTTCCAGAAGCTGATACACGGCGCTAATTTCTTCCTCGAAAATGTGGTAGGCCTCCTTGCGCATCACCGAACCCTTGTCCGACCGCGGCAGCCTCGTCCCGGCCGGAAGAATGCATATCGCGCCAGCAGTGAGAACGCGAGCGTGGGCGTCGAGTGCTGGATTTACGACAAGAATCTCGTTCCAAATGCGTTTCCTGAGTTCTTCGACTGTATCGGTCGTTCCGGAGGCTCCATCCTTTTCTCTCTCTTGCGATGCGTCCGCCTGTTCGATCAATGTTCCAATCTCGAACTGGCCGTTGCCAAACGCCAGCGCCGTTCTGACACCTGGAACAGCTGACAGTGCCAGCTCCAGTGTTTGTGGCATCACCTTCTCCCCGTTGGACAGGACAATGACATCGTCGTTGCGACTCAGGATGCAGATATCTCTTGAAAACCCTGGCCGCAGTGCAAGCCTATCAGGCAATGTCCAGTCGGCGCCCGCGTTCATCGATTCTCCAACCAGTTTGTACTCATGAGCCTCTGACCGATCTTCCACATCCACCGGCACAATTCGCAAAGGTACGTCCCGCCGCACACGTAGGTAGCGCCAGTCATAGTCAGATCCGGGATTGGCGATAGGTGCGAGCGGACCTAGCTCTGTAGCACCGAAATGGTTGAGTAGCTTGACCCCGAAGTTGCTCAGCTGTTCAGCGACAGCTGGCTTCATGGGACCGCCCCCTATGGCCACGAAATCCAGCCCGCACAGTAGTCTTCGCGCCAATGGGCCACTCGTGGCAGCAAGGTCTTCCATGATGGATGGCACTGTCATGAGCGACTTGGCGGTAGATCTCTCAATCAGAGCCAAAACAGATTCAGCGGTGGGAATCCTTGTCGGGGAGGGCCAGCAGCATGGCTTTCCCACTGAAAGTGAAAGAGCGGGGGCGAGGACTCCGAAGCCCTAGCCACAAGTTTTGGTCAGCGACCTGTCGACGAGCGCATACCTGGAATTGGAAGACGGAAGGGGGCGTGCCATTACTACGTACATGATATAGTGGCAACGTTGAAACGTTGACGCCGGAGCAGTCCTGGTCTGGGCTGAATTCATGGCAAGTTGCATACCTTATCAGGTAGTCCTGCGTGTGGTGAATGGGCTTTGGAAGTCCAGTGGTGCCGGAAGAATGCAGAATCAATGGGGTACTGGCAAGTGCTGGTCCCATTTTGAGAACAGAGCTAGCCTCGGCGTGAACCTTTCCAGAGGACCAGGTGGCCTCTGTTGCGAATTGGATATCGACAAGTTGATCGGGGAAAGTGGCGAATTTGGTCCAGATCCTCTCAGAGGTAATTATATGGCGAGTGGAGGTCTCTCTGATGAGATGCTCCACGCTGGAGGCGCTCAGGCGGGCTGAGAGCAGTACAGTCTACTTGATAATCAGATGGGGAATGCAAACTTTGAACACCCTGACGTGAGCTGTCTTGTATACATACCGGAACCCCAAGTGATAGCAGAGAGACCAAGTGAACGAAGAGATTGATACCGCTTTCTAGAAATAGCGCAACTGTATCTAATTTATCTCCTTGTCGAAGACCTGGAATACTTTCCCCCAAGACCGATGAACAGTGCTGGACAGCCAGGCCGAGTTCGTTGTAGCTCATCCTCTTCAAGTCTCGGCCCCCTTTCTCCTCTTGGAGGCAGAAAACAAGATCACCATTATGCGTAGCATTGAAGCATACAAGCTCTGGGAGAGTGGATATTTCATCTCCAGATGGACGCTTCCCCCAAGCCTGGAGCTCGGCCCGTTGAAATGCCATATTGGGCGAACAGGTTTGGTGCGCAAATTTGTGACTGGCTGAAACCCGTCGCTAAGGATTTATTCGAATTGTAGTGAGATCACAGAGTCCAAGGAAAGTTTTATATTCGTACGAACCATCGGTATTTGAAGCATCTCGTGTATTTTGGATACTTGCAGAAAAAGTCGATTGCCCATTATTCATAGGAATCTGAGTCTGCTTGCCCTGCACCTTGATTGAAAACGAGCGACTCAGACCCGGAGAGCTTCTTTGGCAAACATTTGACATCTGGAAACTTCATGGACCTGGCCCAGCTACCACTTGTATGTTTTTGCCAATGCTTCTTCATTACTTGCCACCATTTTCTCAGGTAAGGACGCGTTGTGAGTATACTACAATCTGCAAGGGATAACTTCGGGACTGCTGTTTGGAACGGCCGTTACCTGGATAAATACTTAGCATATATATACGAGTTGGGCTGACGTGGGGTCTGAGTAACACGTTGACTTCCGACGTTTATCTTTCTCTTTGCTTCTTGGATTCCGGACCTTCCGAGTGAGCCTCAAAGAAGAGACTCTATCTGGGTTCATATAAAACAATAGACTTTGCAAAGATATGTTTAGTTCAGCCTTGAAAGCGCAATAGGCACATATTTCTCAGCAACTCTACCTTGAAAGGTATGCAATTAACCAGATACCAAAGAACAGGATTACTCAATCAATCATGAGGAACGAGATCCACATATTTGGCGGTCAAGGCTCACCTGGGTTATTCCACGAACAGTCGCTCGCCGTTGTCCGAAAAGACGCACGATCTTCGCGCTTCGCCACAGAACTCCTTGCAGGGTGTCACGCGTCTTTGATTCAGGACTGCCTGTCACTCTGTCCATTTGATTCTAACGACGAGGCGCATCTCCCCGCGATAATTCAAGCGTTCCCGTCTTTGGGCAGTCTCCTATCGCCACCCGCGGCTGTCAGATCGGATCCCATTATCGAGGGAATCACCCTTTGTCTTTATCAGCTCCTTCGATTCCTCGGCGAGATTGTGGACGACCGACAATACAAACTTCGACGGGATAGCGTACTAGAGACGATTGGCTTCTGCAGTGGAATTCTCCCTGCAGTGGTCGTGGCTGCATCCGAGACGCCGCACGACTTTGTGAAAAATGGCATCGCAGCATTTCGAATCGCATTTTGGATAGGATACCGAGCGGGCCAACATTCTCGTTCAGTCTGTGAAGATGATGATCAAGACGATGGTGGATGTTGGACATGGACCATCTCCGGTCCTGAACGACAGGATATCTCTGAACGTATTCATGCCTTCAACAAGACAGTAAGTCATGAACGGAATATTAGGTAACTAATGGCAGCTAATTGGATTGAATTTTGCAGAATGCTGCGCTCGAACCTCCTTTAGCAGTTTCAGCCATTCTGCGGAGGAATTCCGTAACGGTCAGTGGGCCTAGTTCCTCTTTGCGTCGGTTCTTAGACGAGCTACCTGATGGATGCCGCACTGTTCCCGTCCAAGTACACGCACTATACCATGGCGGGGAGGGATCAAAACAATTGATGGACAGGGTCGTCCATGATTTACGTCGGGCCGGTGTCGTGTTGCCAGCGTCTTCTCAGCTCAGCATACCCTTCAGAAAAGCCAGCGATAAATCGGCAGTATCAAGTTGCTGCCCACCGAGCGACGACCTGGTTACCGAGATTGTGGAGAGCATACTTGTCCTTCCCGTAAACTGGCCACAGACACTCGAGACTATGGAACTGGACATCAGCATGCGTGTGAACCAGCCAGAAGGACCACTGGAGCTGGTTCGACTGGTCTCATACGGTCCCTCCTCACCTCTCATGTTATCAGGCCTGCAGGACATGTCATCAAAGACAAATCTCGAAAGGGTCAAGGTAGATTTGTCCCATGAGAACACCGAGATTCAGACGGCTGCCAGCTATATATCGAGCGAAACAGACATCGCAATCATCGGGGTCGGCTTCAACTTCCCTAATGGCTCCAATCTGGAAGACTTCTGGCGTTCTTTGCTAGACGGTCAAAATTTTGCGAAGGAGGTAAGAGGGTACTCAACATGCTCTGGCACATTTGGAAAGCGGTATGGACTGACCAGTGTGTGAACATCAAGGCACCAGTAGACCGTCTCGGTCCACATGCAGATTCTGGGGCCGACATGCCACGGCACGGCAATTTCGTACCCAATGCTTGGGAGTTCGACAACCAGCTCTTCAATATCTCGCCAAGAGAGGCGCTGTCGATGGATCCACAGCAACGGGTTCTACTTCAGTGTTCGTATCATGCCTTGGAGCATGCCGGTTACGTGCCTGATTCGACTAGGTCGTTCCAGCGACAAAGCTTTGGCTGCTTCGTGGGAGCGGCGACCGGTGACTACGCGAGTCGACTCAGCAGCAGCCATGAGAAGGAGGATGTCTACTACAGTACGGGCAACCTTCGTGCCTTCCTGAGCGGCCGAATATCGTACTACTTTGGGCATAGTGGACCGTCCGTCGTGACAGACACTGCGTGCTCAAGCTCCCTGGTCGCCATTCATCAAGCAATTCAAGCACTGATTCATGGGCAGGTCAATTGTGCTCTTGCCGGTTAGTCCTTGACCTGCCAATACAAGCCGAAAAGAAGGAAACTGACCAGGAAATGTTTTGAAGGAGGCGTCAACATCATATGCGGCCCAGAGGTATGTAATTATGTCTCCTTGTCCAACTGATGGATTTTCGATGGCCAGTATTCCTACTGACTCTTCCTGTGCAGATGCAAAGGGGCCTCTCACGTGCCCATTTCTTAAGTCCCACTGGCCAATGCCGCCCCTTCGAAGCCAGTGCCGACGGGTACTGTCGAGCCGAGGGGTGCGGCATGTTTGTCTTGAAGCGCCTCTCTGACGCCGTGGCCGAAAATGATAGAATTCTAGCCGTCATCAAAGGTAGCGGGATCAACCAGTCTGGCAATTCCAAATCAATCACGCATCCCCACGCCGAGACGCAAAGAGAGCTATTCGAGCGGGTTATGAAGACTTCAGGTGTCCTTCCCCACACTATCAACGTGGTCGAGGCGCACGGAACAGGAACGCAGGTATGAATAAAACATATATGACCCTCTGGTCGTTGAGTTTCACTGACCTCCTATGTGCTTCAACAGGCTGGAGATCCTACCGAGTTGAAAAGTATCGTTGGCGCTCTGGGCAAGGGGCGCTCGGCCGCGAATCCATTGATTGTCACATCGATCAAAGGCAATATTGGTCACGCCGAGGCCGCCTCCGGAGCGGCAGGTATCGTAAAGATTCTGAGTATGCTGAAGGCCGAAATGATTCCTCCTCAAGTAGGCCTGACGACCTTGAACCCAAAGATTGAGGCACTAAAGACCGATAGCTTGGTTTTCCCGCTTGAATCCAAGCCATGGTCACGTACAAGAGGCGTCTACCCAAGGCGAGCACTCTTGAATAATTTCGGAGCAGCTGGTTCTAACGCTTGCCTCATCCTGGAGGAATACACAGGGCCCGGCGCCGGCCCCGGCTCACA
The DNA here is from genome assembly GCA_023375675.1 of Cytospora piceicola. Taxonomy (NCBI): domain Eukaryota; kingdom Fungi; phylum Ascomycota; class Sordariomycetes; order Diaporthales; family Cytosporaceae; genus Cytospora; species Cytospora piceicola. Next base: position 1,740,128 of record JALQBC010000001.1, on the reverse strand, counting down.
TGGTGGGAATGCATCAACCGTGGATACTCCATTCAGAGACTCGTACATTTTTGCACTGTCGACCAAGGACAAGCCCGGGTTTGAGAGAGCACGACAAGCCCTACTGCGAGACCTTCAGATCAAGCATGGTGAACAGCGTGTTTCTATCCAACACCTGGCCTACACCAGCCTTCGTCGAGCTGTACTGGATACCCAGCTCTTCGTGGTAGTGAAGTCAACAGAAGAACTTTTGCACGTCCTCGACAACCCCAAAATTCAACCTCGAATCCGCTCTCGCGTCGACGCACCACGACAGACTCGACTTGCCTTGGTATTCTCGGGCCAAGGAAGCCAATACATCGGAATGGGGAGAGGTCTCTTTGACACGGTCCAATCTTTCAGAACGGACATATCATACTGCGACACAATACTGCAAAGTCTTGGTCGTCCGCCGATTCTCCCGATCATTCAGGGACAGGATGCATCAATGGATGCAGATATGTCAGCAATGCACTGTGCATTAGTGGCCATTCAGTACGCACTCGCGCGGCTCTGGGCTTCTTGGGGCGTGCGACCGGACGCCGTGTTCGGACACTCGTTGGGCGAATACGCTGCCTTGGTCGCCGCCAATGTGCTTTCCATCAGAGATGCCCTCGCCATCGTATCCCACCGCGCATCTCTCATTGAAGCCACGTGTGGCCGTGGTGAATCGGGCATGGTGGCAGCGAAGTGCTCCTCGGAGGAGATGGCAGAAATCCTCTCGAAACAGAACCACCAGCATAGTCCTGACGGTGTCTCGATTGCCTGTATCAACGGCCCCAACGACTGCGTTCTGGCCGCGTCCCTGGCTCAACTCGGCGACTTGGAATCTCGCTGCCAAGATAGAGGCATCAAAACCAAGAGACTAGATATCGATTTTGGCTTCCACTCTCCCGTCATGGACATCATCAAACCACAGCTGGATCTTTTCACATCCACCATCAGGCTTAAAGATCCGCACGTGGACTTGGGTCTGGGCCTCTACGGGAGGATGTACACCAAGGGAGAGAGCATCAGCCACCAATACTTCTCTGCCCAAGTAGCCTCAACAGTTCGTTTCCAAGAGATGATCGAGGCACACCAAGAAATGAGCTCTCGGGACAGTTGCAACATATACCTGGAAGTTGGGCCTCATCCCATCCTTTGTCCCATGGTGAAATCAATTACGCAATCGAATGATGGGGTGATGACTCTCGGGTCACTGAACAAGACCAAGGATAGTTGGTCTGCCTTGGCCGAAACAGTCGCAGAGCTCGCACGAATTGGCGTTCCGGTAGACTGGCGCCGCGGTTTTGATGACCAAAATGCAAGGCTCGTGGACCTTCCCCTTTACCCCTTCGCCAAGGATGAATTCATGGTTCCACACGTAACTCACCTGAACAAATCACCTGGTCATGTTCCTGAAGGGCTCGAAGATCAGAAATCCCAGGCGGACGTCCGCATCGGCTCGCTCCTTTCGAGGGAACTCAGCATGCAAAGAGCCTTGAAACGATACGAATATATGGCATCTTCAAGTAGCATCCAAGCTCTTATTCAAGGACATCGCGTGGCAGGTGTGTCGCTCTGTCCGGCGTCAGTGTACGTAGAGATGGCCCTTCAGGCTGCTCAACACTCGAGGCGTTTGGCTGCCAGCTACAGCGTCAAGCACATTTCATTCTTGACCCCTCTTATCGGCACCGAAAATACACCTGTTGAACCCATCAAGGTTATCATCGATGATGCAGTTGGACCAGAGCGCAGTGTCTCTTTCAGCATCGCAAATCCGGGTGGTGATTTGGATCGAGATGCTCCTGTATCCACGCAATTCTGTCAAGGACTATTGGAACACATTCCAGAGCAGCAGGCAGTCTTCCTTCCGGAGGTGCACAGGACTCCGAGCCATCCAGACAAGTCAACCATTATCAGACGCAGGATGCTGTACGAAACCATCTTCTCCCGTGTAGTCGCATACTCGCCGACATACCAGACCATCGACTGGCTTCAGATGAGTCACACTGGTGCGAAGGCGTGGGGTTCTTTCCGACTACGCCAGGGCGCCCTTCTCGCCCAGCCATGCGTTGGACAGCCTATCTTTATCGACACGCTGCTTCACGCCGCTGGGTTCCTCGCGAATTGTTCGGTATCATCGGCTGATGTCTGCATCTGTACCCGCATCAACGAAATCCTGGTCCAGCCTCAGACGACTGAAATGGATTATTCTGAGTCTTTTAGTCTCTTCACCGAGATATCGACCAACAGGAACACCATCACTGGCAATTCTTATGCTTATGATCAGAGCGGATTGCAGGTGGGCTACGTCGGCGGCATTGAGTTCAAACGCATGCCTCTCGAATCATTGAAAAGGTCTCTGCACCACGTTTCTGGAGTACCATCTGGGCCTAGGGCCAAGACTGCTCAGGCCCGGACTGGCCGTCCGAGGCAGACCGAGCGCATAGATCCACGTCAAGCTTCATCAAATCACTCGCCTGAACTCGTTTCCGGTGAGGTTATCTATGACCTCCTGCAAATCCTGGCCAGGGTGGCAGGACGTTCAGATACTGAAGCATTGCAGATGCTGGATTTCAGCGAGCTGGGCGTCGACTCGTTGATGATGATCGAGCTGATTGATGAACTGAAGAAACGATTTTCACACCTGGAGTCTGTTTCCGAGCTCACCCTGAATGCCTGCCACAATTTCTCGGAACTCAAGAACGTCGTCGTCGGGCAGGGTACGGCAGATGGGTCTTCTACCGGCAGCGGCAAGTCTTCGCCCAACTCGTCTTGGAATTCTTCGAGAAGAGGTAGTCGGGCTTCCATCGTGGGAACACCTCTGACTGCGTCCCCATCCAGTTCTGCAACTCGACAGAACGCGCGTTCCGGTGTTGATTCCTTGCACGTGGTCAGAAGCATCTTGGCAGAGCTAACACAAAGTTCGTTGGACCAAATCAAGTCAGACACTAGGCTAGATGAGCTGGGCCTCGATTCACTCATGTTCATTGAGCTCCTGGACTTGCTGGCATCCAAATATCAGGTAGATTTTCAGTCATCCGACCTAGAAGATTGCAAAACACCTAGGGAAATTGCCCAGGCAATCTCGCTCCCGGGGCAAGATACCATGGAAAACTCGGATACTCCACAGCCAGTTCTTTCTGATACAACCGTGCAATCATCACCCCGACGTCCAGCATTGATCCAACAAGGGACACCAGAGGCGCCAGCACTATATCTTGTCCACGACGGGTCTGGGATGAGCAGCATGTATGGGCGCTTGGAGAGTTTGGGGCTGGACGTCTACGGGATTGCGGCTGAGGAGGTGAAGGGTCAGGACAGAGATGTCAGTGTCCAAGACATGGCCCGCTCCTATGCGGCGATGATCGATACTACCAGAGACGTGATACTTGGCGGTGAGATCTTCCAACCCAAGACTCTGATATATCCAAGCTGATGACGTGCCGCAGGGTGGTCCTTTGGCGGTGTTGTCGCCTACGAGATGGCGCGCCTCCTTCGGATGCAGAACGCATCTGTCCGCGGTGTCATTCTGATTGACTCTCCCTGCCCAACGAATCATGAAGGTCTTCCGTCTCATCTTCTGGGAAGACTTCTCAAGGACAAGCCGGCATGGCTTCTATCCAATTTCAGACGCCACGCCGTGGCATTGAAGAACCACAACCCCGAACCGCACGCCTGCGATGTTCCCATCTCATTACTTCAGAGTAGCGACTTAGTTACTCCTGAACCGTCTGGTGAAGACTGGGTGGCTTTCCTGAATGATTCCACCGAAAGACATAATCAAGTCAAGCTCTGGGAGGCTTTGGCGGGCCGAAGGGTGATGGTGGACGAAATTCCTGGTCACCACTTCCAGGCCTTTGACAGCCAAAATGTAAGTGCCCACCGTTGCGCAAAACTGTCTTTGGCTTCATATCAACTGATGACTGATGATTGCATGCAGATTAAGAACCTTTCAAACATCATTGCGAAGGCAATTGGGAAGATGACACAGGTTTAAGCCAGCAGCGATTTCGTATCCTCTCAAAGATTCCATAGATTGAACACATACCTCCTACCTGCCTAGATTCATATTCAGAGACATCATAGAATATCAAAACTTCGCTTGGAGAGAATATTATGGGCCCAAGAAGAAGAATATTTCATGAGATGGTCCCAGTCCTCTACCACTCGTGCGAGCAAATCCCCAGTATTTCAATTTTCAAGACCCTGTGACCGAAGGTGCGGAGGCAACATCGCAATGAGCTATGTGTTTGAAAGTAAGTAAAACATGGGCAGTTAGAGCATAGTTATAGCTGGAACCCTAAGAGATCAAATAGCACGTAATATTCTAAAGCGCGCTCCTCACTCGAAGAAGACCGATACATCTTTATGTATATATTTATGATCCAAAGTCCTCTCGAATATCCTCACTGTAGCAAGCTGAGACGGGTATTTGAAGGCAGCCATCTTCAAATTCTCGGCGGAACAAGGAGCCACTGGCTATATCATAAGCGAGGTTAACTACTGTTCAGGTCCGTAGAGGTATGAAAGGTTCTCTAGACCCCCCAGCCTTCACCACAACAATAGTAAGCATAGACCAGAAGAGAAATACACCGCAATATCCTGGATCGAAATATGAGCGACTAGATGTATATCTTTTCAGCAACCTCCAAATCCCCTTTGTCAGATTGACTCAGGTGGAATTGCGTGGTCCATCCTAGCCAGGGATGCTCCAATTGATCAATCCAGAATGGACAAGTTGACACAATGGGCCGCTCCATACTGGTTGGGGTTCTTCTATCCGACAAGAAAGCTGGCAGACGCGCACGGCTCGCTGAACAAGGCTATTGTCTCTTAAGAGAACCTTATTTTACCTGCCTCGACACAAATACGGAACATAGTCTCAAGCCCTCCCATACCACCTCACAATGAGTTCTTCAAGCAGATCCTCGGAAAGATTCGTCCTCCCTGTTTGCTGCTCCAGTCGCCGTACGTGATCTGACAGCGTTCGACTATGGTTGTGCGTCCTTACAGGATCAGATTCGAGCCTTGTCGGTGACCTTACAGGCCTAATCGGCGACCTTGCAGGCCTCGTCGGCGGCGAAGGTAGCTCTCTCGAGTGGGTCTCGGGAGTAGGTCTGGGTACCAACCAAGAGATTGGTCGCGCGTTTCCGCTGTGTTCATGTTGTTCTTGCTGCGTAGTTCCCACTGTGTCGGGCCGCATGTTGTTGCCAAGCGAGGAGAGGCCAATGTCTCCAGATTTCCTCTCCTCGCTCTTCATAGGGCTGGATTGTTTCGCTGAGCCGCCGCCGACAAGGTGACGATTTGGCTGACGATAATGTTAGCATTTCCCAATGACGCCCACCGAATAGACGGCACCTGACTTTCACTTACTGTAAAGAATATGCCGCACAGAAGGCACAGTGCACCCCCTACGTAAAGCAGCGCAAACCTAAGGCATTGTAGTCAGCTTCGGCGTCTTCGATGTCCACTCTGGCGTTTCGAACAGGAATGAAACCTTACCCGTCGTCCACGGCTTGTATGACAATATCCCGTATTCTTCTCGTCAACTCGGGTGACAGACTCCTCGTTAGCTCTGGGTCGATGTTTGAGACGATTCTCACGGCATCTTCATGTGAGTATCCCGGGCCTAGGATGTCGGCAACAAGAGGAACCGAGCGGTTCTGGAATATAGCCCCGCACAAACTGAGGCCAAGCGAGGTTCCACTGAGCTGGGCTTTGAGGGAAAGTCAGCCAAATCTAACTCGCCAGACTGTTTGGGTTGAGCCCTGTTTCTCCTACCAATAAGCATGAATGAAATTGCGTTCTGGATCTCGGCTGGCCCAACCATGGCCTGGGCTATGCTAAATCCAGCCTGGCTGAAAGCTCCAGTTCCGATACCCAAAACAACCTGCAGTCCCCATATCGTGGCATCTGTGGTTCCGGAGTTGAGTCTTGCTTTATATGACTTGACCGTCAGCAATTGCAGTTTTGTGAAAGTTTTCTCGAGTAGACGGGGGGAGGGGGCGAAAGCGGCCTACCAAAGAAAACCCCCGAGACGAGCACCAAAACACTCCCGAGGACAATCCACACCTGATGATGTCCCCATATCGTCATCAAATGTCCGTTGAGGACAATTGTGGCAACAAGGAATGAAACAAGTGGCAGCAGCTTTACGCCAGCCTCGAGAGCAGAGTCACCCTACGCAATATTAGCAGATAATTCCTGCATTAAGCTGTATCGCGGATTTGCCCTAAATACCATAGCATAAGGATAAAATAAAGCCAGCAAGTACAGCGGTACGACTACAATGCCACCGACGGTTGCTAAGGGATAGGTGTCAGTCAGGTCGGTTGAAACTCTATATGGGGCGGGGCATGAGAATGTTGTAAGTACCTTGTATAATGAACATAAGGGTCAGGTCTTTCCTCGTGAAGAAGTGAATGGGAAATAGTCTGCTGGATATGGTCGTTGTCCACAATGAGTGCTGCTGTGCCCAGAAGAGGAAGAAGAGGAGACCCGAGGCCCAGAAGAATGACACGATGGCTGGACTCTCCCAAGCGAACTGCGTGCCCCCAAAACTGATTGCCATGATAGCAAGCACGAACGCTGGCAGGCTGATGCCGGCGCCAAGCCAATCGATGCTTCGTAGCGATGTTATAATAGACGCACCAGCAGGTCGTGGCCGAAAGCTTGGTGTGAGGATGAACACGAGGGGAAGAGAGAGTGCTCCGATGATCACGTCGATATAGAAGCACTGTAAATTCATATTAGCTTAACTGTGCTGACAGTATGAGTATGGGATGAATGGGAGAAATATATACCCAACGCCATCCAGCCGCACTATTCACGAAGGCGCCTCCAATAAGAGGTCCGATAACGGTTCCAAACCCATACGACAGCCCCAGGTAGCCCATATAGGTGGGTATCTTTGGTGGGTCACTAAATACAGAGATGAGGGTGAGCGAGCCCAGATACATCCCATTACCCTAAAGAAGAACTGGTCATCAGCTTCAAGCGTACGTGACGAGGAGGACATAGATGGCAGGGTCTACACTTGAGAACTTACACCTATCCCGGCCAGGACCCTTCCGATAATTAGAGCAGTCATTGACGGGGCGCCTCCCTAGAACATTTTAGATCAATACCCGTGGATGTGATGCTTTGAAAGGTTTCGATGATGTGTATAATCATTGATGGGTCTGCGCCTGCATAGCAATGCTCAGTTGTAGAGAGCGTCCACGGAGTGCTTACTCTGGATCGCTGCGAGCGGGAAACGAGGATCACTTACACACAGACCCGACGCGCCAACAAAGATGACAGTGAACTGGATGCAATAGGACGATTAGTTGCGTGTAAATACACAAGAATCAATCGGTGAACTCACGATAAGATACAGCATCTTTGCATCAAAGACCCCGAATAGGCCCGACATAGGCAAGGCTGTAGCCGTGCCAGACATCATGAAACTGTGCAACATACCAGGCGTCAACTTGTTTTCAATACCGAGGAACTTGCATACATTCATAGATAATCAATAATTAACAAGAGGGCAATGGCGCACTACTTACCCAACTGATACCCAAGGCAAGTTGGATAGATCACCATACTGCTGCACGATGGCCTGTGAAGAAGACCGATGAGCATTTCGGTAAAATTATATCATGAAGGGTACATCTTGCAAAATTATGGAACACTTACAGGTTGGATTATGGCAACAATAGTATTGTCTACTGCGTAGATGAAGATATTGATAAGGATCGCGCATACGATCATGGCCCACTATCGCAAGGCTATCGTCAGTAATCAAAATGACAACCCAACTTGACGTACTCGTAGGATTCATACCCGGATACCAAATGGTCTTTCCACATTCAGTTGGGGAATACTTGGTTCATCGGCGCCCGTGTGAGCGCCTGGTTCATGTTGGGGCTCCAACTGCTCTGGTATAGAGTCTGGTTCATGTTGGGGCTCCAACTGCTCTGGTATAGCAGCATGATCCCGAAAGTCGAATCCCTCGTCGAAGACAGGTTGGAAGCCGTCGATGATTCCATTTGGAGCCAGCTCTTCTGTTGACTCGCTGTTCACTGACGAAATCGTGGATATTCTGTAATTTCGAGACCCAGGACGTGAAAGTCGACGAGACGCATGCCGTGAAAGGCGGCTATAGGTGCGCGGTAGCGCGTGTTGGATTTCTTGGGCCATTGAAGACATTTTGAACGCCAAAAGTGCTTCTGTGCAAGTTTCGGAATTTCCAACAGTGAGGGTGGAGAAAGTCGTATTCTAAAGTTGTCAAACATCTATAGGCACGTGTCTTCTAGGCCCGGAACCATGACACATTCTCTATCTTCACGGTTCACAAGGTTTTAAGATCCTCGTAAACGCGAAGACGGCGGCTTGGTCTATGCTTGTGTCAGCTATGCAAACCCGGAACAGCCCTTTATCTGGAGCTGAGTACTACCTGCAGGCAACAACACACCCGGAGGTAAGCAGGGAGGATCGAGGTGGCGTTTGGTGGCCTTCAGCCCCCACGATGATGATCAACGACTTTGTGGTGGCGCGAGACTGAATTGGATGTAGGTATGGGAAGGAGTTGTCTTCTACAGCTAGCAAGTCACTCAACTCGGACCTTTCCAGGGTCGGGTGAGACGGAGTTGCCGAGCTGATGATTGCCTTCTGCACGTGGTGGCTTCTTCGGCCTTGTGTACTGAACTGGGACTATTTTCAGCCCTCGGAAAGATGGTAAGGCTGATGTTTCAGCTTTCTTAGCTGTGGCGTCCCGCCTCATATTGTCATTTCGAACAAAAAGGTTGGGTTTAGCAACGGTGCAGGATCCATCTAGCTCATTACCGCTGTATTTCAGCTGCTGGGAAGCACTCAGATTCCTTTCGAAGAACATGATGGTGTGAGGAACGGTTTATGATTTATTTTCTTGTTGGGCAAAAAGCCATTGCAATCGTATTACAGCCGCTGGGAAGCACTTGCACTCAGATTCTTGGTTGTCCAGAGGCCGTCGTGCGAAGGAATCCGATCGCAACAGGAACGAAGGCTCAACGATTGGGGCGAAAAAACGTATGTCTTCAGAGAGGTGTCAGAGGAGTATAAAGTGTATTGTAAGGGATAGAATATAGAAAAGAGTTGAGAGCAAGCAGCCCGGCAATTTAGACATTGTTCAGATCACTCGGATGCAAATAATTCAATCGCCCAGCAAGAATGATCCTTAACTTGTCAAACATCCTGGCATTTTTGCCCGCAGTGATCACAGCATTTCCAACACCATTCACCAGAGGCAACGACCTTATTGAGGCCCTCGAAAAGCGACAGGGACTCCAGTCCCTCGCCGGCAACTTTTCTACAGGCGCGAAGATACACACTCCGGATTGGCCAGAATTCGCAAATGAGACGGGTCGGTGGTCAACTTATGACGCTCCCACGTTTGACCTCCTCTTCGTTCCAGAAACAGAAGACGACATTGCTGTCGCGGTAAGTTCATACACTGCAGTAGGAAGTGCCCGTTGAGAACAAAAAGACTGATGATGAATAAATATATCAGCTTCGATATTTGACCAGCCATAATGTGCCCTTCCTCACCCAGGGTGGTGGCCATGGCTACTCTCCGACACTGCGAGTCATCCAAAATGCCGTCCAGATCAATATGGAGAATTTCAACCAGATCTCTATGAACCCTGATAATACCATATCGATTGGCGGAGCTGCTCGTTTCGGTGATGTTTACGCCGTCGCGTATGCGGCGGGTAGGGAATTGAGTGAGTTCACATAACCACCTCCGTGAACCCCACGCAGAACGACAAGGAATATTCTGACGGCTTATCCACAGCGCTCGGTTCCTGCCCTTGCGTCGGGACCACCGGCGCAACTTTAGGAGGTGGCCATGGTCGTCTCCAAGGGAAGCATGGTCTATCAGCCGATGCCCTCATCGCGATGCGCATTGTCCTTGGGAACGGTACCATTGTCGAAGCATCAGAGTCATCCAACCCGGATCTCTTCTGGGGAATGCGTGGTGCCGGTCAGAACTTCGGTGCTGTAGTGGAGTCTACGTTCCAGACATATCCGGCCGAGAACAACGGGAGGCATTACAATGCGGACATGGTCTTCTCAGACGACTCGCTCGAAGGCGTCCTTGAAACAATCAACCATCTCATTCGCGGCCTCGACCCAGCCCTGGCGATGGACCTGATCCTCTTCACCGACCCTTCTTCCATGGCGCATCTGATCTACCTCAACCTCGTCTATGCCGGCCCCCAGGAGCAGGGAGAAGTCTATGCCAATTACTTCGCAACCACCGGGAATGGGACGCACAAGAGGTTGACCATCAACCGTCTCTCCAACAACGCAACAGAGCTCACATTCGCAGAGCTCCCCTACCAGTCCGCCGGCGGAGCCATCGCAGCAGCCTGCGCCCGCGGCTACCGCCAGAATACCTATTCGCTCGCCACCCTCGACTTTGACGTTAAGAACACCCGCGCGCTATGGGAGTCCTACAAGGCTTTCATCGATGCCAATACCGGCGCTGCGAGCTCGTTACTCCTGTTTGAGGTCTTTGGGCAGCAGGCGGTCGTGTCGGCCAATGCAGCGGCTACCGCCGTAGGGAACCGCGACAAGTCCAACGTCCTGGGGCTTTTCGAAATGATGTATAGCCAGGAAGACGACGACGTCGCCGGAGCAGCGGACCAGTGGGCGCGGGGGTGGCGTGATACCTTCTCCGACCCAGATCTCTCCGGGTACGACAGGCTGTATGTATATCAAAACTATGCGCATGGTGATGAGCCGCTGCAGGCTCTTTATGGATATGAGCCCTGGAGGATGAAGAAGCTTCAGAAACTGAAGAGAACGTATGACCCTACAGATTCTTTCAGGGGATACCATGCAATTCCGCTGCGGTAGATCAAGCATTTCAGGAAAGTTCAGGTGGGGATTCCATTCTAGCACTGGATTTTATTACCGAAAGAGATAATGGTTCGGTCTTGTACATTTTAAATTATATCGCGAGGGCGAAAACCCTATTTTACCCGAAGGGAATCGAATGCAGACCGTTTGGTGCGTTGACAAAAGCAGCTTGTAGCGCCGAGAGCGTCGTTCCTCACCGATGAGTTACATCGATCTACCCTTAATTATCAGATAGCTATTCAATCACACCGGATTTCAGAGACTGTGGTGATACCAATGAAGACGCACCGAGGCTTTGAAGCAGCGAATCAAGGTAGTCGCATGATGCTACTATGTTCTCGAACCATACAAAACGCCGGGCAGTGGCACCAACCGGTTTGTATCCGTCTCATAAGTAACATCTCGGACGTTATGTTATAGAAGCTCGCGGCGAAAACCACGCCGACCGTCCTATAGGCCTATCCTCATCTACCGGCCATGCTTCAATGTTCGTCATATTTCGGCACCTCTCCTCAGCGATCCCAGAAATACCAAACACTCCAGTGTCCTTTTATCAATCGGGAAGTGCAACTCTCCGTTCCAATTCGGATTCTCCCCGCCCGTCACTGAAGACGTGTATTTGACCAATATCTTCCTATCCGTGTTTTTCTGGGGCAATGTTAGGCTGCAATTGTGACAATCCCCACCGAGAATTATCTAGAGGTCTGTCCTAGTTTTATGCATGGGGGACTAAGAGACTAGGAGTTAAGGCCAACAGGGTGTTAAGCAGGAAATGAAGTGAGTAAGTGCATTGCATTAAAGAGCGAGAGTGTCTAAGAAACTATATAACAAGGACAGCGCTATTTATATACAGAGTAATATAATATATACCGGTATAGGTTACCTAACTTATAGTTTAACTTTTAACACTCTTTTACGAATTAAACACGTCTTATCTTTAAACGTCTTTTTTAGCTTTTTATTCTTTTTAGCTTTAATACCTTTTAATATACTATATCTTTATACTTATATAATATTTTATAATAGTTATTTAAGTCTTTTAACTTTTAAATTACTTTATAAGCGTTTATATTTACTTTTATATAAAAGCTGGTTAATATTAAACTTTATATAATAATAGCAGATTAGTTAAACTATTATATATAATTATATAAAATAATATATATATAAGGTTTTAATAACTTTTATTAATCTGTAAAGCTATATTTTTATAATAATATTACGTTTTAAAAGATAAATTTAATAACTATAAATCGTTTATAACTTTATTTATATATATTTTACTTTTATCGAATAATATAAACGTATATTAAATATTACTATAATATATTATAAGGTAAACCTATATCGAAGGAATTATAAGGGATATAAAAAATAAATAGCCTTTAAAGGTAAATTAGTTAAAGTACGGCTACTTTTAATGTTTTTTACTTTATTATTTAAGTATAGCTTAAAAGGTTATAAGTCTTTTAATATCGAACGTATTTTTAAAGGTTTCGAATATAGGTTTAATAATAGCAACGGTACGGTATAGTAGTATATAATAAAAATAGATTCTCTCTTTCTCTCTCTATATAACCGAGTACTCTTATAAACTATATATAGACCTACGAACCTACTATAAACTTACCTTAAGTTTACTATATAATTACCGTACGTTTAACCGTCCGAATTACCGGTAAATATATAGTAAATTTATAGGTATATTTATAGGTAAGTTCGCTATAAACCTACCGGTAGGTATATAATAATTACCTTTAGAAGAAAAAATCTTCGTTTATAAAGATATAAGTATTATAGTTATAATTAAATTAATAGTAAGTCTATAGTATAAAGGTAGTTATATTTATAAGATAAAAAGAAAAACCGTTACTAATTTACGAAAAGGGTATTATATTTAAGTAACGACGGTATTTAAATTATAATACAACGAAAAGACCGGCGAAAGCCCGGGTAAACTATAGTAGTATATATAATAAAAGAAATAAAAGCTTATAAAAATATAAAGTATAGTTAAGAAAAGAGTACGGTTAACTATAAAAAAAAAAAAGCGAAAGTAGTTTTTATTTTTAAATACCTGCCTTATAGTATTAATAGACTTATATATACTACTAATACTGTTAAATAAATAAAAAAAGAAAAGTAATAACTGTTTTTATCTTTAAATACTTATTATACGACGTCGGTTTACTTATATATATAGTCGATATTATAAAAAAGCCTATAAACTTATAAACGTAAAATAATAAATATAAGAATAACTATAAAATAATAACTAAATAATAATTAAACGAAACGTATTTTTAAAAAACTTAACGAAGTTTTAACTCTTTTTTAGTTAAAAAGAATAGTAAACCGAATAACGCTTTTACGTTTTTATTAAAAACGTTTTTAGTTAATATTACGATCTTGTTAAACATTAAAGCTATAGCTTTAATTATATTATAAGCTTTAAAGTATAAATTTATACTATATAAACAGCGTTTAAACGTTTTAGTAGACGTATAACCGAGGTTATTTATATAAAAACGTTTTTATTTATAATAAATACCTACTTAGTTAATATCGCTACCTTTTTAAAACTTAATTTTAATAAGACCGAAGTCTATTCGGTAGTAAAAGAAGTGTTTAAGTATAAAAGTAACGTTAAAGTATTATATATATAACTTTTTATCGAATCTTTAAATATAACAGATAAAGTTTATTACTTATACGACAGTACTGTATAATATTATAATACTAGTATTAGTTACGTTAAGTAGTAGAATAACGTAAAGCTTTTAACTATTTATTTAAATATAAACGTTAGTTTTAAGCTTACGGCTTACCTTAATAATATATATAATAAGCGTAGTAGTATTAAACTAAACGAACGCCTTAAGCTTATCGTTTTTATATATATCGTCGATAACGACGATAAAGTATATCGAACGTTTATACTTTATAAAAGGCGAATTTACTTTAAACTTATCCGATTTATAAATTATAATAAATAAACTATTATCGGTAGTACGACGTTTTCTACCTATAAAAAAGCTTTTAATAAAGTTAAACCGAAGGCTATATACTAGTTTTTCTTTAATATCGTCTTTTATAAGGATAAAAGCGGTAGATAAGCCTTTTCGGCCCGATAACTATAAGTTTTATAATAAGCGTTTAAAAGTTAGTTACGCCTTAAGCTTTTTAAAAGCGTTTATAATAACCTCGACGTAAGTAATAATATCGGATATAAAGCTATAGTATTTTTTCTTAGTCTTTTATTATTCCCTTATAGTAACGTAACCGGTATTTATAAGCTCGGTACCTAAAAACTATAGGCTTATAGTAATATATTATATCGTAATTAAGTTTATCTTATTAATAGTAAGGTTATTTACGTTTTAAACGAATTAACCCTTTTTATTATAATAGATATATTTATTATATTTATAAGATAAGGTAAATAAAGACGTAAAAAGACTATAAGTAAATAGGTTTAAACCTTTTTAAGCCGATATTATAAAAGAATCTAATAAATATATTAAATTAGTTTTCTTATATCTGTTTATAAGTAGATTTATCGTTTAACTTATACGGCCGTTTTATATATTAAAATAAAGCTTTTATTTATAATATAATATATTATCGCGGTTAATTTATATAGAGATAAAATATTAACTAAAGTATCGTTAAGCTTTACGATAAGTAACCTTATAGCTAATCGGGTATATTAAAAGCTTTAAAAACAGTATATATATATTAAACTCTACCTTTCGGTCGGTAAAGTTAGTATATCCTTTATCGATTACTTTTTATCGAAAACGTATCCGTTTAACTATATAATAATATAAGTAAGTATTAAATCAGGTATTAATAACAGACGTTTTAACAGATACTACCGATTCTCTTTTATATAGGTAAAGTCTTTATTTATATCCGTCGAGGTTTAATATATCTTAATATAAGGCTTTATAGACTTTTATCGAGTATTCCTTTATATAGCTCCTCTATAGGTATAGATAACCGGGGTTATAAAAGGTAAAGTATAATACTAAGTAAAACTCTAATATTTTTAAAGTATTTATAAGATATTCGGCTATTAATATTTTATATAGGTTTTTTAGTTTAGTATATATACTTAATAGTAAATATAAAACGAGTTCGATATAATAGTTTTAAATTATATAAAATAACGAATAAACGGTAACTTTAAAGTAAATTCTTAAGTAAAATACTTTATATAATAGTTAAGCTAATAATATAGTATTTTAAAGGTAAGCTTTAATAAAAAAAATAAAATAAAAAAAAGTAATAAATAATATAAAAAAAAAAGTTTAAGTTAATAGTTAGTCGGTAAACAGGTTTTCTTTATTATCGTTCGTTACTTAATATTAATATAGATATATTTAACCTTTATTACTTAGTAACTCTTTATAAACGTTAAATATTACTTCTCGACTTTAACGTTAGTACTATTAGCCGATCTACCGGTTATTTATTAAGTAATCTTCTTCTTAGCCGAGGCTATAGTACTTAAGTAACTATTTCTCTAGGTTCCGGTTATTTTATAAGCGGTTCTTTTCTTATTATTAACTAAACGTATAGCTTTTCTATCTTTTTTTATCTTATTTCGAATTCTTAAATTATTTTATCGGTATTTAAAGTATTTCGCGGTATCTATATATTAAAATAGCTAAAGTAATCGGTCTATTTTACGAAATATTCGATATACAGCTACCTATAATTATACTTCCGCTTACGTTTAGCTATAATACGCTATAACTTATAATATTTAAAAGCCTTACTATACCTTTATACTTTATTATTATCTACTTTTATAAGCTTTATAGTTAATAAATTTTACTTATATAAGTTAAACTATAGCAGCTTATTTAAAAATAAATAAATTATAAATAATATTAAGTAGATATTTATATACAAAGCTATTTTAAGCTTATATACTAATCTACCTACCTTATATACGATTTAAAATAGTCTTATATACTATTAAAAATACTTTTAAGCTAGATTTTTAAATAATATATAGCTATAATAAAGTTCGATAAAAACTTAGTTACCTAAAGTAAACTTATATTAATAATACTTCTTATCGTACTATAGTTTTATAGCTATTTAAACTTCGGCGATTATAAGTTACGTTTTCTTTTAAAATATATTTTAAGCTAACGCTAAAATACTTTCTTTTAACTAGCTTATTCCGGTAAGATTAAATCTGTATAAAAGCTAGTTAATAAAGTATTTCGTAGTCTTATTATAAACGTTATTTAAGTTAAACTATAATATTAAAATAATATCGGTTTATTCGACTTTAAAATACGTTATAATAAATATCCGAACTACTAATTTTACTATCTTATTCTTACCTTTAGACTAACCGTTAGTTTATAAATATTAAGCGGTTAAATAAGCTAGCTTAATATTTAAACCGGACTATAAACCTTATTAAAAGTCTAAAAAAAACTTAAAATCTCTATTAAAAACAATACGTTATAAAATACCTTAGTTATATAAATATAATATACGTAATAGTATATATACTTAATCTACAGCTATATATATAGTATTACTAAAGATAATAATAGTCGCTTTATTATACTTATCTATAACCGAAAAAAAAACGTTAAAAAAAGGTATCTTAAAGATTACTTATAAAGTATTAGCGGCTAAAACGTCGGGTAAAACTATTATAAAGTCTATAATAATAGTATAAAATAGGATTAATAGCGAGAAAATAAACTATATCTCTTTTAATAACTACTAGTTTTTACTACGATTTACTATATAAACCAGATAATTCTTAATATATTCGAAAACCTTCCGATAGTAATTTTTAATTATAAACCGGTCGGTAAAATCGTATTAAACTTTATCTTTATCGAAATAATATTTAACGTTATAAGCTTTAGTAATAAGATCTATAGCTACTTATACCGAAATATAAAAGCGTCGTTTACCTAATAATTTTATAAAATATAAAAGTCTATCTGTATTTAACTCGAATAATACGTTTATTTTTATTTAATTACTTTATAGTTATTAAATAATATTAGTTTAACTAACGTATTTTTAATATCTTATAATAATATAATCTTTAAACGTTTAGTCGATAAAGATCTCGGATATACTATATAAGACGATATTTTCTTATAATTTACCGAGTATACTATTATCCTTTATAAGCTATTAACTCGTCGGTAGCTTAAAGATAATATTTACTAATACGTTAATTACTTTTAAAATATAATAAACGTTTAAACTATATTAACTTAAATACTTTAATATAAAAATAAGCTTTATATTTATTTTAGTCTTATTTATTATATCGAAAAACGTTTATTTAACGATACCGATAATAATAACGTAGTTTATAAAGATATATATAAGTTATTTATAGTTTAAACTAATAACCGTATAAAGTTTATAAACTAGCTATACTAAATAGGTAACTTCGAGTTCGGTTAGCTAGTATTTACGTTTAACTATATTAATAGTTTTACTTAAATACTATAGTAAACAGATCTAAGTATAAGGTATAAGTGATTTCCGGTCTTATTTAAAATTATTATTTAATTAAAAAACGATATTTAAAAATCTAACTTCCTTTAAAATATTTAACTAAATAAATAATAGCTTATCCGGGTTTTAATAAAATAAGGCGTTTTTACCTATTAAAGTTAACTTAAGATTATTAAAAAAGTATACCTTTTCTTAAATAAACTCGAAAAAGGTCCGATAAGTATAGTTCTTCCGGGTATTACCTTTCGGAAGTTTCTTATCTTCTCGTCTTTTAATAAATATTTAAGTCTTCTGTCTTTATAATAAATCGATACGCTTAATATACCGTAATACGAGATAACGAAGATAACTTATAAGGCTAATAAACTTCTTAAGTTATTATAGTATAGTAAAGAACTATAGCTAAATAATAGTTTTTACCCGGTTTAAGGTATTATATATACTTAGTCTATTAACTTTAAATCCGAGTAATTCTATTAAAAAATATCCGATAAAGGATTTCTTAGCTAATAAGGATATATAACGCTTTATAAATAGTATAAACAGCTACTTTAAATACTTTATATACTCTTCGATAATATTAAAGAAAACAATAATATTATCGATAAACGTAGTAATAAAATACTTAAATAACTAAAGTATATAATTTATATACTATTAAATATATACCGGTAAGTTATAGAATCTTATAAATACGACTTTTAACCGTTTTTAACTATAGTAACTAACTAAAGTAAACCGTTTATAATATAATAAGTATACCTAAAACTAATAGAAAAATAAGCTTATATTAATAATAGTAAGAAAAAACTTATTATAGATATTTTTAAAAACGTTTAACTAAAAAGGTAGTAGATATATATCGGAAATAGTTATTTTATTAAAAGTATAAAAGTCTATAACTATACGTCTTTTATATTTACTTTCTATTATTTTCTATACTACGAAAATAAGTAAGCCGAATAAAGTAGACTAAGTAACCTACTTAGTATAACCTTATTTATAAAGACTATTTATTATACTATTAATAATTTTCTAGTCTTCTTTATTAAAGTAGTATAGTCGTTATAATATCTTTTAATTTTACTAGCCTTTAACTAAAGGAACTTATATTTACTTACCTTTAAGTATTCGAATATTCGAAATATCTTTAAATATATATACGAACTCGTATATAAGACAGTTTACCTCCGATATAAACTAAAGCGAATACCGGTATATATATATATCGTTTAATAGCTTTATTTCGGGTAAGTTTTTAATATAAATAATACTAAGTTTTCTATTTAAACGAAGATATTTATATAACTTTACGTCCGTCTTATTTAAAGGCGGCTTATTCGGGATAAATTCTTTAATACTAACAGGTTATTCGATATTATCTAAAACGTTTAATACGTTAATAAGGTTAAACTTAAAAGATAAGTTAATAATCACGTTTTATATAAATAGCTCGGAATAATAAAAAGGTAATTAATTATAATCTAATAAGGTTTAAATAATACTCTTTTATCCTGTACGTTTTATATATTCTTCGGAAACAGGTTCGAGTATACTTAAATAAATATTTTTACTAATTTTTAAAAGAAAAGACGATTAATTTATAGCTATTACGCTATAAGAGTTTTAGCTAATTAAAGTATTTACCTAACCTTCTTACTTTAACTTAAATAAAAAAGATTTAGTTTTCTTATAAATAGCTTAATAATAAGTATAATACGGCTTAATCGTAGTAAAATTATAGTAATAGAAACGGCTTTTACCTTATAAGTATATAAGACGGTCTTAATAAAGACCGATACCTTTACTTATATACCGTTAAAGTAACTAAACAATATACTAGCTACCGAATTAAAAATATCTACCTAATATAATACTATAAATTCTTATCTTACTAATAGTTTCGCGTTTAAACGTTTAAACACCTATACTTTTATTTTTACTAATAAAATAGTAAGCGAACCGTTTAAGCTAACTTAGTAAAAAATATTAAACTTAGTCTAACTAAAAGCACTTATTTTACCTATCTTTTAAAGATTAGCTCGGGCTTTTTAGTTTATTTTAGTATTAAGTATTAAGTTTAATATCGCTTAAAAGATCGTATATTTAAAAGCCCTAGTATTATAGTAAGTATTAAAAGTATAACCGGTTAAAAAACTATACGCCTCGGTATAAGCGTATATATAACTATAACTTTTATATAGTAATACCTAAAACAGTATATTAAAGTTTAAAATAAAACCTTCTTATCTTATCGTATTATAGTATATCTTAACGCTATTATAATAACGATAGTATTTAAAGAAACGCAGTTTAAATAAAGAAATATAACTATAATCGATATAACAGAAATCGTCCGGATAAAACAAATATCTTTCGTAATAAACACCGTCGTTTAATAGTCTCGAAGCAGATAGTTTTATATTAAAATTATATATATTAACGTTTTCGACTATTATATATCTGTTATTCGAAAGTCCTTCTTTATCGGTAGGTTAATCGTCTTTTAAGCCTATCTGTTTACTAATATTATCCGGTAGTTTATTTATTATAATAGACGTTATTTCTTTATTAACCGGATAAAAGCTATTTTATATTAACTCCTTTTCGTAAGCGGTATTATATTAAAAAGTACTATCGTCTACGTTAAAGAGTTAAACGTCTTTTACTATTACGTTACTTTTACTATTTTAATAAACGAAACGTTAAAAAATTTTAAGCTAATTACAACGCTTTTATAAGTAACGTTATTTAAAAAAACTTTAGTTTATAATATTAATTAATAGCTATAACGCTAGCTTAAGTAATAGCAGGTTATAAATAGCCTACTATTAGTTTTAAACGGCCTTTTATATCTCGATTAGCTATTTTTACTACTCGGGTAATAACTTTTAATAATCGCTTAAACTAAGCTATAAAGGCTATCTTAGTATTTAAGCTTAAAGTAAGGCTTATTTAAACCGCTAAAAGTTAAAACGGTTAAACGATAAAACCGGTTATTAAAAGCCGGCCTTTTATAGCTAAAAACGGATAAGCTAAGCTTAATATCGCGATAGCTTAAGTCAACGTCTGTCTATAACAGGCTATCGTAGCCTTATATAAACAAACGTAGCCTTTTTTTCGAATATATATTAAGTCTTTTACTTAGCTTTAAGCTTATACTCGAAATCCCGGAAGTTAACGTTATACTCGAGGCGATTAAAATAACAGGTAACTATTTATTTATCGATTCGGTTTTATATATTTCGAATAATAAAACTATTTAACTACTCGGCTAAAACGGTAAAGTAACGAATATATTAAGTAAAATTTAAAATATTCTTATTATTTTAGGTATTACGTCGTATATATTAAAGGCTATTTAAAATTCCGTCGGCTATATTATAAAATATATTAAAGTCTATAATAAAATACTCCTTTTACTTTATTTATATATCGAGGTAAATAGTTAAGTTAAATCTTTCTTTATCTAATAAAATATTTTAAAACTATAAATAAGCAGATCCGGTAAAGTAAGTAAAGAGATTTTAATATAAAGTCTATCGTTAAGTCTCGATATTAGCGATATATATATAATAACGTTAAATAAACGTTAATAGGTTTTTTTATACTATTACCTTATTATTTATATAAAACATTTCTATAAGCTTTTCGGTATTATTTTAGTTAATATATAATTTAAATCTTCTAAAAGTATTTTCTTTAAACTCTTAGGTAAATAATAGGTCTATAAGTAGTTAAAAAACGCTAATCGATAGTTTACGCTTATAATTATATATATCTCGGCTTTCGTTTCTGTTAAAATAATAACTAAACAGGCTTCCGCCTTAATCGCGATTATAAACGAAGTCGTTATTATTTAAGCTATTATTAAAGTCGTTACCAGGGTTTCTACTACTACCGGTTATATAATATATATAGTTTTTAATAAGTTATATATTACCTTTTCGGGTAACGCAACTATATTAATAAGAATTCTTAAAGTAAGCTATTAGTTTATAGGTAGTATAGTAAAAATTAAAAAGATTACTTAATAGTATATAAAACGATAGTACTTATAAACCTATTCTTTATTTATATAGTCAGAACGCCTCGGTATTTCTTAATATAAAGATTATAACGTTAATATAACGTTCTTCTTTAAAACTACTTAATAAGTTTACCTATAATAAGGTAATTTCCGGTCGGTTAAGTATATTAGTTTAAACAGTTTATAAAACTAAATCCTTTTTTTATAGTAGTATTATAAAAATAATTAAAAACGATATAATATATAAGCAGATAGTTTTAGTTATTAATTTAAATAAAAATAAAACCTTTAAATTACTATACTATATACTTTTTATCGTTTTTAATTATCGTTTAAGGTTTTAAGTAGTTTTTTCGTTTTCTCTATCTGTTTCGACTATTATTTTTCGGCTTTTTAACTCTTCAGGTTTTCTTACTATATAAACTACCGGTTCGATTAAAGTATAAGTAAAAAGTTAATATTTTAATAAAAACAGAGTTTTTAAAATATTATAAATAATTACCTTTTATTTACGTTTTATTTAGCTTAAACCGAGTATTACTTCGAAAAATAGTCTTTATTTTTTATAAAATAGGTCTTCGAACTTAAGTTTCTATAAAAACTAATAAATCGGTTTACGTTCTTCGAGGTTATAAGTATAACTTAACCGTTATAGGTTATAAAAGTACCGGAATTTATAATAAAACTTAATATTCTTACTAAACTAACTATATATAACGATAAAAAAATAAACGTTATTAAGCTTTTATAACTAACGACTAAAGTAGTATACTTTATAAATATATTCTATAAAGCGCTTTTAAATATAACGAAGTTAGTTATTTTTATTTTAATTATTATAATAATACTTAAAGTAAAAGGTATAAAGCTACTACTAGTTAATATAACTAATCGAGTATTTTAAAAAGGTAAAATTATAGTTTATAATATAAAGTCGGTATTAGGTAAGGTATTCAGTAATAGCTATCTTAATATAACGTAAAAGCTAAATATTTTTAATAACCGTATAGTTTTAAAGTACTACTAAAAATATATCCGAAAAGTATATATCGAGTACATTATTTAAACCCGATATAGTTATAATACAGAATTCTTATAATAAATAACCGGTAAGTTATAATAAACAGGTAATAATACCGGCTAAATAAATATAACAACGCTTTTACGTTTTTCGATCTTTTAAAATCCGGAGATTAAAGTTAATTACCTACTAACTACTATAGTAATAATAACTCGATAACTATTATAGTATAGTCCGATAAACCTAATTCGTAGTATTAAAGGGCTAAGCGATATATAATAAAACGTATTTAAGTTATAACTATTATTTAATAGTAACGGTATAGTATAATAGTATATAATAAAGATAAATTCTCTTTTTCTCTTTTTATATAACCGAGTACTCTTATAAACTATATACAGACTTATAAACCTACTATAAACTTACCTTAAGTTTACTATATAATTACTATACGTTTAACCGTCCGAATTACCGGTAAATATATAGTAAATTTATAGGTGTATTCACGGGTAGGTTCGCTATAAACCTACCAGTAAGTGTACAACATTTAATAAAAGGCTTTATAAGCCTGTTTATTAATTATTCTTTTATTAATATATATCTTATTTCGATATAGCTGTTTTATTATACTTTATAGATATAGAACTTTTAAAAGGAAATATACTTTACTTTAATATAATAAAAGCTGTCTTTAGCTATTATAATAACGTTTTAGTTATTTCTATAAATTACTATAGTAGCGATTTCTCTTTATTAAGCTTTAAGTTCGGTAAAAAAACAATAAAGCTAAATAACTTTTTTAACGGCTTAAGTTTAAGTTATAAGCTTTACTTTATATATTAATAAAGTTATAACTGTTTATCGTTTAAATAACTAGCTAATAAAAGTACTTCTTATATTAAATACGTATTTTAAAGTAGATTTTCTAGTTTAAAGATCGTCTTTATAGTTAACGTCGGAGAAGCCGACTAACGGTTTTAGGTTATTATAAAAAACTAGTTTTATTTCTATTATTCCTTTAAAGTATCGAAATATATACTATACTACGTTTATATATTATTCTATCGGCTTTAAAAAGTAATAGCTAAAGAAAAAGATAAGGAAAACTATATTTAGTTTAATATTTAGTATTATATATATAAGTAATCTAATAGCTTTAACGTATATATATATAAAATCTTTATTTAATATATATCTTTTTAAGGCAGGTTTTAGTAGCTTTATATCTATTAATATCGTTATTAGATTAAGATCTTCGAAGTTTAAATCTTTTAAGATCTTTTATATATAAACCTTTTAGTTAAGGTGTAGTATACGCTTATTACGATCTTTATTAATAGTTATTTTAAGGTAGTATTTATATTCTTTAAGGTTAAATATTTAGAATTTCGAGCTAAAGGCTTACTTTATTAAGTTAATTTCTTTAATTAAAGGCTTAGTAATAAAGAGGTCGTTTACGTATACGGTAATATAAGTATAATTATAAATAAAAACGTTTAAATCGGTAAAAAGGGTTTTAAAGCCGATTTCCTTTAAGTATTAAGTTAAAGTTTTATACTAAACTTATAATAACTATTTTAAGCTATATAAAGCCTTATAAAATTTATAAATATAGTTGTTTTATCTTTATAATAGCCTTAGTAGTTACTTTATATAGATATTTTCGTTTATAAAGCTATATAAAAAGATAGTTTTAACGTTTATTTAATAAAGTTCGAAATCTAAAGTTACAATAATAGCGAATAACGTTTTATAGCTTATTAGCTTAACTATTAACGTAAAGGTTTCGTTATAGTCGATTCCCTTTTTTTAAAAATATCTTTTTATAACTTAGCGGGCTTTATACTTAAAGGCTTTTCCGTTAAGTTTTTATTTAAGCTTATAAACTTATTTTCTTTTTAAAACTTTCTGTTTTAATACTTTAAGTACGAAAGTTTAAGTTTAGTTTTTAATTAATAAAGTATATTCTTCTTTTATAGCTTATACCTATTAATACCGATACTTACTATTTTATACTTTTTAAAGCGTTTAAAAGTTTACTTTATTATTTTCGACGTTAAATAGTATTATTATAAATAATACGATTTAATTTTAATTAGTTTTATTTAACTTATTTATTAAAATTAATAAGATGTCGGGATATCGTACTTTTAATAAGTAGTATTTATTATATAGGTAAAGTTTAATACCGTAATACTTATCTTTATTATTAATAATCTAAGGATTTAGTTTATATTATATAATAGCGGTAATAGTATTTATAGTAAGCGTTATTATAGTTTTAGTTAGTTATTTTAAAAGTAAAGCTAAAGTTTAGTTTCAATTACGTAATTTAGCTAGGTTATATATTTTAGCTTAACAGTATAGTTTTACCTACCGGTAAATAAATAAATTAGCTTAATTATATAATAATAGGAATTTTAATAATAATAATATATAAGGTAAAAATATTTTAAAAATAACGTTTTCTTTTCCTTTTACCTTTATATTACTTAAATTAAGGTAAGGTTATAAACGTTTAATAGCTATATCGGTAATATATTATACGTTTTAAAATTAGCGTTTAATAGTTTAAAGATAACTACTTTTATCGAAAACGACGTTATTTAATTCGATAAGTTATTTATTATTAATAAGTAAGATATATTTATAAGATTTTTTATAGCTAAAGAGTTATATTTTCGCGGTTAATCGTTAAAGTTTCCTAATATAGTATACCGGAAAAAGTAAGTAAATTATAAGTATACCGATAATATAAAAGTAATTAAGATTAAGTATTTTATTATACTATACTTAATACTATATAATACCGAAGCGTTTATTAATTTATAAGTTAAAGATATAAATAATAACGTAAGTAAGTATTTATAGTTAGTATTCGGTAGGTAATCTAACGCTTTCGAAAATATTAAAAAGATATTTTTAAAAAAAGCGGTTTATACGTTTTATAATACCGTTTAATTAATACTAGTTTATATTTATAAAGTAAAGGCTAATACCTTTATTTATATAATATACCTTAAAGACTAAACTAATAAATTCTTTTACTTTATCGAAATAAATATAGTAATAACGGCGTTATAAGCGTTTATAATAAAGAAAGAACTTATATAATTCGTAAATAACAGTTTCGGTTTATCGATTTTAAAGTAAGATAGCTTATATAAACTCTATATATCTGTCGATAATAGTAAACTAATAATAAAAATTACTTTATTCTATTATACGAAATAAGCTATAAATATTTATATAAAGGACTTCGAGTAAGTAGCTGCTTTTAATAAGTGTTTTTTTATATAGTATACCTTTTAGTTAAGTTTTAGTATAGGTTTTATAAAGTATTATATTTAAAGGGATTAATCGTATTTTAATAAATATCTTTTTAAGTTAGTTAATTATATTTTATCTAAAATAACCGAGTTATTTATATTAAATAAAGTCGAATAGTTTAATTTAAAAATATACGAAAGTAATTTATTAAAACTTAGTTATATTAAAGCTATAATAAATTTTAGCAGAAGCTAACTATAAAGTAGATTTAGTTTTTTTTAAAGGTAGTATAGCCGGTTAAGTCGAAAAAAAAGTAAACTTTTTTCTTTTAAAAAGCTATAGTAAAAATAAGGTTAACTCCTTTAGCTAAGTTATAAAAGTAGTTATCGATTATAATAAAGTGTTTATTTTAAAGCTTAATTCGAGCTTATTTAATACTTAATAGTATTATAATTAAGCTTTTTATACTTAGTATTAGTTTTTTAATATAATTATTAAGGTTTTTATTGAAAATAGCTTTATTAACTATTATAAAGCTTGTTATATTTATATCGACGATTTAATATTATTAAAACGTAGTAAGTAAAAGGCTAATTAAAGTAAATAGCAGTTTATACTAAAGTATTAATAAATCGTCCGAAAGTATATTATATACTAAAATTATATTAATCTCTTTATTAAGTTAAAGAAAGTAAAGGTAAAATAAAGAGATAAGGTTACTTTCTTTTATTAAGTTATTTTATCGGTTATTATATTATCGCTTTTAAACGTTATACTTTTAGTTTTATTTTCTGTTTTATTATCTTTTTTATTAGTTATAAAGTTTTAAATATTTTTAATAATATTTAGTTTCTTTATTATTACATACCTACTAGTAGGTTTATAGCAAACCTACCTATAAATATACCTATAAATTTACCGTATATTTACCGGTAATTCGGATAGTTAAACGTATAGTAATTATATAGTAAACTTAAGATAAGTTTATAATAGGTTTATAAGTCTATATATAGTTTATAAAAATACTCGATTATATAGAAAAAGAGAAAGAGAATTTATTTTTATTATATACTATTATACTATACCGTTATTATTAAATAGTAGCTATAACTTAAATACGTTCCGTTATATATCGCTTAGCTTTTTAATACTACGAATTAAGTTTATCGAACTATACTATAATAGTTATCGAGTTATTATTATTATAATAACTAATAAGTAATTAGCTTTAATCTCCGGATTTTAAAAGATCGAAAAACATAAAAACGTTATCTTATTTACTTAGCCGGTATTATTACCTGTTTACTATAACTTACCGGTTATTTACTATAAGAATTCTATATTATAGTTATATTAGGTTTAAACAACGTACTTAATATACGTTTCTCGGATATATTTTTAATAGTACCTCGAAATTATACGGTTATTAAAGATATTTAACTCTTACGTTATATTAAAGTAGCTATTACCGAATACTTTACTCGATACCGACTTTACGTTATAAACTACGATTTTACCTTTTTAAAGTACTCGATTAGCTATATTAACTAATAGTAGCTTTATACCTTTTACTTTAAGTATTACTATAATAATTAAGATAAAAACAACTAATTTCGCTATACTCGAAAACGCTTTATAGAATATATCTATAAGGTATATTACTTTAGTCGTTAACTATAAAAGCCTAATAACGTTTATTTCTTTATTATTATATATAGTTAGTTTAGTAAAAATATTAAGTTTTATTATAAATTCCGGTACTTTTATAACCTATAACGGTTAAGCTATACTTATAACCTTAAAAAATATAAACCGATTTATTAGTCTTTATAAAAACTTAAGTTCGAAGGCTTATTTTATAAAAGATAAAAGCTACTTTTCGAGGTAATATTCGGTTTAAGCTAAATAAAATATAAACGAAAGGTAATTATCTATAACGCTTTAAAAACTCTGTTCTTATTAAAATATTAACCTTTTATTTATATTTTAGTCGAACCGGTAGTTTATATAGTAAAAGAACTTAAAAAATTAAAAAGCCGAAAAACAATAGTCGAAACGGATAGAGAAAATAAAAGGACTACTTAAAACCTTAAACGATAATTAAAAACAATAGAAAGTATATAACGTAGTAATTTAAAGGTTTTACCTTTATTTAAATTAATAACCGAAACTATTTACTTATATATTATATTATTTTTAATTATTTCTATAATATTATTATAAAAAAAGGATTTAGTTTTATAAGCCGTTTAAACTAATATACTTAACCGACCGGAAATTACTTTAATATAAGTAAACTTACCGGGTAGTTTTAAAGAAAAACGTCGTATTAACGTTATAATCTCTATATTAAAAAATACTAAAGTATTTCAACTATATAAGTAAAAAATAAGTTTATAAATACTGTTATTTTATATATTATTAAATAATCTTTTTAATTTTTACTATATTACTTATAAACTAACGGCTTACTTTAAGAATTTTTATTAATATAGTTATATTACCCGAAAAAGTAATATATAACCTGCTAAAGACTATATATACTATATAACCGGTAGCGGTAAAAACTTTAATAACAACTTAAATAATAGCTTAAATAATAACAACTTTATTTATAATCGTAATTAAAGTAAAAGCCTGTTTAGTTATCGTTTTAACCGAAATAAAGACCGAGATATATATAATTATAAACGTAAACTATTAATTAACGTTCTTTAACTACTTATAAACCTATTATTTACTTAAAAGTTTAAAGAAAATACTTTCGGAAGATTTAAACTATATATTAGCTAAAATAATACCGAAAAGCTTATAAAAGTATTCTATATAAATAATAAGGTAATAGTATAAAAAAACCTGTTAACGTTTATTTAACATTATCGTATATATATCGCTAATATTAAAACTTAACGATAGACTTTATATTAAAATTTCTTTACTTACTTTACCGGATTTACTTATTTATAGTTTTAAAATACTTTATTAAACGAAAAAAGATTTAACTTAATTATTTACTTTAATATATAGATAAAGTAAAAAGAGTATTTTATTATAGACTTTAATATACTTTATAATATAGCCGACGGAATTTTAAATAGCTTTCGATATATATAATATAATACCTAAAATAATAGAAATATTTTAAACTTTACTTAATATATTTATTATTTTACCGTTTTAGCTAAATAGTTAAATAGTTTTATTATTCGAAATATATAAAACCGAATTAATAAACAGATAGTCGCCTATTATTTTAATTACCCCGAATATAACGTTAACTTTCAAGACTTTAAATATAAGCTTAAAGCTAAGTAAAAGACTTAATATATACTTAAAAAAAAAGCTACGTTTATTTATATAAAACTATAACAGCCTATTATAAATAAACGTTAACTTAAGCTATTACGATATTAAGCTTAGTTTATTCGTTCCCGGCTATAAAAGGCCGGCTTTTAATAACCGGTTTTATTATTTAACTGTTTTAACTTTTAACGGTTTAAATAAGCCTTACCTTAAGCTTAAGTATTAAAACAGCCTTTATAGCTTAGTTTAAGCGATTATTAAAAGTTATTACCTAAGTAGTAAAAATAGCTAATCGAAATACGAAAAGCTGTTTAAAACTAATAATAAGCTACTTATAACCTACTACTACTTAAGTTAACGTTATAGCTATTAACTAATACTATAAACTAAAGTCCTTTTAAATAACGTTACCTATAAAAGCGTTATAATTAGCTTAAAATCTTCCGACGTTTCGCTTATTAAAATAATAAAGATAATATAATAGTAAAAGACGTTTAACTCTTTAACGTAAATAACAGTACCTTTTAATATAATACCGCCTATAAAAAAAAGCTAATATAAAACAGCTTTTATCCGGTTAATAAAGAAATAACGCTTATTATAATAAATAAACTACCGGACGATATTAATAAACAGATAAGCTTAAAAGATAACTAACTTACCGATAAAAAAAAACTTTCGAATAACAGATATATAATAGTTAAAAACATCGATATATATAACTTTAATATAGAACTATTTACTTTAAAACTATTAAACAACGGTATTTACTACGAAAGATATCCGTTTTAGCTAAACGATCTCTATTATATCGATTATAGTTATATTTCTTTATTTAAACTACGTTTCTTTAAGTATTATCGTTATTATAGTAACGTTAAGACGTACTATAATATAATAAGATAAAAAAATCTCGTTTTAAACTTTAATATACCGCTTTAAATATTATTATATAAAGATTATAGCTATATATACGCTTATACCGAGGCGTACGGTTCTTTAACCGGTTATACTTTTAATACTTACTATAATACTAAGGCTTTTAAATATATAATCTTTTAAGTAATATTAAACTTAATATTTAATATTAAAATAAACTAAAAAGCCCGAGCTAATCTTTAAAAGATAAGTAAAATAAGTACTTTTAATTAAACCGAGTTTAATATCTTTTATTAAACTAGCTTAAATAGTTCGTTTACTATCTTATCGGTAAAGATAAAAACGTAAATACTTAAACGTTTAAATATAGAACTATTAATAAGATAAGAATTTATAATACTATATTAGGTAAATATCTTTAACTCGGTAACTAACGTATCGTTTAGTTACTTTAACAGTATACAAATAAAAGTATTAGTTTTTACTAAAACCGCCTTATATACTTATAAAGTAAAAGCCGCTTCTACCGTTATAATTCTATTACGATTAAGCCGTATTATATCTATTATTAAACTACCTATAAGAAAACTAAATCCTTTTTATTTAAGCTAAAGTAAAAAAGTTAGATAAATACCTTAATTAGCTAAGACTTTTATAATATAATAACTATAAATTAATCGTCTTTTTTTTTAGAAATTAATAAAAATACTTATTTAAATATACTCGAACCTATCTTTAAAGAATATATAAAATATATAAAATAAGAAAATACTATTTAAATCTTATTAGATTATAATTAATTACCTTTTTATTATTCCGAACTATTTATATAAAATATAATTATTAACTTATCTTTTAAGTTTAATCTTATTAGTATATTAAACGCTTTAAATAGTATCGAATAACCTATTAATATTAAAGAATTTATCCCGAATAAGCTACCTTTAAAAAAGATAGACGTAAAAATATATAAATATCTTTACTTAAATAAAAAACTTAGTATTACTTATATTAAAAACCTACCCGAAATAAAGCTATTAAATAACGTATATATATACCGGTATTTATCTAAGTTTATATCAGAAGTAAACTATTTCGTATACGAGTTTATATACGTATTTAAAAATACTTTAAATATTCGAATACTTAAAGGTAAATAAATATAAGTTTCTTTAGTCGAAAGCTAATAAAATTAAAAGATATCGTAACGACTATACTATTTTAATAAAAAAGACTAAAAAATTATTAACGGTATAATAAATAGTTTTTATAAATAAAATCGTATCGAGTAAGTTACTTAGTTTACTTTATTTAGCTTACCTGTCTTTATAGTATAAAAGATAGTAAAAAGTAAATATAAAAAACGTATAGTTATAAACCTTTATACCTTTAATAAAGTAACTATTCTTAATATATATCCGCTACCTTTTTAGTTAAACGTTTTTAAGAATATTTATAAGAAGTTTTTTCTTACTATTATCGATATAAGTTTATTTTTTTATTAGTTTTAAATATACTTATCGTATTATAAATAGTTTACTTTAATTAGTTACTATAGTTAAAAACAGCTAAAAGTTATATTTATAAGATTCTATAACTTACCGGTATATATTTAACGGTATATAAACTATATACTTTAACTGTTTAAATACTTTATTACTATATTTATCGATAATATTATTATTTTCTTTAATACTACCGAAAAGTATATAAAGTATTTAAAGTAGCTATTTATATTATTTATAGAATATTATATATCCCTATTAGCTAAAAAATCTTTTATCGAATATCTTTTAATAAAATTACTCGGATTTAAAGTTAACAGACTAAATATATATAATACCTTAAACCAGGTAAAAACTATTACTTAGTTATAATTCCCTACTACGCTATAGTAATTCGAAAAGGTTATTAACTTTATAAGTTATTTTTACTATCTTGTATTATAATATACTAAGCGTATCGATCTATTATAAAGATAAAAGACTTAAATACTTATTAAAAGATAAAAAAACAAAAAACTTTTAAAAGGTAACGTCCGGAAAAACTATACTTATCAAACCTTTTTCGAGCTTACTTATAAAAAGGTATACTTTTTTAACGATTTTAAATCGGCCTTAATAAATAAAAACGTTTTATTTTATTAAAACCTAGATAAACCGTTATTTATTTAGTTAAATACTTTAAAGGAAGTTAGATTTTTAAATATTATCTTTTAATTAAGCGATAATTTTAAATAAAACCGGAAGTTACTTATATCTTATACTTAAATCTGTTTACTATAATATTTAAGTAAAACTATTAATATAACTAAATATAAATACTAACTAACTAAACTCGAGGTTACTTATTTAATATAACTAGTTTATAAACTTCGTATAGTTATTAGTTTAAACTATAAATAACTTATATATATTTTTATAAACTACGTTACTATTATCGGTATCGTTAAGTAAACGTTTTTCGATATAGTAAATAAAACTAAGATAAATATAAAGCTTATTTTTACGTTAAAATACTTAAGCTAATATAATTTAAACGTTTACTATATTCCGAAAGTAACTAACGTATTAACAGATACTATTTTTAAGCTACTAATAAGTTAGCTACTTATAAAGAATAAAGGTATACTCGATAAATTATAAGAAAATACTGTTTTATATAGTATATCCGAAATCTTTATCGACTAAACGTTTAAAAATTATATCGTTATAAAATACTAAAAATACATTAGTTAAACTAATATTATTTAATAACTATAAAGTAATTAAATAAAAATAAATATATCGTTCGAATTAAATACAGATAGACTTTTATATTTTATAAAGTTATTAAGTAAATAACGTTTTTATATTCCGGTAAAAGTAGTTACAGATTTTATCGTTAAAACTTATAACGTTAAGTACTATTTCGGTAAAGATAAAGTTTAATATAACTTTACCGACCGGTTTATAATTAAGAATTACTATTAAAAGGTTTTCGAATATATTAAGAATTATCTAGTTTATATAGTAAATCGTAATAAAAATTAACAGCTATTAAATAAAATATAGCTTATTCTTTCGCTACTAATTCCGTTTTATACTATTACTATAGATTTTATAATAGCTTTACTTAACGTTTTAGCCGCTAATACTTTATAGGTAATTTTTAAGGTATTTTTTTTCGACGTTTTTTTTTCGGTTATAAATAAGTATAATAAAACGATTATTATTATCCCCGGTAATACCGTATATATAGCCGTAGATTAAGTATATATATTATTATATATATTATATTTATATAATTAAGGTATTTTATAATATATTATTTTTAATAAAGATTTTAAGTTTTTTTTAAACTTTTAATAAAGCTTATAGTCCGGTTTAAATATTAAGCTAGCTTATTTAACTACCTAATACTTATAAACCGACAGCTAGTTTAAAAGTAAGAATAAAACAGTAGAATTAGCTATCCGGATATTTACTATAATATATTTTAAAATCAAATAAACCGATATTATTTTAATATTATAGTTTAACTTAAATAACGCTTATAATAAAACTACGAAATACTTTATTAACTAGCTTTTATACAGATTTAATCCTACCGGAATAAGCTAGCTAAAAGAAGGTATTCTAACGTTAGCCCGAAATATATTTTAAAAAAAAGTATAACTTATAATCGCCGAGGCTTAAATAGCTATAAAATTATAATATAATAAAAAGTATCGTTAATATAAGTTTACTTTAAGTAACTAGGTTTTTATCAAACTCTATTATAGCTATATACTACCTAGGAATTTAGCCCGAAAGTATTTTTAATAACGTATAAAACTATTTTAAGTTATATATAAAGTAAGTAGACTAATATATAAACTTAAAATAGCTTTATATATAAACATTTACTTAATATTATTTATAATTTATCTATTTTTAAATAAGCCGTTATAGTTTAACCTATATAAACGAGATTTATTAGCTATAAAGCTTATAAAAATAGATAATAATAAAGTATAAAAGTATAGTAAAGCTTTTAAATATTATAAGTTATAACGTATTATAGCTAAATATAAGCAGAAGTATAGTTATAAGTAGCTATATATCGAATATTTTATAAAATAAACCGATTACTTTAGCTATTTTAACGTATAAATACTACGAGATATTTTAAATACCGATAAAATAATTTAAAAATTCGAAATAAAATAAAAGAAAATAAAAAAGCTATATATTTAGTTAATAATAAAAAAAGAACCGCCTATAAGATAACCGGAACCCGGAGAAATAGTTACTTAAATATTATAGCCTCGGTTAAAAGAAAAACTATTTAACAGATAACTAACAGATTAGCCGGTAACGCCGACGTTAAAGCCGAAAAGTAATATTTAACGTTTATAAAAGGTTATTAAGTAATAAAAGTTAAATACGTTTACGTTAATATTAAGTAATAAATAATAATAAAGAAAACCTGTTTACCGATTAACTATTAACTTAAATTTCTTTTTTTATATTATTTACTATTTTTTTCTATTTTATTCCTTTTATTAAAGCTTACTTTTAAAATATTATATTATTAGCTTAACTATTATATAAAGTATTTTACTTAAGAACTTACTTTAAAATTACCGTTTATTCGCTATTTTATATAATTTAAAACTATTATATCGAACTTACTTTATATTTACTATTAAGTATATATATTAGATTAAAAAACCTATATAAAATATTAACGGCCGAATATCTTATAAGTATTTTAAAATATTAGAGTTTTACTTAATACTATACTTTACTTTTTATAACCTTAGTTATTTATACTTATAAAAAAGCTATATAAAAGAATACTCGATAAAGGTTTATAAGGCTTTATATTAAGATATACTAAACTTCGATAAATATAAATAAAGGCTTTACTTATATAAAAGAAAATCGGCGGTATTTATTAAAATATTTATTACTAATACCCGATTCGATATTTACTTATATTACTATATAGCCGAGTAAATATATTTTCGATAAGAAGTAATCGATAAAAGATATACTAACCTTACCGACCGAAAGGTAGAGTTTAATATATATATATTATTTTTAAAGCTTTTAATATACCCGATTAGTTATAAGGTTACTTATTATAAAGCTTAATAATACCTTAGTTAATATCTTATCCTTATATAGATTAACTATAATAGTATATTATACTATAAATAAAAGCTTTATTTTAATATATAAAACGGTTATATAAATTAAATAATAAATTTACTTATAAATAAATATAAAAAAACTAACTTAGTATATTTATTAAATTCTTTTATAATATTAGTTTAAAAAGGTTTAAACTTATTTATTTATAGTCTTCTTACGTTTTTATTTATCTTATCTTATAAGCGTAATAAATATATTCGTTATAATAAAAGAAGCTAATTTACTTAAAGTATAAGTAACCTTACTATTAATAAAATAAACTTAGTTATAATATAATACGTTATTATAAGCCTATAGTTTTTAAGTACCGAGCTTATAAATACCGGTTATACTATTATAAAAGAATAGTAAAAGACTAAAAAGAAATACTATAGCCTTATATCCGATATTATTACCTACGCTAAGGTTATTATAAACGCTTTTAAAAAGCTTAAAACGTAACTAACTTCCGGACGTTTATTATAAAACTTATAGTTATTAAGCCGAAAAAGCTTATTTACCGCTTTTATTCTTATAAAAGATAATATTAAAGAAAAACTAATATATAGCTTTCGGTTTAACCTTATTAAAAGCTTTTTTATAAATAAAAAGCGTTATACTACCGACGACGGTTTACTTATTATAGTTTATAAATCGGATAAGTTTAAAGTAAATTCGCCTTTTATAAAACGTAAACGTTTAATATACCTTATTATTATTATCGATAATATATATAAAAGTAATAAGCTTAAAGTATCTACCGAGTTTAATACTATTATATTTATTATATACGTTATTAAGGTAGGTTATAAGCTTAAAACTAACGTTTATATTTAAATAAATAATTAAAAGCTTTATATTATTTTATTACTTAATATAACTAGTATTAGTATTATAATATTATATAGTACTATTATATAAGTAGTAAACTTTATCTGTTATATTTAAAAACTTAATAAAAAATTATATATATAATACTTTAACGTTACTTTTATATTTAAATACTTCTTCTACTACCGAATAAACTTCGGTTTTATTAAAACTAAGTTTTAAAAAGGCGGCGATATTAATTAAACAGGTATTTACTATAAATAAAAATATTTTTATATAAATAACCTTAGTTATATATTTACTAAAACGTTTAAACGCCGCTTATATAGTATAAATTTATACCTTAAAGCTTATAGTATAATTAAAGCTATAGCCTTAACGTTTAATAAAGTTACGACGTTAACTAAAAACGTCTTTAATAAAAATATAAAAGCGTTATTCGGTTTATTATCCTTTTTAGCTAAAGAAGAGTTAAAACTCTACTAAGTTCTTTAAAAATACGTTTTATTCAGTCGTCGTTTAGTTATTATTTTATAGTTATTTTTATATTTATTATTTTACGTTTATAAGTTTATAAGCTTTTTCGTAGTATCGACTATATATATAGGTAAACCGACGCCGTATAACAAATATTTAAAAATAAAAACAGTTATTACTTTTTTTTTTCTATTCGTTTAACGGTATTAATAATATACGTAGGTTTATTAATACCGTAAAATAAATACTTAAAGATAAAAACTACTTTCGCCTTCCTTTTTTATAGTTAACCGTACTCTTTTTTTAACTATACTTTATACTTTTATAAGCTTTTATTTCTTTTTACTATATATATTACTATAGTTTACCCGGGCTTTTATTAGTTATTTCGTTATATTATAATTTAGATATTATCGTTACTTAAATATAATATTCTTTTTATAAATTAATAACGGTTTTTCTTTTTATCCTATAAATATAACTATTTTTATACTATAAACTTATTATTAATTTAATTACGATTATAATACTTATATTTCCGTAAATAAAGATTTTTTCTTTTAAAGGTAATTATTATATATTTACCGGTAAGTTTATAGCGAACCTACTTATAAACATACCTACAAATTTACTATATATTTACCGGTAATTCGGACGGTTAAATATACGGTAATTATATAGTAAACTTAAGGTAAGTTTATAGTAGGTTTATAAGTTTATATATAGTTTATAAGAATACTCGGTTATATAAAGAAAGAAAAAGAGAATCTATCTTTATTATATACTACTATACCGTACCGTTACTATTATTTATAATAGTATTATTAGTTATCTTTACCTTTTCCTTTATAAAAGCTATATAGAGTTTAATTAATAAAAACGACTAAAGATTTAACAATAAAGAGTATTATCTTTTTTTAAAATAACCGTTATCGTTACTCTTTTACTTTAACTACTTCGATAATATTATTAAATAAAATAACTAATTTTACCTTTTCTATTTTATTCTTTAATTTTTTAAGTAAAAAGTTAGATTATATATAAAATAAAGTAAAAAAAGCGTCGAAATTTAAACCGAAGCTATTAAAAAACTTATTAATAAAAATAAATTTATTAATAATAATAAATAAATAATATTCGAAAAGTTAATCTTTTAATTTATATAGCTTTTTAATAAACTAAGTAACTTTAGTATAAAACTTAAAAGTAAGTTTATTATAGTTATAAAAAAGTTTTTAAAAGTAAGCGAAACTTTAAAGTAAATACTGTTTTTTTAGCTTATAAAAGAGTATATAAATCTGTTTTTATTTACCTTCGGAAAATAAATCTTTAATAAATACTTTTACGTTATCTTTAAAACGTTATTAGATTTAAGCGTAAGCTTATTTTTAATAATTAGCTTAGTTATTTATTTAAGCTTTAAATTCTTTATTACTTTCTTTTACGCTTTTCTCCGGGATATTTTTATCTCGAGTAAAAAAGCGGTTAAACCGGTTTACTTTTAAAGTATTTTTATACTTTAAAAACTATATTAGTCTTTAAGCCTTATTTATTAAGATTAAAAGTTGTTTTTAATATTTTTAGTTCCGGTCGGTTAACTTTTTAACTTTATTATCTGTTATTTTAATAATATTATAGCTATTATAAAGTAAAAGATATACGTTAATTCGGAGTTAGTTTTATTTATTTACTTTTTTCTTTTAAGTAATAGATTAGTTTTATAGTTTTATTCGGACTTATCGAGCTTACTAAAAGTAAAGGTTA
Organism: Cytospora piceicola; assembly: GCA_023375675.1. Classification (NCBI taxonomy): domain Eukaryota; kingdom Fungi; phylum Ascomycota; class Sordariomycetes; order Diaporthales; family Cytosporaceae; genus Cytospora; species Cytospora piceicola. The sequence goes on along the minus strand of JALQBC010000001.1, from coordinate 1,701,985 downwards.
TATTGTTATAGTTATTCTTTATAGCGACGTAAATACTATACTAACTAAATTAATAAAAGAGGTTTTTATAAATATTAACTTTCTTAAGTTAGTTTTATTTTAAAGATTTAAAATTAGTTATAAAGTTTAATATTTTATAATACTTAAAGATTTCGTATTTAAGCTATTTTAAGCTTAACGATTATTCTTTATTAGCGATATTATAATAGTTTCTATAATCTATAGACTTATTAAAGGTATAAAAGACTTATTTATTTAGTTAAAACCTTTATTATTATCGTTATTATTAGAGATTAATAGCTATACTAGTTATTTATCGCTTTATTTTATCGGATAGATTTACCGTTTTAACGTTTTAGCCTTATAGCTTTAAAGCTCGATAAAGTTTAATAGTAATAAATTATTAAGTTTACTATATTATAACGCCGAGGTTAATATTAATTTATATAATTTCGGTATAAATTTAACGTTTTTTCTATAAAAAAGATTTCTGTTTTAATTATTTAATTAAACGATAGTTTAAGCTATTATTAAAAATTATCTTTAATCGAGTAACTATATAACTAAAGGTTTTTTAAGTAGTTATTATTTAAGGTTATATTAATATATTATATAAGTAACGGTATAATTACCGAAAACTAGCTTATAAAAGGTATAAAAATAGTAGTTAGTATAATATTTTTAATACTAAAGTAAATAAATTTTATAAACTTAATAAAATATTAAAGAGATTTTTAAATTTATTAAAGGTATAAAGGGTTAAGCTTTCGCGTATTAGTCTTATTATAATCGGCCGGTATTTTTAAAAGAACTTTTTAATTAATAAGAGGTTAATAAAGTTTAAAAGTAAAAGTATAGATAAACTTAGTACCGGCCGTACTAAAAAACTTAAGCTTATAACTTATTAAGTAAGAAATAAAGTAAGTAAGTATATTATATTAAAGAGCGAGAGTGTTTAAGAAACTATATAACGGGGACAGCGCTATTTATATACAGAGTAATATAATGTATACCGGTACAGGTTACCTAACCCATGGTTTGACTTCCAACACAGGGAACATATGTCCTACCTTGACTGTGCCGGGCAAAAATCATACTATGATGGGTTGGTGTCAACAAGGAGCTCATGTGTATGAACAGATATCGAGATGAGACTTTATATCTGGGTACTCGTAACGCTTGGTCAGTCTGAGTTGGCGCTCAAGGGACTCCAGTCATGACGTTTATGACACTGGTCCCTTTCGAGGTCGGCTAGACTCAGAACAGGGTAAGCTCTATATCGAGTCAAAGCGCATTACTGATTTATCCTCCTGGTTTTGCCCGCCAACCTGTTGAGCTCCGCACCGCCTTTTCTTTATTAGTTCTGGGCCCAATTTTCTTCTTTAAGTGGGTGCAACAGGACCATTTCAGTACCATCGAACCCCGACCGACTTTCGTCAAACGGCTGGCGTCCGACCAGTATTTGCCTGATTATGACTCCTAAAACTTACATAGATGTTGGTACTTGCGCCCCAGGTACATTTGAACAGCCTCCGGGAATCCTGTCATACCAATGAGGAAAGGGGCCGGTCTGGACCTGCAAAAAGGGTCCACAACTCGAAACTCCAGGGTCCAATTCGTCTGCAATTTGACAAGGGCTTACACCGACTGCAAAGTAAGACAGGCATCTTACTCACCGGCCAGACACATGGCTCGCGTGGAATCCAATCAAAGGCACAAGCGGCGGCGGCTGAGCTTGGGAGGCTTACTGTGCCGCTAGCTACACCGGGCTTGAATCTTATGGTCCTTTGAGCCTCAATGGTGAGACTGGCTTATAAAGGGTCCGCAGGTCCCGAAGACAATGGTGAGTACACGACGAATGACCGCTATGCTGTATAGTAGTTTTTCCAGTCTATATATCCGGCTATCACCATGGAGCGCGTGCTGAATACTTCGGAGCTCCTAGAAATCATCCTTGAGGCACTTGATCCTCAAACGTTACTCACTTCGGCGACTCGAGTATGCCGCTACTGGAATATTTTTATCCGGGATTCACTGGACCTTCAACGAGCTTTATTTGTCTTACCGGAGAGACAGTCATATGGTCTCCAACCTCGGGCCAATCCTCTACTATTGCCATATATCGAGAGGCTCTCACTCACCAAGCCCCATGCTGTCGACGTCTACAGCCTCATAGACGCCAAGGGCAATACACGCGATAAAAATGACAAATTCCTCCGGACTGAAGCCACCTGGCGCCACATGTTGGTGCAACAACCGCCGGCGACGAAATTAGGTATCTGGAAAATCGAGTTCAGCGGCCAGGGCTTTCAGCATCTATTTGAGAGGATCGACCTTAGCAGTACCGGTGGGCTTAGTATGGGCCAGCTTTTGGAATTTTGGAAGCAATGGACCGAGCAAGGTTACACTTGGAGTCTATTCTGGGGCGAGCATGGGCAGGCTCTCTTTGATAAGGAAAAGAACTCGCTGTTGGTCCTCAAAGTTGGCATGTCTGTCCAATCATCGCTGGCAGAATTACGAGAAGCCTCACATATCATTGTGAAGCTTACCCGTTGGTCAACGTAGGATTTCAGCAAACGAAAACATTGTGACTTTTGGTCAGTCTGTAAGTATTGAGGTTTTTCAGGGCAACATCATTGTGTGTGGAAATGGAAAGCCACTCAATAAGCAACAGTCCGAACAGTACGCCGCACATGCCGAGGATCGTCGACACATTTCAGATCTACACTTTGGTACCAGTCAGGCCGTGAAGAAATCCGAAGAAGACATGTTTGCACGTAATTATTGGAACGTTTCAGCAGGTCGCGTGGAACGTTCAGGGACCGCTTTGAGTCATGTGGAAACGAGAACATTCAAAGCATTCTTTTGAGACTGGTTGAGGATATAAGGACGGAGTACAACATCAAGGATGACTTAAGACCTGATGTTCTTTGGGACGAATAACTCGTCGGGAACAGTGTTGGTAGTGAGGACAATCTTCCCCCAAGGCTAAACATGGCTTTTGAAAAGAAGTATAGTGATCCGTTTGAGTATTTCATGACTAGTGATAGTTCTACAATTTTTTATTAAGCTGTTGTCCGTGCCCTCCGTAGTCTATAAAGTTACGGAATGACTATGATACACGGAGCCGCATTGACGCCACCTGTTGACCTCCAAAACCTAATGATTCCCTTCCATGAATACTCCTCACAAAAAGATTGTTGAACTCTGTTTGGGGGATATAAAATTCCTATCGCCCATTGTCCTTGAGGAGCTCATTTCGTGTTTTATGAATTCCACCGTCATTCTTGTCTGCTTCTATATTAGATCATCCACGTACTCCATCACTCGGACTTGAAAACACTGTCACGATATGCTACCCAAGCAGTTTCTCACTGCCCTTCTCGTTACCGATAATGGCCAGGTGTCGCCCATCCCAAAGTGGGATCTCGCCCCCAAGTTTCTCGTTCCCGATGTAAGCATAATAACAGTTCTTACTTCTCCAGGGCAGCTTTTTCCCAATAATCTTATGGACAACGAGCCGGGAAGCTTTGGTCAGCTATTCCTTCACAAAGTCCTATTATATATGTCATATCACCCTCCCCTCACCATCTTCTCCGGTTCTCCTATCTAAATTCTATGTTCTGAGAAGTACATACTTTCCCAGGGACCGATGACGAGACCTGGCAACATCTAATCCCTAACTATAATTCCTCAAAACATAAATAACTGACCTGTTACCCAATAGAATCTATCTGGTCTGTCACTGCCTGGGAATGAAAACTGGAGCCTATGGCACCATATCCCTATCTCAAGATGCACTGTGATCGGATGCATGCACGCCGCCCGAGTGAGTCCGTGGTCAGACCTGGCATATTCCTACGCCGGTCAGAATATGGAGGTACATAGAGGCACTGCGATCTACACAGACCCTTGGATTTATCGACAGGAATTCTCTTTAAGTCCTCGCCCAAGCAGACACTTCCTTCTCGAGACAAATGGTATAATCCCAAAAGCGGACATATTCCTCAACGGACGCCAGATTGCCACTAAGGAGTTCCAGTCGGGCTCTTATGGCGGTCATACTTATGATATCACGCACATAGCAGGCGGGAACAATGCTGTGGTAGTTCAGGTGTACCCAGCGAACTACAGTCAAGACTTGGCCCAGTCTTTCAATGATTGGAACCAGTCCCCTGTCGATCATAGCGCTGGTGTTTGGCGAGATATTACGCTGAGGCAGACCGGAACCGTTGCACTAGGTCCTCTGAGTGTCACCACAAAACTCTCCGTATCCAACGAATTTTTGGCACGGGTAATTCTTAGAGCACATGCTCGAAACCTCGAGAATCGTACCATCACCATCCAACCAAAGTTTGATGTTTTCAGGGAAAGTTCTGGGTATGATTCAAAAGGAGGTCACTCCAAGGAAGACAAATCAAAGGACGACAGGAAGCATATCTGCGAAAGCGCAATTTTGGAGGACCATCCGTCCACTTCAGTTGTTACCCTGCTTCCATATGCATCGAGGGAGCTTGAACTGGATTTTTATCTACCGTACACAGCTTCTGACATCTGGTGGCCGCGGAAATGGGGCTCTCAGCCTCTGTTCCAGGCCCGTCTCGATGTATCAGTCAATAACATCACCTCCGACTCGCGCAAGGCCACCTTTGGGCTCCGTCGGGTGACTTCGCACTTGAACAAGTATAAAGATCGGATCTTCAAAGTCAACGGTGTTCCATTTCAAGTCTTAGGTGCAGGGTATGCGCCCGATCTGCTCCTCCGATGGAATGCTACGCGCTTCACTCAAATTGCCGAGTACGTCTTGGATATAGGACTCAACACTATACGCCTAGAGGGGAAAATGGAACAGCCAGAACTCTACGATATTTGCGACCGTCTTGGCATCATGGTCCTTCCAGGGTGGGAATGCTGTGATAAATGGGAGGCCTGGAGCTACAACGATGACCTGTCGCCTCCATCGTCAGCCTGGAGCGCGAACGACTACGCCACCGCAAATTCTAGTATAAGACACGAGGTTGCGATGCTACAGACCCATCCCAGTGTGCTCGGGTTCATAGTTGGGAGTGATTTTCAGCCGGACAACAAGGCCACAGCTATCTACGTAGAAGGCCTGAAGGCTTCACATTGGGACGCTCCTATTATTTCGTCCGGCTCGAAACGTGGGTATCCCAAGCAGCTAGGTCCTTCAGGGATGAAGATGGATGGTCCATATGATTGGGTACCACCAAACTACTGGTACGATACCAAACCATCTCACAAACGTATGGGGGCAGCATTCGGATTCGGTTCCGAGTTGGGCGCAGGAGTTGGCACACCCGAGATTGGCAGCTTGTTGAAATTTATGGACTGGCCCGAAGTCAACGACCTCTGGCACAATCCAAACAAGACGGAATATCACATGTCTCCCACCGAGATATTCTCCACGCGCAGAATTTACAACGATGCGTTGTGGCACCGATATGGCCCTCCCACTTCGATACATGACTACCTCATCAAGGCGCAGATGATAGACTACGAGGCAACAAGGGCTCAGTTCGAGGCTTTTTCAGCAAGATGGAACGTCAAGAGGCCAGCCACTGGAGTGATCTTTTGGATGCTGAATAACGCTTGGCCAGGTCTGCACTGGAACTTATTCGATTTCTATATGCGCCCCGCAGGTTCGTACTTCGGTGCAAAGATGGGAAATCGCGTGGAGCACCTTGCGTATGACTATGTACGGAAGGCGGTTTATCTGATCAACCATTCGGTTGACCGTCAAGGACAGCGAAAAGTCGAGGCGGAGATAATCGAACTCCAGGGCTGTGCTCTCAAACCCACTGCCACCAATTCCACGGCGCGCACCCCCGCTGCCAACAATTCCTTTGCCACAATCTCAGAGCATATGCCTATCTATCACAAGTACATTACCTGCCAAACAGAGCCCAATAAAAGCAAGAAACTCTTCGGGATCAACAAAGTCAGAAAGATCAAGGACATCGGTCTGATGCGGCTCGTTCTCAAGGACGAGCAGGACACCGTATTGAGCCGGAACGTCTACTGGATCTCCAAGTCCATCGACAAGCTGGACTGGAAAGAATCTAATTGGTTTTTCACGCCCGTCAAGAAGTACGCAGATTTCACTGCCTTGAGCAAACTGCGAACAGCCAATTTGTCGGTCTCGGTCAGACGACCCAAAAGTGGTGGGCGCAGTATAGAGGTCAGACTTGAGAATCTGTCCCAAATACCGGCGGTTTTCATCAGACTGGATTTGGTCGCTGTCAACTACATGGCGAATGAGGGCCACCATAAGTGGGATAGTGTCGTGCCTTTGAAGTGGTCGGACAACTATGTGACTTTGTGGCCTGGGGAAAAATTGAGTTTAGAAGTAACTCCCATGGAAGGAGCTTCAAGACCTGATATGCTCCTTGTAAGCGGGAGAAACGTGGATGAGATCGAGATTCCCTTTACCATATAGGTTGGGTATATGCATAAATTCACAGGGCTTTGGCCCTCTCCAGGTTTCAGCCGGCATTTAATGTTCGTGCAGTTCTGAGGGGCCCCAGGTGAGTTTGTATGGTCCATGCCGCCTGTTCGCTTTCTGCCATTCTACTTCGATTTCACTGTCATGAATGATGAGATATCGCATCATCAGAGGAATGGCTACATAAAATTTTATAAAATTCGATGGATGCAGATACTACACCAGATGCGCTGACTTAACATCTGTATAATTATTTCGGCATTTCGTGTTCCTATAATTCAGAAATCCATCAAAAACCAAAGTACAGAAGCGCCAGTCCCACCGTGACAAGTATGCACATCGTCACCACGGACGAGGTAGCCGGCTCTGGCTCAGGGTATCCATAGAAGCTAGGGCCGAAACGCTCCACCAGTAGGACGCTGAGTTGCTGCTGTATCGCGTTCAGAGTTCGTCTCTCACTGTCGCGCGCAGTCACCAGGAGGAGGATTTCGGTTTGGGTGGATTTGAAGTGGCGCTTCACGGCGGCGTGTGCTCTGACGAGAGCAGTGTCCATATGGATGCTGTTGAGGGGCGCATTGCGTGCCTCCTCCAGTCGATCGACGATTTCTGAGAACTGTTGACGGTGTGAGCGTGCAAGATACAGCACGGCATCCTGTTGGTTGAAGCTTTAGTAAGCAAGTTCGGAATTGTAACCATTAGCCTGCAGACTGGAGTACGCAATACAACTCACCAGGCGCTCTACAAATCCACGTCCCGGGTTGATACGGGCCGAGGAATGGGTATTTTGAACGTTGTTGAGGGACATGTTCAGCGGTTTGGGATAGGTTTTCTGGAGAAACGTTAGTAAAATGACAAGTGAAATACAAAGACGGTTGGTTTACCCTCGAGGAGATGAATCATAAAGTGGTCTTAATCGTTGGCCTGGGAGTAAAGCCAAGGTTTACAGAGTGGCGAAGATATTGCGACGGGGCCTTTATCAGGAGGATTTTAACGGAGGACTGTGTTTGGCTGAGTCCTGTGAGTATTCATTTCAAGGCTAACGTTGTGGTTGACATTGTGACAATATGTAAGTACTCGAGTAGTTAGCAGGAGTTCGCAACGGACGGAAACCAAGTAGACAAAGAGCTGTCACAATTCTTGTAGAATATAAACCTCTATTACGATTCGACAGTGTGCTTTGCAGTCATTGTGCTTTTCACAGTCGTCAGCTGTTGAGGTGACACATATGTGCATCCAATGAGAATGGTAATAAGTCACTGAACTTCCTTCCAATCCACTTCCTTCCAACACACTTTTTGAGCCCTATCATTTGACTTACAGTGCCAGGGTGTATTAGTACTTTCTTGGCATGCTACAAACGCCAGTAGCTCTCAGCTACATGGGTTGGTGCATGTGAACAAGCAGATATTAATGTAGGCCAGCTCCCGGCAACCGAACAATAAGTTAGTAAAGTCATTCTTGTGTCTATAGCAAGATATATACAGTGGGAACATGTATACTGCCTAGGCAGCTGAACAATATTTCGAGTAGCTCTGTTGGATACATAGCCCACCCCCCCCCCCCAGGTGCCCCCAGCCCTCATTCCTTGTCCCTTAGTCCTATTCTGTGAACATCTCTACTCTCAGCAAGAAATGCCATCGGGGATATTCTGGCAGTCCGAAGAATTCTGGCCGCCCGTGACGTTGACATCTGTCCAGGTCCAGTCATAACAGGAACCCTGACCACACTCGATGTAGATGTTGATAGCGTCCTCATATACGGTGCCTGTGACGTTCTGCAGCACGAAGTTACTGACTATCACACCATTGGTGGGGTTACCATTGACCCCGTTGTAAGACTGTGTAACAATGATGCCGTAGTCTGTGTTGTCCCTTGGGCTGTCAATAACGATGTTGCGATATATAATGTTTGAAACGGTGCCATTAGCGTCCGCGATAGTTTTCTGTAGATATGGGTTATTTATCTTGTTACATCACATTGTCGTACTGTACTGCCCTCTCGAGATCGCAGCGGGTTAGCTTCAAGGGGGCGACTTACTATCCTAACAGACTGTTGTGACTTCTCCATCAATACGTTGTCAAAGATAATATTGTTCACAATATTGTTATCCCGTCCACCCACGGAGCCGATTGATATCCCGTGTCCTCCCGAGCACAGCGCGTCTCTGAAGACGACGTTCTCGCCTGAATTCACGGCCACACAGTCGTCCTGGTTATAAACGGTGATGTTCTGTAGGAGGACACCATTACAGTTGTTAATGTCGAACGCATCTGTGTTGTGGCCCAGCGTGGTGCCGTCGGAGTCGAGTTCGTCACCGGCGGTATTGTTCACCAGAACGTTCCGAAGCGTCAGGTTCTCAACATGGTTAATGCTGAAAGAGTTCTTGGGTGCGTTGAGGATGTTAATGCCGTCCAGGACGGAGTCGTAAAGGTAGTTGGCTTTGAAAAACTTTGGCTTGGTCACGCCTCCATTGCCGCCAAGTCCATCCCACCACAGTGCACCTTGCCCGTCGAGGATGGAACCAGGTGCACCCTTCACGGTGATATTGTTTCCACTGATTGATACGAGGGAGCCCTCCCACTCGGCGTAGTCCCATGTTGTCCTGCCCTGGAAGATGACCTGCAATGGCGTTAGCTGCGAATACGGAATATGCAAGACACGCGTGAGGAATTTTGGGTATTAAAGGTATACTCACAGTAGTGAAATTATGCAGGTCCTCTAGGTCGAGAGTCTTCCCTGCGGGAACCTCGAGAGAGTCTATGATGATCGTTGAGCATAAGCTCTTGGTCTTGCTGATGCCCCAGTAACCGCTCGAGCCACTGAAGGTGCAATTATTGGCAGGACTTGCGGCCAAAGCCCCTGAGAGACTCAGAAGCGCGACGACGCCAGCACTGGTGGTGGGGCTTCGCATTGTGGCGACTTGGGAATATGACTTGACAAGCTATACACATGTGTAAGTCTCGGAGGAGCACTACATAGTGACTTGAGAAGACATTGAAGGGAAAAAATTTTCCATCTTTATAGTCTGAATCATCATGACATCCATAAACAACATGTGATTTGTCTATTTTGTTTTTGGTGTGGCCTTCGCTTTGCATGCATTAAGACTGTTGATGAAAGGGGCGTGCTGCGTTGCAGTGGAGATATTGCCCCTACCAAGTTTCATGATACTGGATTCGTGGAAATCCTTATTTTCCTTCGGAGGAAGCGTGATTCCGGATTGTACCAAGGTAGTAAACGGGCCTTCCCAATTGAAAGCCAAGAGGAGCGTGCTATCAATGGTGATGGCCTCTCGTCACGCCAATATACCTCGACACGGCGATTAACAGGAGCGAAAGCCACCAGTCATCTCTCACCGGTCCAGGAATTCAAGGGCCTTGAATGTACCAGCGGTATCATCGAAATCAGCAGAGAACACTGTAAATCAGGCCTCACGCATCCATTTTTGGGTTTCATAGATGCCAAGACAATATCATCTGTCTGCAACGGATCAGGAGATGCGGAAATGGATGGAAAGTTATACGTGGCGACGAGGCCAGCGACATGGTTCAACTGCCGGCTCTAGCAAATCTCACCCCCCCCCCCTTTCCTCCTTACCAAGCCCCATGTCGTCTCGGGGTTAGGAGCAGACGACCAGGGATGTCTGTGCTGCCACTACCGATTAGTGCATGATAACGTCACAGTGAACATAAGCTGATAAGTCCCCACTGCAGTGGTCCCCTGGAAAAGTCTTATCGCCCTGCGCATGCTTATCAATAAAAGTTGAGCGGGGCGACTGGGAATTTTTGGAAATGCGGGCGGCATCACTTGAGCGCAACTCGATTCCACTTCCGCTTCTTCGTACAACGAACTAAACCTTCATTCATCAACACAACAAATCCCTCCCCGCACAACAACACTGTACAAACCATCCAAGATGGATATTGATATGGATGGTGCGGTTTCCATCACCGGCCCGACAGGGACGGCGATGACCGGCGCAACGTGAGTCCCCCCCCTTGGCCTCCTTGGCTATGACGCTTGGGCTGACATGGTGATGTTACAGAATCCTATGTTGCAACTGCGGTGCACCCATCGACGGAACCACAGCCGCTGGCGCACTCTGCTACGACTGTGTCAAGCTCACACACGACATATCCGGAGGAATCCAACGCGAGGCCGTCCTGAACTTCTGCCGAGACTGCGATCGATGGCTCTTGCCGCCCACGAGCTGGCTGGTTGCCGCTCCTGAATCTCGGGAATTGCTCGCGCTCTGCTTGAAGAAATTGAGGGGAATGGGAAGAGTCAGGATCGTTGATGCTAGCTTTATCTGGACAGAGCCGCATTCCAGGAGGATAAAAGTCAAGATCACAGTGCAGGATGCTGTGTCGGATGGTGTCTTGATGCAGCAGAGCTTCGAGGTCGTATACATTGTGGCCACTCAACAGTGCCCCGACTGCGCAAAGTCGTACACAGCCAACGTATGGAGGGCTTGCGTGCAAGTACGACAAAAGGTTCTCCACAAGAGGACCTTCCTTTACCTGGAGCAGCTCATCTTGAAGCACGGCGCACACAAAGACACAATCAACATCAAGGAAGCAAAAGACGGTATCGACTTCTTCTTCTCGCAACGAAACCAGGCTCAGAAGTTCCTCGACTTCTTGAAGTCTGTGGTTCCAATCAACTCCAAGAAGAGTCAGGAGCTTATTTCGGAGGACATTCATACCTCAAAGAAGAGTTACAAGTTTGCCTACTCCGTGGAGATCGTACCGATCTGCAAAGACGACCTCGTCTGCCTGCCAATTCCAATGGCAAAGTCATTGGGCAACATCTACCCCCTGGTTCTGTGCCACAGGATCGGCACGTCCGTCAACTTCCTCGACCCTAATACCCTCCAGACTGCCGAACTTGACCCCAATATCTATTGGCGTGCGCCCTTCGTCTCCCTCGCCGATGCACCCCAGCTCGTCGAATTTATGGTTCTCAACATCGAACCCACCGGCCCGCAGAAGGGCAGGTGGCTCGTTGCAGACGTCGAGGTGACGAGGATAGACAACATGGAGAAGAGCTACAACGTGCGAACACATCTGGGTCACTTCTTGCAGGTGGGCGACTCGGTGATGGGCTACATGCTCTCAGGAACAAACTTCAACTCCCCGCAATTCGAGGCTATCGAGGATTCGGGAACGTATAGCAGCCGGATACCGGACGTTGTGCTCGTCAAGAAGCACTGGCCAAGGAACCGCAAGCACCGCAACAGGAAGTGGAGACTCAAGCGTATGAACAAGGACGAGGGCGATCTACTCCCCAAGAAGGCTGACCAGGAACGCATGGACAACGAGTATGAGCTGTTCCTGCGTGACGTCGAGGAGGACGAGGAACTGCGGGCTGCGTTGGCTTTGTACAAGAACACGAACAAGAACAAGAAGCCGGTTGAAGAGAACGCGATGGAAGTTGATGATGCCCAGAGTGTTGCGGAGACGGAAGCCACTGGTATGAGCAACGATGAGGTGCCGCAGGTAGACATGGAAGAGCTACTGGACGACTTTGAGGAGATGACGGTGCAAGACAAAAAAGAGTAGAGACCTGGATGCTAAGAATTAGAGGATGGTACTCAACATCACGGTCTTTCAAATACAACAACTTCTGCTCTGCATAGAGCATCACAAAGAATTCGCTCGGTGGTCACTTAAATCGTATCATTACCTTTGACGACTTATACCCGAAACCCAACGTTTTGCGTGCTTCTGAAAAAAAAAAGGCTAGGTTACGTTTACGTACCTGCTCGTGTTACTAGTACAGCGTTCTATAAGTAAGTATGGCAAACAACTCATACCAGATCCCGCCAATCCTCGGCAGACTTATGAGGCTCACGCGCCCTCCGTTTATCTGACTGACATCTGCCAACGACAAATATAACCTCCTTTTACTCCCCCATTGGCTTTCCTGGACCACTACGAAGGACCCAGTTTTCGCGGGGTAGATCATGAAACCAAAAGTCTTGTCTAGATTATTGATCGGGTCAATATGTGGTTGCCTGCATCAAATATTCATCCTTCACCGACCGCATGCAAGACAATCCCTATGCAGTTGTCAAGGCGAGCCAAGGACCAGGAGTCGTGATTCCCTCACCGACAGGCGACAGGGCTTCTATCTGTTTCGGTAGTACCCATGTCCCAGGAAATGTATTTCTGAAAGGTTTCGAGGTCAGCTTGAGTATTTTAGTATTTAGCGTTATAAGGGTCTACTTGGCGTAAACTCTGTGATAGTGGATGTTGCTTGGCACTGTCAACCCGTCGCTGCTGAACCGATATCGCGATGGACTAAACGCCATGATGCAGTACAGTGTCTCATAGCCTTTCCGAGGGCAAATTTATCATGTTTCGAGAAATCCGTATAGCAAAAATCTCTGATTATTGACGCTTCATTAAGAGGGCCACAGCTATGCCCATCCTCGCCATGTCCTCGCCACGGGAAAAGATCTAAATGGGTATCTACCAACTTGCGCTTTAGAAGATTTTGCTCAGGGCTTTCTTGGCCGTTTCCGGCTGGGACGAAGCCTCGTTCTTTGGCGCCAGTGCCTTCTGCTTAAACTTCCTCGGCCTCTCGCTCGAAATCTTCTCGACTACAGCGGGCTGTTCCACCGCTCCAACATCCTCCTGCGCGTCCTTCTTCTTCGCCGCCCTCTTTGTCTGCATGCCATCCAACACCTTCGCCTTCTCTACCTTCTGGACGAAGTCCTTGTTGTCCCTCTTCTCCCGCATGATCTCAGCCATCATCCTGGAACTCCTCTCCGCGCTCTCGGCGGCGATCTGGTCCGTGAGGTGATGCCACTTGAAACCCCTGAGATACTTCAGCGACCAGAGGTCATCCCGGTAATAGGTGCCCTTCTTGCCCCCTATCGTCTGCGCATTCAGTAGCTCGCAGATACTCTTGGCATCCTTCTTCTTGACGAACTCGACCCAGCCCTCTGTGTACATCTTCTTCCGGTTGCCTCCGGCGCGCACTCGGCGCTGGTGCACGAGGGGGTCCTGGGGCGCCAGGAAGATGCGGTTGATCTTGCCGTAGGTCTCGAGCAGGGAACGTAGTTTCTGTGGCTTCATGAAGGGCGGAATACGGCTGAGGTAGATGACGCCGGACTTTTTGATGGCGGCCTCCGTCGCGACGAGGTTTTTCCTGGTCAGGGGCTTGATCAGGCGGATGTCTGCTGGTTGGTCGTCGTCCTTCTTCTTCGACTTGGCCGTTTCGCCTGTTGTTTTGCCGGCGTCTGGCTTCTCTGACTTGTCGCCCTTGACTACTTTGGTCGCTGTCTCTTCTTCTTCGTCCTCATCTTCGAGGTCTGAGGCTCCAGCGTCGGTCGCATCGTCATCATCAAAGTCGCTGTCATCTTCTAGCTTCCTCCGCTTGGCCGTACGCCCGCCCTTTTGCAGTTCGTCGTCGGAGTTGTCCTGGACGACATCGTCGTCGCTGTCCTCTGCGTCGAGGAAATGGTTCCTCTTTTCAGGTGCCATAACGTAAAAGGTAGTATTGGAGGTACAGAGGATCAATCGTGACTACAGTCCAGCTATCGATTTGGTATGTCAAATGAATTGAAAACCTCCGGGCGCAGTTGGATCTTGCTTCAAAATTTCAGTGGAGCCTCCCGGGTGGGGCCACTCGCCTAAGGCTTATCTTATCCGGTCAACGGCCGGGATCGGCTCCGTGAACCGTCATTGATACCGCGCATGGAGGGGCACTGAGTAAGGGGAATGACGATCCAACATGCGATGTGAAGAGATAAACGATCTACTACATACTATTTATTTTATGTTATTATAAGCTCTGGTGTCCTTGAACCTGACATTCCAGTTCGTTCCTCCTCCTCTCAACTCAATCACTTCCTACGCATTCTATTCAAAATGTCTGTCGAAGTCATCAACACCATCTCTCCAAGCACCAACGAGGCCATCATCACCCGCAATGGCCTCTCTGCACAAGAAATAGACCTCCTTCCCAAGACTGCCTCCGAGGCGTTCAAGACATGGAGCAAGACCACGCTGGCGGAGAGACAGTCTTACGTCAAGAAGGCCTTGGAGTGGCTTACGGCCAACACAGATGAGCTGGCTCTCGAGATCACCACCCAGATGGGCCGGCCCATCGCCTACGGCGCGAAGGAGGTCTCCACTGCCATAAAGCGATGCGAGTACCTCATCAGCATCAGTGAGGACACGCTCAAGGACACGGATGGCGAGGCCGAGAAGGGCTTCAAGAGGTATATTCGCAAGGTCCCTGTAGGACCTGTGCTCGTTCTCTTCCCTTGGAACGTGAGTCGACTCCTGGCCCTGCCACACATTTCTTTTACAAATGGACCATGAAGCCCTTATGACTGACATGATTCTTAGTACCCATATCTCACGCTCGTCAACTCCCTCATCCCCGCGCTGCTGTGCGGTAACACTGTCATCCTCAAGCCTTCGCCACAAACGCCCACGATCGCCGAGCAGGCTTTCAAGGCCTTCGAGCACGCCGGCCTGCCCTCCGGAGTTCTGCAGTATTTCCACTGCGGCTCACCCACAACGATTGAGACTATCGTCCGCAACCCTCTAATCTCGCTGGTGTGCTTCACCGGCTCTGTCGCAGGTGGTCTTGCCGTGCAAAGGGCAGCTGCTGACCGTCTCGTCGGCGTCGGCCTGGAGCTCGGTGGCAAGGACCCCGCGTATGTTCGCGGAGACGTTGATATCGCCTGGGCTGCGGAGGAGATCGTCGATGGCGCCGTGTTCAACTCGGGCCAGAGCTGCTGCTCCATTGAGAGGGTGTACGTCGATGAGAAGATCCACGACCAGTTCGTCGAGGCTCTCCAAAATGTACTGAAGGGCTACAAGCTCGGCGATCCGTTCGACAAGACCACGCATGTCGGACCAGTTGTCTCCAAGAGGTCGAAGGAGGCAATCGAGGCACACGTCAAGGATGCACTGGAGAAGGGTGCCAAGGATGCGACGCCCGAGAACGAATCGTTTAGCAACCCTCCCCCAAAGGGCAACTTCGTGAAGCCTACCCTGTTGACGGGTGTCACTCACGAGATGGCCGTCATGACGGAAGAGACTTTCGGCCCGGTCATCCCCGTGATGAAGGTCAAGAATGACGAGGAGGCTATCAAGCTCATGAACGACAGCGAATTTGGCTTGACTGCCAGCATATGGACCAAGGACACAGCCAAGGGCCACGAGCTGTCTGATGATGTTGAAGCTGGCACGGTGTTCGTTAACCGATGCGACTTCCCAAGCGCGGTACGTTGTGAAATCTGATCTTTAATCATGTCACTACTGAATGCCCCTTACTGACGGTTATCTTGCAGGATCTCGCATGGACGGGCTGGAAGAACTCAGGCAAGGGACAAACCCTCAGCCGATTTGGATTCGATCAGTTTGTCAAGCTGAAGAGCTACCACATCAAAGATTATCCCAAATAAGTGAGATGATGGTAATGATGAAGATGGGAGATAGTGCGGCAAGGGATGGCCGCAACGGGAAGTAGAGAGCCAGATTTGCATCACGCTGGTTCCAGCCGTTCCAGTACATGGCGTCAGTTTTCCTCCCTTTATCCCCTGGTGATTTCACCCCGACGCGACGTTACGCGAAGCCAGTCAATTAGATGGACGCGCATGTCTCGCGTCAGTACGTTGGGCATTCCAGTGCCGGATAGAAGGGGCAGGACGAATGACCACCCAGCCAACATTAATCAAGCCAAACATTCCAACACCATCGTACTTCCTCCCCAGGTAGTCGGTAGCATGATGACCGGATGCTAGTTACGGCGCCATCACTTTGCGGGTTTCATGCATTGTTCTAGACAGTCGGATGATCCCTCGAGCAACCAGGACCAGATCCCGGCCATAGCTTTTCTTCTTTGACGATACGTCAACCTCTCCGTCGAATGCCCAATAGCTCCACCAGCCTTCAACCATCTCCTTTGTACCCCGTCCTTCTGATAGATAAAGGCATCACGCATTTAGATCCGGGGACGAGTCTGGACTCCGTAAACCCTCTCTTCCTCGGGACGTACCAATAGGTCCAGTCATTCCTTTGTTGAACCCATCATAACCATTCGTCCAGTCCCGAGTACCCCTTTTTCCGAGGTCGAATTATCCTCGGGTTGTGTATCCGCTCTTTTACCCTCAGTCGCCTCACATTCCCTTACTACAGAAAAGGGTTCATCTTATCTTTCCTTCAAAGACGAGCCGACATATACAATACCCTTCAAAATCTCCAACCGGCCAACCCCTCTGGCTGCCTGGTCAGCCTTCGGAGTAGCTTTCTGGGCCACATTCCTTTCCTTCCACCTCAACCTTCCTTCGATCTGAACCCCACGAGACCATCATACCCACTTTCTTTGTGCCGCGCTCTGACGATCGCCTCCACCACCTTCTTTCAGTCAATAATACACATTTACTCTCTTTTGGTATTCCGTCTCTCTAGT
This sequence comes from Cytospora piceicola, assembly GCA_023375675.1. Lineage (NCBI taxonomy): Eukaryota > Fungi > Ascomycota > Sordariomycetes > Diaporthales > Cytosporaceae > Cytospora > Cytospora piceicola. The sequence continues at coordinate 1,685,088 of JALQBC010000001.1, read as the reverse complement.
CCAACCCATCTCACCGCCTGCCCTCATTCACCGAATCAACACTCGCTCAGAACCAGCCGACCAACCAACAAATTAGCAATAACAACAGCTCCTCCTTCTCATACATACATACCGCTTTATCTTAAGTTTCAGAAACAGAAGTCGCCCAATATGCATATCTGCGCTTACGTCAAGTCGCGCTTCGCTCGTGCACAGGGTCGTGCTCAGACCTTCGTCAACCGCCGCCTGAATCAGAAGGCCAAGAGGCGTTCGATCCAGATTGTAAGTCCGCCAACCATGTATGGGAGTTGTGAGGGATATGAGATGGTTAACAATACCTTACTGTAGTCTGAGCCCTTTGGCTTCAAACATGTGGCGACCAAGCTCCCCGGTGTTACTGACGATGAGTACGTTCTCCTCTCAGTCCAACCCTCTTCTGGCTCTAGCCACTCTGTCGGCCTCAAACATGGATTACAACAGCCAGACTCGATGCTCAGACAAAGAGCTCCGTTCTGACAAGATAAAACAGGGTCAACGTACTCCGCGAGAAGGCCATTGCCAGCCGCTTCGTCACCATAGACGCACAGCTCGAATCCTCGCAGAAGCCACCCAGGCCCAACAAGACCCGCGCCAACTACCGCGGCCTGACCTCCTCACCTCTAACGGCCTCTCGGCCAAGTATCACTCGGTCCTTTGCCACCGAGGACTCTGTCTCGCAGCTGGGCCCCGCGAGCATCTACACCACAGCCTCCTCGGGCAGCGACTTCGAGGCCAGGAAGTCAATGTGAATCCGCGCTACCCCCCTGTGGCATCTCTATTTTTTTTGTCTGGCGGACTACGCTGGACGTGTACCAATGGCATCATTTTGGGAGGGGGAGTAGATTGGTTGTCTTCATTTTTGAGACAGGCAGTATGATTAACTTGGGGTGGGATGCGACCAACACAGCCCTGCATTTGCTGTTGTATGATCAATCCGCAAAAGGGATCGGGCGTAGTTGGTCACAACTTGGAATCGGCTGGGGAGAGAAGACTCGAAAAGAGAAGAGGGCATCCCGACACAATCACAACAACAATCCATCAACCTGTCAACGGAGTTTTAAGCTCAGAGAGGAGGGTATCATCATCACGCGGTGTCGGAAGCGGAACAGGGACGGAGAGAATCATCTGTTTCTTCCACTCTTTTATGGATCGGCATCCTGATACCGGGACACCATTTTTGGCATCATCGGGCCCTTTAGGAAATCTTCGGGAATTACTGTAGGAACATCATCTTATTTGCATCCACGGGGCTGGTCAGCACAGGCAACGTAGCTCATCAGGTAGTATCAAAAGAATCAATCAACAATGTCATCAGTACATCAGACAATGCCTCCGCTCTTTCTCTCTTGTACATATACGTGTGTGTAGACGAGAATCTAGTTTTGAAGCCGAAATTGGAAGAAAGCAAGGGTGGACGGACAGCCAAAAAACAAAAACCACAAAAAAAACACCAACCACTCAACATCACAGCCACCCGTCGAACTCATCAAGCTTCTCCGTCCTTACGCCCTCCAGCTCGCCCTTGACGCCAAGCAACTTGACCCTGCTGTCCTTCTTCTTCTCGGACCACCCCTTCAGGAACTCATCGACCCTCTTGAGCGTCTCTCCATCGTCCTTTACCAAAATCGCAACAGCGTCAAACCCACCCGCTCCGGGGACCACACCACCGAAAACACCCTCGAGCCCCGTCAACGCATCAATAAGCTCCGTCTGCGATTCCGGCTCTATCGGGACGCCGCTCTCGGAGCCCATCCTGCGCACAAGCTCCCTGCTCGCCTGCAGCGCCCTCGGGAGCTCCTCCACCCTGCCACCCGCCAGAACCCCGGCGAGCTCCTCGTTCCGTGCCTGCAGCGCCTCCCAGAGCCCCTTGGCGCCGGCCGGGTCCCTGTCGCGCCACGCGTTGACGGCCTTGACCATGCTGACCGTCTGGGACCCACACTCGACGTCGACCATGCGCACGGCCACGCCCCCGGGGAGCGCCACCCTGTCCTTCCGGACGTCGGCGTCCCAGCCCGCCCCGCCGACGGCCTCCTCCAGCCCGGCGGAGAAGCCGGGCCGGCCGGGCTGCGGCACGGCGTCGAGCACGGCGGGGCTGAACCGGCGGTACAGGCAGGACCCGTAGACGGCGGCGGCGACGTCGAAGCCGGAGCCGATCTTGCCCTGGGCGCGGCAGTGGGCCGTCTGGGCGAGGTTGTGCAGGATGGCGCGCCCCCGGTCGGTGGCGAGGTCGCAGTGGCTGGCCGGGAGGTAGTGCGAGAGCAGGGCCGCGGTGAGGGCCGTCACGAGCGCGGCGGAGGAGCCGAGGCCGGTCTTCTTGGCGGCCTTGAGGGTGGTCCCGAAGGGGACGAACCGCCCGGCGGCGGCGGCGGTCTCCGTGGGGGCGGAGTAGTAGTCCGTGTCGGCGAGGATGGTGAGCCGGGCGGGCTTGAAGCTGTGGGAGGGCCGCTGGTGGGCCACGCGGGAGATGTAGGTCAGGGCGTAGGTCAGGGTTGTCTCGATGAAGGGGTTGGGATCGTATGATGAGCCGCTGATGGTGGGACGTTAGTTCAGATGAGACAAGGTGTTTGTGTTTGTAGAGATGACCTGAGTGAGCGTTCGAGGGTGAGACTATAGTGAGAACGGACTGATGCAAGAAGGGAGGCGGTAAGGCCAGCCTAGGATTATCCACTCATGCTAGTTGATAGACTGCACGAAGGACCGAGGGGACATGATCAGGTTACGTGATGAGAAGGCAGGAGAGAAAGTCGGGTAAAACTGTGAGTACGTTCTGGAGAAGCTTCACTTACATCTGGAGCTGGGTGACGGTGATTCCGCCGTCCTCAGGGGCCAGATGGTAGCCATATCGCCAGGTGCCGCCGACAAACTGGGGGCTCTCGACGACAATCTCGCTCAGCTGGACGCCCTGGGAGGTGGGGATGCGCTGGGCGACGACGTTGATGCGGGCGTCGAGGCCGAAGACGAGTCCCGTGTAGTCCCGGTCGGTGACGAGGTACCCGCCGGCGAGGAGGACCTTGCCGGGGGCGGAGACGGCGGTCGGGGGGTTATCGGACATGGCTGGAAACGGAGGGGCAAACCTCCGGGAGAGACGGAAAGGTGAGGAGGGAGAGCGGTAGCGGGAACGGACGGTTTTGTATGGAGTGCCCGGGGGCAGGGAGGGGAGTATTTTTTCCCTTGGGACTCTCTGATGGTATGTGACTTTTGGATTTTTTTACACTTCAATGACGAAAGTGGTGATGTTCCTGGATGCTCATTTACTAGTATGTAGGAGAGCTCTATTAGGGGTTGATGACATAGATGGGATCTTCAGGCACAAGGCACAAGGCACAAGGCACAGGACACGACAGGCACAACCACACTTGAGGAAAGGCATCTGGAGCTCAGGGGAGCAGCTTCGCAAAAAGGCGGGGCAGCTTCCCGTGCGATTGATTCGTGTGATCAATGGACGATGTTTCCCCCCTTATTTTCTCGACGTCTTCATCTCTCGAGTAAAAAGATGTTGGACCTTTTTGATGTAGGTTTGGCGGGGGTGCAGGATCAAGAAAACCCACAGCAGGTTGATTGCTGTACTCGGCAGTGAGATCACACTGACGAGATGCTGACCGCCTCACAATGGTTGTCGAACCTCGAGACAAACATCAATTGAGGTCGTAATTTAGCAGGCTGAACGACCAAAGTTCAGCTGTGAAAGGTGACATGTGGCAGCCTCAACCCTAACCCTGGCAGCAACATTGTACTGTGTATCGCGTCCAACTTTTCGGCTCTCGGTCGACATGCGAAGTGTCCAAACATTACGGGATGAACGCGCTACAGTTCAAGTTTTGAGCCACCTACTTCACGACCTGGATAGAGGCAGAAGCACCTGAGTGATTTGATGTCCTGATGACAGGCTGCATGTCATATCCTCGACAAACAAGATTGGTAAGGGGGCACACTGACATCGTAACGAAAAACTGTGTGGATGGATTATTGGAGGATGTCATCCTTTTGGGTGCGAGACCGTGTGGTTTGGGTGTCATAATCTCCTGGCTCACAGATCTGATAAGATCAAGACCGTTGGTCGAAAACGTCATATGGCTCATAATTGATCAATCTCCGTAAAAGAGCGTGATGTTTCGGTATGCGGATTCGGGCTCGGGCCCGGTCTCGGGGCGGACAATTCACCTTCACACAGATGTTTACCCGGAGTCGAGCTGGGTCAGACGGATAGATATGAGATCCCGCTCCGTCGCAATTGGGGCCCGATTTAAAGACACCCGGGCTGCAAACCACGCCTGCCACGGCGAGTAGTTCTCGTCGCAGGATCCATGTGATGATGCAACCCGTGCATACTGTGGTACATAACACAGAACGATCCTTTACATTTGCAGCATTTGCAGCATTTGCAGCATCTTGGGTTTAACGAAGCAGACCCGTGGACGGGACTATTGTTCAAGTTGGTTACTTGTCCTGGCAGCCTGGACGAGGCACACGTAACGAGGCAGCCTTGGGCTTCCGGCTTCTTCCTGGGACAGGGTCAAGACAACCACAAAATCCAGCGGGCCAATGGGAAATAGAGCCGACTTGACAGGCTTGGTCAGCCACAGACCGGGTATGATGGGACATGTGGACACCGGGAAGCCCATGTACCGACGTTGTAAGTGAGTGACTTTGTTACTAGAGCCGGCTTCTTTTCTTCACTAGGATAATTGGACCTCATCATAGTAAGGGCGTCCGAAGGTTCCGTTTGCCCGTTTGCCCGTTTGCCTCGGACTCTAGGCTGTCAGTGAGCCTTCATCCGTCGTCATGGACATTTGGAATCCATGCAAAGGTGTGGCAGCCTGACAGCTCTGAGCTGAAGATCTCTTGATTGATAATACCTGTTGTGAGGAAAGGGAAGGGGTCCCCCAGGCCGCATATGCAGATATGCTGATCAGTCATAGGAGAGTGGTCTCCGGGGGTAAAACATGAAATTGTGGTTGAGATTGAGATTGAGGGTGAGGGTGAGGGTGAGGGTGATGATGGTGGTGGCAGGGTTGGATGACCATCCTTCACTTACACCGATATCACCTTTTGCAGACTTTGCTGCCGTACCAACGTACATTTCTCTTCTCTCTCTGTCTTTCTATTTCTCTCTCTCTCTCTCTTTTTTCGTGGGTCTGGTAAAATCTCAAAGGTGTATGAACCCACAACACACCAAATGACTGATGGCTAATTCCAAATGCCCGTAGCGTCTTCCCTTTTGTTCTCGATGATTCTTTCTGGTGGCAACAATTAGCCTTCTGCCAACCTCCACCTAGGATACAGGGCCTGAGGGCTTTTCAGCCGGTCCCCTAGTAAAGTCCGTAAAGTCCAGGGCGTTGGGGTCCCTGTGCAACTGTATACAACCCTGACAGCCCGTGTAGAATACTGGGTCTGCCCTGAAGGCCCTTCCCGGTTCGTTTTCATGTGGCCAATAAAACCATAGCCTTAGTCCCGGGAAGTCCCACACTTACTGCGCCCTCACCCCCGCCAGCAGGGTTTTGGCATTTTGGGAAGGAAGCGAGTACCGATTGAATGTGTGACTCGTCCATCAGAGGGAATTCGCGTTCACAGGCTTATGCGGGATTCGAGAAATGAGCGAGCAAGCAAGCAACCAGGCATATCAACCTCCATTCTTCTCTCCTCCCACACGCCTCCCCATACGCTTTCTTTCTCTCACCACATTCACTTCTTGAATATTTCCAAGGATACAGTTCGTTTTATTTGAATCGCGCGTTTGTTTGATGTCTTCAGTGGCGTCAAATGAACCTGCAGTTGCGCATTCACCTTCTCTTAAAAGTAAGTAGCTAATACCTTCACCGAGGCAAACATCTTGCGCTTCTACACCAAGTCAACTGCTTCCTTGTTCACGAGTCGCGTACACCAACCTACAACCTACTGACTCCAATGCCCAACTATACAGTCCCCCCTCCATAAAGGCGTCACCTAAATGCCTGGTTCTATCTACAACAACCTATACACGAACTTCATCCGTTCTGGGTTCACCAAATCCTTCACCCACGGCTACGCACAGTCGGTCGTAGCTGCCGCCCATCCTCATGTTCTAAACCCCCAGAACCGGCCGTCGTTTGCGGCCCGGAAACGCCAGACCACAACCCATCTCGGTCGCCTTCAGCAGCTCCAAAATGCCTTCCACACTGGCTCGCATCAGTCCTCTAGCCTCCCTGTCGAGCACCGCCACGAGAAGCTTCCTAGCAGTCATGGCGGTTTAGATGCCTACTTTGAGCATTTGCAAAACAAGGAGGCCGGCGAAGAAGAGGACAATGAGTGGGTCCAGTTCCAATTCCAGGACCGTATAGAGTGGAAGCCCTCGCCAGCTTCCATTCTACGCGGCGCTGAGACACGGACTACAGAGGCGCCCGAGGCGCACGTTGTAAGCCAGGATGGTGTCAGCGAGCCTGGCTTCTCCGAGGTGGAACAGGCTGCACTGGCCCACATCGATGCTGCTCTTGTTCACGAGATCGAATCCCGGAAACATCTGGAGGCAGTATTAGAGGACGATGCCCTATCAGCGAGGTTACCCACGCCCCGACCCGAGAAAGTCTCCGAGCCTGTATCGCGACTTCGCACGCCCGCAAGCGTCGCCCGTTCTGCCACGCCGCCTGTCGATTCCCAAGCCCAGAGCTATGCCAACCATCTTACCAAGCTTTCCGAGGCCGGTCGTTATGCCGAGATTCCTGCTGTCTTCGAGGCCATGTTGGTCGCCAGCATCCGGCCCCTAGCGACTTCCTACAATGCTCTCCTCATGGCCGCCATTCACCTCCCGGCCGAGAAGATTGAGGTTGTCTCTAAAGCACTTGACGTCTACAGCGACATGATGCGCCGAAAGGTGGTGCCTGACAGCGACACATACAACATCTTGGTTGGTCTCCTGGCTGCCCGCTCACTGGAGGTTTCCTCTCTTAAGAAGAGACTTGAGGATAAGCGCGCTCGGTATGGCGGCATGGAGGAGCCGGGCAAGTTCATGCTTGCTTCTTCCGAGCTTGAGCATGCCATTCTCTCTGAGGATGACCGGCTCGACTTGGCCATCAAGCTTTTTAGGAACTCGGTTACTTCGCAGAGGGATGTGTACTCACCCGAGACTTACCACCAGCTCATTTCGGCATGCGCCCAGTCGGGTCGTGTATCTGACATGTTGCACCTCTACGAGCACATGGAGACCAACAAGTCCGTCCCATTCGCGGCCACATTCCCGGCAATGATAACGGCTTTCGCCAACTGCGGAGACCTTGTCAGTGCTGTTGAGTGTTACAACGAGTACAGGACCCTCGCTATTTCTAACGACAATGGCCAGGCGACCTTGAACGATCGTCTGGACGCACAAGTATATGCTTCTGTCATCAACGCTTATGTCGTCTCGGACAAGCTTGATGGTGCCATGAAATTCTACCAGAGGATCTCTCAAGAATATGGCATCCGTGCAGCAGACCTCAAGGATGCCGTTATCAACCTTGGCTTTGTCAAGGGCTTTGTCCACCGAGGTATCTACCAGGAAGCCTTCCGGTGGGCTCAGGGTATCGACAGTGAGGCTCGTCCTCAGATCATGGCCGATCTTGCACTGGCGGCGGCTGACAGCGGTGATAAGCACACTGCAGCTGCTGCATTCGCCACCCTGCCAATAAATTCCGTTGAGGTTGCTACACCTGCAATGGCTCTTTTGGCACTCAGCGTGCGTGACGGAAATGTGGTGGATGCTTGGCGCTACTGGCAAGTTCTCAACAGCCCCCAGACCGTTGTGGACTCCTCCTTTATCGAGCCAACAGCTATGTTTGCCGTTGCTTTGATTGGTTCTGGACAGGTTGTTGACGGCTTGAATGAGTCTGAGACGATGTTCCATCGGATACGACAATCCAGGCCTGATGACGCTCACTTGGCAGCTGAAGTCGAGGAAGGTGTTGACTTTGTGGCTCGTTACATGACTGCTCGAAGCATAGTTGACCCTCGAGAGCTGGCATCGCAAACATCAGCACACACGCCAAGTCTTGCCACCTCTCCGTTCTATTCAGCTACGCCTGTCTCCAGCTACGAGGACACCTTCGATCCCTACGCGCACAACACCGACTTCAAGGGCTCCTCGCTCATTTCTGATGAGCTTGAGGGTGCTCATGGCCGCAGAGGCCCCAAGCTCAACGATGCTCTCGCCAGGTTCCGTAGTATTCGCCGAGCTGGTCGCCACCCTCGGTACATCACCTACGCCAAGCTCATCTCGGGTGCCGCCCGCGAGGGCAAGTTCGATCTTTGCAACGACATTCTGAACGCGGCGCGAATTGACGTCCCGCTGTTGCCTCAGTACGCTATGGTTCGTTATGGCTGGTCATCAATTCTGGACGCGATGGTTGGTGCTTGCTTGAACTTGGGTCGGAGAAGCCAGGCCGAGCAATACCACCAGGAGCTTTTGCTTATGGGTGCAACTCCCTCTGCCAACACTTTTGGATTGTACATCACCACCCTCAAGGAGTCTACCAAGACGTTCGATGAGGCGTCTGAGGCCGTCCAGATCTTTCAGCGGGCCAAGGCGGAGGGTGTCGAACCCAGCTCCTTTTTGTACAACGCTCTGATCGGCAAGCTGGGCAAGGCTCGACGCATCGATGACTGCTTATTCTACTTTGCTGAGATGCGCGCTCTGGGTATCAAGCCGACCTCGGTCACGTACGGTACCATTGTCAACGCCTTGTGCCGTGTGTCCGACGAGAAGTTTGCCGAGGAGCTGTTTGACGAGATGGAGGCTATGCCCAACTATAAGGCTCGTCCTGCGCCGTACAACAGCATGATGCAGTTCTTCTTGACCACTAAGCGCGACAAGTCAAAGGTCCTTGCATACTACTCTCGTATGCAGGCCAAGGACATTGTTCCCACTGCCCACACATACAAGCTACTGGTTGACACTCACGCTACCCTGGAGCCCGTGGATATGAAAGCTGCCGAGGCTGTGCTGGAACGCATCCGCGCCAGTGGTGGCAAGCCTGAACCCGTGCACTATGCCTCCCTAATCCACGCTCGCGGCTGTGTGCTGCACGACATGGCGGCCGCCCGCAAGACATTTGACAGCGTGATCAATGACCCCACCATCACTGCTTCTGCGGGCCTGTTCCAAGCCATCTTCGAGAGTATGGTTGCCAACCACTGTGTCGCCGATACCGAGCCGCTTCTTATGGAGATGCGCCGCCGCAAGGTCGATCTGACACCTTATATCGCCAATACGCTCATTCACGGTTGGGCTTCAGAAGGCAAGATTTCTCGCGCCGAGGACATCTACGGAGCTGTTGGCCGTGACCGTCGCGAGCCGAGCACTTATGAGGCTATGACACGAGCGTACCTTGCTGTTGAGCAACGAGAAAAGGCGCAGGGCGTTGTGACGGAGATGATGGGCCGGGGCTACCCCGGTGCTGTTGTGACCAAGGTCGTGGAACTACTTGGCAGTGAGCAGGAGCCGGCTGCTGTGGCTATGTGAACTTTCAAGTTGTTCTTGTTTTGTTTCTTTTGTGTCGAGCCTCTAATTCGCTGTTGTCTTGTTTGATACCCCATCCGTGATACGGTGTGCGAAACAAGCATGTATGAAAGGGGTCTTGTAAGACCGGGAGGTCGGCATGAAGTGGTCGTATCCGGTTTGGCACTTGTATTTCTATGTCTTCTGGGTAGCGGGCGTTGGTCGGGTTTGCAAAAAAAAAGTTCTTTATCGGTGTCATACTGGACGCGCCTACAGAGGCATGCTGGCTAAGGGGAACATCGAGGGCTGGACTCGTGGTCCCGGAGCGATCACAAGGGACGGTATCGGATGGGACCGGACACGGGAAGGTCGGCAATGGGAAATCCGGGCAAAGGGGATTTTGTCTTGCGGGTTTCCGAAATCTTTTTCTTTATCTTGTTCACGAGCAGTCGAAGCATCTATCTTCCTGCATCTTGTTGCTGTTGCAACATATAGACCAATCTCCACTCTGCATATCCTGGCGGCGAAAAAGAATATGGACATACTTTACCAAGCGACAACGAACGGAATAGGGGGGGGTTTGGGAACGTCGGTCGGTTGGACGGTCGGGCGGTCGGTCGGGCGGTCATCATCGGTACAGACATAGACCGGTTTATGTATTGTATGAGTGATGATGGCTGGATAGGAATGTCGCTTGTGTATCACAATACCCCTCTTAGACGTTTATAATGTCAAGAACATGGTCTACAAGAAACTATCGTTCGATCCTTAGCACGTGCCTTGTGTTTTGTTGTGCCAGAGGCTCCTAATGTCTAGGCTTCATGCGTTATCTTCCTTGCCGTCGAGCGATGCCATGCACTGAGAGGTTCTGAAAGGTATGACGTGGATGGAATACATCGCGTAGAATAAACAGCACAATACTAACAATCACATAACGTGGAGAAATACCGGGTATCTCTTCTGTTTATTGCCTACATGTATAGAACTATAGAGATAGGAAAGAGAGGTGTAAAATACGCAACCGAAAACCACCCGAAAACCCAACCCATTATATTTATGCAATGTTGAACTCACTAGCCGCGTTCATCTTCTTGAGCATCTGCTCCATCTTCCTCCTGGCAGCCTCCTCGTCCACGGCCGAAACACCTCCCTCGTCATCCGAGTCGCCACGAGCCTTCCTCTTGACACCAGCAACAGCACCAGCAGCACCGCTCGAGGCACCAGAAGTGGCAAAAGTCCTCCCACTTCCGATCTTGCCCTTGTGCGTCCTCCTCTGGGTGCCGCCACCGATACCACCCGGCGCCTCCCGCAGGCCGTAGCTCTTGGCGATGTGGCCCAGGTGCAGCTGCTGGATATCGAACACGTGCCTCTCGTCCTTGACGTGCGTGGCGTACGCCCGGATGTGCGACCTGAAGGCCTGCCGCGCGGCGTCGATGAGCGCCGCGCCGCCGGACGGCTTCGGCGCGGGGGCCTGCTGCCTCCGCCCCTTGCCGGCGGCGGGCTTCGGGGGCTCGGACGCGAGGACCCGCTGCTCCATGTGCAGCTGCAGGGCCTCGGCCCGGGCGTGCGGGCTCTGCTTCTGCGGCGGCTGGTCGTCGCCGTCGTCCCCCCTGCCGGGGATCGCGGGCATCTGGACGGCCGTCGCGAGGCCCCTCTGCAGCACCGTCTCGTAGGACTGGGCCGTCGCGGGCGGCGTGGTCGGGAGCATGCTGATGTATCCCTCCTCGCAGCCGGGCTGCAGGAAGAGGGCGGCCTTTCCGGGCCGGCCCGCACGCGCCGTACGTCCGATCCTGTGGACGTGGTCGGCCACGGCGAAGGCGGGGTCGTACTCGATGACGAGCTCCACTGACGGCACGTCAAGACCGCGGGAGGAGATGTCGGTGGTGATGAGCACGGCGGGGTCCTTCGAGTTGGAGAAGGAGCGGAGAGTTGCGGTACGGGCTTGTTGGGTGAGGGAGCCGTGGAGCTTGTGCAGAAGGATGCGGGGGTTTGCGAGGGAGGTGATGTATGCTGCTGGGTGGACGCTTGCGGCGGTGTGCGGGTCCGCCGTTTTCTCCTTCTCGTCCGGTGAGCTTGGAGGGGGTAGCTGGTCTGGTGCGGGAGATTTGAGGATGTCGAAGTGGAAGTCGACGGAGTCGGCGCAGGAGATGAAGACGATAGCCTTCATGACTGAGCCCTTCCGGGCGAATGAGTCCTTCAGGTAGGCTATCAACGTGACCAGGCGCAACTTGGAGGGGACGACCAAATATATCTGCTTGAGTTGGGCAGGTGCGGCGAAGACGGCTTCGTTGTTCATGTCTTCCTCTTTACCGTCCTTGGCGGCAGTGATTAGGACAGCATCCTGCAAACTGATCTCGCCGAGCTTGGTGACGTTCGACTTCATGGTAGCAGAACAGAGAACCGTGACTCTCCTCTTGGGCATGGCCACGTCCAAAACCACGCCGTCCTTGTTTGTGTGCTTCAGAGGCTCTTTCCTGACCGCACCCACGATCCTTTTCAAGTCCTGCTCGAAACCCATCTCCATCATTCGATCTCCCTCATCGAGGACGAGCCATCGCACTGTGCCGACGTCCAGCGTCTCGGTGTTGTCGAGGTGATCCGTCAGACGACCGGGTGTGGCAATGAGGATGTTGCAACCCTTCCGAAGGCGTGCCTTTTCCGAATGCTTGCTCTCGCCTCCCATGACGGAAGTGCTCACAAGCCAGGGGCAGCACCGCAGAAGCTTCTCCAGGACCACAGAAATCTGTTTGCAGAGCTCTCGGGTCGGCGCAAGAACGATTGCGAACAATCCCGAGTTTCTGTTGATATTCGCGCCGGTACCGCTCCCATCGTCCTTGCGGGTGAGGGCCAAGATTCGCTGCACAATGGGAAGCAGGTATGCCAGCGTCTTTCCGGAACCAGTCTGTGCTTGCAGAAAGGCGTCGTCGTCACCTTCGATGAGTTGGGGTATCGTGTTCTTTTGAATAGATGTAGGTGCTTTCATCTCGAGCTTTGTAGAAAGATGCTGGGCTATCCTTCGCGACAGTCCCAAGGCGTGGAAATTGGATGCCTCATCTGAAAGCGGGGCGTTGGACGGTTTTGTGAGTTCTGGGTCTTCCTCCTTCTTGGTGTTTTCGAACACTGTCTTGGCTTCAGGATTCGAGGTGAACAGCTTCGAGGCGACCTGGAAGTTTGGGTCGCTGGCTCCTGTTCCTCCTGGTAGACGATAGACGCCTCCTTCGTCGGTCCTTGGTCTTTTCGCTGGTCGATCTGAGGAGGGGAACGAAGGGTCTTCGGCATTGGAACCAGTTGCTGGTCCGTTCGATCTCGGCTTCTTCTCGATTCCTAAGTCCTTCTTCTTTGCATTTCGGCGGTCTCTCCACGAGCCACCGATGTATTTGAATTTCTGTTGGACTGGACCGGCAGACCCGGCCGGAGCGAGGTTGAGTACGAGATCATCCGCCATGTTTGTTCTTGGTGCAGTCTGACAGAGAAAGGTGCAGACTGTATACTGTATACAGAAGAAAGTAGCAGAGTCGAGGGGAACGAACATTTGAACCCGAAGTCGAGAAAGAAAATTTAGTGGGGTCTTCATCTTATCAAGACATATCGATTGGCTGTTGGTGGGTCCGTTTGAGAAGACCGTTGCGGGTACCAGTGTGGACGTCAGGGATCATTACGTTGACCTGGACCGTTCCAGATTGGTACTTAGGTACCTAGGTACTTTCGTACCGGTGGTCCTCACATACCTACTATCAACAGATACCTCCCCATGGGATCATACATGAACCTTGGAAGGCTTGGAAGGGGCCAGGTTCCTATTTAGAGTCGTTGGTGTATCTGGACTGCCCAGAATAAAAGCCTTTGGCATTAAGTGGGTGGCTGGTATTTGCCTTCCAGAACCTGCCAACACTGAGTCCAATACACATTGGCGATTCTCTCCCCATGTTTGTCAAATGCCAGCTTGAACGTCCTTTTGATGTCCGCTTCACAAGCTTCCGATCTTGACGACCACGCAATCCTATCCTTACTCCTGAAGCCCGCCTCCCAAGCTCTAGAACCGGCCACAATCCCACTTACGTACCCCTCCTCCAAGCTCTTCCGATCAAAGCCAAACTCTAACATCTCCTACTCAACAGGACGCGGCCCATGCTTCTTTCAAAAGCTGCTCAACAGGTCATCTAACCCATTCACCTTGCCCTCGTGATTTTCAACCATACCCCTGAAGTATCTGTCAGCATCCTCCGCCCCAGACCGACACCATGGCCCGGTTGAGGAATCTCACTAGGTCTCAGTGGTGAGTGTCTCTGGCTTCAACATCGTCGTAATCCTCGATGCTGCTACTTTGAAAGACGGTGCTGGTGATTTTGGAACTCTGCGGCACGCGGTGGAGGAAGAAACGAGAGCTACCCTTCTCGTCTTCGAAGTGCTCGGCCATCCGCGGGACAATATTGGTAGGGTAGTCCTTGACCGCGGGTTGGTTCGGTGGGAGGTCGCCGCACCAGTACGTGCTGCAAAGGCCGCCGTTCTTCGAGCCTCGTGCCGGCGGTTTAGTGGGTAGCTTTTAACGGGCCTAACAATGAACACGCAGTCGAGCAGCATGTCACCAGTGTGGGTGGTTCCTCGGTACACCTTGCTGACCAAAGAAGCAAAAGACTTCTCCCGCATCAACTGGGAGACCGTTGAGCGCTCCATTGAAACGAAGGCTGGTGATATCCCCGGTATGGTCGGCCGCGGGTGCAAGACGCAGGTGGATAGATGGTCGAGTGTCTTCCGCTATGCTCTGGTGTCTGTCTGACCATTCGACTTACAAGTACGTGGTAAGCCTAGAATCTGGTTGAGGGCTTTCTGTGTAGTGTCAATATTGAGACAAGTCGCCTAAAGAGATCAGTCCTGCTGGTACCATCGACTAAAGGATATACATGTGGATGCATTGGTTGAGCATTTGTTGAGCTGATCAACTATCACAAGGTGAGGTGGAGCTGGCTTAGTACAGTCACCAGGCCCAATTGGGCTTTATCAACCGACGAGATTGATAAAAATCGTCCAGACGGAGTAGGCCTGATGAAGGAGAGGAGAGGGAAGAGAACGCTCGTTCGTTTGGTCGTAGACGATAGTGAGATATAAGAGCTGAGTGCATCGTAAAGGATCAAGGGGGACTCGGGCATATGGCTACCATTTTCTCTAGACTTGTTGCTTGCTGGTTGTGGAGGTCTCCCATTGCAGTCGCCCACCAGAATTCGGAATGACTGCCCATGAGAAGTCAGTTCCATAAAAGAAAGTCACAGGTGACTAGCTGACTTGCTAATTCTCAAAGGTAATGAATGGAAAGTTATCGAGACCGTGCATCGTCGCCTTTGCAGCACTTGATATCCGCTGCGCGGCACGACGTCATCAAAGTGTCATGTCACTGAGTTGCTGCTTGAGTGGTGATTGACCTTCTTATCAACAAACGTCACTGTCAAGACGAGACTTGGAAAACAATTGCTGCAAACCGCAGACATAAAAAACTCACTTATTGGAAGTAACCCAAAGGTTAGGATTTGGTACCTACAACTTGCATTACTGGAATTTACCAAATCCGGGAGACATTGCTCACAACCTCGGAACCTTTTGAAGTCAACCAGATCCACAACCACAACCACCACCACTTCCTCCATCATGGCCGCCCCACAACCCTCAAACATCGACGCCTACACCCAGGCGGACAACCCCGTCACCAAGGAGCCCGTCGAGAAGAGGGCCGCCACACAGAACACCTCCAAACAGACATCCAGCACAGCCCATGCAGTCCCCTCCGAACACGCCGGGGAAGGCACCTTCAGCTCCCTAGGTCGCGGCGTCCGGGGCGGCGAGCCCGCCGACGCGACAGAGGCGAGGAATACCAGCCGGGGCGGAGACAGCGACAAGGCGCAGAACGAGAACGTGGACGCGGAGCAGATGGCCACGCTAGGCGAGGGCAAGGTTGCGGACGCCGTGGAGCGGAAGAGTGGTATGCAGAAGGCGCCTGGGGATGCGGAGGTCAAGATTGATGACTTTTCTAGTGATCTGGACAAGTAAGTGGTGTTTTGTTTCGGTCTTGAGGGGGGAGTGCTACTATGTGGAAGGAAATCCATTGAAGGATTCTGTTCCATACGCGGCTAACAACTTGACAGGAAGAAGGCAGAGCAGGCCGAAGCCCGCGAGGCGATCAAACAGGACCGCAAAGCCGGTGTTGATGTCGATGGGGGAGCTGGTGCGAGAGCTGCTGGGACGGAGGACAATTCGTCCGTTTAGACCACGGGAAATTTCAAATCCGCCGTTTCTTTTACCAGAGAGTTATCTGTAACGTCCCGTGGCCTCTGACAACATCTCGCGCTTTGATGACGACCAGAGTTCGCAATGCTGCTTGTCAGATCTGGGAGATTTGAGTGATGAATGGCGTCCATCTCGAGGCAAGGAGGCATGCCCCCTCTGCCCTTCACACGGGCGGGAGCCGCAAGAGGAAGGGTGGACGCCACTGTCAGCCAGGAAACGCGCTGTGAATACCCAGCCAGGACTTTTCATGGCACGAGTGCGACGTGTGAAACTCATCCACTTGCGGTTGAACCTGATATCTAAGATCGAGACATCAAGAGCACACTTCAAGGTATCATCGGCGTAGAACAGCGGCGCGACCTGGAGATGACAATCAAACTTCACAATGAGACTCGAAGGATATATCACTTATGATATTACGAGCCTGTCTTTCCTAAATCAAGCTAAACATATCAGTACCGGGACGTGAGATGTGATGTATGTACATAAGTGGTAATGGTCGGGGCAAGGGGGCCGGACAAGCAGACAAGTCGCATGAGCTAGTATATGAAATGCACGACACGACCGGTCTGGAGTCTAGACTGCCTGACTGTCAATTGATGGAAATCCCCCCATGTCTTAGCATCCGTGATCGCCCAAGCCACATGATCCCCACGCCCGGACGTTTGTTTGGTGGAAATACAGGGGCCATGGACTTTATCCCCACACAAGTGGTGGGGATGTTAGGGATGCCGGTAGTCAGTGGATTACCCATTCAAACTGCGACGCAGCCTGCGAGGCTATTCCCAAATCGACCACATATCAACCAGACGGACAAGAGGCCGTACGCTACATCTATCTGCCGGCTTGGTAAGACCAGGGGAACACATTTTGCAAAAGATGTAGGAATGGCTCGATGACAACCAGTTGCGGGAGGACATATGGCTTGCAATTTTTCCGTTCAAGGGTGTCTTTGGCGACGCGCGATCAATACCCTGCCCTGAATAGCTTCATCCCGGCCTAATATCAAGAAACAACCGTCTTCTTTTCTTTGCTGCTCAGGTATATAAGCTTACTGTGCCAAGCCGCTGGTCAAAATGATCATGGCGAGCTTGCCAAGAGACTCAACTTCAAAAACGCTCTCCACAAAAACTGTCCTAGTTTTCGGCAGCGCCTTTTCTTCTTCTTCTTCTTCTCCACAGAAACTGTCGTAGTTCTTGGCGATTTTTTCTTCTTCCTTCTTTTCCACGTAATTTCTGGAGTTGTTCTCCCTCATCAAGATGGCATTGAAGAAGGCTTTCGGTATCGTTCCCGCCTTGGCGGTGACAGCCCTTGCAACTTCACGAACCAGTCCTCCCAGCGGAAGCATCACTGTGTGTGATTCTGGATGTGACCACACGACCGTATGACCTCCACTCGAAACAATTAGCTTTCGTGATATGAAGCGTTACTAACCCCATGCTACAGATCCAAAGTGCCGTCAGTTCCATCGACACCTCGTCCTCCTCCGAGAGCAGCATCTTCATCTACTCGGGCACCTACACCGAGCAGGTGACCATCCCGGAGCTGAGCGGAAAGCTCTCCATCTATGGCTATACCTCGGACACGTCCGACTACTCGGGCAACGTCGTGAGCCTGGAGTGGGACTCGTCGCTCCTCTCCGGCGCCGCCGACGACGAGCACACGGCCGCGCTGATCAACGAGTCCGAGAACGTGGCCGTGTATAATATCGATATCCGGAACACGTACGGCAAGGGCTCCCAGGCCATCGCCCTCTCGGCCTATAACACCGAACAGGGCTACTACGGCGTGGGGCTGTACGGCTACCAGGACACCCTCCTCGCCGAGACGGGCAACCAGATCTATGCCAACTCGTACATCGAGGGCGCCGTGGACTACATCTTCGGCCAGCACGCGCGCATCTGGATCACGGGCTCGGTGCTCGCGTCCATCGGCGCCGGCGCCATCACAGCCAATGGCCGCTCCGACGAGGACGACGACTCGTACTATGTCATCACCGACAGCACCATCCAGGCCGGCTCACCCGCCCCGTCAGAGGGCACCGTCTACCTGGGCAGGCCCTGGAGCGAGTACGCCCGCGTCGCGTTCCAGCGGAGCTCCCTGTCCAACATCATCAACTCGGCCGGCTGGGAGCAGTGGAGCAGCACCGAGCCCAACACCGAGTATGTCACCTTTCAGGAGTATGACAACACGGGTGCTGAGGCTAATGGTGATCGGGCGGACTTTGCTACCACGCTGAGCTCGGCTATCGACATCGCTACCATCTTGGGTGATGACTATGCCGACTGGGTTGACTCGGACTACATCTAAGCCGTAGGATCTGTGCCGGGTCGATGTTGGATGACAAGGGAGATGAGCGCGGAGAGCTCGTTCTGAACTGATAACCTTCTTGTAGCTATCTTAACCTGCCTCGCCCTTGGTGGCCGGGAGTGTATATATCATTGCTTTCGTGGAATTTGTAGAATTCGACCTAGAGATCAATATAAATGAGGTCACTCCAAACCTTCTTACTTGTTCTCTCACCGTGAAGTTATGCGATGCGATCTTGCCATTGACGCTCGTCCAAGAAGTCCGTGTCTATTTACCGGCTTCGCAGCTCGAGCCTGGTCGACCCAGTCGTACTGGTCTTGAAGGCCCCCCTGCCTTCGGGGATTTATGCTCCTGTCATGGTTGAATGCTTGTCCCTGTGTTCCAAGGATACTCCTAGTTTGACTCCCAAGTTGTGGACATCTGGAGGAAGCCTTGGCGCGAGCGCAAGTGCGCAACGTTCTCGTGGGCTTCCTTGGCGCCTGAGGTCATTTGCTCTGGGACCTTGTAAATTGTTGTTGATGCATCACCCCAATCCTCGATCTAACTGTCTAATAGCTTGTAAAAGTATGGAGCCAACCTACCAGATTTTCCCCGAACAGGAGCAGACGGCCTCCTGGGCTTGGCGCCAGCGCCATGGGCTTGGACGTCGATGAAGCTGGCCGTTGCTCCCACAGCCGGGTTCTTGCTACCATTTTGTGGTCGTCTATGATGGCGGTGTCGTGTGATACGAGGTACTTAGGGTAGGTACATCCCACTGTATTTAGGACGCTCACTCACTGTGAGTGACATCTACAGTGGCGGCCAAACTGTACTTAGTAAGCAACACCCAGTATTTTATAGGGGCTCGTAGACTTTGTTCAGCTGCCGAGAGCATGAAAACAACAACCCTCCCCGCGGACACATTCACACATACATGCATATTATATTGTCTGCTGTTCACACTTTTGAACAGGCAGACAGGATCGATCATAATCAAAACCCAAATCGAGATACAGCCCTCCCCTGCCACCCTGGACCCGTTGAAGATCTGTTTCGGCCCCACACACCGGGGGAGACCGGGACATTCTGGGATTGCACCAGACATGAGCTGCGACTTACCTAGGTGCCAGGCAATCAACCCCCCCCTCGTCGACGACACTGGGCGCGGTGACACCTTTTTGATACATCGTATACATGTGCTTCAAGACATCAAGCAACCTCTTGTGTGGCCGTCCAGAGCCCAGGGTACGCTGTTAGCCGCACAGTTGCAGCCCTATGCCGGCACTGGGAAGAACGCGATCCGCGCTTTCAATGCTTCCCGCCGCCATCCTCAAACATATCCACATAGTTCAACTGTTGGAGGGAGATAAGCGAGATGAGGCCTCTTGGGATAGTGGAGGTTAGGCAGGCTGGGCAGGCTGGGCAGGCTATTACAACATCTTCTCTGCTCAACAGATGCTGGATGATTTTGGAGGGCTTGGCATGAACCTTCGGAAGCCACTTGCCAGGTACCAGCATCGGCAGAATGGCGCGAACGCACGAACGCACGAGGGCGTGGGTTTTGATGGATCCTGCGATCCCCTCACGGATCGGCATTCCCGTTAATTTGGACCGGCAGACGAGTCTGACAAAACTGATTGGGGCAGCTTATGACCCTCGACGCTTCTCCAGCTGTTCTCAAGAACAGAAAGCTTCTGAACACCCAACGTACCAAAATTCCACCTCGTCCACCTCCCCACCGCCTTCTTGTGGCTGTTCGCCTGCTGGCCTGTTTGTCAACACATTTGACGATCCAAGGCGATCCCAATGACGGGCCAGAGTGGGGACGATGACATCTGCAGGCACAGTTCTTGACAAGAGAGTTTAACCAGTCTATTTCCTACGAGGAACATCTCATCCCTAAACATGTCCGCTTCAAACTTTATCTGAGCTTTTCCTCCTTTCGGTTCTCAAGCGTCCCCTCTCCCCCGCGCTACTAAAGTAGCCGTACCAAGATGCAACAAGAGTAAATGACCGCATGGAGCCGGGATCGCCAAAACCACCCAGCTGGGCATATCAGCCAAGCCAAACTCTAGCACCGATAGCAGGAGTGAGTGGCCAAACTCTCGAATCAACGTGAAGCCGAAAATTTCATCCGACCGGTAAAAGGACAGCACATCAGATCAAGATGGCAGAGGAAGCCCCTGGATCTGGAGATTCGGAGCCAGCTGCACATCGTTTGGAAGTTTTGACGACTTCGCCCACAAGAGACCGCCAAATCAGCATTGGCTCCAAGGCCTCTGATACCAACACGATCGTCTCAACCACTTCCTCAGGCAATGAGAAATGGCTTTCACCCCTGGATAAACTATCTCACCAGTCAGCACAACATCCTGCCGTAACAAACGTGTCAGGTGAAGTAGCTATTACAAAAATGGAAGGAGACGGAGTCAACCTGCGCTCTCTGGACGCAAAGCGTCCTCCACCGCTGTATCACCAGCCCAATGCTTCGACAACTCGGATGCCGTTCCACGGCGATGAATATTTTCCCGCATCACCGCAAGTTTCTACCCCGGGCCTTTCTACCCCGGGCTTTTATGACACTCAATTTGCCGCGGGTCAACGGGAATCCCAAGCAGAACTGCTCCTCGGTGGCCAGCGAATACGGCCCGCCCGCACCGTCTCTTTCGCCCCATCAACAACTTTTGTATATCCTGACGAGAAGGATCCACCACCAAATCCACCAAGTCCAACGCGAAACTGTTTAGAGCTACCCTCATGGACACCTCCAGGATGGCATCCCTCGTTCGGGATGTACATCTGCTTCCTCTTCGGTGTAATCTGCTCGGTCGGTCATCACCTCTATTACGCCTCCCTCGACGGCAGGCCCGTCGAGAAGCAAACCGAGAAGCTCCGGTACGGAACCTTCCTAGCATATGCTGCAAAAGCCGGCTTCAGTGCTGCCGTCGTCTCGGCCTTTAAGCAGCAGGTGTGGGTCAGTGTGCGGTCACGGTTTATGACCATCTCGGGCCTGGACGCAATGTTCTCTGCGACTGAGAGCATGTTCGCCATGTTGAACCTGGACTTCTTCAGAGGTGCTAAGGGTGCCTTTGCACTGGCCGTGTTCGCGTGGACGACGCCGCTGGTGGTCATCCTAACGAGTAACACGCTGCTTATAGAGCCGATGGTGGTGGTGCAAAACACGATGTGCCCAGCGGCAAGGTCCTTAAATTTCACGTTTGAGGAAGTGAGCGACTGGCGAAACCCCGACCAGATCGATGGCTTGTATGAGATCCCTGTCTCCATATGGAATACCACCAAACGCCCTCATCAGACCGACGATGACTGGTTCGATTACTATACAGGGCCGAGTCCGAATTTGCAACAGACCACAGCAATCGGGGCCTTCCTAGAGGAGGTGGTAGCCAGGAAGAACGCGGCGGTGGATATCTGTGCTTCTGGATACAACTGCAGTTACACCATCGAATTCAAGGCGCCTGGCTACAAATGTTCAGAGCTTGCTAGCGGGATTGGTTCGACACCAAAGAACTTTACCCAGGAGTCTGGCGAGGCTGTGCCACCGTTCGGTACTGATATTCTGCTTCCTCAAGGCGACTTTTCGTATTATGCTTATACGACCGGAGGAGAGTACTCGAGAACGCAGCTGTGGGATGTCGGGGTCAGTGGTATACCAAGGATTCCCAACTCCGAGCTACCAGCGCACTTCGGCGCCTTCAGGACGGAGCCCATTATCTGGGTCGGCTACGTTGTCCTCAACAAACCTGACGAGGCCCAACCCGGCCGGAGCGACCCTGGCTGGGGCGACGCCTTCACGCCCAAGATATTCGCTTGCGAGCACCGAGAGACTGAATACGTGGTCACATTCAATTATACTGACGGGGTGCAGTCGACCAACATCACATCCCTCAAATTCAAGGATCCGGTGGTCAACACTACATTTTTACCCACCGTCGCGGCCGACGACGGAACAAGTGACAACGTCAGTGCTGTACCCGAAGAAAATTATATCTTACCAAACGATACAGCGCGGTATCGAAAAACAGCAGCATACCACTCCCTGGGTTACACGCTACGCGATTTTCTCAACGGCACCGTCGAAGTCGAGGATACCCTTGTCAACCCCATACAGAACACCAAGGCAATCCAGACCAAAATCCTTGACCCAAGCAACAATTACTTTCCCTGTGCAAATCTTATGGATATGATCCAGGACCTCTATCAAGATTTGATTCTCAGCCTGTTCTCTAATCCGCAGTTTGTGGAGGTTGTTTGGGCCGCCCGGCCCTCGGAACAGTCTGGCACGCTTTTAACAGGCGGAATCGAAGACAGCTCCGGAGTTGTCACTGGCACCGGAATTCCGGAAGATTACATGTTCAACTGCACGCGGGATAGGATAGTAAATGCGTATGCTTACCACGAGCGCGACCTGTGGATCGTATACGGGGTAGCAACCTTCTTTACACTCATCTGTGTCACGGTGGGTGCCTTTGCCATCAATGACAATGGAGGAGTCACCCGGAACACGAAGTTCTCATCCGTTGTGGCTGCGACAAGGGGTCCCGCGCTCGAGAAGATTGCCTGGATGGGTCCGCTGCAGGACCGGGGCGATGTCCCCAATGACGTTAAGAAGCTAAAAATTGGGTACGGCATAATGAAGGATAATAGTATGGGCATCTCGTCGCCCAAGGATAGCAATCCATATTTCCAGGAAGGGGAGGGTGATGGTCTTGACGAGGGTAACAAGGGTCTGCGCACGAACTCCGTATATATAAGGAGGAGGACGACTTACTCCACGGAAATGATGTGCGGATTTGGAACGAAAGGTGACGTGAACCAGACACGTCGGGAGGGGAGTTTGTTTCATCGGTAGTTGGACCTACCATATGCACTTGGGTGTTGTAAACTCGTACACATGCCGGATGACTGGGTCCGGGCCCGGGGGGCAAGCGATTGGAGTTAAGGTTGTGGATTGAATACATAGATACCATTAATACGAATATAATGAGGCTCGATGCCACAGACCCTCATACGATCAGGACATGGTCCGCCGTCGCCTTCACCTCCTGTAACCAATTAATCCCGCCCCGACCTCCCTCCTTCAGCTTCCGGTCCCTCGTCTCCCAAACTCGCTGCATTATGTCCATGGCAGACTCAATATAACCCCAAGGGCAAATCCAGGGCGTCGATTGCCATATGCTCTGCAACCGGCCGAGACACCACTGCCTACTGGCCGGGTCCTCAGCCTGAGCACCAGCCATGAAGGTGGGCCAGACCAGCCCCTTGGCCAGGGCGTGGTCGATGGGGACGGATGCCAGGTGGGAGAGGACTTCTTGGGCCAGGGAATCGATACTACTGGCATCCTTGCGATGATCCATGACATCCGGCACGGCCAGGACAGTGTACAGACACGCCGCGGCCCGGTGGGCACATGCCACCGACACGCGGGTCTCGAGGTCGTCGTTGGGGGACAAGCCCTCGATGCTAAACACCCAGGCGCGAACGTCCGTCCCCCGGAGCTGGTCGATCAGCCCCGCAGCCTCGGGGGCCTCGTCCGCGGACAGCCGGCCGGCCTTGGACAGGATGTCCAGCATCGAGGGCGGGTAGCACCCGTAGCTGAAGGCGGCGGCCCTCTGCAGCGCGGCGGGGGCGTCGACCCCCGCGAACGCCGACACGGCGGCCCTGTTGTCGGCCGCGCCGGCGAAGCCCGAGCCGAGGATGTGGTACGTGATGCAGTCGGCGATGACGATGTCGGCGAGCTGGGCGACGGCGGGCGGGATGGCCGCGGCGGCGGCCGCGGACGCCGCCATGCCCTGGATGGAGGCGATCAGCCTCCCCGCGGCCTCGATGTGCGTCTTCCAGTTGCCGCGCCCGGAGTCGATGAGGTCGAAGTTGATGAAGAAGACGACGGCGATGAAGACGATGGGCTGGCTCGCGGCGTCGAGCCGGTGGGACAGGGCCTGCCGGAGGAGGCGGTAGGCTCGGCCCTTGGCCGTGAGGGCGTCGATGAGTTCCTCCTTATGGGGGTGGCCGTGGCTCCTGCGTAGGGTGACCATATGCACTGCTGAGGTCGCTAGGATGATCTCGCGGAGGTAGTCGAACGAGCCTAGCAGTGTGATGACGGAGCGGAAGGGGTTGTTGTGGTCTTGCTGGTCAAAGGAGACGAGGTCTTGACATACTCGGTTTGAGTCTTAGGGTAGGAGTGAGATGGTGTTAGTCTGGCGAGTCCCCTTGGTAAGTGGGAAGAAAGAAGTTATGTGTTATGTACGTGACGGATGAATTGATATGAGACAGAGCGCATCACTTACAATGACTGATGTACAGCCGTTGTTGAGGGCTGAGGTCCTTCAACAAGGGGTCGACAAGGGCCGGTTTGACGGTATAGACCGCTGGCCCGACTTCTGGCTTTCTAGGTTCTCTTGATATTTGTTCGAGGTGATAATTGTCACCATCATTCCGGGATAACTTCAAGGAAGACGGTCTCTGACCGACCTGCTCGGCGAGCTTCCCTCTGACGGCCACCGCGTTGGTCCACCGGAGGAGCTTTCCGTATCCGAGGCACTGGTATCCCTTGCTGCTGCATTTTTGGCAGTGAGGTAGAGACCGGTCACACCTCAACCGATTTCGACGACAATTATGACAAGCTTTGGCCGGTGGAGTTATCGAGAACCGAGCAGTGGATGGGATTGTCATGCTTCCACGTCACAGCACAGCACATCAACCACAGACAGGACAGAATCACATTGTGTAGCGGGGAGCAAGGATAGTCCGTCTAAAATGTGAGAATGCACAGAGATGACTGCAGATATCTCTCTCCAGATTCGAATGAGAAAGAATACTGGCGTAATGCAAGTATCGCCTGAGTTGAAGCCCGTGACGCAGAGAAGAACGACGATGAGTCGAGCAACGTGAGTGAGATGTGATGTCGTCCTCCACTCTTTGTCAGCAAAATGATCCAGAATTATAGACATCTCCAATCTAAACCCAAACAGGTAGCAAACAGACAAGTCATGCATTAAGTAGGGATCCCCATTGAGTAGCTCCAGATACGACCCACAATACTGGACACGGCTGCCCGAATGTCTCTGAGGCGTTACCGGATCGGGTGGCAGGACGACGACTCTTGCATGCCGAGCGTCATGGTGAAAGTAATCTAGACCAGAATTTTCCAAATTTAAATCAGAAAGGGAACCAAAGAGTCACCTATTGCATGAACACCAGCGACCCGCACGTTAATAACATTGATGATGTCCACCTCACCGCTGTCTTGAATCCGACCCCAAAAAATCTTTGATATAAGAGACTTGTCCTCTGAGAACCGGCAAAATGAATTTGATTACTTGAAATCAACGGGTGTAGGAAACACGCGGATCGCAGCAACAACAACCGCCATAACAGAGCTGAGTTTGGAATATCTCATTCTGCAGATATGAGACAGAACACGACAAACCTGCACGAGGCGGAAATGGAGTCGAGCCCGCCGGTTATACCGCTTGATCCCTCGACTCTTCAAGCGCCAGACTTGGAGCGTTTGGGACGGCAACGGCCAGAAATCTTCCCCACAGCCATATCAGAAATAACCTTCTGCATGTCTATGCTTGTCTCCATGTTGATGTCGGTAAGTGAGCCTGTCTGGCTGCTTCCTTATCTTCAAGACCATGTCAGGGGTACTAATACCTTCCAGGAATACTTTGTTTCAGGCTTCAACATTGTCCTTCCCACAGTCGCAGTGGAGCTTGATATCCCAATCGCGTCTCAGGTCTGGCCATCTAGTGTCTTCTCCCTCGTCACTGGAGCTTTCCTGTTGCCGCTCGGGCGAATCGCGGATATCCACGGTGGCTACTTTGTGTTCATCGCAGGGCTCGCATGGTTCTTCATCTGGAATCTCGTTGCGGGCTTCAGCCAAAACTATCAGATGCTGATCGCCACCAGAGCTCTCCAGGGGCTCGGTCCAGCTGCGTATCTACCTACCGGCATCATGATCCTGGGCAAGATCTATCGCCCCGGCCCGAGGAAGAATCTCATATTCAGTCTCTATGGAGCCTTCGCTCCGCTTGGGTTCTTCCTGGGTATCATCATGGGTGGTGTGACTGGAGAATACCTATCGTGGAGATGGTACTTCTGGATCGGCTCCATCATTGTTGGCCTGGTCTGTGTCGGCGCCGTGTTCAGCATTCCAAGGGAGAAGTACCAGGAGAAAGGCGTTGAGATGGACTACTGGGGTGTAGCCGTCATTGTTCCCGCGCTTGTCCTCATTGTGTTCGCTGTCACTGATGGCGCACATGCACCAAAGGGCTGGGGAACAAACTACATCATTGTCACCTTCGTTATAGGTGTGGTGCTACTCGGAATATCATTCTTCGTTGAGGGCTGGGTCTCATCTCAGCCTTTGCTCCCCGCCAGTATATTCAAGCCGAAATATATGAAGACACTCGTTGTGTCTCTCATATTCTCGTATGGCACTTTTGGTGTATTTGTATACTACGCAAGTTTCTAGTAAGTTATCTCCCGTCTCCATTTTGTTGGTTGTGAACCAAGTAGATTTCCTAACCCTTTCTACAGCCTCAACGTTGTCATGGGCTATAGCATATTATACACAGCACTCGCCTTCGTTCCAATGGCAGCTGGTGGCGTTATCCTCGCTACCGTTGGTGGCTTCACACTTCATCTCCTCCCTGGCCGAATACTCCTCATATTCTCGGGGATGGGGAGCGTGGCCAGTGTTCTCCTCTTTGCTTTGATCCCCGAGGGCGGCTCATACTGGGCATGGATCCTGCCGGCCATGTTAGGCTGTACGATCGGGATCGATATCACATACAACGTTACGAGTGTCTTCATCACAACCAACGTCCCGCAGAAACAGCAAGGTGCAGCCGGGGCTTTGATAAACAGCTTGTTGTTCCTACCAATCAGTCTGTTCCTTGGTCTCGGGGACCTCGTGGCTGCGAGCTATGAGGAGAAGGGGGACATGGTGAGTTATAAGGCGGCTTTCTGGTTTGGGACTGGATGTGCTGCCCTTGCTCTAATCTTGTTCTGCTTCATCGATACCGGGAAGGCAGAGAGCCAGCTAAGGGTAGAAGAGAAGGAAGCTCTTGAGGAGGGTCCTGGGGGGGAGACAGCGGTTATAGATGGTCCTGGGGCATCCAGCTTGTATGATGTATAAATATTGAAACTGGAATCAACTAATATAAATCTATCCATGACGTTATCGATTTCTTGGGTGCTCCTTCCAGGGTCTATAGAGTGCTCTGATGTTGACAGTAGCCCGGGCCCCATCCTGAACAACCACCCCCAACCCCAGCATAGTACTGAGCACCATCGTGACTATCCAAGTCGAGGGATCAGTAAAGGCCGGCGGCTGATAGTTTTGACCATGCTAGCTATCAAGTTCCGCCCTAGCCCGTCCACTTCGATCACCTGGGTCGAATACTTGCTGTCCCAACTGGTGCTAAGAAACCAGCACACTGTTGAGAACGGCATAAGATACACCGTGGCATCCTCAACAAGAAAGCGATATGGAGTATCTGTATCTGTGGCACTGATTACCTGGAGCGAGGTCCTTGTCTAGCGGGCTTGACGCTACAAGGACCATGTAGGAGCTGTGCTAGCCCCGCTTGGCTTGAATTGCCAACGGGAAATTCATTCGATAGCTGCCCAGCGCGTGGAACAAGACAAGTATCTGCATCAATATGGACCGCATTGTGTTGCCACATCTGAAACAGAGGTTCCCTGACAATATTAGACAGTCAAGAGGCATCCCCAGTAACCAAAGGATGATCTTGTGCCGTCAATATTTGAAAGGATATGCCGTGGTACTCGGACAGCCATGCTGGCAACTCAAGTATATCCTATGAATCAAGTGTAACAGGTAAAGTGAGTTTCAGTTATTACAGTGTACATTATTGTACCGAATCATTGATTCGACCTCCTTTGATCCGGGGGAGAAGATGCTTATATAAAGGTTCGTCTCAGCCAGCTGGCTGAACTACGACACAACCGAATGATCTGTCGGGGTTTATGTGATGATTAAATTCCATTACTACTCAAGTAAGTATAAATGACTATGATTGGTTATAGTTATTAAAAACTCCAGTACTGTACGCTCACACATGGCCAACATAAGTATAAGTATCCAGTCCACCTAAGGGCTGACCTTTCAGAGCTATGTTCCTTGGTACCATAATTACACACGAAGAGGTGAAACACACGACCGACAACAATAAAGTTGCTGGACGAGACGATCTAAGCCAGGACTTATCATGGCCTCACTGCCTCTAAGCTTTCTTGAGTTCCGGATGAGCAGTATCTCAAGGATCACCTGAATGATTGCATGGTGAGTGCATTGGTACTAGCCTACGAAGATCCAGCTTAGCTAAGAGGCTCGCCCGAGGAAACAATGGTCATTATGTTCCACTTAATGCATATAGACATTTTCCGCTTCATGATACCTTGTTATCCGCGTGATCAACCCTCGGTAATTTGGCATCACCATTGCTAGTAATCTGCCTCAACTCATCATCCTTCATAATGCCCGTCTTGGAGATATGTCTCATCAGTCCATCATCACCTTCCTGATGCTGGGCATGGCCTTGGCGGATTATGAGAAAGCTATCACGCAGAACGACTTCGTAATACGCAGTGGCCAAGAGGGTTGCTGGAATATTGACAAGGACCGCAACAGGAGTATAACCCATGTACGTGAATGCCTCGCGTCCGTAAAAGATCAGTGCGACGAGTCGGGTCCCGAGATCCCTCGCAAGGTTGGTGGAAATTGTGTTGCCTCCGAAGCCCCAAACCATGTTGCCGTAGGCGAGGCCTATAATGAACGGTGCCGCAGCTGGGGTGACAAACGGCTACAAGGGACAATGTCAGCCATCGTGTGTAGTCTACGTATTCATCCAGATCGCTGGGGAGTCAAAGGAACAGAAAGAAAGCCGCTTACGTTTGCTGGATCCAAGCAAGACCAGATCACGATCGCAATGAATGAGTCGACAAAGAACTCCGTCATGACCACCCAACCTAGGTTCGTCTGATTTGGGTTTGGAAACGAGCAGAGGATCGATGCCGGGGCTCCGTTGGCAACCAAAGGCTTTCCAGCAGCCAGGAATGACTCGTTTGCAGCCTTTATCTCAGGCCAGTACATTCCCATGAGAACCAGTCCGGCCACGAAAGCCCCGAGAATCTGACTGAAGATATAGTAGGGGACTTTCTTCCACGGAAAGCCCTGCCACAACGCCAACGCTATGGTTATAGCCGGGTTGAAATGACCACCGGACGTCGGTGCACAAGTGATGATGGCGAAGACAATTCCGAGGGTGAAGGCCCAGCCGATCTGGAAGAGGCTGCCGAATGCTGTCACACCAAGGGGGTTCTCGAAGTTGAGGGTGAATGCGGCAATGGACGCTATTCCTGGGAAGACGTAGAAGAACACGCCTGTTGCCTCAGCCAAGCATTCGCGTAGCCATCTAGGACGGGCATGTTCGAAGTCGAGGGTTCGCTGGGAGACTGGTTTCCTCTGGATCACCTGACGTGTGAAATGCTTTTGGATGGCGTCCGTAACACCAAGCTCGAGGTCATTAGTGTGGAGGCGGTTGATTTCCGACATTGTGAGGAGATGGGGAAGAGCTTCTAGGTAGCTTTGAGTGAAGACGACAATCTTTCTTGATCAAGGAGAAAATCTCAGACTTGGACTTGACATGAATGTTTCTGCTTGTGGAAGAAGGGAACGAGGCGAACTACCTCCGAACGAAAGAGTGGGACCGGATGGCCTCTTGTAAGTGAAGTCGCCAGGACTGACATCGTGGGAAGTAGCCAGGCCGCCACCAACCATCCGCAACTCCGGCGTCATTCATCCTGAAGAAGGAGCAACTTTCAGTCCTATCAACGACAAGAGCTAAGCACTTGGCCGGGGAAGGCAGGTGTTTCGCCGCAGGGGAAAGCACCGCCATTCCCTGGAAGCATCTTTCCCCCGAAACAGATGTGTACTGCATGGTAGTCTGCCCAAGCAGTGACCAATGGGAGTAGTCCCGGCAGACAAAGACTCCAAGAATGACCAGTCCTAGTTCCCACGAGCACAAAAGTCCCAACTGTTTTCTTGGAGACAAGCCAGAAACCTGGGGAAGTTTGCGGGGAAAGAGGACGGAATGGTGTGCAGGGCATGAGAATCCGGGGAAGCTGAGACTGGCAACACTACGTAAGTAGGTAGTGATGATAACGTATGTCTATAGAAGGTGACCCCGGTCAGCCCATTGCTTACTTCCAACTTCCAACTTATAGAACCAATGGTCACCGGTGATAGCATGTGGCATGGAGGAAGGTGCACAGGCATGCGACCATCCTGATCCAGTGTCCCATATTAGGACGATGGGTGACCACCCATCGAGCCCTTTCTTACATGTGTACGTTCAAAGGTTTCCACACCCTCAGCTGCATATAAGACCATCCACCCTTTGACACCCCCTGAGGGTCAGCAAGCCACACATATGAGCTTTCCAGATGATTTGAATAATAGAAGGTACCCTAGGGTAGCTGTTCTCCATTTGTATATACCCAAGAAGTCATATAGCGGGCCTAGTTCCTGCTCTCACACGCCCTTGTGCTTGTTCGGACACTGACAATTCCATATCCGGTGGGGTTCAATCGGTGGTGACATCTAGAAGCTCTTGCCCTCCCCCCACTCGGATGGGGGCTCCAGGTGACTTTGTGGACGCGCATCTTCTTGTGCCGATTCACATAGGTTCGTTGTAAACGCCATTAAAACCTCTGAGTAGAAGCTGATGATGTCAAAACATCCGGGGCCGAGGTTAACTCCGACGGGTTATAATTAAACCCCCCATTGGCTCATAGACAAGTTACTGTGAAAGAACCCCGCTCGAACTTGAACATTAAAACGCAGCTACGACTGATTTGATCTCTTTTTACGATACTGGAGATATTACGCATGTTCTTCTTGTCCAAAATATCATCTTTATTGAGGCCCTGAAGCACTCAAGACTTTCATCATGACGCAGTCGCAGCTACCACCCCGGCTCCAGGAGAGTGTGGCCAACTCCAAGTGCGAGTATCGTCAACTAGGGAGGAGCGGCCTTCGTGTCTCCGTTCCCATCTTCGGATGTATGAGCTTTGGAGATCCTCGGACGCTTCCATGGGCGATTGGCGAAGAGGAGGTGAGTGCAAGATACTGAATCTCGCCCAGTGCTCAATTTCTGACAGCGCTTAGGCACTGCCACTTCTCAAGAAGGCCTATGACGAGGGCCTCAATACATGGGACACGGCAAACGTCTATTCAAATGGCGTCAGCGAGGAGATCATTG
This sequence comes from Cytospora piceicola, assembly GCA_023375675.1. Classification (NCBI taxonomy): domain Eukaryota; kingdom Fungi; phylum Ascomycota; class Sordariomycetes; order Diaporthales; family Cytosporaceae; genus Cytospora; species Cytospora piceicola. The sequence continues at coordinate 1,653,750 of JALQBC010000001.1, read as the reverse complement.
GCAAAGCCCTGAAGAAGTACAGCATCCCGCGCCACAAAGTTGTCATCTTCTCCAAGTGCTGGGGCGCGGTTGCAGAAGAGCCAGAGGGCCGCTATATAATGTACCGAGATCAATTCCACCAGTCCAAAGACTACCAGAACCAGCTTGGTCTCGGCAGAACTGCCATCTTCAATCAGGTCGAAGCGTCCCTGAAGCGTCTTGACACGCCGTACCTCGACCTGCTGCAGATTCACCGCTTTGACGACACAGTCCCGATTGAGGAGACCATGAAAGCTCTTCATGATCTCGTGCAGAGCGGAAAGGTCCGCTACATTGGTGCGTCGAGCATGTGGGCATACCAGTTCGCCCAACTGCAGTTTTGCGCGGAGAAGAATGGGTGGACCAAGTTTGTCTCAATGCAAGTAAGTGCCCCAGGGTGAATCTCGAGTGCTGCCCGCACAAGCACTCTTAATTGGATATCCCTTCCGAATTATCAATGACTAATATCGAATGATCCAGAATCACTACAACCTCCTCTATCGCGAGGAAGAGCGCGAGATGAACCGCTTTTGCAACGAGACTGGCGTTGGCCTGATCCCGTGGGCACCTCTTTGCCGAGGCCACTTGGCGAGGCCGCCGTCTGAGTTCGGAACCACGGAGAGAAGCAAAGGCGAGAAGGATAGTCAACCTGGAAGTCACGGGACGGTCGAGCCGGACTTGACAATCATCAAACGGGTAGCGGAGCTCGCGGAGAAGAAGGATTGGCCCATGGCCCATGTATCCCTGGCTTGGATCAACAGCCGTGTTTGCAGCCCGATTATTGGGTTCAGTAAGGCGGAGAGAATCGACCAGGCCCTTACTGCCAGGGGCAAAGTGCTTACTGAAGTAGAGGAAAAGTATCTGGAGGAGTTGTACAAACCCAAGGAGATCCAGGGCCACTGGTAAAGGTTGAGACCGAGAAAGGACCGGTGAGCAAGCAAACTTGTGCAGAGGAAACCTGAACCGGTTATGAATAGGTATTTACTCACAAAAAAGGATGTTTGGTTCCTAGATTCCTGCTTATATATGATAATTATCTTACCGTTGATACAAAGCAACAAGGCCGAGGATTGCAACGGTAAGATGAAAATTAGTAGCAAAGCAGAGGTTGTGCACAAGGATCTTCTACCGAGTACCTAAATATGTATCAAAGGTGCACTGCTCTTCGCCAGGAGAGATGCATAGTAGTGTGTTTAATTCGTGAAGTGCATGCCGCTTTGGAGGTGTATACTTCAGTATAGTTGCCGCGGAGGCCATCTCTATAATTATCTATAGCACTGGAGATTATTAAACTCTTTCTTCAATTACGAGGACTACGCACGGAATATATGGATTATCCGTATTAAGCTTCTCTACCTAAGTACGTATCGTAATCATCGCATATCTGCAGCTGTGTTGACGTGCAATGCGGGATGTCTGTCGTGCTCGCCACATGGCTTTATACCTAGGTAAGACCGCTCAAATTTGATTAATTTTGCGTAATCGCTATACCCTGGAGGAAACGTAATTACTGCAGGGCTTGCGCGACTTCCAAACCGGCAAAGGATGTTGATAACGGTCATTGTGTGCAACTTAAGGTACATTGCTATATTCAAGGCAGATAAAGTATCGATCCCCCGCCCTTCATGTCAGTCACTGGTGATTTTTCCACATGCTTGTTTTCGCTCGATTGCAAATAGATAAGAAAACCTATAAATTCTTCACATTCCACGTCTATACGGTCGTCAAGAAGAATAGAACTCTCTTTCGAAGCCAAGATGACCGTAAAAGCTCGTCGCGTGGCTGTGATCGGCGCTGGTCCGTCAGGAGCTATCACGACCGATGCTTTAGTCAAGGAGCAGGCATTCGATACAATTCGGGTTTTTGATAGGCGGCCCATAGTGGGAGGTACTTGGTAAGCTAAAAGAGTCTCGTGAAATTTCCACAACTAACGTATCCCCAGGGTCCATACACCCCATCTACCACCCAAGATCCCCTCTCTTCGTGATCTTGTAGATGGAACCGCTGATGTAGCAATACCAATCCCGGCTGAGCTGCCGGCGGAAACGCCCAAGTCGGAATTAGTCAACAGCCACCAACTGCGTTACTCAGACTCAGCCCTACATGAGCACCTACACAGCAATATAATCCCCTCCATCATGAGCTTCACGCAGGAGCCTTTCCCAGACCAGTTGTCTGATCGGACCTTGAAGACATACGGCACTGGCGCTCCTTTCCGACACCGAGAGACGATCAGGGGCTGGGTCGAGGACATCTTCGTGAAGAACGGAAACTACAAGCTCTTGGAGCTCGGTACTACTGTAGAAAGGGCCGTGAAGGAGGGAGATGAATGGGTGTTGACACTCCGGAAGGAAGGGCCCGGAAAAGATTACTGGTGGAGGGAGTGGTTCGATGCGTTGGTGGTGGCGACTGGCCATTATAACGTCCCTTGGTTTCCAGACACTCCAGGCCTCGTGGAATATGACGAGAGGTTTCCTGGAAGAATTGTTCACAGCAAGCATTTTCGAAGTGCTGATAAGTTCAAGGGGAAGGTAAGCATACATGCCACTCCGGTGGGTCAACGGACCACGAGGGAGTTACTAATGGTATTTATTTTCAGCGCGTTGTCGTCGTTGGCGGGTCAGTCTCCTCACACGAGGTACTCCACGAGATTCTGCCACGAGCACAACATCCAGTATATGCATCCATACGCGGCGAGCCCATTCCGGCGTTCGGTTGGACACCATTCAAGCACCCTCATATTGTCGTGAAGCAACAGATTAGCCGCCTTGATCCGCTGACAGGGAAAGTCACCTTTGCTGATGGTACCGAACTCAATGATGTCGATCATATCATCTTTGGAACGGGGTACACATTCAGTCTACCCTGGCTGCCCCAGGTGCATGAGCGCATCCGGAAAGCCTATCGTCGACTGCCAGGGGTGTACCAGCATACTTGGGATATTGAGGATCCGACTCTAGCATTCATAGGAATGGTAAGTCCCACTTCACCTGATCCTCAACATTCCCAGGACTAATGTTTCTGCTCAGCTTGGAGGAGGGTTTACCTTCCGGGTGTACGAGTGGCAGGCAGTGGCGGTTGCAAGGCATCTCGCAGGCCGAGCCAAAGCCCTGCCGCCGGTGGAAGAACAACGAAAATGGGAAGAGGAACGGGTAGCAAAGTTTAAGGGAGGCAAAGACTACTACTCCATAGCTCCTGACTACGCCGCCTTCCTCGAGTTCCTCAGGGATATTGCCGGTGATCCTGCCCCAGGAACAACAGGTCGCCGACTGCCACCATTTGATCAGAAGTGGCTCGAGATCTGGACGGGCATGGTGACTTACAAGATTCAGGGCTTCGAAAGGGAGGCAAAGAGGGCCGAGAAGGAGTTGGGCAATGTGAAGCCAAGGCTTTAGTGTGGCCTGTATGCAGTGGGGATTGCGAAATGCCAAATATTAAGACCCTACACTACACTAAATATCCAATAAGTCTACTAAACCTGCCTTTCTGTCATTGACCTCGCAGGCAGACTAACCCGTAAAGCATCAGAAGACCTATCTCCCAACATGATGGCCTCCCCGAGCACCATGCTTGATTGTGAATTACGACTCAACTTCTCCTTCTCCAAGGCTCTACAAGATTGTTGTATTGATCAGGAGTTAGGACGTTCTTCAGGTCCTTGAGAGCCGGCTTTCCTTTCTTGCTATGGCCATCATCGGTGCCTCTGCAATTATAAATGATGTTGAACACTTTGAGGCGATGAGAAGAGAAGGTGAACTGCCGTGATTATCATACTGTTGATTTGAATTGCGTCGCAAGCTTTGTGCGGAAACTCTGGACACTTGACGATGTGACCGCGTTGGAAGATTATACATATCAAGTCATTCGATTGGACGAAAGGAACAATTGACATCACATCGTGTTACGGGGAATCTTAAAGACTGGAAGCCCCGCGGGCATACTTGTTGGAAGATCGGACTTGAAGACAAAGATTGGCTTCCAAGTAATTCGAAACACTCTTTGAGAATTTCCCGTCCAGATCTCGCCTGCCGGCGAATCGTGTGAGCCACAAGGTAACCATTTCATTTCTGAATTCGAGACCACAAACAGCCATCGAACGAAGGTTAGCATTGTCTTCAATGTTTTCCACACTTCAACGGCAGCCTTCTCATTGTGGGACTCACTGCTGTTTCTGTCTGAATGAGGACCCAAAAAAACACCACCGGTTAAACAATCATGCTTCGTCATTGTCAGACGTGGACAGAATCTCGATAGCGTTTTCGGCAGGACGAAATCTTGTAAGCAGGGCCAAAGATACGCCGCGATGAGTATCATGTCAGGTACCGAAGTCTGCTTCGAATCCATTTCTACGGTCTCATATAGAGAATAAAAATACACCAATATGTCCATTGGAACTGCTACCTACGTGAGAGACTTTCACGCACGAATTTGTAGATACAAATGCATGTTTACTCAAGGTAGGTAATCGTCAGTGTTGAGCGTTACAGGCGGGGATTTTGTACTTAAAGCACAGCCACGACGAAGAGATACGAACCTTGATAAATGGCTGAATCCCAACTGGCTGGTGCTTATTTACCGGATCATCCGGAGGATCTACCACTGAATATGTACATTTGGTCCTTTTGCCGTGAATGCATTGCAACGTTCGGTTAGGTTAGGCTCTTCAAATCGGCAATCCTTGGCTGCCGTCTCTCTATGCTGCTACATATTGGGAACTCTACGAGCACCCGTATGGCTGAATCTCTAGCTAAGGTTAACCCTATGTTGATTAGGGTAGCGGGAGGATGCCATCTTGGCAGGCTGGTAGGATGGGGAAAACATGCCTACATATAGGGATACGATATCAGCCTGAAATTACGTGGCGGCGCTGACGACGACTAGAATATTGAGATGACATCACGTACAACACGAAATGCAATTACAGAGGTCTAGCAGGCCGACCAACTCCGTGGCTTTACTATAAGTATTTACGCTGGCTGAGTTGTGACACTACTCTACCAGCACTACCAATCGCACATTGAAGCAGTCCGGGTACCAACAGTGCCAGCAGATCCATCACTACACTAAATCCCTAGAGCTTTACGAGTACCCGATCTCCAGTATGCTTCTATATTTATTGGCTGTACTGCTGATGCCAACCTACCTCTTATCGCAGACTGTGGCATCTCCCACCATCGGTGTAGTAAACCTTTCTAAGAGACACGACAACTCAACATTGAAAGATCCCATTCCGCCACTCCAGGACCCTTGGTACACAGCCCCCAATGGCTTCGAGCAAGCAAAGGCAGGGACTGTTCTACGGTTGCGTGAAGCCCCAGGGAACATCACCTCCCTCGTGACCAATTGCTCCGCAGCATACAATATTCTCTACCGAACGACGAACAGCCGCTACAGGCCGGACTGGGCAGTGACAACAGTACTGGTACCAGACACCAAAACCCCAGCACTTTTATCTTACCAAATTCCATACGACTCCGCCTTCCTCGACGCAAGCCCCAGCTATGCCTTGTACAGCAAAGATTCTACCGCCTACTACGCCGAGATCAGCGCTAGTCTGTCATATGGGTGGTTCGTCAACATTCCGGACTACGAGGGTCCGTTGGCGAGCTTCACTGCCGGAGTGCAGTCTGGACATGCGACCATTGACTCGATACGCGCTGTCCTGAATGTTAACAAGAAGCTTGGTCTGGCCAAGGATGCCCGCTATGCCATGTGGGGGTACTCCGGTGGCGCCCTGGCCAGCGAGTGGGCAGCTGAACTCCAGGTTCAGTACGCCCCCGAGATGAACTTCAGTGGTGCTGCCCTTGGCGGTCTGACACCAAATGTCACGAGCGTGTTGTTCACTATCAACAAGACCCCTGGTGCTGGACTCGCTCCCGTGAGTCTTCCTTCCCCTTACCGTAGTCTCCAATTCGCTGCATAGATGGTTAATACAGTTTTATAATAACTCAGTCTTCATTCCTGGGTATGACCAGTCAATATCCCGAAGTGAAGGATTTTGTCCTTTCCAGGTTGAAAGCATCAGGACCTTATAACGCAACTGGATTTCTGGCTGCTGCAAACTTCACAGTTAATCAAGCGTCTGCGGCATACGCCTATCGAGACATAGGAGACTATTTTGTCGGAGGGATAAACGACCTATCTAGCCCCCTCCCGGCGAAGATGATCAGCCTCGATGGTATCATGGGCTACCACGGTGTGCCGCAGATGCCATTATTCGTGTACAAGGCCATTGCAGATGAAGTCAGTGTCATCAACGACACGGACGCCTTAGTAGAAAAATACTGTAACGGTAAGTTGCCCTTATGATGATGGATGGGAGGCCTAAAACTTGTGGTTGGGTAACGGCTAAATCTGGCACATGGTTAGTTGATGCCAATATCCTCTACCAACGCAATACCGTTGGCTATCACTCCACCGAGTATGCCAACGGCCGCCCTGCTGCGCTGGCGTGGCTCAACAGTGTCTTAGGGGGCACGTACAGCCAGGACTATTCTACGACGGGATGTACCACGGAAGTTGTCACGGTGAATGTCACTAGCTCAACAGTCATACGTCGAAGTATTGAAGGGGGCACTTTGTGACCCTGGGCAGGGGGAGATTAGTAACATGACACGAGATTGAAATGTTCAGAAGTAAAAACGTGAGTTTTCCACGGCTACCTAGGTGAACAGTCATCCCATACTGAGAGTTCGTGGACGAACTATTTAGTGTTATTCTCACAAGGCAGTGCATAGCCACATCGAATATCGTCCGAGGTTCTGTCAAAGTCAATAATAAAGACACACATATACCTCCAGACGCACTTGGGTCGGTCTAAGCTTGAGCCATAGCGGAATTATTAAATACTCCAACAACTCATGCTCACCCTCTGAAGGGAAGACATGTCGTGAGGTGTTCGTCTTTCCATGCTAGTGCCCAACTATACAGATGTAAAGGCACAACGATTATCTACCTCGTCATCACGGCGTACCAGTCGGTGCTTGTTGGACGGCTGAACTTGGCGTGCCTGTTCACTCGAGCATAAACCTGGATTCCTGCCCAAAGGCTGTCTTGAAGCCCTTGCCCCCATCCTCATCGTGCTGTATAGTATAAGCAAGGGGCGGGGGGCCCGAATGCAGAGGTCGCCAGCCCGAGCATCGTATTCAGTTGCCAGATGCGCCTTCATAACTTCAGTCCAGCATCTCAGCCAACTGCTCCTGTTTCGTTACAGACTGCAAACATGGATCGCGGTAAGACAATATATCCAGTCTTGGACTCGATCACGACGCCGCCAAATACGCGATTTAATTTTCACCATAATTCTGGTCTTGTACTTGATACGGGGCAGCCGGGCCGCCGGAAATGGCACCCTGAAGCTCAACACTATCGTGATTAGTATGCTGCCCGATTTTGCCAGTGCTGAAGTCGCACCCGTTGGAAACGCCAGGCCTGACCTATTCCTTCCGACCGATGTCAGCACAACACCTGTCAGGAAGTTCTGAAGCTCTGGAAGTGCTTGAAGGAACAGGGGGTACGATGTTGACTGGGTAATGGAGGACCAGGGTATTTCCCCAATTACGAACGTGAACTTCGGGTGTTGTAAACAAGCAAGGGACACTTGGAGCAAGAATGGAAAGGACATGGATAGTTTGGGTAGGCCCGTCTTCCTGAGTCCCTGTACCGGCCTCACTGTGTCAAACGTGTCGCCAAGCAATATAAAGAGGGTCAAGAAATTTGTTCCGGCTTCTTGAATCGGGAGCGATCTAATCTGGAAGACTCAGAATTGAGGCTACTAAGAGGTTGTTACGGCGAGTATTCACTCAGTATTGAACAAAGGATTTCCCTCCATGAAGATGATCATAACCTTCACCCAATCAATAATATTCAACTTTCATTATGTCCATAGGCCGCAGCGGCTGATATCGACTGGATAGGGGGCAGTGCGTTTATGGTACCGTACATCCAGTGTCGTGTGTTAAGTCCACAGCCCCCCTGATATTGAATGCATTACTAACAGCGTTACCAAACAGCGGCCGCGCTCGAACACTGCCACAACTACTCCCTAGGAAAACAACCAGTCCCCTCCCCCACTCCTGGAAAAATTGGGCAAGGAAGTGGGAAAATACAGAGTGGGAAACCAAAGACTGAGAGGGGAGTAACAGGAAGAAGCAAGGACGGTTTTGTGTGTACAGCCGCACAAACGCGCAGCCGCCGTCCGTTACCGCTTGTTTATACGGGCAAAGACCAGGCCTGATTCGCGCCTATATTCGCGATGATACCACAAGATAGCCTGCTAATACAACTTGAAGATACACGAAACTTCACTCATGCCCTGCACTACGTAAGCAGGCAGACAGGCGGCACATGCGCCCATTACCGCTTCTCTGGAAAGACAAACAAAAAGCATTCCAACTCGAGGGCCAAACATAAAAGTACATCAAATACGAGCCAGGTGCCCCGTTGAAACCAGTGTGTCCACTCCTATATGCGTGACCTTGCACAACAGATCCATCCTATGCCATCAGAGGACTGCCAACTCAGTCCCTTTCGTATATGATGTCTCACCGGCAATTGGAAACTCCCCGAGGGTCATGACAAAACCCCTGTATGTTCGGTTATTTATTGAGACTGGTCTGCATGAACCGTGCTCACCCTGCTCGCCAACACATCGAGTGTGTGGATCTCCCAGTGGGTAGGCGCCTACCAGTGGGGACAGAGCCGCACGCGTAAAATTCTCAAAGAAAGGACCACCTCTCGCGTAAATAGTCTGCGAGTCCGGAAAAGACTTTGAAGTGTTGACATCTTTCTTCCGTACCGCAAGAATGGCTTCTGACGATAAACCCTTGACGGCCCTGGGCATGCCGGATGTGCCCACGATCAGAGATGACGAGAGCTTCGCTGAAATCTCCAAGAAGCTGGCGCTGTAAGTCCTGAGTCCTGCAATTGGTGGTGTGGTCGGCCGAAATATCACAAACTCACACACTTCGTGCTAGCTACATCATCGATGCCGTCGACTCGCCCTTGAGCTGGGATGACCTGCGTAGCAGCAAGCACCTCAAGGCCCTTCAGCCGCTCATCAACTATCTGTCTAAGGACTGTCATCACACTGCCGTTGTTGCCGCACTGGTTGCCCTCAAGGGCCATTTCAAGGCTATCGAATCGGATGACAATTGTGACATCAACGAAGCGCGAGGTCTTGCCTGCGAGCTGGTTGCATGGCAGTTTGTACTCACTCTGTCGGATCAAGAGGCTCTAGACTATATGCTCTTTGAGCTCCGTGATGATGATGAGAACGAAGGCGATGATCAGGACGATGAAGAGACGGGTCTCCTTTCAAGCCTGAGAAACGGACATGCGAGCTCTGCTCGGCCTGAAAACGGAAGCCACAATAGCGATGGCAGAACTGCAAACGGCGATGACACCAAGCCAATCCAGGGCGAGGGCTTTTTTGAACCATTCATGAACCTTGTTAGTAACCCCATAGCTGTCGAGCCTCCAGTCCCCTCGCAGGTGACATCCCACCTATTCCGAGCAGTTTACTGACATGAAGTGTTCAAGAACACGCTTGAGATCGCGACCGTCTCAGGAGCTAAGAAGTTCCTGAGCCAGCGTGCTGTCCAAGATATAGTCGACAGTATATGGTACGGCGATATCGTCTTCTGGGACAGCCTGACGGTCAACGCGGTTAAGAAGCCACGCTTTCACGGGAAAAGGGTCTCAGACCCATGGTGCCGGCTGCGTGTGCCACGGTACATGAAGACCTTTGAAATCATTTTTTTCCTGGGCTTCCTGGCGCTCTTCTACACCGTGTCCCTGCAACGCGTCAGGTATAGTGTCACATTCTGGGAAGTTCTCTTCTACATGTTTACACTCGCCTTCGCCTTTGATGAGATGGACGATTTTATTGAGTCTGGCGCGTACTTCTACTCGGCGGACATCTGGTCGCTATGGGATATCGGCATCCTACTTGTTGGTGTCGCGTTCTTCGTCCTTCGCATGATCGGTCTGGCTACCGGCCACGAGGAGACTACGGAATGGGCCTTCAACGTCCTGGCGCTGCACTCACTGCTGCTGACGCCCCGGATCTTCTCGTTGCTCAGTTTGAGCCCCTACTACGGCTGTCTGCTGCCATGCCTGAAGGAGATGGCCAAACAGTTCATCCGCTTCTTGGGCTTCACACTGATTATCTACCTCGGATTCTTCACTACCTTCATTCTACTGGCACGAGGACACTTCCCGCTGGACACCTTATCCATTACGGTATTGAAGGTATTCTTTGGAGCCGGTGTGGTCGGCTTCGATATCGCACCTAATATCTCGCCCTACCTCGGACTGCCCCTTATGATTGTCTTCGTCTGCTTGACAAATCAGCTACTTATCACGTCAATGATGGCACACATCAGCAACAGTCTGAGGCAGGTTCTCGACTCGTCACGCGAGGAGTACCTCTACGTATACTCTGTATACGTGTTGGAAGCAGTCACATCAGACAAGCTGACATACTTCCAGCCACCATTTGTAAGTGCAACACATGCATTGAGAACATATTTGCGTTGTGGCCAATGCTGACCTGATACAGAACCTCATCCCAATTGTTCTCTTCCGACCCGTGCTGTTCTTCGCCCCCGAGAAGACAGCTCGACAGATCCGCATCCTCCTGCTCAAGGGCACACATGCCCCACTGATCGGCGCCATCTGGATGTACGAGCGCTGGGAAGTCTTCGCCCTCCGACGAGAGGCCGTTGAGCGGGCCGCGCTCAGCTTCGGCTTCGACACCATCAGCACGAGGACGAAGCAAGACCAGCCCCAGCTCATCGAAGCAAAGAAGAGCAGCAAGCCATCGAACAAGAAGCATACCCTCATAAACTCCCGAAAAGTTCAGGTCCCCGCAGCCCTGCTATCCAAGGCCTCCAAGAGGAAGCAGGCTGGACCAAACAAAGACACGCGCGGAAGAGTCAACACGGTCCCAGCGGTTGTGGAGCAAGACCCTACGCCTGGAAACGTGGCAGGTCCCGGACCAGCGGTTCCCGTTCCCCAGTCTGCGGTCAGCGCTCCCGGAGAGGCTACATCACCGATAGACGCGCTGCCCACGTCCGATGTGGCCATGATGATGCGCATGTTGAAAGAGCTGAGTGCCCAGGTTGAGGAGGTGCGAGCCTCTCTAGCGAAACATGAATCTGGTTCGCTGGAATAATCGTTTCCGGACCAAAAGTGTTGGATTATGAAGTCAGGTCGTTTCATGAGAGGATACCCTGTACCCAATTAGAGTGAACCCCAGACAGTCTCGGGGACCGTGTTCAGTCTCGGGGACCGTGTTCAGTCTCAAAAGCCATGCTGTTCACAATTTCAGCACAACTGTATCGAAACGTTCTGCAATAAATAGTTCCACCGGTCTCAATCTGCTCTTCCTTTGTGCAATACTTGAGGCGATAAGTGGGCGGAACTGTCCACTTTGCGTGTAGATATAGTACAACAATATGCAGGTTATCAACCTTTCTACATTTACGTCAAAATGAAAATATTCCGGTCCAGCTGACTCCTACGGATCTTGGGCGATAAGGAATTTGCCCAGTTGCAGGGCTCATCTCATCTGACAGCCCCTCTCTTCCTCTGTTATAACCTGGGATGGGGAGGGCTAGGGGGGAATGACCGACCAGTCCTAAGTTGACGCGTCTCTGACACCCTAAAGGTGCCAGTTCTTATAGAACTGGCATTATTACAGAAACACCATTTCGAGCGCCCTGGTCGCCGCCCTTTGTGGCTTTGCCGTGCCGTACGCAGGCCGGCGTGCAAATCAAGGGCATTTCAGCGTTTGAATAATTAGCTGCGGAACTCCCATGTCAAGGGGGAGCGAACTCACCTAAATACATGATTTCTACCAGATGCTGCAAGGACCTCGGTTAGGAGAAGTAAACCCTCGCTATTAGGTGCTCCCGATACGAGATCCGTGGTGTCGCGAACATCTTTAGTTCCACGACTAGAGGACTTTAGTACGCCAGTAAAGCACGTTTATGAAGCGTGGCGCAGAGACGCGTTATTCTTTTACAGTACCTAGGTATGCCGTATTGTTCTCCGTGTATGTGGAAATTGAGACCTGTGCTATATGGACAGCTGGGAGGCAATGCATGTTTCCTTTCGACCAAAGGCCTCAAGTAGACCGATGGGCCATCACTCTGGCAGTGCTCAAGGTGCTTCCTAGATATCGGAGTATTGATAAAACGGATGAGAGTCACTGCAATTCACGAAAATCCTCTCTGTCTAGCCATTCTGGACAATGGAGCGGAGATGGTTCCGCAGCTCCGTGCTTGGATAGACGCGTTCCTTGGTTACCCTAGGGTATATGAGCATCCAGTAGCCCACTCGCTATTTGTAGTCTCCGCCTTGACCTCTAGCTGAATGTTGAGATCCTGGTTTGTGAGGAATCGCAGATGCAGTGGCCTCACAAAAATGCCACCCTCGATCAAGTCGATTGTTCAAGATGACGTCGCAACTGAGCCCTGGGAACTAACGAGAATGTGCCGGTAATCATTGCGTCAGTTGAGGTAGTCAATGAGAGTGAAACAATGATGGAGGATTCATAGGGGGGGATGGATTGCGAATTTCTTATGAAGGAGCGTATAAGTAAAATAAGATGGACGTATAGTGTTTGAGGCATATCCTTTGTGTGGTTCCTTCTCCTTCTCTGCCTACCTCCATCGCTCATTTAGTTGCAAAAACATACTCACAAGCACAGCTACCATTAGAACCACAGTGCATACACAATGTGGTACAATTTTTGGAGCACTGCGGTTCTCCTGACTCTCTTCTGCGGCGCGACAGCTGGTCCCACCAACGTCGAAGTGGTCGTTGGGCTGGGACCCAATGCGTGCACCTCCGACTTGCCTGCGGGCCTGGGACCGACCGTAACGTAAGAGCTCACTCCGCTGAACAAACGTTGAAAAAGTCCTGTGAGGCGTGCGAATTTGTTGACGCTTGGTAAAAGTCCGGACTCCCCGGCCGCGTTCCTCAGCTACACCGCCTTCTCCACCGTTGCGACCTCGACCACAAGCCTCGCCGGGTACAACAACGTTGCTAAAAACCAGTTGGCCTGGGCAGAGAGGACGCCTCCGACATCGATAGGCTGGCTGAACCTGGCCAACTACGACGCGGCCGCCTGCGCCACGTACTGCAACAATACGCCCGGGTGCCTGTCCATGAACATCTTCTTCCAGCGCTCGCCGAGCCTCTCACCGAGCCTCAACGCCTCGTGCCCGAACCCGCCATCCATGACGTCCATCATGTGCTGGATCTACTCTACCGCCATGACGACTGCTGATCTTGTCAATACGGGCCAGACTCGTTCGCAATTCCAAGTTGTTATTGCTGGTAAGGTGTACTCATATCTTCTCGAGCAGTCAAGGACCCAGAGCTAATCAGAAGTAGGGTCAAACCTCTTCAATAAAATTGTCTGAGTTCCCTTTCGGGGCTGCGCTCGATCGTGAAAGTCCTGAAAGCCGCTACCGGTGGCTTGTTCGTTGGCTATATGCTTTCGGCTTACACGTGTTTGTTTTGTTGGAAAGATACTGGCTTGAGGCGAAAACAATTGACCATCCCGCAGTTTTGATTTTGATTTTGCAGAATAGATGGCGTGGGAAATGAACGAAGTCTGAGGTCTGACCAGATCAGAGAACGGTGCTAACTAATACATCCTGTAAATCTGCGTGGATGAATGTTTGGTTTTGAGTCCACCTCTCCGATTCCTAACCTCCCCAACATATGCGGTGATAAGGAGCTCAAATATTCCAGTGAGCAACCCTACAGAATGTTAAACTCTCATCCACGGTCTTCCCACACATCGCGGTATCATCGTGCTCGGAATGACAGAAAGCCGAACTTTCCAGCGTCCCCGCCCTGATAGTGTTCGTATCATTGCCAGTCACACATGCGATGATCTCGAGCAAAAGACATGTGTTGCGTCCATATGGCCAATGAGCTTCTGCATCACCCGCGGTCATTTGGCAGATCATATCGGTAAAAGAACGCCGCACGCGATCAAGTAAACCTTGGCAACCTTTTCTAGATTCGCCCGGTCAAGCACATTCGTGACACTAGCGACATGCACCAATACACCTTTATTGTAAATAGTGGTGACGACAAGGGGGATGAGTACGCAGCAAAGGTATAGATCTCAAATCGGCACCAATGGCCTGCTGCCGGCTTGATGACGTCCTACCGCAAGTCAGCCTCTTTCTGCCCCTTGATCTGAGCAGACTTGCGGCGTTTGTTGCGGCCAGGTATTAATACAGTAGGCCCAGGCCTCTTCTGCAGTTGAGATGAACGCCTCGTAGATGGACCGGCATCGTAGCGGGTCTCGTCGCCATCGACCTTATCGATCTCTTCGATCTCATCGTAGTTCACGTCGTTCCAGTCATCCGGTTGCGAATCATCGTCAATCACCCTCTGTTCGATCTCTGCCATGAGGCGTTGGAAGCCTTCATTTTCCTCTTCGTCTTCGACCTGATCTTGAGCTGTAAAGGCAGGTCGAGAAAAAGAGGGTATCACAATCTCGAAGTTGGTCCGGCGAATGGCGGTATTAGGGGGCAAAATGACCCCGTCCAGGTCTTCCTCCTTTGAAGTAGATTCTCTCCAGTTTGGCTGGAGGAGCGGGGCGTACCGGGGCTTCCAGCTCGGATCGTTCATATTCGGGCCCTCGACCAGTATGCCCACATTCACGTGAACAGTCGGTCCATCACCTGGCGGTGGGAGAGCTGCGACGGCCCGGGCAAGGGCACCAGACGGGTTGAGAGCGGCCTCCAGATCGTCCGCGACTTCCCACCATGTACCGTCATCATGGCGGACTTGTGAACGCATCCCACGAGCCCTCTTCAGCTGGCGAAGCTCCTGCAGAGCCAACGGTAGTAATGCCCTCTCCAGCAACAAACGGTCGAGGACCCATGCCCGCGTCTCATGAAGGTATTTCAAGTTCGGCAGCCCGTGCCGACTAACATAAGAAGGGTTTCGTGTACGGAGTTGGGCCTCGAGACTCTTGATGCGTTCTTTCACGGCATTGAGTTCTTGTGCAGATTCGGAGATAATGCTAACAACCAAATTCCTGTGCATCCTATTGTAGTATTTCAAATTCTCTGTCAGAGAATTCAAGTCTCCCGGATGGGCGAAATTGTGCTTTCGCTGCAGGTGTGTCGTCAGTTGATTTGGTACGAGGTTGTCCTGGAGCATCCCGCACTCAGGCCACCAACAAGGGTAATATTGAAGCTCGACACCAACGGCGGTCAGTTCGGCAGGATGTCGCCTTTTTTTGTGCCTCAGGAGGGAACTGGCCGTTACCTCTCGGCCGCAGAATACACAAGTAACAACCATGTGCCGAGAGTCACCATCGTTCCGAGGCCTGGTCTGAGGCCGGACTTGCATGGTCGCTTCAGGAGCCGGGCTGGGTTCTGTGAAACCGCTCCAATCTCCATGGAACGGGCTAATGCTGCTGGACAAGATGGCTCCTTCTGGGAGTTCTTGGGCGGGGTTCAGGCGGACCGGAGGCGTCCTTCTCCTTGAGGACTGACTGTCCCGTTGTTGATAACCGGGTAGAATTGGGGCTGGAGCACTTGGGGCGGCTTCAACCTGGCGTGGCGGCTGTGACCATTGCGGTGTAGGTTCCGGGACCAGCCCCGAGATCACCATATCATGGCCGGTGCGACTAGACACCTCCGCCACATAGGCACGCACGCGGTCCGGTTCCGCGCGCTGACCGGCGGCAAGCCCATCGGGGTAGCTCAATTCAGTGGCTTGTAGTCGGTCCTGGGCTGCTCCTGCCCGGATGCCAGCCTCGAATCCGACAGAATAGCCGGAGTCGTAGGCTTCGTTCATAAGCTCTTGACGTTCGATAGCCTCAAACTCCATTGCCCCATAGTCATCAGACGAGTTTATGGCGGATAGCTGTTGGTCCATCGTTGGGCTGTGGTAGGTCAGCAGGTCTACGTTATGAGGGAGGGGGGGGGGGTTGAGAGACAAACGAACGATGCTCCGGACGAAGCATGCTTCACAAGCCATCGCATCTTCCGGTAAAGAGTTACTGAGGGGGGGTCTTTGCGACTTCTGGATTTATGGCAAGTCAGACACCAAGCCCAAGAAATAGGTATGAAGATAACCAGGCTGGGCCGTACTCACTCGTCATGGCAGGCGTCACCATAGACCAAGATGCGCGCGGCAGCTGTCGCTGCAATGTCAACCAAGTCATCGTAGGTCCCATGAGGTTGCGCCTTTCGCCGCCTGACGTCCTCCACGAAAGACTGGATGGCATTGTGTCGAGACAAAGGGTTCCTAGCACAGTTTGAGTTTCAGTCAGATGGTGGAGGTTCGCCCCTGTTGAACATGAAGTGGCATACCACTGGGCATGGCGTTGAATGTCTGCCAACAGCAGTAAAAATGCGGCTCCTATAGCATCTTCGACTGGCCTGGTGGATTTCAATATCAGTATTGATTGCAGGAAAGGCTCAGAAGCAAGGCATCGGCAGAAAACCGGGGAAACAGTGTCCCTAAGGGGTCGTGGGTCAACAGCCCCGGGGGTCTCACATGGAGTTCGAAGTACCGAGTGCGGCATTGGGCCCAACAGAAGCAGGAGGGCTCGTGTGAGCCTGGTCCTGCATGATAGGACGTCCTTATTATAGTTTCAGTATGATAGCTGTTGCCACTACCGCAGACCCTCCAGTGTTATCGAAGTCGCGGCGACATCACGAAATTTGGGTTGGTGGAGCTGAGCACAGACCATCAGCGACAGTGAAAATGACGCTGGCATGCCGTTTCATTCAGATACGGTGAACCACGGTACCGTTATGTAATACGCCGGTCTGCATGTTGTTCCCCATCCTTCGACTTGGACCGACCAACATGCCCCAACTATCGGGCAACAGAACTGGCTTGTTTCCATTCTCTGTCAACCAGGAGGGCAAATGACGATGCTTTATCAGTCAGAGCCGTCTAGTATAGCTCCATCTCACGTTGCAGCATAGGCAAAATGCGCAGCACTTCCGTACTTTCTTGTTCCATACTCAGCAGCAAGTCCTTGATTATTCGGTGGTGAAGGTGACACCTGTCGAAGTAAGCCATCACGGCGAGGATATAACAACTCCTTAGATCTAGTCATACATGACCAAGAGCAATGCATTGGAGCGCCGTCCAAACCTGCCCAGAAGCACTACGTGGATATATGTCAAAACCGTCCGCAGTCCTCGAGGATCTCTCTCGATTGCTTGCAGAAACATTAGCAAAGGACACTTCCGCCTCCATTCTTTGGAAAACCCTCCATTCCAGCAGACTTTAGAAGGGCCGGACATCTCTTTTGTGCAGGTCCTTGGTCCACCGAGGCAACTTCCTGTCTCGTTCGTACATGAATCCGCAATTGTTACACAGCGTCTGTTTCAAGACAAGTCAGCTTATATGCAGAAGCACAGCAGAAAATGTGAATGGAGAAGACTTACCCTTGCTCCGTGGGGCCCATCACGAACGGCCCAGACACTCGTTCCCCAGACCATGCAATGCCTACATCGCCAGCTGAACCGCTCGCTCTCCGCCAGCGTGCCACCGCCGCCATAACCACCGCCCCCAACGTCGGGCGTGGCCCTTCCACCAGGCGTGCTCCCCCGCAGCGGTGATAAACTCCTGAATCTCCTCTTCTTTTTACTCCGCTCACCACGTCCCATCCGCTCTCCCTCTTGCTCGATCAGGCCGGCGAAGCCAAAGCCCGCGGGCACACCGCCCACCATGCCGGTGTTACTCGAGAAACGCGCCGTTTCTCTTCGTAACCTACGGATCTGCCTTTCGCGGTCGCCCTCGCGCTTCTCAATTTCTTCCTTGGACAACATCTCGATCTTGGGCTCCCACTCATCAGCAAGGTGTTCCGGGTCATATCGCCATCCGGCACGCTCGCCATGCGCAGTGATGGCCGCGTCGTTGGGGAAGTCGCCGCCATTTATGGCACTTGCGCCCACCCAGCCTGAGATCACACCGCCTGACTCGCAAGCCTCCTTCTTAAGGCGCAGGACGGCCTCGTAGATTGCGTGGGTCATAGCAGGCACCCATTCGCCCGTCAGGCCTAGGTCGGCACACGTCTGTTTCGAGAAAACCTCGGCCGTACCAGGTGGATGGAGGAGCGACCACTCGAATCTGTCGGTGTACAGATGGTTGCCGAGATTGATATTCAAGTTGATGATGCATCGGTAGGTATCGTCGGGATTGAGGTCATCCGAGTCGGCGGAGATGTGCTCTGCGGTTGCAGTGACTTGGGCGGTAGCTTCTTGCGCCACCGCGGCAGGCGTGGACAATCCTAGCTTCGAGGGCGTTGCAGGCATGTGTGAGAAACTGCTTCGCACGCCGGGGGTGTCGGCGCCGGTCGCTGGGGGCATTGGTGTCGCCGGTGTTCCTGTCCCATTCGGCCGCGTTGCTGGTTCGGCAGTGTATGAGTGGAACAGAGGGTGCAGAGCCACGCCTGCATATTCCTCAAGTTGCGTCCGAATCTGCTTGCTGATCTCGGCGACAGCCTGGCCCTTGTTTGGAAGATCGAGATCCTGTACAAGAGTTGCCGCGAATTGATCCGTTGTTGTCAGGGTCTCATGCAGGTTCCACAAGAATGTGTCTCTGAGTCTATAAGGTACAGTCATCTCGCCCATCTTGTATTGCGGCGCAGTGTAGTCAATGCCCGGCATATTCGGGGCTGGTGGTGGATGCGCTGGGAGAGGCGCGAATGCTGGGATGTCGAGGTCGATGCGAATGGGAATGAGAGTGAGAGGTAGGGCTGCTTGCGCATAGTTCTGCATGTCGGATAACCCTTGCTTGGATTTGTTCATCCAGTCTCGATATATGCCCTGGACTTCCACAGGCGCTGTCGTTTCCTTGTCCACCTTGTCGCCCAGGTCAAACTTAACAGCGGTGCTGTCCTCCCGGCGCATACTGCGCAGGCCCGTCGGTCGCCGTCGAGAGTCATCATCGTCTGAATCGTCGATTTCGTAGCCGTCTTCGGCATAGTTGATTATCGTTGTCCCGCGCTTCGTGGTGCGCGAAACGGGACCAGTCGGTTGCGACGATTGTAATACGGGTGTCAAGAGGGAGTTCCTATAAGCGCGCAGTCGAGGCGCATATGTGGAAAAGAATGCCTGAGGCTCTTCTTTTACCGTCGCCATTGTGAAGGCGTGCCGCAGGGATTCGAGCAACTAACGAATTGGATGTCGAGAGGTGGTCGCAAGCACCGGTGCTATCAAGGGAGGATGATCTTCGAGGCAGAGGGTAGTTGGACAGGCTGGGCCCCGTCGTTGGGGGCTGCAGCGCTTGGACAGCAATTCAATCGATGATGCTGCACGCGAGAATTGGATCCGGTGTATAGTCAACTGCGGATGGAAGTTGTGTGTGTGGGAAGTTAAAGGGTGGAGATAGATGTGGTTGATGGTTTGCTGCAGTTTTTTCGACGTTGCTGTCGCGTCGCTTGTCGTCCGCCTGATGAGTCGCGCCAAGCGGGCTGGCTCTATGGAGCTTGGGCCACACCATAAGTATCTTAGTACATCGGTCCGTACTTGTCCTGCCGGTACCGGCCGGCAGTATTGTCGGCAATGGCCCACTCAGAGATGTGGTGCAATTTGGTGACTACGTGGTTATCTCTGCAGTTCCACATATCACGAGTCCTGTATGAGGACGACGAGTGTTTATATCTGCTTTTGAATTGGTGTCAAGACTTTACTTGGATGGACAGTTACGCTTCTTTTACCTCGAATATACTTAGTCACTTGAAAATCCAACGCCTACAATCCCCCCCTCCTCCCCCGAAACAAGCCCAAAGGGTTTAACCCTGATGTCCTTGAGAGGCACGTCGAAGCGTACTTAGTACTTTGCATGGTTCCATGACACGGATAGATCGGGCCAGAGAAGGAGACTCCATTGACAGATAAAAACCTTTACATGTAATAAAACCTCGATCAAGAATCTTATTGCCTACGACGGTGCTCGTCTCTATAAAAATCCGCCCCCCCCCCGGTCCCAACACGATACACAAAGCCCAGGCGAACACTCATGCAGACTTGCCCCATGCCTCATAGCTCCAACTCGCCTACAGAAGCGCTTTGTTCTGTCTTACCTATATGATTGTTAGTACGTTTCGCTCCATACCAGACGTCTTAAGCAGCCGTACTCTTGGCCTGCTTCCATTCTTTCATCCAAGCCTTCACGAAAGCCACTTCTTCAGCCTGCGTCTCCCTGACAGGCGCTGGCGGCAGCTCAGCCGTCGTCTCATTTGGAAATAATCCATTTTCATCCCAGTGGTGTACGCCACTGTCAATGAGAATGAACGGCTCGCTCGTCGTTGATGGTCTATCAGGCAGCCCAATAGCGTGGGGTGTTGCAGCACGCCAGGGGTCGTGCTCCCCGTCGACGATGGCAAGTCGTGGGTAAGAGATGTTGAACCCGCCCCACTGGTTGATTCGCTCAATCTTTGGGGGGGTTGTGATGTTGAAGGCCTCCTTGCAGATAACAGACGAGAAATCGAGGTCGATGAGACGGGAAACCAGCGGGAGCTCTCCCTCGGGGACGCCTGAGCCAGTTTGCAGGAAGCCCCATTCGGTACAGTACTGCCACGGCCACGACCTCCAAGTCTGGCTGATATCGTCTTGCTCGTAGAACGTGGAGTTGTAATTCGTCACACACGCGTCCTGACTCGACTGCCACGCGCAGGGGGTGACGACAGTCTCATTCACGTAACCTATGTAGTTGAGCATTCGCGTGGTGAGCGTGTGGGTCTCGTCGCCGTAACCCCCTACTTTCAGCAATTCGGCCACTTCGTTCCGCTCCGACGCAGTCGAGTTGTAAACCAGAACATCACTGCTGATCGCGTTGCAATATTCGCCGTACGACGTGCTGTTCTCAGCTGGATCCCAGTTGGTAGACTGCAGCCCCGAGATGCCTCCCACAAGGGAATTGGCAAAATCATCACTGCGAGTGACGTTGCCGAGACCGAACGCATCCTTCAGCCTCTGTACATACTTCGTTCCGTTCTTGCCTATAAGGATGTTGTCGATCACGTTTGTCAACTTCTGCGTCGTGGTGGCGCAGTCTCCCGGGGCGAAGAGGCGAGCTGCCTCGTAGTACTGCCAGTAGTCATAGATGGCTTCGGTGACTCCCGAGCTTGAAATGGCGCCCCAGTAGACGTCTGGGTACAGTTTTCGGAGGAACGCCACAAACGCTCCGGCGTATGAACCGCCGTACGCAATGTATGCCGTGTTGGGTGCCGCAAGGTCAAGACCTTCCAGTCCCGGGAATTTGATGTTTTGGGCAAAGTATGCCATATCAGCCAAGGCTTGGTCTGTGGTGAGAAATCGAAGACTATCGATACTGAGGTCCGGGAGAGGGAAGCTGGTTCCATAATAGCGGTGTTCGAGAACAACACCCACTCCTCCAGTGGCCTTTGCGAGAATCGACACAATGCCTTTCTGAAGGAACGGCAGCCTACCGACCCCGGACGATTCGCCGCTCTGCACGACAATGACGGGGCCGCCTGCTTTATAATGACTTGCATCAAACCAATACCTCAGGTTGAACGTATCGTTTGTCTACATCATTGTGAGTCAGTGAGTTCGTTAATGGGGGTCCAATCTTGTGGGCAGCATACATGGGGCTCATAGAGTGAATCGTTGTGGAAGTGATCAATGGGCACCGACAGATTGTAGGCCGAGTACAACAGGCTTGGGTCATAATCAACAACTGCCGAGCGCTCATTTCTAGCAAGCTGCAGGTACTTTCCCTGAAGCGAGGCATCTCTTGCCGCCAAGTCACGAAGCTCGCTCACAGCGAATGACGTGCGGAGGGCGCCAGCACCGACGGCCAAGGCCGCGACAAGCACCGAATTCCATGCCATAGCATCGGCTGAACAAGTATATAACCCAGGAGAGAATAGCAAAAAGGACAAGAGCTGCTCACTGGGAGTTAGGAAGGATTTGGGGAGAGCTCACCGATATTTGATCGTTGAGGGGTCGTGAGCACTTGAGGCCGTTCGACGTCACATGGACCTGCTCGCAAATACCACCCCAAAACGGTGAACGGAAGACTTAAGAAGTACCTTTGTATATCACGACACTAGGTGCGAAAAGGTGTAATTGCGTGCAAGGCGGGCCAGTGGTGGTTGCAGTCCTCGAGATATCAGAACGACTGCGGTTGATATTGCGTTTGCTTGGACCATGCTCGATCGAGCAGGTGTTTGAAGCAGCTCTCGTACCCCACTTCTGCATGAAAGGCTTCGGCAAGGACCGAAAACCCTGACCCGTAACCTAGGGACGGCTGGAGGAGGCATGAGTACTACCTGTCCGGGCATACAGTTTCTCCGTCCCAGGACATGTCAAGGGACCTGTGTAAGTGAAATGATAATTGAGTCTTGTGGAGGGCTGGTTTGGAGAATATGCGTATGATGTTGGAATGTACACAGAAGAATGGTGACGACGGAAGTCAGTAACCCGATCAATGTGTAAGCTAGGGGTAATACTAACAGAGGGGGGGGGGTGTCCTTTTTCTGTTCTGTTCTTTGGATGGACCCAAGATATATCGCATCGATCTAGGTTCCCTGAATGACAACCCTGTTATAGTAGTCTCAAGTGCTAAGTAAATATTGATGTATTGATCAGATCTGAGACAATGTCTCCAAGCCACCAGATCTGTTAGTAGTCAATTGTTGCCACTATTTTGCGGTCAAAAGTGGAAATCGATGGAGTACCTAGAAGTGTTATCTACGGAATGGTTCAGATGCTATGGCATATATCGAGAGTACAATCGGTTGACCTAAGAGATATTTAATTAATGCTGTGGACTGCTTGGAGCACAGGACGCCCTTAACCCTCACCGGTCTGGTGCTCTTTTTGCCACTCCCTTCCAGGGTTGTGATCTTTGTGACATGGGGTTCAGATTATGCTGCACCACCACACGTTACGTACCCGAGTACTTAGCAATAAGTCTATATTGTATCTTGCAGAAATATTTATGAGGATACGATAATCCTGCACCGGTAAGGGGACACCCAATTCACTTAAATGTCGAACACATGAATCTACACATCTTGAGCACATATCATCGGAAACCGCCGATGGGGCAACCAATGGCACCTTATCATCTAGCAGTGTCTCACTTTGTGTTGAATTCTCTAGACTTATAAAAACTATCCCCCCGCTCGATGTGTATAGCTAGGTATTATGCTACTACTTCCGAACAAATATCAGTAAACAACACTGATCAAATCTCACTGAACTTCCGCGTAGTCAGTCAACACCATCCCCTTATCCCCTTATAGCCACATATCGGAAGCCAGAAAACACTCGGTGTGTTCTACAACGTTATGGCAGCAACAAACTACGCCGAGCGACCGATCCCAAAGGTGAGCAAGCCTCTCATTTAGTATCTTCCGATGCCTTGAACATACAGTCTCCGGATTAACGATTGAAGGCCCATTCACAAGGATCCCTTTCTCAGTGGCTCTCGTACTGACTCAATCGCAGATCTCGCTACGTGACTTTGACAGCAGGATCAACGCGATCACATCAGAGTTGTGTGATGCCGCAGAGAAAGTCGGTTTCTTCTCCATAGTCGACCATGGCATCGACCAAGACGAAGTGGACAAGGCCTTTGCCACTTCCGAGGCCTTCTTCTCCCTGCCGGATAACATCAAGGCCACCGTACCTTGGAACTCTCAGAACGTCGGCTGGGAAATAAAATCTCAATACCGACCCTCCACCGGTGCAGCCGATATGAAGGAGTCCTACCAACTTCAGTTCGGAGAGAACATGCTCACTGGTGGAAAAGGTCATGACGGCTACGACAATATGTGGCTGAACGACAGTCACCTCCCCGGCTTCAAGAACGACTGCTTGCAGTTCATGCACCGGGTCCAGGGAGTCTCCAACAAGCTGATGATCTGTCTTTCCCGAGGCCTCGGCTTCCCAGACGACTTCTTCCTCCAGTCCCACGACCCGTCTGACCCAAAATGCCAGAACGTCCTCCGCCTGCTGCACTACTTCGCGACCCCCGAGACAGACGACGGCGTACTCCGGCACCGGGCTGGCGCCCATGCGGACTGGGGCTTGCTGACGCTGCTTTTCCAGCGCGAGGGGCAGACCGGGCTGGAGATTTGCCCCGGCCGCGAGGCGGTCACCAAGTTTGCGCTTGGGGACACCTGGACGAAGGTCGTGTTTGAGCCTGGTGCTATCATCTGCAACATCGGCGACATGCTCATGAGCTGGTCCGATGACCGCTTTAAGTCGACGTTTCATCGCGTCAAGGCGCCTTGCGAACCGGGTGATTACTATGGGGAGCGGTATTCCATTGCCTTTTTCAACCAGCCCAGCAAGGACACGCTTATCCAGGGGCCGAAGAAGAAGTATCCGGAGATCACGGGGCGGCAATTCATTGCGAATGCTATGAACACGCACTTTAATGCTCTGAAGAAGCAGTTGGAGAAGGAAGGGGACACGGACACGGCAAACATACAGAAGCCTGATATGGGACCCGTGGTAAAAGCTAGTGCCTAGATGGGCAAACGTCCAACTGATTAATCGCGAATACTTAGTATGTTTGATCCATTGCACCCACCAGTAATCCTTCGGGAACTCTGCCCTCTCTGGGCCTGTCCCAGGCCATGGATGGCGAGGGCCCATCAATCTTCTGGGGGCACTATGTCCTTGGCGATACACTTGACAGCCGCCCACTTCCCAACATCAGTTATCCCGACATCATGGAGACCAGCAGCGGAATTTAGGCAGCCAGAACTTGAGTAGTAAGACTCATTGCGACCCTTGGACTGCCACCAACATGCATTGGTATCGTAAACGGTGCAATTACCGTTGTAGACCCTCCAAGACATCGACTTGGTGAAGCTAGGATCAAGATTGGTGTAATTGACATCATGACACTCTGAGTTCCATCCCATGTAGTCGAAGGTCTGTCCAGTCATGCTCAGGTTGTTGTGCTGCCCAATGCAGTCGCTAGAATTGTAAATTAGTAGAGCCCACCCACCAGTACCAGGCCAGTTCGAAGGGTGTGCTTCCGCTATGACCGTAGTGGACGAAGTGGCTGCTCCCGCGAAGGTTGGGCTGGTGATCGTCACCTTGACAGTCGTAATGGGTGTGCTGGTAGCCATCACCTCGCTGGTGGTGATGGTTGATAAAGTGCTCGGTAGCCCTGCTGTGAATAACGATGTTCCTGTCGAAGTCGGAGTTGTCCCAGTAATCAAGGACATGCTGGTCATGCTTGATAGCGTTGAAGTCCAGAACGAGCTGGGAGGTTCAGTTGTCACCCATGCCTCGGAAAACCAGGAGCTCGTGGCGAGAACGGTGTCAGCATCCCAGGTAGTCCACGTCACTTCGGCTGTATTGGCAGGAGGCAAACACATTTCTGTATCCACAGCTGCATCGTACTGATCGGAGTGGTCGGTAATACTTCTCTTAATGGATGGTGGCATACGACAGGCTGGTTGTTAAGTATTAGCATTAAGATACAATCACAACCAAGTTATCACCTGGCAAGGAAAGAGTATATAGACCTGGTAAGAGGCCCTGTTAGTTTTGTAGAAATGACTTACTATTCATTGGCCCATATGCACCATTATATGCCACATTCACAAGACTGGGGGTCTCAAAAGGCAAACGCGGCATATTGGGTCTGAGGCCACCACCTACTGTACCGTTCCACTGATAAGATAAAGCAGTTATGTACTGTTTCATACGAAGTCCCCAGGGCATCGCGTTGTTTTTATCGACACTCCAAGTGAAGCGATCCGCATTCTCTGGCAAAGCTAAGAAGTAAGCAGTGAGGCCAGCCTGTAGATGAGGTATATGAGTTAGTCTCGCTTCAAACGGGGAAGACGACGGGATTTACTTACCACCAAAGCAGTCGATACGCTCGTTCCACCAGTGAGTCTCGTGGAGCCATCCCGGGAGCTAGGCACCTGGACTCGAAATCCCGGTGCGTACACGTCGACCCAACCAAGCCTCGAGTCTGGATAATTTGACAGCAGCGCACTATCTGGGTTCTGAACAAAAGTGGCTCGGGGGCCCACATGAGCACCCCGAGGGCTTCCACCCTCCCAGAGCGTACCGTCCTGGTAAACAGCCCCAACAGTGATGATCTCGTTGTCACTGGTGCCTCTATCTTGGGGCATCTGGTCCCCTATACCCAATCTTCTGGATTTGCGATGAAAACCGTTATTGCCAGCGGATGTCACAAAGATAATGCCATTGGCCTTTGCCTCGACAAAGAATCTGTCGAAAAGCACATCAAACGCATTTGTTGTTGCATTCCATTCCTGTCGCGCGGATTCATTCCTGCCTTGCATGATAGCTTGAGCTGCGTTGTATTTAAAGTATGCTGTAAGGGAGACGTCAGCCAAGTGTTTGTTGGTGGCGTTCAAGCACGCAGTGTGTGAGGGTAGATCACTTACTGCTTGACATGCTGACAACTGCTTTGCCCTGAAGCCCTCGGTCCTGGACTAGTTTGACAACGAGTGCGAGGGCGTCATCCAACGCCTCTGGTGTCAGAGGCTCCGGCAACCATTGGAGATTGGTGCGTTTTGCATTCGTGATCTTTATGAGGTATAGATTGGCCTTGCTAGCAATACCGTAGTGGGTGCCTGCAGCTGAAGCGGCCATACCGGTTCCATGGTCGCAGTAATCAGTCAGGTCTTCGGGTGCTTGAACATTTTCGGCAACATTCGCGAGTGTCAACCGGTTCGGAACAACGTACGACTCTGGGCCACGTAACTCTGCCTGTCATTGCACAGATCAGTTAGTAGGGTACATCTTTTGGTCTTGCCCACGAAACGAGGTTGATACATCGAAGAAAGAAATAGTAACATACCCCATTGAACTTTGATCCGAGGCTGAAGCCTGAGTCAAGCATGAAGATTGTTACTCCCTGGCCCTCGGACTCATCCCGCCGGTACATCTGTGAGGAGTCCACCATGCCTTTCTGCCAAGACATGGCTTCTTGATGCCAAAATCCAGGGCCTTCCATGTAGAATCTCTTGTTGTGAGGCGAAATATTCCTGGAAAGCAGGGGAAGCCCCCTCGAATGTTGAAGAGGTAAGTCGTCCCAGAAGAACATCTGCAGTGCACAATCTGGATCTTGCATTTCCTCAGATGATGGATGGAGGTAAATAAAACTGATGAAGGGTAGATACTTCATCAGCTTGGTTGGCCCAACAGCCAGCTCGGTGGTATAACCAGGGCCCAATGCGTTGACCACTGGGTCAGCAGCAGTCTTGACCCCCGCGTCTTCGTCAAGCATCTTCGTCATGGTATTGAAGAGTAATAAGGGAAAGTTTGGCTCAAATTTGATGTAGTGGAGGCGGATATCTTGGGACTCCACAGTCTTGTTAGGAGACGTCTTCATTGAGTTCAGATCGGTGGTTGTGATTTGGTCGAGACCGAGGGTGGTCAAGCTCATGAGCCCAACTCCGGCAGTCATTTGAACATATCTATTCTTCGCAATGGTGAGCAGACTGCCGGTTGGGTTCTGGATAGCGAGCTGAAGTATCCTGTTTATGTTCTGCAAGCTGCCAAGTGCTGGCCGCAGAGTTGGATATGCCGGAAAGATGTTTTTGTTGATGTTTGAGAGTTCCTGCATCTCATACTCTTCAAAGGATGCCAAATTCTCGTTTACCGCCGACATGGCTCCATCGAGACCCTCTATGGCATCCTCGAGGGGACTCAATAAAGAGCCAATGCGTCCAGAAATTGACTCTGCTGTGGTAGCGTACGGACTTGCCTCTGCCACCAAACCTGCCAAGTCCCATGCTGTGTAAATCCCGTCCAGCACCATAGATGCTCCAACCTTGCCCAGAGAGTCTGTCAGAGACTCAGCTGACTGAATAAAATACTGTGCTGCTTGTTTGAAGCAGTTGTATTTGTTTGAGCCACAAGCTGGAGCTGTTTGTTGGAATTTGCGTGTAGAGAATTCTACAGTCCATGGCCCGAGCTGCTTAGTAACTGCTCCTCCGCTCTGGGAGAGATCATTAGAGCTTGGAATCGACAATGAAGCACCGGTCAGTTCGACGGTCTGATCTGTAATGCTCGCCGTTGTACCATCACTCAGAATCATGCTGTTGCTTGTTTGGCCGGGTAAGAGCTGATAGAACGTGTTGTTGTCGATAGTGATTAGAATATCAGGAAGGCTGAATCCAGTGAACGGCTGAAGGGTTTGAGTGGCAGCTGGTGCACTGCTAGTCGATGGGCTAGAGCTTGTGGACAAGCTCCATGTAGACGTGTGTCCATCAGTCTCGGTAACGTCCATATTGGAGCTCGAGGATACCTGGGATGTTGTAAGGTGGCTGCTGGAGTGAGTACTGGAATGAAAGTTCGACTGGGTACTCGATTGACTAGTGGACTGAGTCGAAGTGGAACTTTCCGGTGTCTCACTGCTGCTCGTCGAATCTTGGGAAGACTGCGTTGAGGATTCTGAGCTCGAACTGCTCGAATGCAGCAACGTCCTGGACAAAACCTCTGAGCTACCTGATATTGTGGTCGATGACGTCGGACTGGTGGGTTTGGACGACAGACTCGAGCTCAACCTTAGGCCTGAAGGAATAGGGGAGTATCGAGATGTGCTCGAGCTGGACGAAGAGATGCTGGACGAGGAATTTGCATTGCTTGACAAATTAGTCGGTGAAGAAAGAAGAGACGAGGAGGAGGAATGCACAGGTCTGAAAGATAATGACGATGTCAAAGATAGACTGGACAGAGGATTCAAAAGCGGAAGTGACGTGTTTGCAGCCTGGAAAGTTGAGTTATTGCTGCTTAGTGTGGTTGTCCGAACCAAGCTTGTCGTTGGGCTGGGGCTTGGAAAGTTGTATGTCCAAGACACGTTCGTAAGCGAGGCTGTGACAAGGGCGCCAGTATTGTTCAAAGCTGTGCCCCAGGATAGTACCGGTGTCTGAAAAGTGCTGAGATCTAATGTGGGAGTTGTATTATGTACCAATACAGTCCCACATACTGAAAACATGGTGTTGGAAGCTGCGTATGGGCTGGTTGAACTCCCTTTGCTGCCACCCTCATCGGAGTAGCCATGGGCTGGCAAGGCCGCAAGGAGCATCCAAAGAAGCGACACCAAGTTACACCACAGTATTATGGCCATGATGCCCAGGGATATAAATTTGAAGGAGACTGGCCGGGGGTCTGGTGGCTTTAGCCGGACGACAATCGAAGTTTAGGGTGCAGGTCAAGACAGAAAGACAGAGTGTAGAGAGTGTATATCTTTAAGGTGATTGTATCTGGTGGTTGGAATGGTCTTTAAGGTAATTTGGGAGTTTCTGATAGGAGTATTTATAGGAGTGAAGTATAGCACCATAAAACAGGTTGTCGAGTGAATACAGGTAGGGACCGGGGGGGGGGGCATAGAAGCGTCTCCTGGTCGAAGACAGCTTGAATATTCAAGACTACTGTACGATGCTATTCCCATAGTGAACCCGGTATTTTCCATTGATAGCCAGTGAAGCAATCACTAGCGGTCACTCTATCTTGAAAATATTCCTACGGAATATGCAGTGCGGAAGACAGATTTGTCAAGCAAGCTCGCATGCAAGTTATATATGCAAATTAAGGCGGGCGGTAAACCACCACATAGCTGTTACGGCATCATACCTTCCTTTTTTTAGTTACACCTATTCCCTTCCCTTCCCTTACCCTAGGGTACTTAGGTAGGCTTTAGGCCTGTTTGTTTGCTCCCTTCAACGACACACACACGCAACGGAAACTCTACGATAGACTGACATGGCCGTATTCTATACACCATCTGGTCTCCTGGGTTACCTTCATTGCACCGTGACCACTACCGGTATAATAGCCACTTACACATTCACTTGCCTTCCGATACGTTGTTAAGTTAACCTCCCTAAACCCACCAGGTCCCCCCCCCCCGGGTGTTCCGGGCCCACATTCACATGGTAAATAGCCTTTTCCACACTACCCTGATGAATGGATCAAAATGGCCAAAGAGCGGAACATCCTTACGACACGTATGACCATATGTAATTATCCAATGTGGATGGGCCAGCCAAATATTGCTGCTGCGGAAAAGACATCGCCAGGACGTCTGTCTACTGCTGCGGCCTAACCCAGGGAGTAATAACGGTTATCAAGGGGCATAACTATTGCTAAATAGCACACCATCACAGTATAGATATCGCTTATTTTCCTGGTAACGGTTAAGATAGCCTAGTTTGATTGGCTTCAATTACCCAAGGCAACCTCGTACCTTTCCTTTCTCTAGATATCTTCTCTGTTAACAAGGTGCCCCAGGGTAGATAGGAAGGTACGCCGGCATCTCTCCCGCTCTCTCCTGAAGAGATTAATTAGTTATTCTAGTCTAGATTTTACTTTATATCTAGGTATCTGAAGGCAACACCATTTACCAACGGTTCCTCTAAGTAAAGGAAGACGGTAGCTTGACTCTAAGTTAGCTAAATTTAATCCCGAAGCAATTTATTAAAGTGAGGGAACAACAACGTTTATTTTCTGGATAACGGTTGTTCCTAGGCCAACGGTTGGCTATACTGTGATCTTATGTCTGGAGAATAACCATGACTGAGACCTAGGAATTCCCGCTACAGTAAGTAGGGAAAGGTTTTCCAACATACTTATGTATGTCCCCAGTCCTCCCAGCTATTGCGTCTAACACCCTGAACGCCCCAGCTTCCTGTCTCATAGTTGACCGTTTCTTCTTTGATACCGAGAGATGTCAATGCCGTCTTTACTTCTTCTATGGTCCTGTATGCTTCGGCGTAAAAATGCACTGGGAACGCGGTAGGTGTGGATCTTCCAGTCGGATTTTTCACTACGGCGTTGGGGATAAGGAGCTCGGTAAAGTTGAATAT
Source organism: Cytospora piceicola (assembly GCA_023375675.1). Classification (NCBI taxonomy): domain Eukaryota; kingdom Fungi; phylum Ascomycota; class Sordariomycetes; order Diaporthales; family Cytosporaceae; genus Cytospora; species Cytospora piceicola. The sequence goes on along the minus strand of JALQBC010000001.1, from coordinate 1,622,879 downwards.
ACCCTCCCTCGCACCGATGACACCAAAGCGAAGTGCCCGTTCCGGCTCCCGAATCCCCTGCTCACTAATATGACCTTGAATCGCAGCTTCATTACCATACCAATATGTGGGAATCCACACCTTTGGTATTCTTTTTAGGTCTTTCGCACTGGCTAGAAAGAAGGCATCTGTAACCATGGTCAACAAGGTCTTGTCCTCGTCGGGTGTTGATTTAGGCTAAGTCGGTAGTAACATTGAAAGGTCCATAGTGTGAAGATACCTCGAACGGACTGGAGTACTTACACCAGGGGTTAGGATTTCCCAAATCACGCTGTTGGCATAACCGATCAGTTTCCATTCAAAACAGAGGGAATGGATACTTGGCTGTCTGGCGGGTCATGTATGTGCCCTATAATACTCACCCATTGCCCGAGCTCGCCGGACAGTGATTTTCCGAAACCTAGTTCCCCTTGAGTGACCTCGTTAAATCTGCTATCATAAGGAATACAAGTAACGGATTCCGCGTCGTTTATGGCATTTGCTTCCCTCTGGTTGTATATTAGATTCAAGTCAGTATGGGCTGGGTTACATCGGCGATTGACAAAGACAGAAAGAGTAATAACGTACTTCGCTAATGGTTCGAAAGCCCATGAGCACCCAGTCCTCGTCCGATTTATTCAAGGGCCCAGTTGATCTTTCTCTGCCTTGCGAAATGAAATCCGGTCCTTCGCGCTCTCTATTTCCGCCAGGCTGGTCTCCACCAGATCCCGACGGAGCGGAAGGTTGCCCGCTAATAAAAGAATTGGTATTCATCACAGGATGGTAGTAGTAATAGTAGCTCAGAGGCTATTATTTTGATGTATCAGTCAGATGGGCGATTTTCGTTTTGTCGAGTTAGTCTACCAAGGAGGCTGGGGACTTTACAGGGAGATGGAGACTATGGCGTCTTCAAATAAATATATAGAGAGATTTGCCATTCCGGGATATATGTATGTAAACAGTCACGGTCGTTGCCAGAGTCACTACACACTGGCAGACCATGCCAGGTAGATTCACTCCAGTGCTTCGAATGTAGAGCTGGTAACTTACCTCGAATATCATCCTTATCACTACTCTACTTGACTGTACAACACAGGGCTTTTTTGTTTTCCAACAAAATGATGAGAGTTTTTGAAGAGTTTGGTAAGCTGGCAGCGGTGTAGTGAACAATGTCAAAAGACACTATATCGTACTTCCAGATCGGGTTCGAGTCTAGGGTCACCGACCAAAGGGTGTATATTCCTTGCTTATGTGGTACGGGCCATAGTCACAGAAGATACTCCTTCGCCACTGGTTTTCCATCATCACATACCTCCGTCAATGGCAAAGAGCCACTTGACCATATTCATTATATGGTGTTGTGTGAGCTGTCTAGTCTAATCATATAAGAGGGAATTCAAGCTTCCCAGAGTTATTAAGTACTTAGTAGTCACAGTGGGGGAATTGGACGCACCAAATCAGTGGTTCCGTAAGTAATCTGGAGAGTATTAAACTCTGGGCGGGATTGATACAATTCGACAAATGCGAAAGCAGTAAGCCCGCGATGGGGGGCGGGGCCCCATGGATGCTCGAGAGGTGATATATATATATATATATATTGGCATGCGCCTCTTGGTCGAGTCTTGCCATGGGGCTGCTTGCTTTAGTACGTTGCCAAGTTCCTCTGCTGCAAGTGTCGGGTTGTGGACATCTGAAGTTGAGAAAAGTCATATTCCCAGCTAACTCCTTATGAGAAGGAGACTTTCAATAACAACTAGTGATCTTTATACACCGACATTTCATTTGATCTACCCCTGATTACTTTCCTAACCCTCGGCCATGAGGTTCGGTCACCATCCCCAGACGAACTCGAACATTATGGAAGTCACACGAGCGAGTAGGTGTCACCAAAATTAGAGCACTGGAGTGATTTATTGACTCAAAACCAAGTTCTAAAGGGCTATCCCCAGTACTATATACCCCCGATTTTGTAGTCGATCGTGGTCCGAGATTGCCAAGGTGCCATTGTCATGTTGCAGTGATCGTCAGAGTCTGGATGATTCTTCCGTTTCCATACATGCTTAGCATATGTTAGCGACCCTCTTGGTACCATCACAGCCCCGTCTTGGTGTAAGGAAAATAAGGTACATCTCCATCGCTTTACACTTCCAAAACCTTGAGTTGACCGAGCCAACCGCCATAGTTGTACAGGCTGTAGCATGCTGCCTCTCGCTTGTAGGTGGACTGGTGGTTGAGTGCCTTCTGCACAGCCGCCTTGATCTTAGCCTTGCTAGCTGCTGTCTTGCAGGCTCCAGAGGAGTGATACATCCGGGCCCCCCCCCCCGCCCCGCCCCCCGCCCCATGATGTAGACTTCTTTCTTTTCCCACGTTGACCTCTTTCCTAGGTCCGTTCCCGTAGCCGTATCAGCCGTAGCATTCGCCGCCGACATGTATTCCCCGAAGCTGTCAGAGTTGATGGTGAAGTTACGCAAGACGATGTCATCGGTCTGCACCACATCTACTTCGAAAGAGTCAGCAGAGGCAGTTCTGGATCGGGTCCGCCGTGGCAGCAGGAGTTTCATACCATGGTAGTGATAGACGTTGTTGATCTCGTCAGCGCAAGTCCAGCCTTCATGGGAGTATTGAATCGGGAAGCATGAAAATGTTTTCCGTCACTCCGGTCACATTCAAGTGCCACTCGGTGCTGCTAAATGAATTCTTCGAGCGGATTTCCACGCTCTGGTACACCTTCGTGCAGGAAGGGGTGCTGGAAGATGCATAGATGACACCGGCTATACCAGCGGCAATGCCGCCGATACCACCTAGTATAGCTCCACCGGCAGCACACCAGTTCTTCCAGTACCTGAGTAGGTAATCCCTTCCCGTTTTTCCAAATCGAAGCTCCATTCTCCGAGACCTAGTTCTTGATGTGCCGCTACAGTCAACACCGCCATCTACGCCAGAAGGCAATGGGAGGGCTTCATGTGCTTCATGTTTGCTGGGCTGAGGGAAGACTCGATAGTAACAGGCTGTGACAAGGACGTCCTGGAAGCGCTGATGTTAGCATCATGGTCGGGTGAAGTCATAGATAAAAGACGTGGAAGTCGATAATGAAGACCCTTGCAGTCAGATTTTGGGATTTGACTTTGAGCCTAGCGAGTGATGCTTAAAATCATGGATATAGATTAGAAGTCTGGAAGAAGAGACAGCTAGATCGTCAGCTACATAGACTTCGAGGCTCTCCCCATATTGTTCATCATCCAGAGCCTTGAACGCCATGTACACATAAAAATGCAATCATCACGCCCTTTCTCTACTCGTAGGTATTTTGGGCGCAAGCCGCTCTGATTCGAGTCAGGAAATTTTACTCTTTGTTGTCTGATGTTGGTGGGCCGATGGTGGAGTTGAAAATATCGCGGTATCCCGGATGTGCCCCGAGTTCAGCCTCGCCTGCGGCAAAGCAAGTTGGAGGCTATCTATTATGGGGTAGATAGAAACAACCTTGAAATCTATCTGCATGTCTGCATGTCCAAATTCTGGTTGTGTGTTCCAGGAGGGTTGGCCGCACTGCCACTTCTGGTCATTATGCCAGGTATAGCTACCTCTGCTGTAAAATCCACAGTTTATAGTTACAATCCAGCTGTGAGTAGTCAGTTAATATCAAGCAAAAGCATTGTTCTTTCAGTACTTTTCTTTCAAGGTTGAGAATAAAGTAACCTAGAACTGTAGGCCAGAACGTTGTTTACGTAAGTGGGATCCCAGCATATTTAATCAGTTCCACCGGCTGCTGTGCCCCATATCCGAATTCTCATCAGCGCCACTATCACATGGACCACTTACCTGGTAGAGCTGGACGCGCGGCTCAGGGGTTGCTGTTCTCTGGGAAGATGATCGAAACGTTATATCATCGTATGACTGGCAAAACGGGGAGGAATCCACCCTGCTTGCACATTTCTTGCTTTACTCTACGACTTGACTGCCTTGAAAATCCTGACAACATCTAGTGCTTCCATGTCCAACCTCAATGCGCATCGTTTGCACGCATGAAACAGATATCAAATTCCGAACATCAACACTTCATTCTTGGTTTAATACTACAACATATATCCACAACCCTGCCTATCTGTACGACAGTCTTCCTTTACTTTTCAACGTTGTTCAAAACAAACAGGTTGGAACGACTTTCCACCTAATTACTCCGCAGTGCATAGCTATGTCGACACCATTTGGCTTCTCTCCTGCCTTAGCTTTCATCATACTAGCCTTCCAACTTGTGATCCGGATATACTACTACTCGGGCTTCAGCAGCGCTCAGCGTCAGTGTTTCCAGTTTGGATTTGCTTGCACCGTCTTTGCAGTCTTGATCCATATCTGTCTTGCCGTGTTCGGTAACACATTTGTTTAGTCGTAAGTTACATTTAAAACCCATCTGTATACTATCAATTGCAGAGCTCCATTCGACAGTATACTAAGTGTCTGGAAAGCTCGGAGTAGTGTTGTGATCCATGCCGAAGGTCGTTCTCAGCACTTCTCTGGGGTTCATGCCTGCCTGAGCGGTTACTGTCAAGAGGAGCCCAACATAACTTCATTCTATGAAATTATGCGTCTATCACCGGCTATAATGCTCAGGAATATGAATTAGAGGACTAGCCGGGGGTTTAGTGGAATTAGCCGTGCGATAATCGAATTTAAGGTGTCAGTTAAGATAGGTTAAAGGACTATATATAAAGGCGGAGTAACAGAGTATAAAGAGTCAACTGGTAGATGCCTTTACTGTGATTATATATGTCGGGTGGAAGGGTTTAGAGGGAATGTATAAGTTTCTGGTGGCAGTATTTATAGGGGTAAAGTACAGCACGATAGAACGGGTAATCAAGTGAATCTAGGTAGGGAGGGGGGGGGGCATAGAAGCGTCTTGAAGGTAGAAGCGCATATATACCCTATAGGTAGTAGAAGTGTATGTAGATGGTGGGTGCATGAAATCAACGAATTATCTGATACCCAGCAACTAGGTAAGTAGGTACTTACTATAAAATTACCCAGTACCGACGAGTTTACTGCAACTATGCCAAGTGTCTAGGTACCATATAGCTAGTAGGAAATCAAGCCCCTGATACAAGTGAATATTAAGCCTCCAAGCAGTCAGGTTTCAGCTATATATAGATCCATCGCGAATAGATATGCAGGTTCAATGAATATAGTTTAAGGTAGCCGCGGGGTGCTATTACATCCAATTGGACCAACAAGTCTTTAAAAATGGAATGTAAACAGGTGTGTTTTCAGATGTACTAGGTAAGTCATACTGATTAGCATGGGTATAGGTGGAAATACGTATACCTACGTAGGACTCGTGCTTATAGTCCAGTGTCCAAGATAGATGCGATGTAATTATAACTCTCAACGAAGACTTTTCAGTAATTATAACATGTTCAAGAGTGACTTACATTAATAAGCCCACCGAATTTCATCATTCACATATGGTTACATGTAATCACAATACATATAAATAGCGCCTAGGTTGTTTGAGTAAAGTATATCTTACAACTGCCAGAAAGTATAGAGTGAGTAAGTTCAAAGAGTTGATGGACGTGCGTGGTGTACAGAGCAAGGAAATTACTCAAGTGCTCAAATATATAACACACTTGGAAGGAGCCTGTAGCTTCCCGGAGCTATTAGGATCGTCAGGGGCGCTGGGGCGTGAGAGCAAATTCTGGCAACATATCGATACATATTTCACAATACTGGTGCCGAGGTGGGATCTTGGGCCAGCGAAAAGCAGGCTTCTTGTGCTTCTAAGGTTGGCCTGCCAACTCTGATAATCGTGCTAACTGCATGTACGGCTTCCACAGGATAGTCAAATGATATCATAAGAATAAGTCATTACTAAAGTACAAAAACACCACTTGCAAAGTGATGCTATCCCAACAATGAAGGCCCCAAGACTAAGATCGTCCGCCGTTGATAATTACGCCCTCATGTCGCTACTGCTCTTCTCACTCTGCTCACATCGGCACACCAATTGCAGCCTGGGCATCTCTAACCTTCATCTCCTGCTTCACCAGTGTTTGCGACAGCTTGAAGAGCCGATCCCTCTCGTCCCTGATGGCCGCCCGGACGTGAGTAGCAGCGTTATGCATCCCGTCCTGAATCTGTGTTTTGAGCACCGACTCCAGACTCTCCAGCCGCTTCGTGGACCTGGCCATGGCGGTGCGGACCTTGTTCAAACTGTCCTGGCTGGCCTTCACCATGGCAGCCGAGGGCGTGACAGGTGTCCCCGACCCCATATTGGCGGTGGGTGGGCCCATGCCCGGTGTGCCGGCGACGCTGGTGTCCTGCTGTGACGAGCCCTCACCCCCGTTTCCAGATCCGGGGACGGCAGGTGGTCCGGGAATGCCCGACAAGGGTGTGTCCGGGGCGATGGGGCCATCCAATTCGAAGGCGAAGGAGGGCTCGCCGCCGTTGCTGTTGAGATAGGGTTCGCACTTGAGGAGGTGGTTCTTCATGCGCTGGATGTTGTCGGCACAGGCATCCTTGTTGCAATGCAGACAGAATGCACGCTTCTGAGCGTGTGCCTCATCCTGAGGAGAGAAAAGTTAGACGAGAGGGCCATAAAATTAGAGGGAACTCTTTGCTGCTGCTTGTTGAGATATGTCATGGCATGTAAGGAACGTGGAGAGCGTTCAAAACGCGTAGGTATAGTTAAGTATGGGTAGCATTGAACCAGAAACGGGGCCGTAATGTCCGAACTACAGTAGCCAGGGGACGATGTCAGCACGGTCGGAACTTGCCTCATATGTTCGGAAGTGAATCCGAGTGTCATTATCCATCTTACGAGGCATCCTGAATGTTTTATTTGCGCCGCCTTATATGGCGACGTGCAATATTCAGGTGTTGTTTGTTTGCCTGATGGCTGGTTTTCTTTTGCCTGAAGTTGATGTTTCGGACGGCGTGTTTCAAACGTCACCAGTAATTTACAGCTGCCACAGAACTGGGTACAAAGAGCTAAGCTTACCCGTGTTTCTGCCATCCTATGCCGCCTGCCGATATGGGATATGGGCACGCCGAGGACTCACAACCCTAACCCAATCGACCTCACTTTCTGACTCCAACTCCAAGACATTGACGTGGGGGGCCCCGGGTTCCCTTTGCCCAACCTGAGAGCGAAGTTCGTTTGCTGGCCCTTCCGTTTGCAACCCTCCAAGGAACTCAAACAAAATTCAATTACTTCGATTGCGAGATTACTATCGTTATCAGACCACAGCTACCGTCATGGTGTTCATGGTGTCTATGCCTGTCGGCGAGAGTCGAACGTCAGCACAACAGTCCTTTAGGATAAATTGATATTAATTGTCTGGCCTATACAAGCCCCTACAACCAAGTCGACAGGTGCTGATGTGCCTCATCTTTCTCTTCTCTCATTTCGCGATCCTCATTTTTACACTTCCGCATGCCTCGAAGAAAATGAGGGATAGAGAAAGTAACCACGACATCCATACCCGAGGGTACCCCCCCCTCCCACCCATGGCCCAAAGACACTCATCACACATCCAAAGTCAACCAGTTTCTCCAAGATTACTCTGGCTTGCAAACCAGGGTGCAACTTGAATATGTCAGCGCCTCAGTACCATAACTGTGTTTCTCCCTCCTTCACGCTCATGGGGACTTACAGTTGTCACTGATGTGCGGTTGAAGGGCATAGTAGCCGTCACCCAGATAGTCCCTGCAAGTTCTCCCCATCAGCAATCCATTTTAAAGGCTTGGAGAGGGGGAGGGGGTCAACACTACTGGCTGTACTCACCCCTGGAGAGTATTTGCGAATGCTAAAACTCTCTCACTACCAACCAGCTCCTTACTCGCCTCACCGAGGTAGACTTTGACCGAGCAACGACGCTGCTTCAGTGGCTCGCCCAATTTCTGCTCGACAAGCTTCAGGAGGTGGACTATACCTCTCTGGTCGACAGACGACGTCCCCTCGAAGAACAGGTGAAGAGATCTCAGCCTTCCACCAGCCAATATCGCAGCCAGGAGCCTGCCAAGGCGCCGCATGATCTTTTTGATGGTCTCGTTGCTGTCGGCACGGATATTGACCTTCAACAGCTTCGCAAAGGCTAGGTGTGGGCAGCCGTCATCGAAACGCACAGCCGCTTCATCCTGGGGGCTATCACCGCCACTAATGTTCACCACAAACTCGGTTTGCGCGCAGAGTGCTTCGAAGGCTTCCTCATAAATTTGGCGATTGGTGAGCAGAAGAGAGGTGATGCCTGTCTTCAGAAGTCGCTCGCCTTCTTTGGCGTGTACTGCCATTCCGGGTGGAAACAAGTATTCCGGGTGTTGACCAATGTAGTCAAGGAGCCGACGAAGACCGTGATCCTCCCAGAACTGTGGTTGAGACAATCGAAGTTCCGCTCGATGGCCAGGACATTTTGCTTGGAACTGCAATCGGGGACAGTCATTCCGTCTGGTTTTGCATTTCTTCTTCAAGGTAGCGGTGATGTCGTACGTGTGACCGCAAATGGCGAAAACGGCGAACAACTTCTCTGGTAGCTGGGCGATCAGGTCTGCGAAGACGTACTCGTAAATCTTGGTTCGTACCTCGACTGGAAGGCCAAGAAGGTTGGCGTCTGGGTTGGCCACACGTTTCACGCGTTGTGAAAAGCGCGCTCTTGATCTGCCCATCGTTTGGAGGGGAGGGGGATTGCAATGAGTGTGCTGCAAGTTCTGGCCAAGGCTATGTCCAGTTGACCAAAATCCGGTGATGCTTTTATGGCAATGGAGGGTGCAAACAGGCAGTCGTAAGATTTCCCAGGCTTCAGGTGATTCGTTTGCCAGCCTAAACCTCATTCTCAAGCAGCATGCCTTTCTTTGAGGCGAAGTTTTTGTCCTGCCAAGTTTTATGGTATCTATAGAACACCAAAACGACTTCTTGCTTCTAAGATTATGCAACCAGCTGCAGCTGGTATCATGTCAACCTGCAGAACAAACAGTCGTATAGAAGATAAAACATCTTCCCGTCTGCATTTTGCCAGGTATGAACAGGGTCTGTCTTTCATTGGCCTTTTCTTGAAATTGGGATTCTCCTGTAGGCTACCGCTCATCTACATAAAATCCCGAAAATAATGATGTAAGTCAACAACTGTAGGAGCCTGGCTGCCTGGTTCTATTGTAGTGGAGCCCCATATTAGGTCTTCATGAGGACAAACATTGAAGTCATGTCATATTTGTTATATTGGCATCGGCAGAATCCTGCGCTTCACGATATAGGAAAGTTCCTGGGGCTTGAATCAATGTTTAATCCACTTTTCCAGCTTTACATTCAAGTGCCTAAACCATGATTTTAACAACCCTGGAAAACGTGTCGAAAGCCTAGGAGACCTTAAACTGCTGATAGGACAGACGTGACCTCACATTCAATTGCGTGCGACGAGGAAATATGTCTGCGTCATGTTTTTATCCGCAGGCGCGCGTAATTGCTTCCAAGGTTCTTTGTGGTTTGCCAAGGAATAATATGGGAGAACCAATGGAGCATCGTCCCAAATGCATGTGGTGTCTCTGCGGGGGCATTTGGAAGGGGACGCGACAAGACAATGTTTTCTAACCACGGATTTCTAGCTACGTCAAATGATATTCGGGAGTCTCACGTGTATGGAAACTAGTGAGTATTAAGCCAGGTTTCATCCATCCTGTTAGTGGCATTTTATAACAACAAGAGTATCCTTTCCGTGGGATTGAAACAGATGCCTTTCCCAAGATGAACGGGTATACACATTTGGGCAAAGGGACAATTTAAAGATCATGTGGAGGGGATAGCGGTAGAAAGAAAAAGAACAAACGACTGTAGAGACTTATCCAAGAAAAGGCGAAACAAGAGGAACCAGGATGCGCGAGCGTGAAGGATAGCTTTGAACTGGAGCTGATGGCTTTCGCATGTGTTTATCCACATGGATTGATGAGCTCACCGGTTGGGGAAGCCCGTGCCGATTAACAGGAGACCGGGTTTGATGCGATAGCTAAAATAGAACAACCGGAATATGGTGACCGTAGTAACAATCAACACTATGTGAGACATGCAAAGATGCCGCAGGAATGCAGTAACCACACTGGCCGGAATGCGTGCCCTTGGCATCCACCGCTGGCCAGAAAGGGAGCACGCATGAAATGCATAAGACCACCCGATAAACAGTTCTATTATTGCCTCGAAGCTACCTGTTGACCCTGCCTCGAAGCCTCTCACTGAGTATGATATAGGCGAATTCGTCCCGAAGGCAACACCATACAAAATGCAGCTCGACATCTACTGGACAGCACTCTTGATCCTCCTCCCGGCTGTAGTCCTGCTCACTGGCCGCAAAATAATCATCCGGCCGTTCGTGCAGATACAGACAAGGTGGCGGAAGGTCAATTTCGAGGAGAAACTCGACTCCTCCAGCGAGCTCGACCAAGGAGACGGAGACGAAGAACCGCGCACATATAACGATGGCGAGATAGGATCTTTCCGCTATGCCTTCCTCAGCGTCTACCTCCTCGTCATGTCATCCGAATGGCTCTCCGGCCCATACCTGTATCCGCTGCTCCGCGACGACAAGGCCCTCCCCGAGTCCGTCGTCATCGGCCTGTACGCAACAGCATACACGTCCGCCGCCGTGTCCGCGACAGTGACAGGCTTCCTCGCGGACCGATATGGACGCCGCAGGGCAGGCATGGCGCAGTGTTGTATACACGTGCTGGCGTGTCTGACGGTGATCTTCGGCGGGGACTGTCTGCCTGTGTTGTTCTTAGGCAGGGTCCTCGCCGGCACCGCGCTGACGTTGCTGTGGACGGTGTTTGAGAGCTGGATGGTGACGGAGTGGAACGCGAGGGGTCTGGGGAGCGAGGATGCGGAGGAGGGGGGACTGGGTAAGATGTTTGGGTTGATGACTACCGCCAACTGCATGGCTGCAATGGTGGGTGGGGTGGTGGGACATTGCATGGTGTCGGTGCTGGGATCGAAGTTGTGGCCATTTTGGGCTGGTATCGTGAGTATTCAAAATGACTGGCTTGTTGATGATCTGCTGTCTTTTGCTGACTAGGAATCGTAGGTCTCTGAGGTTGTCGCAGTTGTGATGATGCTTCGTAACTGGGTAGGTGTCGGCTTCTCCCAGGATATGGAGGGTCCTTGGGCTGACAATTCAATAGAACGAGAACTACGGTGTTACGAATGATCCAAAAGAAGAGAAACAAGATCCCGCAGTTGCAGAGAGCCACGGATCGGGGTGGTTTGGCGGTAAGTTCTCCCACTCACCCGCACTCACACGCACCGCTGACGCCATGGAAAGACGGCCGCATATGGGCTCTCACATTGGTGACATGCTGTTTCGAAGGCACCACCTTCCTCATAATCTTCCTTTGGCCCAGTGTCCTACAACATGCACACCTGGCAAGGACCGACTCGGAAAGCCCCAACGATATTCCGTACGGCGTTATATTCGCCGCCTTGATGGCCACAATGATCCTCGGCGCTCTCCTGTTCAACACCTCTTCAAAGAGGGGCGTCCCTCCGGTGTGGCTGCTGATGACTGGTGTCATGGTGGCCATCTTGAGTCTGTTCTTCCTGGCAGTCCTTGGCAGTGAGATCGCGCTGTTTTGTGCCTTTCTGCTGTTTGAGGTGGCCAACGGGCTGTATGTACCCAGTATGGCGTACTTACGCGGACTGGTCGTCAGTGAGAAGAGCCGAACTGGGATGTACGGGCTGATGAAGATCCCCTTATTTGTCTTCGTGATATTGGCGCTGGGTATCACGGCCGAAGGTAAGTATCCGAGAAGGACGAGAGACCAAATGCACTGCTAATGAGAAACAGGGAGCCGATTCAAGCGCTTAGTTTTTGCTTCAGCGTCCATGTGCCTGCTCCTTGCGGCTGTTGCTTTGATGATTGGGTTTGGACTGTTCACGGTGGTTGGCTGGTCCAAGGAGCCCACATATTCACAGGCTGGAGAGGTAGAAATATCCACGGAGGAAATACAGGAAGAACAAGAAAACGGCTGTGGGTTGGATGCTTTAAATTGTGGTGCCCAGTTCGTGGGCAAGGAGGTTATGATGCTAGAAGGCGTTTAGGGGTATATTTTGGCCGACCTAGGCCTTGCGGCTGAAAGCCTTGCGTGATTCTTTTTTACCGGCATCAGCAATCTCCTCTTCCTCGTCCTCCCAATCTCCATTTTCCTCGGCCTGTTCGTTGGTAAGCGCTTCTGCGTCACCTTCCAACCCATCGCTATCAATGCCTTCCTCATCGTCCATGTAGTCGTAGGCTTCACTGCCATAGTCGAGATCCATCTCGTCCTCGTCCTCGTCCTCCTTCTCGCCCTTTCCGGCCTGTTTCGTTGCCTTCTTCTTCTCGACGTTTTCCTTCTGCTGCACCCTTCGGGATTCCTTCTCTTTCCTTCGCTTGTCCCATGTCTTCTCGAGCTCTTTGACTTCTTCTTTCGTCTTGTGGATGTACTCGTGCCACATGACCTTCCCGCCGCAGAGGCCTTCCTCAACCTTGGTCAGCCGGAGCTTCATCCGTGGTCCCAGCTCAACGAGCTTTACGGCCCGACGCTCCACTTTGTGGTCACCGTGGACTTCTTCTTCCTCCTCGTCTTCATCAGCAGCAGCAGCAGCAGCCGCAGCCCGTGCTCTTGCAACCTTCTTCCTCTTGTCTGCCTCGAGAACTTCGACCTCGGCATCTGTGTCTGCTTCACTGCCACTCGTGGCATCGGTGGTGTATCCGTCACCATTCTCGCCACCTATCATGTAATCTGCGATATCCTGGAGCTTGCTGAGGTTTGGCAGCTTGCCTTTCCGGCTCTTGCTGTTCATTAACCTCTCGGCTGCATTGAGCCTCTTCACGGCTTTCGAAACACCTGTGACCTTTGTCGTGATGGCATAGTGTCGGAAATTCAAGACATATGAGTCGTCGTCCTTTGACCGTTCGCGGTTGAGAAGCAGCACTCTGCGGATGGATTTGAGAGGGGCGACTTGAGGGTTGATTGGCGGGAACAGGCCGTGGAAGACGCTGGTGACGAGGGTTTCGAGGTGTCGAGGTACTTTCTCGGTGGCCTTGCCAGGTTCACTGGTTAATGAGTTCATGACCAGCTGTGAAGGGTGTCAGTACTTTCGTAATACAAAGGGGATAGAAAGGTACGTACCAATGGCGGAGTGATGTACTCCTTGCCGCCTCCTTTGGGGTGTCTCTGCGCCCGCCTAACATCCCTTGCCAGCGAGTACTTCTCTACCCTGAAGTGCAGCGTCGGACCCTGGGGTGTTGTAGATACGCGGAGGTTCGTGTTTCCAGACTCGGATCTCGAGAAGAGCATGAGATGGGTAACGCCCAGAGGTCCGCACATGGTAACGTAGTCTCGAAGTCTGTTCGCCTTTCTCTCCTTCAGACGGGTCGCAGTACTAGGCTCCATAACCCTTCGCACGTCCGTAGCCAATTGACTGATGCTGGACCCAACATCGCCTGCACCGATGCGGATGACCATGCTTTTGGGGTCGTTCATGTCCATCTTTCCGGCAGAGGGCGCCTCCCCAGACTTGCTGTTTGGGTTGGAGGACGCATGGGTCCTCTTCTTGGTTCTTCGTTTCGCCATGGTTGCTGTCGAGGGTATGAAGTCCTCGTCGTCGTTGTTGCAGAGTTGAGTAGTCTGGGTTGAAAGTCAAAGGACGGTTTTCGATGTTCCGCCTGCGAAAAGCTCAAGTGCTCCCAGAAAATTTCAGGTGGGTCTGAGCGATAAGAGCGATAAGAATCCCTGGGTTGGGATTGCGACAAACAGCACGACACCCCGTTATATGCACTACCAGCTGGCCATACCTTCGCTATAAAGTAACGGGCAGCACGGGCGAGCATTGCTAAACGACACTAGCTGCCCCATAGAAAACTTTCGTCCACCGCCCAAATTCCCGTGTTCTGCCAGGAACCATGAAACCTACTCCAGATTCGATCACCCAAACAGAAGGAAAGGGAAGAGAAGATAATCGTCAACAATTCCAGTTATCAAGATGGCTAGCGATAAGGTTGCCAAGCGCCAAAAGGTGTCTCACGGGTCAGATGGACCAACTTCTCCAGCCAAAACAAAGTCGGCAGCAACACCGACACCGACTACGACCAAGGATGCATCACCACCACCGGTTTCGAGCGATTCGGACTCCCCAGACAATGAACACGCAGAGGACATAGTGGAGGAGGTGGAGGAAGTAGCACCCAAGACATTCAAGGACCTGGTATGACTTCCCTCGCTTCTTTGTATCTGAGATCTTCAGTCTAACTGTCTGACCAGGGCGTCGTCGACACACTCGCGGAAGCATGCGCCACGCTGAAATACGTACACCCTACGAGGATTCAAGAGGAGGCTATTCCCGTCGCTCTCCAAGGCAGAGACATTGTTGGTCTCGCTGAGACAGGCTCCGGAAAGACAGCTGCGTTTGCACTGCCTATTCTACAAGCTCTTCTTGAAAAGCCGCAACCTCTCTTCTCCCTCGTCCTTGCTCCTACACGTGAGTTGGCTTTCCAGATTGGAAAGACCTTCGAGGCATTGGGCGCAATCATATCTCTGCGGGTATGCACAATTGTGGGAGGTATGGAGTTCACTCCACAACAAGTTGCCCTTGGCAAGAAGCCGCATATCGTTGTTGCCACGCCTGGACGTATCTTGGACCACCTTGAACGTACAAAGGGTTTGAGCTTTCGATCAATGAAGTATTTGGTCCTGGACGAAGCAGATAGGTTGCTGGAGCTCGAGTTCGGCCCAGTTATCGAGGTGAGTGCGGTTGTACGGAGGCTGTGTCAATCATACTCTCACTAACAACGTTGCAGAAAATCCTCAAGTTCCTTCCCCGAGAGCGGAACACCTTCCTTTTCAGTGCGACGATGAGCTCCAAGGTCGAAAGCTTGCAGCGTGCCTCTCTTCGCGACCCCGCCCGGATCAGCGTTAAGGCCAGCAAGTACCAAACAGTCAAGACGCTGATACAGAGTTACATTTTCATACCTCTCACACACAAAGATACCTACCTCGTCTATCTCCTGGCAAATGAGTTTTCTGGACAATCGGCGGTCATTTTCGCTCGAACGGTGAACGAGTGCCAGCGTCTTGCCATTCTTCTCCGAACGCTCGGCCTGGGCGCTATCCCCCTACACGGACAGCTCAGCCAGTCGAACCGACTTGGTGCCTTAAACAAGTTTAAGACTGGAAACCGTGACATCCTTGTGGCAACAGACGTTGCCGCACGTGGTCTCGATATCCCCAACGTCGACCTTGTCGTCAATTTCGATCTACCCGGTGACAGCAAGACCTATGTCCATCGAGTAGGACGAACAGCCCGTGCAGGAAAAAGCGGCCGCGCCATCAGCTTTGTCACACAGGTAAGTGGCTAATACGCCTTCCAGGCCCTACCCATCAATAGCAACCACTAACATTTATCTAGTACGACGTCGAGATATTCAAACGAATAGAAGCAGCCTTGGGCGACAAGCAGAATGAATTCCCCACCCAAAAGGAGGAGGTATTCGTTTTCAAGGGTCGCGTTGAGGAGGCTCAGCGACACGCGAGAAATGAGATGAAGAGCCTTCATCAAGACAGAGGAAATAAGGGCGCAGTTCTGAAAGGTCGGCATCGCTCGCAGAATGGGAATGGGAAGAGAGGCCGGGACAACATGGATGCTGAGGAGGGTTGAGCTATGCGATTGGACACATAGCCTCGCAATGATGAACGATAAGACTGATACACCTTAATTTGATTCCAGCTCGCACCCGCACTTCTGACAACACATGTTTGACTGAGCTCAGTTCTGGGTATCAATCTAAGCCGCCAAGCACAATCGTGCGGCCTCCACAATACCGTGAAGTGTTTTTTAAACCAAGAATTTGCTTGACATCAACGTTTGGTCGAGCGGATACTGCAGGTGATTGATCACGTACGCCACCTGTCAAAGCTTGATAGAAGGGCAGGCTTGTCTGTTGATTAAATAGTACCAACAACTGTTCTGGAAATCAACGATGTTGGATTATCATCACCTGTGCCGAAGGCTATAATAAGGTCTCGGCCTGCCTGTCATGGCACCAACTGATGGCTGTGCCACAGCGCCCGCCTACCAGCTGAAAGAAATTCTACCAACATGGCAACACCAAGTGGATACGATGCAAGATGGTGGAGCTCCCTCTCCGAAGCTATCGCATCCTTCTCCATACGTTGACCTCGAGGCTCTGAACAAGCGAGCAACGCACACCGTCAGCCGCCAGACTGTGCCTTACAACTGGCGCAATAAGCCCGGGTGACGGTGAATGTCGGGGGGCTAGTCAGCACTACTGCATGGAGGAGCCGACTCCATGTGGTTTGTGTCTGTTGGTAATTTTGGACCAGGCTTTCACAGTGTACTTTTGATATCTGATATGGAGCAATGACAGATGCATTATAAGAACAGCTGCCATCGTGGCGGGTGCCACCCTGTTGCTGTTTGGCTTTGCTTCTCGCAGTTTCGACCTCACAACTTTCTCCCTCTAGAAGACCAGCTGTTGTGCCTTTGGGATCTCCGGGCCCCGTACACATCCAGAGTCTCGCAAACAATTTGACTCCCGCAAGTGAACACTACAACACCTGCGCCTGATCCGACAATCTGGGCACCATGGCATCGACAGCCCTGTTGCTGAAGGTCTTCATTGGCCTTCTGATGATCGTCTCCATCATCGAGCTTTCATTCATCTCCGCCACAGTAGCCTTCCTAGCCAAGCGCGCCAGCCACACCTTCGACGTCGAATATAACGGCTCAACCTTCCCCGTCTCCGGCACACCTGACCAGATCCTCGTGAACCAGGGGCACACATCCAACGGCGCGAGCGGGACGGCCTTTGTCATAATTGGGTGCTGCGGCACCCTCGCGATCTGGCTCCGAGGCCGCCCCGGGTACCACAACAAGAGCATCGGAGGCTACTTCAGCAAGGGATGGTACCGCCTCTGGCTGGCCTTCAACGTCCCGGCGTTCCTGCTCACCCTGGGCGCGCTGGCTTACACATTCGCCGTGACGGGGACCCACCAAGGGCAACGGATTGACCTCTCTGTTGCTCAGAGCCTTGATGGTGGGGCTTACCCGCTGCAGGAGTGGACTCCGCAGAACTGGTTCGACGCGTTGCTGAAGTTGGACCTGGCGAGTGGGAGCGATCGGGATGATATCGACAGCCATTACAAGATCGCTAGGGGCTGGGAGTTCAACCTGATTCCGTTTTTTATTGTGCAGCTCCTACAGACTACGCTGGCCATGTTGGAAGCAATGAGGTTGCGTAAGGCCGACCGGCAGGTCGGTCTCGGTGGCACTGAAAAGGGTGTTGGGCATGAGGTTCAGTAATGAGGGCTATGACGGAATTCCTTGGTGGTTGGCTGGGCTTGGATATACTGTGTAATAGTCTTAATTGGATGAGGTCAGCTTGCTGTGTCTTGCATCGTGGGTCTCTCTCAGATACAGAAACTCATAATTGGATCACCCCATTGGTAGTTTGCTTTTGATATACCTGGGTACGTTCAGCTGCGACATCTGGATGTGGTGTTCTTATTTCGAGGCGACTCGGTTGCGTGACGACTCCAAGCCAGAGAACTAAAACATAAAGGTTTGCGTAGCCTTTGTGCATTATATGATTATATTCATCCATGGATCATACCTAATTGCCGACATAGTCCTCGTGTTCACCTGTTTGAGTCAGCCATACCCAGCTATTCTCCTAAGTTGCAGCTCGTGGCCATGATAGCCTCTTTATCAGGTCTCGGCTGCTCTACCTTCTCCACTGGTGCACTTATAATTCGGTGTGCATCTGTAAATGCACAATCGAATAGAGCATCGCATATATTGACCTATGCGCACTGTGATAGTGCCCGCCCAACAGATGGATGCCGTAACCGGCTTGGTTAAGGATATACATGCGCTTGTTTACCCAGATACGGCTTGTATCCATGCCTTCCAGCCATCATCTCCCAGTATCGACCTAACTCTCCCTTCAAGCCACTCGGTATTACCCCAGAATCCCCAGCTTGCTTGGAATCTGAGCCAGTCAACTAATGCTGTTTCCCAGTGTCGAAGGAAAACTTCCCAATCGTAGCTCAGCCCGGAAGCCCGCTGCAGCTCTTCCAGATAAGAACGAAGAAGCCTCTCCTCTCCCTCAAGCATTGGTATCACCTGCTCACATGACCTGTCGAATCCGAGCATGGAGGGCGGCACAGAGCAGGTAATGAGCTTGGCAAGGTCACAAACCCCAAGACCAAGGCCGACATATTGAAAGTCGTAGAAGGCAACTTTATCACCTTTCTCGTTCGTGAAGAGGTTCTCGGACTTGACATCGCCATGGATGAGGGTCTCGTACCGAGATATCACACCACCTTTCACAGCGCCAGGCTCGGATGAGGGCCCCAAAACCCGTGCAACAAGTTCCGCCACCGTCAACTCCTGGTCTCCGAACGGCTCGCACAAGGCTCCAGCCCACTCGGAGTCTTCGCCTTCCTCCTTCAGGCTCGCGTACTCTCCCTGCCTCGTGGCTAGGTACGTATACCCGCCATTCAACCAAACACGAGGGTTCTCCTCATCTTCCTCGATCACCGCATCGCCATGTTCTCTGAAATGCTCTAGAGGGGCACGAACCAACTTGCTGCGGTCGAAATCGCCAACGCGCTTCCACCAGAACCCGTGGAAGCCCGCGAGCCACCCCAGCGCGGCGCGTACCTGCGTGTTGGTGAGCGCGCCGCGCTTCTCGCCCGCCACGGGGAATGCCTCCCGGAGGTCGGTCAAGACCATTGCTGTCTTGACCTCTGCGGAGGGGCCATTGGCAGGCCCTGGCTTGGAATTGATACTGGCGAGGCAGGACGCTACCGCAATTTCCGGCGGCATTTGGGGAGCGAGGCGCGTGTAAAAGTTCTGTTCTATCTGATACGATAAGATCTTGCGGAGGTGGCCTTCATCCGGGTGAGATGAGCTGGATTGAGGCGGTGTGATGTACTTGAGGATGAACGAGGAGTCCGGTGCACTGCCGTCCTCGGAGGCGGCTTGAATACGGCATATTGTGCCATACCTATTAAGCTTCTCAGCTGGTTTCCAATATCACCTCATAAGGCGCGGAATGTACAAACCCTGCCCATAGTGACTGCAGGGTCTTAGAGGAGACAAGACGCGACTTTGTCGTGGCGAGCAGGTCTGCTGCCACTTGCTCGATGTCAGAGCGTGATGGCATTTCCAGTTCAATGTTCCACCAAGATATCAGTTGACGAAAGGACTAGTCACATAAACATGCAGCTTCACCACGGTGTTTCATGAAGAATCTAGTATATCTGGTACCGAAAGCTAAGATTTTGGGAGGCAAAAGGGGTGGTACAAATAGGCTTCTTAACCCAGTGATCACACTAACTCCACGGCTTGCTGCTTGGCCCACCCCACCGACTCCTCCCAACAGTCGATATCTAGGAACCTTGCTCACCTACCTTCAACTCTGAGAAATACCTAGGTACCCTTAGTGCTACCGAATCCACTGAAACACATACTTATTTGAATACTCCATTCATGCGTCCCTGTCTTGAAACCAACCGGAGAACTACCACAACGAACAGATGAGGCGTGTCTATAAGAAGATGGCTACATCGGGTTTTTTCTGATAAGCATACTCGCTTCGGAGCCGTCCCCGTAATTGGGGAATATTCAGCGCCTGCAACTTATTCTGGCTCCAAAGGCTACCGTTTGTAGAGTATTAATCGCGGCACATAAAACACACCATGGACTGTGCTGTGACCGCAAGAACATATCGTCTGCTTATACTCGGCGGTACCGCCATCCTATTCTGGTTATCGGCCTCAGGAATGATCTCTTGTTATCGCCTTATCACATACGTGGACCCTTTCACGCGTTCATATCCCATTTGTGTATGGTTTAAACTTCAGAAAGCACCAGGCTATCCGAGATATGCGAGGAAATCAATTGCTAGGTACCAAGGTTTATGGAGCTATACAAGACACTATTTATATATAAGGTCCCGCATCCCCAGCTACTCAGAATATTGATTGCTTGGAACGCTAATATGTTCTCTAGGCAGATGCTACACCATCTTGATTTCAATATTGCAAAAAGTCTTGAAGCGCCCAAGGTCGTGTGCCTTTCTCAGGTTTCTTTCTGAGCCGGGAGTAAAATACCAGCGACGGAATGTCTGATGCGAGATGGCTAGATTCTTGGTTACTGGTAGGTATGCATGAGATGTCCTGAAAAATCTGCCTAGGTAAATACATACTCAAGTAGGTACTACAGGTGTTTATTATAATGATTCTCCCGCTCGGGAGATCAAAGGGCATCTGTAGGGTTAGGGTCGTAAACCTCGACAGGGGGTGTGGCTTTTGTGAGTGGAGTCAGGCACTGAGCTTAACCCAAATCAGAAGGAGCCCGGATTGAATGTAAGCTGAGCCTCAGTGAGACATCAATCTGGGTTTTATCTCGCCATTGAAATCGTTATGTCATGATTCTTTGGTGGTGAGGGTTGCTTGTACCAGCGTCGTTCCTGTCTGCTTTCATTGTTCTTTTATGTGTGCGATTCGTCTTGGAACACGCGAAGAGATTTGGCTCCGCACCAGACTGAAACTTCGAGAACCGGAAATTGCAAGTCTCACGCGAGACCGAGAGTCCGGCTTACCGAACCGGACGACGTCAGCAAAACACCACCGCCGCCGATGGAATCTTTGCGTACCTAGGTACTTAGTATACAGACTGAGAGTATGATCTGGATACACCTTGTGATCCGTATCGCGCCATGAAAGGCCTCAACGGCAGTGGCGAGGCAAAGGGAGACCAACATATTGGCGGCAACATCACCACTGGAATCATCGAAAAGAAGCCGAGCCATGCGGACGGTGCTGGGACTTCCGGCCCAGCTCGCCCTTCACACTCACAACAACTGCAGCAATGTATCCAGGATTGCTACCGGAGGCTTATAGTCGAATTTCTCCTCGGTCGTAAAGTCCTCCCGCCATCTAAGGATGGCCGCCGGGTCTCCCTCGATCCGGGAAGCACGCAACAGCTCATCGATGAGAGGCGCGGCCACGCCTTCATCTCCAACGCCATCAGGACCTCTCGATATAATGTCTTTAATTTCTTCCCCAAACAGTTATTCTTCCAGTTCACACGCTTGGGCAACTTCTACTTCCTCTGCATCGGGATCCCTCAGACCATCCCGGGGATCAGTACAACTGGAAACTACACGACCATACTTCCATTGCTGTTCTTTGTGCTATTGACTATCGTCAAGGAGGGATACGATGATTACAAGCGCCATAGACTCGATAAGGTTGAGAACGCCCAGCCCGTGGCTGTTCTGCGAAGAGTGGACGAAGGCGAGCTTGGCGGCGCACGGCTCAGCTGGTCCTGGGCTAAATTTGAGAACTGGCTTAAATCAACCTTATCTCACGCTCAGACGCCTGATACTTCTGATCCCAAGGATACGGAGGTTGTGGACGGCTTCCAGTGGAAAAATGCAGCATGGAAGGACCTCAAGGTTGGCGATACCATCAAGCTCTCGAGAGACGAGGAAGTCCCGGCCGACCTCGTCCTGGTCCATGCAGACGGCGAGAACGGCTTTGCATATATCGAAACAATGGCATTAGACGGCGAAACAAACCTCAAGAGCAAACACGTCCTTCCAGAATTCAGAGGTTGCGATACGATCTCGGGGATCCTTGCCTGTCAGGCCGGTTTCGTCGTCGAAGATCCGAATGCGGACTTGTACAGCTTCGATGGCCGAGCCGATGTGAACGGCAAGACGGTGGCTCTCACACTTAATGAGGTGGTCTATCGTGGCAGTATCTTAAGAAACACACCATGCGCCATCGGGGTTGTTATCAATACTGGCGAGGAATGTAAGATCCGGATGAACGCTAATCATCACCCCAAGGCGAAAAGGCCCGCCCTCGAAGCAGTGTATAACCGAGTCGTCCTCAGCTTGGTCTTCTACGTTATCTGCTTGACTATGGGGTGTTCTATTGGTTATATGCTGTGGCAACGCAGTTCGGAGAAGTATGCATGGTATATACGCGGGCAGCATGTGCCGCCTGAAGATATTATCATTGGATACGCTATTATGTTTAATAACGTAATACCGCTGGCGCTGTATGTCAGCTTGGAGATTATCAAAATCGGCCAAATGCTAATGCTCAACGGCGATGTGGGCATGTATGACGAAGCATCAGATACGCCAGCGAGGTGTAACACCAATACGATTTTGGAAAACCTTGGACAGGTCGGGTACATCTTCTCGGACAAGACAGGCACGTTGACGGAGAATGTGATGAAGTTCAGAAAAATGACTATTGCTGGCACGGCTTGGTCGCATGAGATGGATCTTGCTAAAGCTACAGCAGAGGAAGTCCAGAAGACGACGGCGTTGCACCACACACTCTCGGTGGATACAGACCACGATGTTTCGCAGAACGTCATCAAATCGGAGGCTTCTAAGGCTGGAGGGAATACTTTCCAGTCTCCGGCAACCAGTCGACGCTCATCATCACAATCGCGGTCTACAGCCCGACCAAATGATACTCAGCCGGATGGCACAACCGACGATCTGCTAGACTTTATTCGCGCCCGGCCAAACTCTGTGTTCGCACGCAAGGCTACACAATACATCCTCGCAATGGCTCTTTGTCATACCTGTCTACCCGAAGTCCGAAATGGCGAGATCGAGTACCAAGCATCTTCGCCTGACGAGCTAGCACTCGTCAGGGCGGCACAGGAGCTAGGCTACACGGTGATCCAACGATCCTCGCAGCAGATCACGGTAAAGGTGTGCAACGGAGAATCGGAGGCCATTCGCGTATACGAGATCCTCGATGTTATCGAATTCAGCAGCAAGCGGCAAAGAATGTCAATCATCCTTCGTTGTCCCGACAGTAGAGTATGGCTTATATCCAAAGGAGCAGATTCCATGATTCTACCACGCCTAAAAATGTCCCAAGTTGCGATCCAGAAAGCAGAAGAAGTTCGACAGAGTGTAGAGATGGAGCGGGCTCTTCACAGGAAGAGCCTTCAGAGCGAGCCACGCAACAGTTTCGGTGGGCGGCCCAGTTTGACCATTCGCAGGAGTATCGGGTTAAATAGGCCAGCCGGGCCGTCAAACACTCTTCGTCCTCCAATCTATAGCAGAAGCAAATCTTTTGAGATTGGCAGCGTGTATAGCCCGGAGAATCGCTCACGACCATCGCTTGCCAGAGGCGTATCGCTGGACGTAACGCCTTTGTTCACGCTACGGTCAAGATCAGCCGTCGGCCGACAGGTCGACCAGTTCGCCTTCCTGGACGACCCGTCCATCAACGATGAGGCGATGGTGTTTACCCGGTCCTTCAAGCTCCTTGACGACTTTGCCACGGAAGGCCTACGCACTCTACTTTTTGCGCACAAGTTCATACCCGAAGCAGACTACCAAGGATGGAAGAAAGTCTTCCACGCGGCCGAGACAAGCCTAATCGACCGACAGGCTCGGGTTGAGGAAGCAGGTGAACTCATCGAGCAGGATCTCGACCTCATCGGGGCTTCAGCCATTGAGGATAAACTGCAGAAGGGAGTGCCCGAGACGATCGATAAGTTACGTCGAGCCAACATCAAGATCTGGATGCTGACAGGCGATAAACGCGAGACAGCTATCAATATAGCCCACTCGGCGCGGATCTGTCTCCCAGAGTCGGAAATATACATTCTCGACGCCGACCAGGGCGACCTCGAGGCACAGATGCTGGAAGCCATCGATGACATGAATATTAATGGCAGCGACTTTACGCCGCATAATCACACAGTTGTTGTTATCGACGGAGCCACACTTGGCTGCATTGAGAACCCACCTCCAAATTCACGACTGAAGGACCTGCTCCTCAAAATGATCCCCCATATCGACAGCGTGATCTGCTGCAGAGCGTCGCCGGCCCAGAAAGCATTCATTGTGCGGGCCACACGCAAAACCATTGCCAACCGCCCCGTCACGTCCCCAACCCTTACACTCGCGATCGGAGACGGCGCCAACGACCTCGCCATGATCGCCGAGGCACACGTCGGCATTGGCATCTCAGGCCGCGAAGGCCTCCAGGCTGCGCGTGTGGCCGACTACGCCGTCGCACAGTTCCGTTTTCTCCAGCGCCTGCTGCTTGTCCACGGCCGGTGGAACTACGTCAGGACGGCCAAGTTCGTCCTGTGGACGTTCTGGAAGGAGATGTTCTTCTACCTTCCCCAGGAGGTATTCACCAGGTTCACAGGGTACACGGGCACATCTCTGTATGAGAGCTGGAGCTTGACGGTGCTGAACATCCTGTTTACGAGCCTCTGCGTCATCGTCCCGGGGGTCTGGGAACAGGACCTCAGCGCGGAGACCCTGCTCGCCGTGCCGGAGCTGTATGTGTATGGCCAGCGTGGCGAGGCTCTGAACCTCTCGCGTTATCTGGGCTGGATGATCGCTGCGGGTATCGAGGGCCTTCTCGTGTTCTACGGGTGCTGGGCTGGGTATGGATACTTTGGCCAAGCGGGAGGGATGAGGGACGGAGGGTTGTTTGCTTTTGGAGATTTGGTCTTCAGCGTGTGTATCATGTGGACGAACTGGAAGTTACTGTAAGTACATCCCGGCGGGAAAAGGGGTGATATGAACTAGGATAGAGTGACTGACTGATCGACTTGTTTTACACAGGATCATGGAGACACACTACAAGTCACCCGTCATCCTCTTCGCTTTCTTTATAACTATTGGAGGCTGGTGGGCCTGGCAGTCGTTCCTGGCCGGTTCGTACGCCCCCAAGGCAAGCCCGTACGACGTTCGAGGTAGCTTCTTCGACGCCTTCGGCAAAGACCTGGGGTGGTGGCTCACTCTCATTCTCGTCCTGTTCGCCCTCTTCGTCCTGGAGCTTGGCTTCAAGATGGCCAAGCGCACCATGACGATCTTGGGCTTGTGGCGGTGGGGCCGTGGTCGGTTCCAGCGACTTAACAGGTGGAGAAAAGTGAAGCGGGAAGACTGGATGGACGGAAACCTGGAGGACTGGGACTTGGGGCTGTGGCAGGAGATGGAGAAGGAACGGAGGGTGAGGGAGCGGTTGGCGGATATACTGGCGGAGGAGGAGAGGGGGGTCACTGGATTGGATATTGTGGAGGGTCCCTGAAAAGGCGTGTAGGGATCTTGTGCACGGATACAGTTGGAGCATTGCGAAATACCATCGGCGGCGATGTATATGTGTGCCATTTGCTTGATATATACGGAAAGCAGGCGGTTTGGAGTTGATTACTGAACAAGGAACGCATTTGGAAGGCACGGTTATGACCTCGCATCTAGACTGCAGTATTTATTGCTATCATTAAAGCTGAAAATAGGTTACTGTGTGGCCTGGTCGAGTGTGTAGGTGGTCCCAAGCGCCTGGCGCGTTCTTTGTCGCGTAACTTTCCTGAGCATTTCTGTCGTTCTCAGGTAACACCACAGACTATACTTCCCTCCACAAAGTCTCCAAAACAAAACTACCTAGGTACCTTGTGAGCTTACCTGTTTCCATCTTTACAGCCGGCTGAGCTAGATTTCCAACCAAGCAGTCAACCGACGCCTTCCTTTCTGCGAGCTTCCCCTCAAGTCTCCAGCTACGTCTCAAGTTCCCTCCTACTAATTACATTCAAGACCTCATACACTCTGTGACTTAAATCAAAGCAAGACTGTCTCGACATATTGAGAGCAATAACTCGTCCTTTGAGGTCGCCAATTCTTCCTGAAGTCGCATAAAGGGTCTGCAAAAAAACAGTTGGGTTCGTTTGTCAGTCAACACCACCTGCACTTCACAATATCCTTCTTTCCCGTTTCAATTACTTTCCCGCTCGCCCGTCCTGCAACGACACATCTACAGTGACGAACTCTGTGGAAATTCACCATAATCTGACTTCTTTACTTATAAGGCTGGCTGAATCTTTCTGACACATCCGACACTTGTATTTGGGCCGCAAACCAAGCAGCTTGACACCGTTCACTTCGAGCCTGGTCCAAGAAAATGCCTCCATTACACGGCTCAGAAAGCCATCCTATCGCATTGTTCGACGATGACGATGAGGCAGAAGTCCCCCAGCAAGTCTCCGGTGCAAGAGATATCATTCGACGAGCAATGGAGCGGGCTCGAGACGGCCGTCCCATATACCACATCGACGAAGACGAGCCTGAGGAAGACGAGGTCGAGCATGAGAATGACTTTCAAAGTCAGCAACAGGCTCGCCGCCGCCATGGCCAAAACACGGTGCAGCGAAATGCCCAGCTCCACGCAACTCATCGACTGGTTTCAACCTGGACAGCCTTCGACTTGCAGTTGAAGACCAACCAGGTGTTCGAGCTACATGAGCCTCTAGAAATCTGTCCCATGTGGAGTGGTGGAGATAACAGCACGTTATCTCCTATTGGGGCCCAGTTTGTCGAGGTCAAGTCAATCTGGGTCGGTAAGAACAATGACCATGATATCATTATCCGTGGCCTTCCCTACACGAGAACTCGCAAACTCCACGGCCGCCTGGAGTTGAAGAAGAATGAGGTCTGTCAGATCGTTGAGGTTGAGGAAGACGACGAGCGACCGGATGAAGTACAAGCTTTAGTGGAGATTCGCCCAGAGCAAATCATGAAGACTCGCAGCCTCATCAAGACCAACAAACTCTATCCCAGAGATAAAAAGCCTCGCTTTGATCCTGTCTACAATACGTGGCAAAAGATTGAGGATTTCGCTCCCCTTACCTGCCGCTGGAAGATGCGCGTGGAGTACAGGGACGCCATCAAGCGCAAGGCTGGTCAGTCGTTCGGAGGCTCTCTGATACGAATTTCCGAAAATGATGTCGAAAAGCGGAGAGATAGGGTGTCAGACAAAGAGCTTCGGGAATCTTGGCGCGGTCCCGGTGAAATTACCCTCGGGCGACCGTCCAGGCCGTACAGCTTCGGCGACATGTTCTGCGGAGCGGGCGGCGTGTCTCGAGGTGCGGTAATGGCGGGCTTAGAGGTATGTTTACATCCCCATAGATGCATTCCCATCTGCTCACTTCTGTACCAGGTCAAGATTGCGGTTGATCACTGGCCCATCGCTTGCAAGAGCTACGCGCGCAACTTTCCAGGTACCCAGATATACGAGGAAGAGATGATGAGCTTCATCAACGATAACAGCATCGGCTACCGGTCTCATTATACAGATATCCTCCATCTATCTCCACCTTGCCAGTCGTTTTCTCCTCTTGCCTACATCCGGAGAGGAAAGAACAGTGAAGCGAACGCAGATTCCCTTCTATCATGCTTCCACCTGATCAACAAGCTCCGTCCGCGACTCTTCATGCTAGAAGAGACTTACGGACTAACGCATCCGAAGCATGCTGAATTTTTCAACGCTCTGATTCATGGCTTTACTTGTCATGGATACTCTGTGCAGTGGTTGGTTCTCTACTACCTTGATAGCTAGTTTGTCATGTACTGACGCTTACATTTCGTTTCAATAGGCGAGTCGTTTCCTTCCCCGAGTATAGCTCACCCTCGAGACGCGACCGTCTTGTCATATTTGGAGCATGCCCGGGCGATAAGTTGCCTCCATGGCTCCCCCCGCCTCACGGAGCACTACCTCACCGTGGCCAGAAGCACCTGGTCACAGAGAAAGAAGCAATACGCCGCCTCCGGCCCAATACAGACCTGCACGACGTAAGGAATGCCCGCCCCGTTAACATGCCCCCGAGGGAAGGAAACGTTCCACTTCCAGAGACAATCTGCTGCGGTGGGACAAACAAGCACCAGCACTTCAGCGGAACACGCGCATATACTCTGCGGGAACTAGCTTGCCTGCAGGGCTTCCCCGTCGTACACCGCTTCGAGGGGAACACCACGGCGATTAGGAAACAAATTGGCAACGCTTTTCCTCCGTGCGTCGCAAAGGTGTTTCTCGAGCATCTTCGAAAACACCTCGAGCGTACCGATGGTATCCAGTCTGTCTCTCGTCCGCCTCAGCCGCCTCCACCGCCTCCCCCAGGGGGTTTCTCGTCTTCTTCCAGCAGCCGTCGCAGACAGACAAACAGATCAGAAATGGCGCGTGAGAGGCAGCGCGACATCAACCCGCAGCTAGGCTGCTACAACGGAGACCTTGACGATGAAGAGGCCCTCGATCTCGCACTTCAGGAGAGTAAGAAAACGGCCAATGCTGTGAGCTACCCCGCAGCACCGGGCACTCATCGCAACGTGCAGCAAGACTTTGTCGACCTCCGGGATAGCAGCGATGAAGACGAGGCCCAGGACTCCCCAGTCAGCGGGCAATTCGCACCCTTGATGGAGCGTATGAGCATCGCCTCGCCTCGCTCTTCGTCACACGGCAGGCAATCCCCCGTCGTCCGGGTCTCGCATGACCCTTCGGACCGGCACTCACGGTCACGCAGCCGTACTCTGGACTTTAGCCCCGGTCCATGTCAGAAGCGATCACTCGAAGACATGCACGACGGGGTCGAAGACCAGACTATGAACAAGGAGTCACCTGGCAAGCGTGAACGATTCGCTGAGCCTGCGGACGACAACGATGGTAACGACGGCTATGTCCATGTGAACAAGATCCCTTCCGGTCTGCTAAGGTACGGCGGTGCCCAGAACTCGTCTGATGATGACGGCGATGAGTACATCGTTCTCGGACGGCCATTGGGATCGACTGCTGCTGTTCCAAAGCGCGAGGACAACCGGCCTTCCTCTTCCGACGAGCTGGTGTTGGTTGATAGAGCGACATTCAGGGAGGCCGTCCAGAGGAAAGGGAAGTCTTGCGCCCTGTCTGGAGACGATGGTTGGACATTTTAGCCCTCTTCTTAGGGCCTTCCCTCAATTTAGGGGCCAGAGATCCCACGTGTCTTTGTGAGAAAATGTCTGTGGACACCATGACATTTGAGGTCATTTTTGTGTTTTGTTCTCGGTGTTTTTCTTTCCCCGGAGTAAGAGGATGTGGGAGTATGTAAGGCTCGATCCCCGTTGAGAATGTTTTTGGGGCTTCAGGCTTATTACGCGCTACATAGGTCGGTCTTGGCCAAGGAAGGTATAATCAATGCGTTTCGTGTGACTTCGTCCATACGTGTTTACATGCAGTAGTGGCTGACTGGATGGTCGGTCGTCAAAAAGATTGCGCGAGAAACAAAATTACGGGGCGTGGGACCTTTGACCTGGAGGGTGTGGAACCTAAAACTGTTGGTGGAACTTCTGGAGGTCGGAGGGAGAGTGCCTCTAGGCTTGTCATAAGATACGACTTTACGCCGGTCTCCTGTTCTTGGAACCAGCCATTGTTGAATTCCAGATTAGACAGAAGTTGTTGCGTGTTTCGCGACAAACAAGTCCATTTGTGTTCTGTGCAAAATACCCTGAAAATATGGTGATGAATAAAGAACCCTTGCTAAAACCCCTATTGCTAGTATGTGGGCAAGCGACAATCCGCTTCGCCCTGGCAGGCCAAAAAAAAAAAAAAAAAAAAGGGGTGGAAGAAAAGGGGGGGGGGGTGGAAAAAATGACTTCCTCAGTCAAAAAAATTCAAAAAGGAAGAATTGTGCCTCGGATACGGGGAATCGAACCCCGAGCTGGTGAGCGCTCAAGAGCTCGTAAGAGCTCAAATGAGAGTCACCGATGTTAACCATTACACCATATCCGATGGTGTGAGGCGTTGTTCCATATTTAGCAGCCATTCTAGCATACTATAAGGGAAATATGTTTTTAGTGGTATATGAGAAAGGGTAAAGGGTGTAAGAACCGGGGGCCGAGGGCCGAGCGCAGCGCTACCTAATTTAGCGTATGACGGCGCTCGATTAGCGGGGCGCCGGCTCGCTTACGGCCTTCGAGGCTAAAACACCCCCCCCCCTAACGGCGCCGTTAAGGCCGTAATATCGCAAGAGGAATATAAACAGTCGCGTTAATTTATACTACTATAGGTCGCGTTATTCTTAACGCGATAAGCTTACTTTATTACTATAGATATATAAGCGGCCGAGTAGACGTAGTCGTTAACGACCTACTTATTATTATCGCCCCGCCGCCTAACTATTACGATCGTAATCTATAGTGTTTTATTTATTTATTAATATAGCTGTTTAATATACGGAGCTATATCTTACCTAACTTAGCTAATACTTACTTTATAACGCCAACGCCGTACCTAAATAGTAATAATAGCACGCCGGCTTCGAGCTTAAAGATAACGATATCGTAAAGGTTACTCCGGCCGACTACCTGCTTTTATAAAACTTCCTTACTAACGTTTAGTTAAAGAAAAGAGCTAATAACATATATAGTAAATCGCTTAAGGCTATTACCGCTAACAGCCTATTTATTATTAAATATTACTTCTATAAATATTATTAATAGTATATAAAATCGAAAAGTAAAGGTATTAAATATAAGATAGGTAATAGCTATACCGTATACCCCGCGCACGTAGTAGTAATAAAGACGTTTAAAATAGCCGGGTAAAAGTTAATAAACGACTTAAACTTCGTAAGTAAATATAAACTACTATAAAATAAGGAGTGCTAATTAGTAAGAAGGTTTTATTTAAGTACTACGGTTTCTATAATAATAACTACGACCTAACGTACTATAATAACGCCTATTACTTTCGCAGCTTAGCTAACGTTATTAAAAGATATCTCGAACGCGGCTATAGCTTCGAAAAAAGTTAGGTAAACAGTATATAAAAAAAAGACGTCGAGTTATAGTGTAAAGTAAAATTATATAAGGCCTACGACGCGTAGCCTATTAACTTAGCCGTTTTTCGTAACTAAGAGAAATCGATTCGAGTAAAAAGGGTAGTAAAAAAGGCGACGATTAGCAATAGCTTCACGTAGTAGCGATAAGTAAAACGTTACGCTAAGTAGCAGTATTAGTAAGTTTCTTTTTTAGTAAATTTAAAAGACTAAGACTTACTATAATTAAACGCGACGATATCTTCGCGTAGTTATAAAACGAGAAACTGCCTTATATAGCTATTAACTTATATAATCGTACGGTAAAGGAAGAGAAAAAGGTATTTTACAGCTTAATGTTTATACCGCCTAAGCTAGATACTCCTATAAGCGGTACCCTTTAAAGCTACGGCCGTCTTATACTACTTAATAGCTTATATAAAACTAACCGTTTAAGCTAATACCTCTTTACTATTTAAGCTTATAATAACTACGGCTATTAAAGGCAGGGCGCCTTTTTTCTAACGTAAAGCTAATACACGTAAGTAATCGAAGATTATTTAGCTGCTATTAAATAACTAGTATTAGGCTAAGAGCTAAAATAAGTAATAAACAACGATTCTAGTACTAAACAGCAAGGCTTCCGTGATTTCTTACGCTATAATTAAGGTAAATAAGTTATCTCGCTACTCTGTTAAAAGCACTAAACAAAGGTAATAGAAAAACGTATACCTAAAAAAGCTCTTAACGTTACCTATAAATAATACTAAAAAGTAATATATAATACGGTTAACGAAAAAGAATACAGGCTATTTTACTAAAAGGCTATTAACGTCGTACCTAAAGCGTATAAGGCATAGAAGGTATACCTTTAAAAAAAGCTGTTAAATAGTAAAAACTCTAAGTAGGTATCGTAAGTAAGGTAAGTTTTACTTTTAGTATTTTACCTAGGCTTTTACTATATAACCTTTTTTATTAATATATAAGTTTTATATTAGATTTTATATACCGATTCTTCTCTAAGTATTTACGACATCGCTATTAAAAGGCTTTTACAGCTATTTAAAAAAAGATAAGGTAAAAAAGGAGATAAATAAATATACCTTATTAAAAACCGCCTAACACGCGTTTAACATATATACGCAGTAGTATAAAAAAGCCTAAAGCGTAGCGGTTAAAAAGTCTATTAAAAAGATACTAAACCTCGCCGCCTATTTTAACTACTTTACTACTATCCCTACTACTTTATAATAGCGTTAAATAGAGCAGATATAAAGGGCTAAAAGCGACGACGAGAATAGCAATACCTTCTTTTATAAGGCTAACGTTTATAAGCTTAAATACCTCTACCGATTTTAACAGCAGTAGTAGCTGTTTTATACCTATATATAGCGGAAGTATTTATATAAAGGCGAGAAGATTACTAAGGTATAGTTTAAATAGGTTTACACGCCTTTTACGTAAAGCGGCTAACTTATCTACTACTAGACTTTTAATAACCTTTTCGTCGATTACGTTTAAAATAAAATAAAGCTAGTATATAAAGAATAGAAGTAAGTAACACTACGATTCCTATACTATTAAAGTAGCTATAGACTAACAATACCTTTAAACGCTATTAGGCCTTCGCGCGTAGGTCGTAAACTAACCACGCTAAAGCGAAAGAAATCTAGTTTAAGTAAATAAAACAGCTATAAGCTACGTAATATAGTTCAGTAGAACTGTCGTAAGCTATTAGCGATTAAAGTAAGTCTTTACTATAAATTATAAAAAGCCTAAATAGCCGTTCTATATAAGAAGCTATAAATATACAGAGCCTTTTCTCGGTAGTAGTAGCGACGGCGAGGTCTGCGATAATACTTAAAGTAGTATAGTTAAACGTACTTATCGCGCTTATATAGGTAAATATAACCAGGTATAACTTTAAAGCTATTTATATAGTATTTACTAATAAATATATTTAACAGGCGATAACCTTATCTCCCTCTATAAGCCCCGCGCGATAACCTATAAAACCTCTTATACGACAACCCCCCCTTACAAATATACCTACCGTAATACCTTTACCTGTAATACCCCCTTCGCTAGCAACCTTCTAACAGCCGGCGACACTTATAATATACAACTAGTTATAGCTAAGTATACCTGCTTCTTCTATAAAAAGTTTACATATAATATCAGGCGGCAGGTCCTCGTAAGCGAGCTCTATAGTTTACGCTAAACAGACGCTATATACCGCTACGGTAGCGTTTACAATACTAAAAAGAGCACGGCTAAAGGTTATAACGGCGCTTACGATAGCTTTATTTACTACGCCGTAAAGGGTTAATATTATACTACAGTAGTATACATAAAAAATCCCTAATACCTTTAATAAGTCTACTACGTATTATTTTACTAGCTAATAGTCTTACAGCTATTATAGCATTTCCTTTAGCCCGCCCGTCTTAAGTAGGTACAGCGGCGGTAGCCTAGCTAGCACTCTATTAAAAGGAACGATTCTAAGGCTAACATATAGACTTTATATATAGAACGCACCTATAGGCGATAACACTATATACGGTATTTCTACCGAGATAGAGATAGCGATAAAAGGCCTGCTTTAATAGCTATTATTATAACCAGGCGCGTTTAAGTGTAACGGAAATATAGGCCGTAAACACGGTTATATATAAGTCTTAGTAGCACCCTGCTAGTCTAAGACTTAGCTAACACGATTCCAGATTAGGTTAGCAGTTAATACTTTCTCAAATACCGTTTTTGGTAGGTCCGGCTGACTCGAACAACATACCACAGTAGTGTTGCAAATCCAGTCCTCTTTTCTACACTGCAGCCACTCACAATGTCACAACACGTCTTCGGTCCCTACTACTCCCCAAAAATATATGTCTGTCTTATACTGGTCTTGGTCATTGTGAACAACATGGGACACAATGCACCGTTGAAAATTCCCGTGACTGTGTTCTTGCTCCGTCTCAACATTTGAATTGCTCGTAATCCTGGCAACCTCCGCTCCGGGCCTTACATGCCTAGGCATCTGAATCGATACCGGGTTTCGGGAGGTTGATGTCCAGTACGCGAGCAACTGCGGCGTCATCCATCTTCCCGTGAGACTGGAAGCTTGTGTGGGTCGGGAGCATGCCTGAGGGTGTTGCTGTTTTGGCGGTGACTGCGCAGTTGGTCCTTTTCCCCCAGGTATTTGGGGAAAACGGAAGGATATTGGTACTTATTCATGGCGGGACTGCGCAGGTGGTTGATGGCAGGCATGTGTTTCAATCCATCAATACGTAGCTGGCTAAATAGAATTTCCCTAATTATATGCATACCTGAGAAGTTGTTACTGAGAAGTTATTACCTGGAACCTTGGGGATCATCTTTGATAGGTCTTCTCATCACTTGTGGTTCCGCATTCTGACTCCTAGCATCCGCGTAAACTCCAAGGACGACATCTTGAAAGAACCGTGACGACAAGGAGGACCATTATCACGGGAAGCGTCCCTGCCCCAATGACGCCTGCATCCAGTTGAAGTTGGTGTTGGTACCGAAATAATTTGCAAGTAGTGCTGGCTGCGGACCCGGACCTTGAAACTCGGCATGTCATCGTAGAAATGTGTTTCCTGCGATGGATTATCCTTGTAATTTACATCGAAATACACCATCTCGTCAGAAACGAATTCGCCCGCGAGATATAAAAGCCCAAGTGATAGTTTTTATGACTGGAAGGGCTGCCAAAAACAGTAGGCTTTATCATTTCTTTCGTTTGATAACTTCATTTGCTTTTTTAAGGTTTTTGTTCCACGGGAAAACTACATGTCTTGGTTAGCTGGAAGGCGATCTGCCAGGAGAAATAAGATCGTGGCTCTCCCGACGCCCAATCTTAAGTTGACTTTGCTTTCAATGTTCTAAAGATCAGTCTATCTGCCAGTATATATCTATAACATTCAAAGCTCATTTTATCTTGAATTTCCTCTCCTAGTTTCTGCTAGTCCCCTAGTTGGCTGATGAGTCCGATCGGTTGGTTCATAGAGATCATAGTTCGAAGTGAAAACATCCGAGGCATGTGTAGATCTTCTGGTAACTCATGCTGGAGTCTCTGCTGTACTACACATAAGAACACGTTATCTGACTCTCTCTATGTATAGTTGAGAAGCTCTCCAACAATTAACCAAAATTCTCTAGTACCTAAGTATAAATCGTTTGAAGACTTCTATCCCAATCCTCGATCGCGGCGAGGCTCCTACCGACAGTGGAAGAAAAAGCGACAAGGTTCAAAGGGAGGCCACTCAGTACAAGGTTTTACCTCCGAAATATACGCAAGAATACGCAAAAAATTGACCAGAATGCATGGAATCCGGACGTGTTCACTCAGATCAGTACCTATAATTGTCTTCTGCGGTATGCCGCCGAGGAGGCATTACTGCAGAAAGCGTTCCACAGCGTTATCAACAGTCATATTTGAACATACTAAGGCTGTCCAGACCTTCAAATTCTCCATTCCAGGTTATATCTAGACCCCTGCCAGGTTGATAAATGTTTTTCTCGACTGTACTGGCAGGTTGTCAATATGTACCACTTCTCGCATCTTTATGGGAAAATACTTTGTGGTTCCATTCGTGGGGCTTTACAGCTGTGTATTCTCCATAGAAGCTATGAGGAACAGTACATACATGATAAGAGGACCCTTGTCGGAAGTAACGAGACAACGATTTGTTAGCCCGGAAGAGGTGTAGTTCCGGGACCCCTAAAGGACACTCAAAGCGGGCCTGTTGCCCTGGAATACGAGAACACGAACCACCAATAGAGGCCCAGACCCTCGTATCGTGCGTGCATGGGACCTGGGGATATGGCGCTACTCGGTAAAACCTTAAGTGGTTATAATACGCGACGGACAAACGTCCCCGGTATATATGTATTCTAGATTCCGATAAGCCTTTCGGGGGCTGAATTTTCGATCCGAGGCCCGGCTTGTACCTGAGGATCATTACCGACGTCGAACCTCAAAGCTTAAACCAACACCAATAGGCATGCAGCTACTTGTTAGTGTAAATTAAACATCGACAACACTAAAATACCCTTAAAATAAAGGTTGAGGCAGCGAGGCTCGGCGGACTAGTGTAACGGGCGCAGCCTTGGTTCCCGAGCGCCCATGTCGACTACCTGTCTTTTTCTTCGCCCAATATACCTTCGTGCTTCTGCTCCTCGGAATCATGCCATAAACGCCCTTAGTGGCTTACCTTCGCATAGCTGACCCTCTCACGAAAGCATGTTTCCACGCTGACAAAAATCAGTAAGCACCGACGTTAAGCCCGACCGAGCCAGATTGCGAGGGGTTTAGATAGGAACCTTGGAAACAGGCCACCCTCACCTCCAGGTATTCAGTACCCTTATCATTTGGGGGCGGTGCAGACCTCGGAAATAACCGTCTGCTCCTCGTCTGCACCTGCGACAAGATATACACCAAATGCCAGTAGTCTACACCATCTGAATATTGTGGGGACCGCAATCCTTCAGCACACTGACTCGCTGGTGTTGTCTTCACTTGTGGCCATGGTACTCGGTGAGGTCATCATCCTCCCCATAAATGCCATCTCAACTGACGCTGGGGTTCTTTTTTCTCAAATTGTTCTTCTCAGTCATGGTCGCGTCACAACCACAAGCACACGACCCCGGGCAGGATTATGCAGGGTGATACCCAAGAGGGGGGGGGGGGATGTAGGGTGATGTGAATCAACATGTACTTAGTATGCAATGCAGAACCAAAGGACCGTAGCCAAGGTGGTATGCATTGTACTGTTCTGGCGACAATTTGCGAGCCGAAATGGGTTCTGAACGCCACAGTCAGCAACAAGTTCTCAAGTGAGCGGTGCCCAGGGCAAGCGCGCCGTCTTACCGTTACATTCCACCATAAGACAGAGACTTCACATCCATCATAAGCGTAACGTAACAAATATAATAGCGACTCGTGGATGGATTGGGAACGGGGTGAGGCCGATGGGAGCCTAAAACCAAGAGCCCCATCCTCTTCCTCCCCCCCGTTTCCCCCAGAATCACTGAATCCTCATGGCATTTTTTTCCCAAGCAGCATATCCATTTTTACGGCAGCATATCCACCTGCACCCCTAAATACCGCGACTTAGGATTTGTCCTGCCATGAACCCGCCAGCAAGGCAGCCTTATTTTCCTCTCTTCCATTGGCTTACTATTCTTACTTTGTTATTCCCAGGTGGACCATAGCTGGTCTCCCTCCAGCTTCGCCATGGCCTCACAATGACTTTATATGTGTTGTGTTACCCTCCCCAAGTCCACTGTGTATACCATCTTGCTTAGTACCTCAAACGCTGCAAGAACTGCTACTACCTCCTTCGACTTCACCCGCGGTGATTGATAAACACAAGCGAATATGGGTCCCCACGGCGCAATGCAGCCCTCCAAAGGCCAATCGTTAAACAACTTCTCCAACAACACCACACCAGGCTCATCCTCATCCTCACAACGGAGCTCAGTAAACAGCGACCAGAAGCTCCTACCAGAAGCAGGAGCCTCACGCTTCTCCCGACTAAGCCCGAGGACATGGTCCCGCAAGGCGAGACTCATCATATTCGCGGCCTTCACACTAGCCATTGTGGCCCTCATTCCATGTGAGTAAACTCCCTTTCTTCAATGATCTTTCAAGAATATTGTCCTAACTGACGCTTCAGCACCAGCCCTTGCTGTCCCTCTCGCCCTTGAAACACACCAGGGCGACTCCCAGAGCAACAACGACAACAACCAGACCAGCCACGGCAATACCGAGCAACTACCCGCCGACGGCAGCACGACCGCCCTCCGCATGATGGCGCTGGGCGCCTCCATAACCTTCGGCTTGCGCTCGACCGACGGCAACGGCTACCGCAACGACCTCCTGGGCCTCCTGAACCAGGGCGGCAACTCGAACGTGACCTACGTCGGCACCCGGAACAGCGGCAACATGTCCGAGAACGCAGTGGAGGGGTGGCCGGGCGACAGGATCGACATGCTGCTGCCCAAGGCGCGGGACGCGGTCGCCCGGTACCTGCCCAACGTGATCCTCGTCAACGTCGGCACCAACGACTGCGTGCAGGACTTCGACATCAACTCGACGACGCAGGCGTCGCCCGTGGAGCCGGACCTCACGAGCGACCCGGCCGGCAACATCGGGTCGCGCATGCGGGTGCTGGTGGAGGGCCTGCTGGAGTGGAGCCCCAACACGACGGTGGTCGTGTCCACGCTCATCGACAACCTCTTCGACACGACGCAGGCCCGGATTGACGACGCGAACGAGCAGTTCCGGGCCGTGGCGCTGGACCTGCAGTCACAGGGGAAGAGCGTGGTCCTCGCTGAGATGACGGCCGAGGCGGGAGGGCCGGACAAGAACATGATGGCCGATGAGACGCATCCTACTGACGCTGGGTATGCGCTCATGGCGAATAGATGGTACGCGGCACTGGTGGAGGCTGGCCAGAAGGGCCTTCTCGTTCAGCCGCAGTGATTTCTTTTGTTTATTGACCTTCCACGGATGGTCTAGTCGGGTTCCCTTAAGTCTAGCGAGGAGTTGTGTTGTGGTTGTTGCTGAAGATCTCGGCCCATGGATACCCTCAGTTGCAATGTGCATAAGAACGTACTGAAGTACTGGACTAGGTCCATAGCGATTCTTTTTTGATTATTATTTCATTTCGCAATACACTTGCAAAGGCTTCTTTGGTGTCTTCTTCTTTTTGTCCCTTCCTTTCTTGAGCTGAATTGATGAGCTCCGACATGATAAATCTTTGTTGTGTTGGACGACGAAGGCGGCAGGTCGTTGTCCAACAAGGTCAAGATTCGGTCGAACATCCGTGCAGAAGGGCGCCAAGTCCGCTAAGCCGGGACGTTCCAGTGCGTCGGTGCCAGTGTCGTGTCAGTGCAACTGCATTTCGGTAGAGGAACCAAAACAAGCCAGCGAGACATTCATGGGCTCGGTGACTGGCTGCTCAGCTTGGCAAAAACTGGGTTCCTGCGTGAGGGATTGTGGCAATTAATCACCAAAGGCATGATTCGCACTGGACACGCCTACTTTCAAGTAGTATAGGTAGGCTGAACGACGCCATTGATGCCTTTATAGCATGACACCAGCTTCTGCTTGTCGGGACATGCAGTCATCATTCGTATGCAATCGAGGCTGAGATATTGTACAATCCCGGGGGTTGTGGGGGGGGGGGGGTTTCCAGAATTGGCTGAATACACAACCCGGATGAGGACAGAAGGCCGCCAACCAGTCGATATACAGCGCTCATGAACCCCGTCGTATCGGGCGAGGTATGCTGATTCATCTGGGTTTCCCCTCGGGTACAGCGTCCTGAGACCCGAAAACAAGTTTGTAATGTTCCTCCAGCCTTTCACACATTCTGTCACGTCCCTTCCACTCCCTTACGTCATTTTGCAGCTCACACCCCGTCTGGACGACCAAGTCCCAGATAGCCCGCTCGACGTCGAACCCAAACCGGGTCAGCGACTCCTCTTTTGACCCGAGCAGCCGCAACCTCGTCAGCCCATCCACGGAGAGCAGGTCGCCCTCGTCAACCAGGTGGCCCGCGTTCATCTTGGGCGTGTTGCTGTGCAGGAATACCGGGCGGGTGGACGAGACCGATCGGTGTTCCATGTCATCGGACGGAAGGTGCTGTACCAATGCTGTGCCCTTTTCTGTCCGCCCATCGTACCGGCCCAGTAATGCCGCCGGCGTCTGGACGCGATAATAGGTGGCATTGAGGGCCAGCGTGGCGGCAAAGAAGGTTTCCTTGTCGCCTTGCCCCAGAGCGCCTTGTGAGTGAAGAGGGTAGTAGTAATCCGGGCCAAACATGTTGTAATACGTTGAGAGCAGAAGCGGGGCGAGGTGCGTAGACTTGTTGACGGCCAGCTGGCCCGTTTCGCTAGCTGTTGCGGGAAGGCCTTTTGGGAATTCTGACTTTCCTGCTACTGTCCAGAACTTCGGACTTTCCGTTGCACGCCAGAAATCCGGCCATATGACCATGCCTTTCGATTTGTACGGTTCGGTATCGAAGATATTGGTGAGTGGGTCGAGGAGGGGGATGCTGTCGCTATCGAGGAGTAGCGCGTCTTGGAAGGATGATAGGAGCAGTGCCAGCGATTTGAGTTGATAGTGCGTGACCTTTAAGTCGGCGTGATCTTTCTGGCCCACCTTGACGATGCTCTTGTCCAGTATGTGTGAGAGTACCACGCATTTCGCGTTCAACTTTTTCAGGTACTCCTCGCACACTTTTTTTTCGTACTCGTCATCATCAGGCACAAATACCTCGACGGGTAGAGTGCTTCCAGTCCGTCGGAGCATGTGGATGCCGATAATGGCAGGGCCAAAATACTCCCCTCCGCCAACCATCACAACCCCTTTTCCCTTGAATATGTCCAGGCCGTTCCATCGCCGCTCTGGTTGTCCTCTAGTAGTGCTGTTCCCTAGCTCCTCTTCCAGTCCCCCGACGAACTGTTGGTGTAGACGGCGCAGGGCGTCAATGTCGTCATCCGAGTTGCGAACGTGGTCGTGATGTGGTTCTCGTGTTTTTTGCCCATCCTTCGGTCTTTGTGTCTGCGCATGGCCCGTAAGGGTTATTTTTGGTGTCGTCGGCCGTGCGCCGTATATATCACGACTCCACTTTGCCCAGAAAGTCTCGACGTCTTTTATCTTCTCAACCTCCGTGCCTGCTACTGCGTGACCATTTGTGCTCGATCCACCTGGTGGTGGCATGAATGGCTGTACATCAACCTTCTTGCCATCCGAGTCCGTAAATGCGAAAGTACTCGACTTGGAGCCCGAGTCGGTATTTCCTGGCCCGTCTGTCTTGTCTTCGACAGCCGCGGCGATGGCAGCCTTCTTCTCCTCTTCGGTTTTCACAAAGGGCAGGATGACCTGAGGCAATTGGCGGTTTTTGGGCGGGTTGGCGTCTTGCCCGGGTGGGAGGAACTCGGAATGGACATCTGCGATGGCATCCTCGATGGTGGCCTCGACGTTCTGGCGGTATCGTATCAAGACGATAATCAAGCCGAGTAGGGCGACGATAGTGAACAGCCGCCTTGTGATCCGCATTTTGGGGAGGGGAGGAGGGGTATGCGGGCTTTCGCTCAAGCACTATCTATCTCTGCGGCATGGCTGTCTTGGTCGGCTGAGTAAGTAGATGGTAGATCCAAGGCAAGAAGGAGGCGGATAGCTTGGCCTTGGTGTAACGTGAAGTAAACAAAGCTTCTTCAATTTGTCTATCGTGGATCAATAGGTTGAGGGTTCACATAACTGTGGGGGAACGCGTGCATGCGGTGTGGGTAAATGTATGGCGCCTTCGTTCAGGTGCAGGACGATGTTCAGGGCACCCCTGTTCCGGTCGAGTTCCTGTCAGCCTGTGTCAGGGGCTGAGTTGTCGCAGCCATCCCGGTCGTTGAATTACCCAGGTACGGCAGTCAGAAGCAATTAAGATTGAGGTGATTGAACGTGTGTTGGGACACAATGGATTTGATGG
Source organism: Cytospora piceicola (assembly GCA_023375675.1). Taxonomy (NCBI): domain Eukaryota; kingdom Fungi; phylum Ascomycota; class Sordariomycetes; order Diaporthales; family Cytosporaceae; genus Cytospora; species Cytospora piceicola. The sequence continues at coordinate 1,581,695 of JALQBC010000001.1, read as the reverse complement.
GGGCTTCAACAAGATACTTAGACGAGTAAAGAATCGAGATCAACGGGAAAAACAGACTTGGAAGTCACGGGAGTGTCTCGGCCTCTGCCGTGGGCACCAGTAACTGGAAGCACCTTCTCTCACCTTTATTTACTTTACTACCTATGTACCCCTAACCCTCGCAGGAAGCCCACAGTTCCCGCACTTGGACTAGCGCAGGGTCCAGGGTTCAGTGGACACTGACAGACAATACATAGAGGGGCCGACCGTTGTGACTTGTGGGCGCCTTTTGACGTCACAGATGCTAACGTCAGGACCTATGGATCTCGGTGGCTTGACAGCTCCCTTTACTGGGTACACAGGATTCATCACCTACATAAACGCACTCAGACGACCGACCAAACGACAACACTAATACCAAAGTGCCATGGGATGGAACAAAGCTAGGATCAGATATATATCCACAAAGATTCACCGAAGAAAAATCTAAATCAAAAACCAAAGCTTGCGGCATGTTCTTATTGTGGGCTCTCCCTCATGCGTGACAGATATTGTGGGCGCCGGACCGCCGCTAACAGGTAATATTAATAGGCACTACATACTGGGTAAGGTACCTAGGTACATCCATCCTCCTGATGTAACAGTATAAGTACTTGTGTACTGAGTGTACCTGCGTAAGTCCGTAGTTCGTCCGGGCAGGACCGCAAGCATGACCTCATAATACGCAACACCACTTCAGCTCCCTGTTTTGCTTTGACGATATCATAATAAAATGGCTGCCCATGGTATTGCACCTTCAAAATCTGTGCCTGTAGTTGCTGCTTCAACTGACCAGAAGGTTTCACATCATTGCTCTTCTCTATATTTGCTACAATAATCAGTAGTGCCGTACTTGTGCATCTCGAACCACCACCCTGATATGGTCGGCAGACGAACTCTCAACGCCTTTGGGGATAGCAGCGTCAAGGGCAAGAAGGATGCGAATCCGTATAGATCGAGACCGGCAGCCCTTCGGTTTCAGGATGCCAGCAACAAGGCACTGGAGGACGAGAGACGGAATCAGCTCAAACACAAACTTATAGATACCGTCAAGGCCGATCAACTGGAGAAGTACCGAAAGAGCGATGACGAGGTATATTGTCCCTTCTATTCTTCAGCTACTGGTGACTTCTCCCTACCATTCGTGTGCTCGATACTAATTCATATCTTCCAGATCAACGGTCTGCAGAACAAAAACGTACAAAAGTTCTACCATGCCCAGAATGAAGCGCTCAATGACTGGCTAGAGATCGATTCGGTCGTCCGCTATGTAGCCGACGATATCTTCGAGTCCTTTGATCCTGACAGAGATCATGACGGTATACTCGAGCACGGCGGTACGTTGCAGGCTCAGGGCGAGGATATCGAAGCGTTCCTGCCGATGGAGGAGCGTGAAAGCCGGAGAAAGTCTGGAAGGTCAGCCAAGAGGGCCATTAATGTTCGCCAATCTCAAAATTCTATTCAAATTCCATTCCATACCTTCAAACTTATTACTTTGCGTACTGACCATTATCCAGATCAACGTCATAGCCAATGTTCTGTTGCTGGCTGCGAAGGTCACCGCATGCTTCTTCTCCTCCTCCCTTTCTCTGATCGCCTCCACAGTCGACTCTGCTCTGGATCTGCTCTGTACCCTTATCATCTGGTCCACCAACCGTTTGGTCCAATGGCGACTTCGATCACTCCAGCGACGCTTCCCTGTCGGCCGCCGCCGTCTCGAGCCATTGGGCATCTTGGTCTTCTCAATCTTCATGATCATATCTTTCGCACAGATTTTGCAGGAATCCATTGGAAAACTCGCCCCTTCTGGTGATCATACCACTGTCGACCTGGGAATACTGGCCATAGCCGCCATGGTCGCGACGATCGTAGTCAAGGGCACCATCTGGTTCGGCTGCATCCGCGTCAAGACGACACAGGTGCAGGCACTAGCACAGGATTGTAAGACAGATGTCTACTTCAACACGCTGTCGCTGCTATTTCCCCTCATCGGCAAGGCGCTTGATGTCTGGTGGCTGGATCCCACCGGTGCTGCCATCTTGTCCGTAATCATAATCTGGGACTGGGCCGGTACGGCATTTGAGAATGTCACGCGACTGAGTGGCTCAATGGTCGACGACCGGCTCTTCCGGAAGGTCATTTTCCTGATGTGGCGCTTCTCTCCCATCGTGGAGGGATTCAAGAGCATAAAGGCGTATCATGCTGGAGATGGCGTCTGGGTTGAGGTTGACATACTGCTGGATCCCTATACGCCGCTTATGAAGTCGCACGATATATCCGAGACGCTGCAGTACTGTCTCGAGGGCCTGCCCGAGGTCGACCGAGCTTTTGTCAGCACCGATTACACGGATTCGGGTCCAAGTGGTCACAGCTCCAACATCAACTGAGGGAGTGTTGGGGGTGTTCAGATGTGTTACTGAGCCTTGCACCATGTGATTAATACTGATTTCGGATCTCAAGGTGTTCCAAGGTTGCTGGGCGTTATGCGGTTTGTGTTCAGGATAAACCGGCTTATAGAACATCAACAGGGGCTGGCAGGATCCATCATTCGTTTTCAGCATTATGTTCAAGGTCTACATTGCAGCTCAAGGTTCAGCTGGACAAATCGAACTATGGGTTATAAAAGCTCACATCCCTGTATGTCACCACGGGAGGAGTATTGATCTTATCAGCCTAATGATATTTATCATTAATCGAAACGCAATAATCATGGTATGAGATATGTACTTTGAGAACGTCCAGTCCGAAAGGCATGTTTTGTAAAAACAGATGATATACAAAAAGAAAGAAGCGAGGGAGAGATGGAAGAACATAAGTCATCAGCCAAATATCACCACAGCCCGGAGCACGTAAGCCTTACTCATCGACTAGTAGTGTACTCAGATACCAGAGTCGTCTTGCAGGTAAACCTTATTAAACGAATCCCAAGCAGTACATGTACTCTCTATCGCTGTCAGAGCCGCCGAATGTATATGAGCAGAAATTAGATGCTCGCCCTCCACGAACTCCAGTGAGAGCCCCTCGGACGCGTGCCCTACAGGAACAAAAACATCGTCAGTCATAAATGAGATGCAGACTGTCATGAGGAGGGTTCCAGAGACACGTACAGGCAATGTGGCAGTGGGTCAACCAGGTCCCAGGGTTGTCCAGCTTGAAAGCGATCGCGAGATAGCCGTTTCCAGGAAGGGAGGCAACGTCACGACGAGGAGGGTTGCTCGTGGTGAAATTAGGTTGGGCTGCGTCGAATATCCCCGTGCCTTGTGCCACAACCCAAAAGTCGTGCCCGTGGAGATGGATGGGGTGGAAAACGCCAAAACCTGTTGCGTCTTGGATCACGAGCAAAGCCCATTCATCGGTGATATTTGCGGCGTGTTTCTGAGAAAAAGGAGGTTAGGACCTGAAAGCAAGTATTAGAGTCGTGAAAGAGAAGGTCTACTCACATCGACAGCTACCATGTTATACTCTGTCGGGAAGACATCGGTTCCCTCAAGAACACCCTTCAGAGTTGGGCTACTCCAGTCTATCAGGAGACTGCTGTCATTCAGCGTCCACTTGAAGTAACTATCAAAGCTGAAGCTGAGCTCCTCGTCCTCAGTGTTGGTCATCTGGCCCACATCCAGAGCCAAGTGCGGCACAAGGCTCTCATACGGCTCGTCCCCACACGTAGCCATCGTGGTGACCGAGCTTGTGGAAGTCGGGTCCGCTGTACTGCTGTTATCGTACCGGATGATACCAGTTATGTCGTCCGGGTTGAGGATCGTTGAACAAGCCGAGATCCAGCCACCTCGTAGCCAGTAATCACCCGCCGCGGCATTGGCCTCGACAATGACATCGTACCGCTGGCCCATCGAGACGAGGACACTGTCCGTGGTGTAGGGTACGATGGGCACGAGGTCATTACCGATGACAGTCAAGGAGTGCCCGTCGATACTGAACTGGAAGTGCCCCTCGACAGCAGCATTGACGAGGCGGATGAGATACTTCTTTCCGGACTCAAACACAGTCTCATACTTGGCCCCGACGAGACCCGTGCAGCCGACGTCAGCGTCAGTGCATTCGTACGTGTTGGTGCCGTTGATGAGGCCCCCCTCCAGCGTGGGAGCCGCACCCTGCTTCGCCGAGTCCCACAGCGTGAAGATTGACGTGTGGCTCCAGTCGGACAGGAACAGCTCGCCGAGGTCCTCGTCGTAGTCGGCCGTGGCGGGCCCGTTGAGGACCAGGGGGCCGAAGAGGCCCTCGCCGTACTGCAGGCTGAAGTGGGAGTGGTACCAGGAGCTGCCGTACTGCGTCACCTGGAAGGAGTAGGTGAGCGACTCCCCCGGGGCGATGGGACACTGGGTGATTCCGGGGACGCCATCCATCTGGACGGTTCCAAGCTGCCGCAGGCCGTGCCAGTGGATGGAGGTGCCGTTATCCACCAGGTTGTTGGTTACGTGGATGACGAGGTTGTCTCCCCAGTCGGCCTGAGTATTACTCGCGTGAGCAACTATTGCGTGTGATTTAGCCGGTGGTTTGGTACACTTACAGTGATCACGGGCCCGGGGACGGTGCCGTTGAACGTCATACACGTTGTGGGATAGCCGTCGGGAGCACAATCGCCTTGTTCAACTGACAGCCAGTACTCCCTGGTAACGTTCGTCGTCGGTGTCTCCTCATAATAGTTGGTGTCAATGCTGTAGGCGCCCCAACAGCTGCGAGAGGTAGCAGTGTTCTCGCAGCTGGACTGCCTGGGTTCCAGGTTGGAGGCAGCATCTCGAAGTGAGGGAAGCGTGAGTGCTATGGCGCTTGAGACAAGGAGGAATGAAGTGAGTAGTCTTTTCATCGTGGAATAGTGCAAGGGACAGTTTAAAACGATGGGTTGTTGTCTCGACTTCTCAAGACTGTATAGAAGGGCTTGGGGCTGATGGGTCTCCTGGAATGATGCTCAACGATACGATGCTCCATCCTGACCTTTATAGATTTTCAAGAGCTGGATATCATCTCCCTCATCACGGGCCCGAAGCAATGTAGAGTAACGAAGGCACAGCGCAGCAGCTTCCTTCGAGTCATCGCGGCGACGACGTTGGCGGCCCATGGCTCATGGCATCCACACCAGCCGCCAGAGGATGCATCGCTATCATCGTATCAGTGTTGCAATTCATCAATGGTGCGGTCTGGTTCGCTCTTTCGGTAGTCCCTCATGCAATATCACATCCTCCATAACCATCCCAACGCTCAAACCAGCACCTGTGCAATTTCCAATATGCCCGGTTCCATCAGCAGGTGCGGCGATACGCGTCTGGACCTATAAACAACGTACTGGGTGGCACTAGCCACTCTGTCATGCACTCCTTTACTCAAACATCTGACAGGCCTTAGAGATAAGGAAGACGCGGCCTGCTTCGCTTCTGGCGGTCGAGGGTGTTGGCGTTGGAATGGCAACATGGCTCGCGTGAAAGGCGCCCGAGAATGAGACCAATGTGGTATCTCCATGGGTAGAGATGCCAGGACTCATCAGCATGACTGTGCTGCACATGGTGATATTGTTTTGCTCAGCCGGTAGGCACACATATTGCCCCGTTGCGCCATGTCCTGCGCCCCTCGTTGCACGCATGGGGGTGAACCCTCGGTCTGATCTAGAACCCGACGGTTAAGAACGAATATCAGGGTCCCTTCTTGCATGGAACCCCCTTGCCATGTAACGAGATCTCACTCCGTACAGTGGATTGGTAAAGATAGAATAAGCTTGAACGTTGCAGACTGTTGAGCAAGTATTCCATAACATACGTGCCTGCGTCGGGAGTGAGGCTCTGCCTCGCCAATCAGGTCAGCATATTTGATCTTGCTTCTTGGGCATAGACCCGGTAATGATACATAGGCTCGGATCCGAGGGGAACGTATGTGGATCTAGCATGCACTATGACTCTGAACTTGGTCTCCCCGGCCCCCTTCTGTGTAGTCGAGACGCAACTTCATAATTGTGTGCTGTTGTGACTACTCACTGGTTCACTGGCCGGCGTTGAACCTACACGGCGGTATTACCCTTGCTTGTATTTCCCAATATGTGCCGTGCATCCGAGCTAGTACATGCGACAATTTTGATCATATACAATGTACATCGGCGGTCTACTCTGTAGCTGCGTTGCCACCCATCAAGTCGTCACACAGATCCACCACAACAAGACATTTGTGAGAATACGTTATTTCGGGATAGTCATGTCATGTGGGCCTCCTTTGATTTGTTCAGAGACTCGACAAGCTCGTAATCAGGAACTTAATACACATTCAGGTGACCAGAACCAAATATCTCCAGGAACAGTGTGATATGATTTGGGGCGCAGGCATAAACACCAGTTTACCAATCCTCATACACCTCAGGGTCTTGAAGTAGACCTAGATATATTATCTCCGAGTCAAAACAGAGAGAGAACTTTCTGATAATGAAGTATGCTCAATTCGTGAATTGTGGGTACTTTAATCGATCAATACGACGAGCAACGTCGAAAACCCCAACCGTTGCTTTTCCTTCCGATAGCCTCGGCCGATATTATAGAAGCCAAAGGCCATTTAAAGTGATTGGTCATAAAATCCAGAGCTCATATCGCGGAAGAAGGAAGTGCATAGGACTATTGACAAGCTTGTTTCGAAGAGTGTGCCAGTGGTGTTGATGATGTGTAGTATGGCACATGCAGACTTGACAGTACGTATGTATGTGTGTATGTACTTATATATGTAAGTGGCTCATTGGCTACCTACTTAAGTAGGTATTTATTGGCGCCACAGCCGATGTTCCCTCTCCAAGCGGTTGCAATCTACATCACAATAGCCACCTGTCAAACGTATCAAGATCAAAGCCAGGCGCGGCCCGATAGCAACTTGGGACCAAACAACTTGCCCTATCGGCGTTTATTCGTACCATCAAGGCGGGTAGTGTGGCTTCGAGCTTACGCGTCCCCATGCATAGTTCCTCTGAGCCGCCAGGGTACATATGCATACTGTCCAATTCATCATAGCTCGAGACAATGTGGGTGGTACTAGTAAGACTCAAAATTCCAGATGACTTGTGTATGATGGTAGCTTGCCAGATTTGCTTCCTCGACCGCTGCCTTGCCTTCTAGACACCTTCTCTGGCCGTGTATACAGTACTAAAGTGCCTAAGTAGTTGCCCTTTATCACCCATCATTCCTGAAGCCTACCTAGTCCCTGAGTTCTCGGAATCTCCAAAGACGGCATCTATCCACATTAGATGAGATCTAGAGTTAGCTGTGGCCGGGGTTTGCGAACTTCAGTCGCCAGACTGGTCCTCTTGAGGCTTCTTGATTCTCATCCTGATTAAGACTGAGGAGGTTGCAACAGTGGTCTGCAAGGTTTCAATTCTGGAACTTTACCCTTGTGAAATGATGTTATGGTCGAGCTCTTCCTAGGTTCCCAGGGTTGTGATGCAGGGCTGTTCGGCAAAGTTGCCGCGATGGACCGCCGATGGTGTACTGATGGGACCTTGCGCGGATGGCTGTCAGGGATCAATCTAGTATCAGACACCGAGCAATTACCCAGTACAAGATATAGGTCGCGCCAGGAACAGGATGTGGTGGGGCATGGGGTGTAACACTGCATCTGCCTTACGTACGTCCGTTTCTTTCCCTAGCACTACCCTAGAGTAGGTACAGTTGTTTACGGATACCAGCATGATGACAACAGAAAATATCTATTCAGTCACCGGAAGATTTTCTTTTGCTTGACCAAGGCCGCCTTGAAAGGAGTGATCTGCGAGTATATGTAACAATTAGCAGATAAATCCCCAGCTTTAAAGCACGGTCGGATGCCCACCACTTCGGCAGAGACAGAGGATAGGCACTATCCATATATCGGTTGGACATGCCCCGATCAGCCTCAAAGTCACATGTAGTACATTTGGGGGCCCGTCATCAACTGCGGATTCTGCCGGCCGCCACAGATATGTGCGTCTTGTTTGCATATATGGGGTTGCAATAGATGCCAAAGGGTGTGGCATGGCGTATGACCTTCTAGCAAGGTTAGCCAAGGTACAAGCAGTGAAAACGGGTTGGCGATGAAGATCATCATGCATCTATTCGTGTATGCAAGCAGTCGCTGGGTGCTTCATGCAAGTGGCATTGGGGCCCCAATCTTCTTCATCCGAAGACCGAATCCCCATGGACCCCCCACACGTGGCTATTTGTAGCACATCAACAGTCTCAGGAGTTAGGAATGAAGAATACCTCGATACATATGGATCTCCGGATGTCGCAAGGTTTTTTCGGGGATCTACCCTAGGGTAGGGTATCTATGTAATTGGATACCCTAAGATTTGAGGAAGGGGTGTCGGATAAAGGGAATGGTCGTATGCTAAAACATAGCCTCAGACATATAATTAGACAAGGAACCTCAAGCTGCAGTTGTCATCACAATCAATAGGATGGATCACAGACTCCACTCCGTTTGGCCCGGGGAATTTATCCATCGGCTTGAAAACCCCGACGGTGTTCGAGGTCACTCGGTATTGTACTTTTATCTATTCTATGCATTTGGCTCGGGCGACAGGTCCATTCCGAATCCGAAATCCCGTGCCGGTGTTTCGGGACTTTATTCCGCCCACATTTCCGCACCTAAGTAGCTTCATATAGCATCTGAATACTTGTCATAGGTTCTGTCTGATCTAATAATTGACAGTTGAGGGAATGATGCAACAATAGCCCGTCATCATGTCACAGCACATGTGACATAGCTACCCTAAGGTATCTACAATATCTATGAAGTTTCATATGTTCAGCGTATTTGATAACGAGAGAGAGGTCCCGCAACCAAGAGTTTTCTTGAGGTACTCTACATATGTATAAACTCTTGACTTGTTCCTGATAAGATACCCAATCCATAATTATAACGCATATCTGGGTGTGATATAAACAAGTATACACCTTACACCCCAGTCCGGATATTATGTGGTCGCTCAAGCCTTTTTCCAGAAACATTGAATTTTACCCAACAAGATCCCGTGCTTGCCCCCTGATTCCAGTCGCACATGCGAAATCCATGCAAATCCCCCAATCAGTTCTCATCTTGCAAAGTCATAGTGTACTAGGCGTATGCAGGGCAAAACACAACGGACCAGATGAAGCAGACCACATGTGGGGGTCCCATTGAGTTTATCTGACCTCCGCGGGGTTAATTCCTATTGCAGATACGTCTCAATCGCCCGTTAACCTATATAGTTGACACATCAGGCGAGGTGTTCTACTATCATGACTTTGATTTAGTTGCCAACGGACTAGTCTAGAGAGCTCAAGGCACTTCTCGGAATATAATCTTGGTGAAGTAAGCCAACTTGGAGGCTTTTGGTTCTTTACTTTTGGGACCTGCATGACACCGTTTGCACGCCAAAATTAAGGTCGCTGGTTCTGAGACAGCTGAGTTTAACCGTTGAAGGCGGATTTGAAAGACACATTAGACAGCCCCACCTAAATATGTAGGAATAGCCTATAGGCCCGGTTTGGGCCGTAGGAAGAAGACATTTCTCACAGGCTCCTCTTTCGTATCCTTGTTCGTTACGACGTAGCCTTCTTTCCCAACCTGCTCTTCGAATACGGACGCAAGCTGCTGCAACGTCCACTGATCTCCATGGTTCGCAACAAATCGTCGATCGCTGGCCTTAAGCCGACCGATGATGAAGGCCGTTGCTGGTTTTCCATCTCGGCCGAATTCCACTGAATAGGTCTCGATCCTCGCTTCTCCTTCTGGAGACACTTCAACCGGTGGTGATGCCCCAGTAACAGTGTCAGAAGAGGAACGGCTGTCTGGATACGGGGACATAGGTCTCGGCCGAGAGGATAAGCACAAAGCATGTTGGTACGATACCACCCCGCCGTTGGCAAGGATGAGTCCGTTCTTGACCTTTCCGCTCCTAATCTGCCGGGACATCTCAGTGATAGCGTGCATTGAGTAGTTGTTTCCCGCACCGCCAAAGGACGTCAGACCTCCTAGTAATGTGAGAGGCTTGGGTGAATCAAGTATCGGGAGGCCGAGGTGACTACAGGCCAGTTTCGGCACGATGGGGAAGCATCTGTCTCAGCAAATGAGATGATGGGTCAAGTCAGTCCCAGAATGATGGTACTCACGAGTACAGATCCAAAGCGTCGACATCATCCATTTTCAAACCCGAGATTGCGAGACACTCATCCAATGCAGTCGACATAGCCTCGCTGCGGTAGAAGTTCGGACGCTCCCAAAAGCTCTCCTTCTCTTTCCTCCTAGCGGCCCCGACAGGGTGTACCCACTTTGTCTCCGGTACCCCTAGCTTTCTGGCATTCTCCACGGATGTCAGTATCACAGCCGCAGCGAGGTTGACGGTGTTGAAGGCATTCATCAGTAGTGGATCTGCGCATCTAATCAGAAAAGCCTTGCACCTCTATCCCAGGGTGGAGAATCTTGACAACATACAGGGAAGGCAAATCATTCGATTCCTCGGGGACACCGTCCCTATTTCTTTCCTGCTCGCAGGTGGCTTCCCATAATTCCAGGAGTGTTGGTTCTGCGCAGCGACCTGGGCGAACTCTGCGTAAAGGGCTGCAGATTCCTCATTGTTCTCCCTGTGTGTTTGTGCACGATGTGCTCGAAAGGCATTCTCGTACAGTGGGTAAACTTGTATAGGGGCACCGATGGAGTGTACGCCACCGATATCATGACCCAAGTCTGCCGTTGTGGGTGAATACACTTCGTCCACTGTTGTCGCGGGCGTGGTCCAGCCGGGAGGCTTCGCAATGCCAGCTTTCGCACATGCACTCACTTTGATCCAGACATGTTCTCGTCAGCAATGAGCCCGTGGACTCCTATCAAGGCATGAAGCATGACTTCAGGAACAGCTAACTCACAGGAAGCCAAGGCCTCACCGCCAGTGACGATAGCGACCTTCGTCTCTCCCCTCGCTATCCTACCCGCCGCCTCATCCACCAGTTTAGCCGGCTGGTTTCCTCCATTCTCCGTATACCGAGTCCACTTGGGCCTCGTCGAGAGTCCCAGCTGTTGAGATAGTAGACCGGGCAGATCGGCATACGACCACGTCCAGGTCCTCACCACATCTATGCTGTCAATCTGCGACCTCAGTTCCTGTTCAGACCCTCTTGAGTCATCTATGGCTTGTGATATGGCCTTGAGCATGAGACTGGCGGGTTCTTCATGCTCGGGTGTCTTGTTCTTGACGTCGGCCACGCCGATGATGACCGGTGTGTGGGCTGGCATGTTCGGTCAGTTTTGGCGAAAACTAAATCCAGAATTATGGACCCTGCTATTTCTAACTTCAACAAAAACTGGGCTCTCAGGCTTCTTGTAAGACAGACTCCGTTCTGAGTATAAGGCTCCTCGAAATTAGGATTATTGGTGATCCAAACTTCTGTGTTGTTCTGTGTTGGGTACGTCAAGGCCGCTGCGGGGCTATTTGACCGAGGTCTAAAACACCCCTGCTGCATGCCCTCCCCCCCTCAACCTCCACCTGGGGCCTGTTGTGGGCAGGGGGTTAGGGGCAAAACCCTGGATTTTTACAGTCCTGAGCACTGGGACAGATGACATCCCGTGCAGCATAATGATTGATATGAAGTCCGGAGAAGCATCCATGCATTTGACTTTGGGCAGTACATGACTTCCTCTAGGTATCATTCCCTCATCTATGGGACGGTCTTCAAATTTGTCAACAATCACATTGAAACTCCAAATGTAGAAAGATGTCTGCCGATCTCCCCATGAACTACTAAGTATGGGCTTCACTTGACTCAAACCTGATGAGGCTCATCATGGTCTCACTATCTTAAAGCCAGTGAATACCACTGCGATTGAAGACTTGGGATCCCTCGCTGGGTTTTGGGAAGCTGACGGGTCGATGGTGAGGAGCCTGGGGAGCGTCCCCATAGTTTACCCCGGATTCTCGTGGCTTTTTGTACTATTGAACACAATTGCAACGCGGACAAGCCCACAATTCCCCGGATTTACGAAGAACCACATTTTAGAACCACATCTCTGAGACTCCGCTTTGACGCCACGCCACGTGAGAGTCTGGTTTCAAAATCGACTTCACGTCTTCCAATGTAAGATTGATGCATGGTTCAGACGAACAAACCTCGGTTGATGAAGGTCAAGAACGTCCTCAAGGAGATCTGTTGACGCGCAGGGTGCCGGCTCTCGCTCTCAGCTTTGCAAGCTGGTTCTTGTCACCCAAGATATCGATGATGATCGGCAGTGACTCACTGAGCTCCTGAATTGCAGAACAAAACGGCATCGTGGCCACTGACAAGTTCAGCACCTTATCGCTAGCCGCACCCGTTATCTCTGTTCTCGATCTTCCTTTAGAATAACACGGAGAAACATGCACCTCACATTAACCAACTTCGAAAGAAGTAATGCTCGGACGAGAGTAGAAACAATTTGACTACTGGCGCATCCGTGCATCATGGAGGGATCCGGCCTCTTGCTGGCCAAAAGTCGACTGGGCAGCAGCAGATGGAGTGCACAGCCGTAGAGGTTGACACCCGACCTCAGGAGATTACGATAATCCCAGCGCCGTCCCCGGCTGAACCTTGGAACCTTCAACTACGGTATTTGCACGCTTGGCAAGGCCGCGGCGAGCTTTCGGGACCCATCACACCGGGCGCCAACAAGAGGCCCGAACGATTCACTGATGTCACACCGAATAAGAGTATTTCGGCCAGGCGCATATTATCGCCAAGTGTTTCATACCGGGGGGGGGGGCCTCTCTCTCTCTCTATTTCCCTGCTGATTTGAAAACTTGGGAAAGAACCGGAAGAAGACGGCAATATCAGCGAAAATATCACACACCCGAGCACACCGCTGTCAACATGCGGCACAGCTGGTATGTCGCAATACCCCCAAAGCGGAGAAACATCTGCATGAGTGACTGGGTCAGCGATCCGATTCCCATGCCGAGAGTTCGTCGGCCGTAATTTCTGCCTTGGCGTCCGGGACGGCTGGCACGACATGAACCTTTGAACTGGTTGCTCGGACCGTGACCAGCTGACCAATTAAATATTCCCCCGGACCAGGACCCCGAGGTATTGCAGGCTCAGACCTGACAGCAGGGTGATAAGTGATCACTTTAATGGCCGTGGCCTCCCTGTCAATGGCTGGCTTCTCTCTCTCACTCTCGGATTTCGGAGAGAGAGAGATAGATTGAGAAAGAGAGATATCTGCGAATTCGTGTCGCTAAACCCTTTGCTCATGGCGGCCTAACCGCGGGGACATTTCTGACCCGGAATACCATTTTTGGTAGATTATGGGTCTGGCTGGCGAAGGCTGTGTGGACACGTCAGGGCATGAAAACTCTCAAAGACCGCGAGGCAAGAAATCAGATTGCGCAAATTGTTGGACGGCAGAGGAGGATTCCCATCCCACATGACGGATGCAGTGATATGTGGGGAGGAGGAAGGGGAGACAGGAAGGGGAGACTTTTGCAGGATGATTTCCAAGGTTACGAGGTCAAGGTTCAATATTGAGATTTCCTACACGAGTCACGCGGGTGTGTTTCCCCTCGTCCAACATCCATTTGATCCATCCCCATGGCACAGGTTGTGGGTCCGCTGAAAACAAGGGTCCTTGAGAGGTCCTTCAGGGGTCCTTGGCCAGTTGACACCTGAAGGGACCACAAATTCCCCATGGCACGAGAAAACATGGGGATGGCGCTAACAACTGTCGGGCTCTTGCTCCACACAGAACGACATCTTCACATGACAACTGGAACAACACTTAGCATATCTTGATTTCACTCCGGAGACAACGCTGTGTCGGTGCATCAACAACAGTCGTTGTCCATGAAACTAGCAGAGAAAATCAATACACACAATTACACAATATTCCGTACCTGATCTTCAACCGAGCTTCTACCCGTGGACGGCTGCTTGGCACCTAGGAGTACAGCCCTGGTTAGTAGAGCCTTGGTCCATACACCCAACATTTGAAGACCCTCAGCCTCCAGACCAGAAGAGGATAAGACACCCGGTAGCCAAGCGATGGATCTGAGAGGAAAAGAAGCATTTGTAGCTGATCTTGACCAAAGTGGGGAAGCCGCATTTTCCTTGGCTTCCCAGGCTTTTCACATTTCACCGAGCAAACATCGACCGATGACCTCACTCTCATTCTTTGACCTTAGTCCTTAGTCCAACTCCCCTCCACATGCAAACTGCCTGACTGCCTGGCAGTCCTGGTCAGTGGTGGATACCATTCTCATCCGCAAGCAATACGCCCCATGCCGCCTCTGGCCTATCAAGCCTCGAGGCAACAACTCCCCGCAGTAAGCCGACTGCATCTTGTACATCGGTCAGCATGCATGAGCAGGGAAGTCTATCAGCCATCGCTGCTAGCATAAGCTGGACTCCACCGTATTCGAGTTACAGCGTCGCAGCGGGCATGTTGGTCAGATATTCAGGGACCATGCCCGCTATCTCTGCCTATCAGCTGCTCCGAGCCTGTAGTGGTTGGCACGAGGGGTCCTTTTCTCAAGGTCTGTGCTGAGGGTGCTAGCCCGTGACCGTACCCGAGGTTCACGCCGCGGGGTGGGAATGCCATTGATTTGGTGGGTGAAAGGAATGGACCGTCAAACGGACGGCCGTTGCCGAAGATGGACGAGGTCGCCTTGTCTACAAGATAAACATATAAGTGCGCTGTCCTCCTACTACCTCGTGGAACTTGGACTGTCTTCCTTCATCCGTCCCGTTCGCCGTGGAGCTACCTCTTTTATTTCAGGGCCTAACTATCTATCCTCTCTGCCAGTCTGTTTCTCTACAAACCGACTGTGTGAAAGGTTTTCCCCCAACCTTGGAACTGTCCGCACCATCAACTTCCTCCAACGGTGAAACGATACCATGGCGCCCCCCAGATTTTGCGGCCTCACTGGAAGGCCGCTTTCAATTCTTGTCTCCGTTGTTGCGACAACTGGATTCGTTCTGTTCGGTTATGACCAAGGGTTAGCTCCTTCTCCAAAAACACTTCCTGTCCACTGCAATTCATTGCTAACACCATCTGCCTCACAGTGTCATGAGCGGTATCATTACCGCAGCCCCCTTCAATGACATGTTCGAAGCAACCCGAGACAATTCCACAATGCAAGGATTCACCACAGCAATCTACGAAATCGGATGTCTGTTCGGTGCCGTGTTCATCCTGGCAGTCGGCGACCTGCTTGGCCGTCGGCGGGCCATCATCATAGGAGGTGCCATTATGGCAGTTGGAGTCATAATCCAGATAACCTCCATGTCCACCGCCACCCCATTTGCCCAGTTCATCATCGGCCGTACAGTTATGGGCGTCGGGAACGGCATCAATACATCCACTATCCCCACATACCAAGCCGAGTGTTCCCGCACCGCCAACAGAGGCCTGCTCATCTGCATCGAGGGCGGTGTTATCGCCTTCGGCACCTGCGTGGCCTACTGGATTGACTATGGTGCCTCCTATGGCCCGGCAGATCTGACCTGGCGCTTCCCTATTGCCTTCCAGATCATCTTCGCCGTCATCATCTCCGTTCCTATGTTCTTCCTGCCCGAGTCCCCTCGTTGGCTGCTTACCCACGAGCGCTACGAGGAAGCCGAGATTGTCATCGCTGCTCTCAGAGGCTACGAGCTTGACAGCCCCGAGACCGCCGTCGAGCGCGACGCCATTGTCGACTCGATCCGCGCGTCGGGCGGCTTCTCCAAGTCTACGCCCTTCAAGACCCTCTTCACCGGGGGTAAGACTCAGCACTTCCGAAGAATGCTTCTTGGTGCATCCTCGCAGTTGATGCAGCAGATTGGTGGCTGCAATGCAGTCATCTACTACTTTCCTATTCTATTCGAGGATTCTATCACTCCTGGAAACCGCAACCTGGCCCTTATCCTTGGAGGCGTCAACATGATCGTGTACAGTATCTTTGCTACTGTCTCCTGGTTTATCATCGAGCGCGTCGGCAGAAGAAAGTTGTTCTTATGGGGTACAGTCGGCCAGATGACATCTATGATCATCACCTTTGCTTGCCTGATTCCGGGTGACCAGCAGTCGGCCAAGGGCGCCGCCGTGGGACTGTTTACATACATCGCCAGCTTCGGCGCCTCCTGGCTGCCCCTGCCATGGTTGTACCCCGCCGAGGTGAACCCGATCAAGACCCGCGCCAAGGCCAACGCCGTGTCCACGTGCACGAATTGGCTGTTCAACTTCCTCATCGTCATGGTCACGCCCATTATGATCAGCAACATCGGTAAGTTCTGCTCTGAAATCTCTTGACAAAATAGTCCTTACTAACACTTTCTATCCAGGCTGGGGCACGTATCTCTTCTTCGCGGTGGTCAACGCCTGCTTCCTCCCCGTGATCTGGTTCTTCTACCCGGAGACGGCCAACCGGTCCCTGGAGGAAATCGACATCATCTTCGCCAAGGGCAACGTCGAGAACATCTCTTATGTCAAGGCGGCCGACGACCTTCCGCTCCTCACGGTCGAGCAGGTCGAGCGCGAGGCCGTGCGTTATGGCCTCATCGAGACGGCCGAGCGCATCCACCAGCACCAACACCACCATGACCCCGAGAAGCGCGTGTCGGCGGACAGGAACAGCGAGAAGCCGTATGACGAGCATAACAACAGTGGCTCTGATGAGCCTGTTGCTGTGCAGACTGAGAATACTACTGCCAAGAAGTAGCTAAAGATAGGTGAAGAGCCAGGGTGGGGGCGGAAGGAAAGCTAGGCTCTATTGACGACTAGGTCAATTCTTGGAAGCCCCCTTGACAAGAAAGTTCTCCATTGGTGGTAGTGATGGCTGAGCTGTGACCAGAGGACACTGGTGATCTCGGAGTTGGAAGGGCATACGTGCTTCCTGCGTTTTCCTTTGATACCCGGTTGGCACCCTGAAAGATGGGGCCGACCTTTTTGATGATGAGATATCGGATTAGACATGCTGAATAGACGAGCACTCATGATAGATGACAGATGATCGCATTAGAACATCTAGATCACCTCATATCCCCGATATTACACATTATTTCCATGCCGTTGCTTGATGTGGTAACATAAGATGCTGATGTAAGTCCCAAAGATGTCGTCCGTGTATCTCTTTTCCTGGCTGCCCTTCCAACCCGGACCGCCCGTTGGGCCCTGTCGGTTGCGCGCACCCCAAGCTCCAGGTTCGATTACTCCATAGCCCTCATTCGCGGTATGTTCAGTCCAGAATATAATTCTACTCTTGGGAGGAACCCTAGTACTCCCAATCCCGATACCGTCGCCGACCCCTCATCTCATCCGGGTCCGGTCTCCGACGGAATAGTCCTTGCGCCCGGTTCCTCAGCCTATGGAACTTGGCAACTAAGGCATCCTTCTCAATATAATTCTGGTTCAAGATGATATGGTTAGACCAAACAGGAAAATGCAAGAACGAAATGGTGTAACCAAAGGGAAGATGCACCGAAGTGTAACGACGCGCATACACCGCGTCCGACGTGCTTGCTTTGTTGGCGGCGCGAGTGTTTACGTGTAGGTGCCTGCCAGAGGGCTGGATATGCTTGTCCAACACAACTGGGGCAGCGAGGTGTGCTGGGACTCGATTTGTTGACATGGTTATCTTTACTCAGAACGGGGATAGGACAGACGATTAAAAACGCTGAAAGGCATAAATAAGATAATGAGTAACAAAGGAATCGCGGACCACGAGCAGATATATATCGGCCGAAGTAGGAAAACAATGACCATCGTTTTACTGTTAATGTGATATTGTACGTCCGTGTGTGATGTGACACCTGCATATTATCGAAATTGCAATTTCCCGGTCACTGCTGTGTGTTCATATCTGTCTCCCCATAAGCTTCAATGACTAGATCGCCTGATACTACTTCACACGAAATGCACATGGGACCATGGATAAATTACCATAGCACAGAGCAGCCGGGAGAAATGTCGAGTGGGCCTGGTGTCAACAGGGGTCGAGCGTCTCATTTCCTTATAGATACAAGCAGTTAACTATCTCACCCTCTGAACGCTAATGTGGGCTTGTTATTAATTGCAATACTACGCACACCCGACCAACAAGCCACACTTCAAATTTGGTTATGTAAGCTCCCACGTATTGATCTGTGCAGAAACCACACCCCCCCCCCCTCCATCTTTCTTCCATCTTCACTAGACGATTCTGAGCTTCCGCCACCAGGAGCACCAAGAATTTATATCACATGGGGACTTTACGATTCTACATACAAGTACCTACCTCAGCATCTAAGTCGGCAACGTACAAATTCCAGAGAGTTTTTTGGAGCTTCAAATATATATTAACAAGTATGCCGTAGGATTTGTTCTTGATATATATCATCACGTAGGTAATCGCATCTGATGGCTCGTAGTAGCGATATATAAGGTTTCCGCCACCAGGAGCTATAGCGATACTTAGAGTTCGATTTGTACTTCTAGGTAGGTAACTATAAGAGCGAAGTCTTCCAGGTTAATCACCCTAGGAATAACTAACTATGTCTAGTACTGAGACCGTGCATCTCATCCCTTATACCTCATAGAACCTGTCCTCCAACTCACAGTCTGTGCCTAAAATAAGAAGGTCTTTCTACTACCCCCCCTCTCGCCTTCCATTTCCTAACTTGTACCACGCACTCTTCCCAAACAACGCAATCTCTAACGTGGGAACATCAACGAACAAAATGACTATTCATAAGGGAGACCCAGCAGAGTCGTGCTGGACAAGTCTGCCAGGAGAGTTACGGACGAGGGTTTTCGAAGTACTGCAAGAGTCATATAATGACCACACATCAAATTCCAAGCCGCAAAAGCATGAGCGCGCGGCCTATGCTGCGGTAAGCCGGCAATGGCAGAGGTTCTTCGAGCCGGACAATTTCGAACGTCTCATTCTACACCAGTCTGATGTCGCCGAGCTCGGCAAGATCGTACAGGGCCAGCGGAGGACCTACGTGAGATGGATCTGGCTGCGTTTAGTGCTCCCAGAGTACAGCTGCGACAAGTGCGACACCAAAGAAACCCCCCAGGAACTTGCTAGCCACGACTCTCTATTTACTGATGCGCTTTGGGATCTCTTTGCCATTCTGTGCGTCTGGGGAAAGAACGGCAAGGTGCAGGCCGCAAAGGGAGGACTGACACTGGAGCTCAGCGCCCATTCCCCGAGCGATGCCGAGCACTGTTTCAAGGAGCTGCAGTGTCGAATCGACGACACCGCCTGGAGTGTGGGAAACACCGGGCCCCGACAACAGTATGAAGATGCGGCTCATGGTTGGAAGGGAAAGCTGATCCGCCGGCCAGGCAACCTTGCCAAGTTGCGGGTCTTCGGCCCCCCCGGCGGGCTCGGCTTCAGCTTGCTTGCACCATCGGCCCGGAGGATGGGCAAGCTGCCCAAGGTCGGGGTAGTTGGGACATTGGTGATCCGCCGGCAATTTTACCGACACATCTCGGTGACCGAGGCTTTGTTCCCCATGTTTAAGAGCCTCACCAAGCTCCGACAGTTTGCATACGAGCCGTGGTCTGGAGTCGACATGAGTGGTATTTCCGGCAGGGCAATACGGGATGAGCAACACCATGTGCTATTCTCCGAAGCGTTCAGATACAGGAAGAGCCTGAGGATAGTCTCCATCTTCGAGGACCGTCACACCCCAGTCTACATAGAGTATAGAGAGTGGGAGGCAAGTATAGCCCTAGGCCAGGACCTCGCGAGGTCGAGTCGCCGTTTCGAGGAGCTATACGTGGCCGATAACGTCGATGCGATCGGCTTCTTCCACGCCTTCCGCCCCGGGCAGCATCTCAACATGACGAGGGGACTACGGTGGACCAATCTGAAGTACTTATGCCTCAGCTCGCGTCTGCTCTGTCCAACGCAGTACGACAATTTAATACAGACCGCAGCGGCAGCGGCACTGAAAATGCAGAAGCTCGAGCTGATGGAGCTGTGGAATACCGGGCGATGGCACCTGTGCGTGTTCCGTTATGAAAGGCCGCCGGGAAGGCCGCCAAAGATCCAGCTGATATCTACGTGGGGGGGCCAGCTCGGCGCGCAAGCAGTGGCGCGGTGGCGCCTGGTAGCACATGGGCAAAACAGTCGCGAGGAGCTCGAGGTGGAGTCCAAATGCCTAGGCTTGGAAATATTCAAGGTCAAAGGGTCCGTCTTCGACTACCTCGCTTCAAGGGACCGGGTACTTGGTAAGACATCATTGCGGCAATTGTTGTCGGGGCCAAGGACTGGTTGATGATATGTGAATGTATCCCGTGGAAGTCTGTGAGCAGGAAATTTTGCAAAGTTACCCTAGGGTAAGACCACAATCCCATTACGGTACCTGCGAAATCGGGAGCTGTCAATTACGGTTCGAACAAAGCATCGTGTTGACAATAGGCTGAAAGAACCTATTGGTTTTCGAGGTCTTTGGCTTTGATAACATTGTTGTGACACCAAGAGATCTCGGCTGGGCTAGGCATATATGTGACAAAGATTATATAGACAATGGATTTGACGGGCCACGTTCTCGAACACGTTCTTGAAGATATATATAGACCTGAAAGAATAGCCGCGAAGCACTCATATATAAATTGCATGGGAGAACTGCTATAGCCAAATCGTTTCTAGAAGTCATCATCCCTCAGATTCGAATACCACTATATTTCCTCACAACGATATCGACTTATCAAAGCCTCACAAATCCTTCCGGGCCTCTTGCAAACTATAATATTCTCGACATATTATTATACAATACCACACACACAGTACAAACTTGTCAGCACTCAAGATGGAGACTGGTAGGAGCTTCACGAGCGTTAATGCCCTTGACAGAAATAGAACAGTCATAACTGGCCGCGTTGGCAAACCCAGGCCCAGAAACATCACGACCCACCGCTACGACCCCAAGGACTGGGAGCGTACGACTAACCGTTTGAAGGGGGTTTTCACCACCGAAGGCCCCGAACCGACGACATCGAGCGGAGGCCCCCGCCGGTCACGCAGGAGAGGTGACGCGCCTGAAGCTGCGGTAACAGATCTCTTGAAGATGGACTTGCCCACATCGGAGGTCTGCATCGTGTGCCAGGGTTTGAATACGTCCTGTGCAGATTTGTGAGTTGTCCTTTTATTGCCAAGCCCTCCCCCCGAATTTTCTATTATTCCAGATGTCCCATAAGCCCTGTTTTTGTAATCATGAAACATACTCTTTTCCCTCGCACCATACTTATGGACAACTGCTAACTTGACATGTTACCTAGATGCCCCAAAGCACTCCAGCACCTCGACGCACACGCAAAAGGCCTCGTCGAGATCCGAGACACAGGGAACCCCAACCTAGGGTTCGGAGTCTACGTGCGGCCGAACGCGGCCATCAAGAACGACCAGATCCTAGGTGAGTACGTCGGGGAGCTTGTGCCGGCCAACAGTGACAGGCAGAGTGACTACCGTTTCGACATCAGCCGGTTTGTCGCTATAGACTCTGAGACGTACGGCAACTGGACGCGGTTTATGAACCACCACTGCGACTTTAACGTCGACAGCATCAGGACCCGGGTGGGCGGCAGGGCTGCCATCGTCTTCAAGGCGAATCGGGACATCGGCCCCAATGAGGAGATTCTGATTTACTACGGTGAGGCTTACTTCAGCACCGCTGGTGCGCTTTGCCATTGTTCTGTCTCGGATAAGCCTCATCCACCGAGGCAGGTGGGGAGGTGAGTATATTGACTAAGTATACATATGTGGGCTACACGACGGCCGCCTGTGCTGGACGCAGGTGGTGCATTATCTCTTATCGTTCGAACTTTTATTTTAATACATGGCCGTGGATCAAGTGGTCCAGGCCTGTCAATTCCGCTCTTGGGAGTCAATGTTACCCAGCTTCCTTATTGTCAGGGTGCTATACTTTAATACTCTAATAAATACCACACATTACACTCCTCATAATATGCTATCCCTACACTGGCTTATGAGGTTTTCTCAACCCATTTTCGTGAGAATCAAAACATAATTTGCAACGTTCGCAGTATGCTGTGTGACGGACTGGCACACGTGTTGTCCTCATTAGAGGAGTTTGGTGTCACTTGTCCATGTATGCGAAACGTGGTTGTACGACGCTGTCGAAGCCCTCTTGGTTCTCCAGAGTGGGACTGAATGCCCAGGTGGCTTTAGATACCCGACTTGGACACCAAGGCGAAGCTTTCCCCCTGGTATCACATGGCGCTGAGAACCACGGAGATCAATTGATAACACGGGGGCCCATCGTCGACCAGCTGCATCAGGGGCACGTGCACGTACACCATGCCTTTGGTGACCTGTATGTAGGGTGTAAGCAGGATAGTGGGCTGCAAAGGGGCAAGAGAGTCCGATTGTTATGGCCCCGTGGGGAGTAATTCAATTGATATGAAGGTGGCACAGTGGCTCATGGCCCAGGGCAGGTCAGATGACCTGCTTCAGAACTTTGGAACACGGGTGGTTTAAGTAGACTCAGCCCACTTAGATAGGATGCTCACTAGCAGGCGGCCCGCAGAATTAAAGTGTCGAGTTGTTAAATAAGCAGCTGCAAGGTACAAGCTCAAATTTCCGCGGGGGCGTTTTTACGCGACCCGCAATCCGAGCCAGGCGGACATGTTTGTTTCAAACACATGGGCTGTTATTGATTCATTTGGGGCCGTCCAAAAGGTCTGAAACGTTTGTCGACAAAATTAAATATGTGAACAGCTTTGGTAGCATATCATGGTTTCTCGTGTGTATAGAGAATGTATGTATCGTGTAGGCTTGTTCGGTGGATATAAAGTGACACCTTCTTCCAGGTTTACCATGCATAAACTTGAACCGCGGCTTGAACCTAAAAGTTTTCTTGAATTTCTCCCCCACCTCCCTTGGTTATGTAAGCACCCTGACGAGGGTATTTGAGTGGCCGATATCTCGCTTATCGCAATTTCTCCAATTTCTTTGGTGCTTGGGTCCCGGTGCTTCGTATCGATACCCCTGCTAAAGCCCCTTGTCGGGAGCCCCGTTCATCCTTTAAAAGACCCCACTCTTCAGCAGGGTGCCTTGCAGAATTTCAGGGGCACCTGGGCGCTCTTTGTCCATTCCCCAGACTGGGACTAAGCCTGACGAACCCTGGAATGGAACGGACGGACTGACTGCTTTTATCACGTTCCTCCTTCATCGTCGACTTCCTTTCCTTCTTCATCCCAATCTCACCAACCACCAAACAACCTTGGAAAACCACCAACCACCGACCATCGCCGAAGTACACTCCTTCCTTCGCGATCTCAGGTCTATTTCGTTCTTTTAATCATCAAGCCATATTTGGTCTCGTCATTCCTTTTAGACTCAACATCACCACAAATCCTTCACCATGCAGCTCAAGTCCCTCACCGCGACCGCCTTCATCGCAGGCGTGTCTGCTACCTCTTTCCCCAACTACCTGGGCTTCAACTCTGGCTCGTCCAAGGCCGATGGCTCCGCAAAGTTCCAGGCTGATTTCGAGGAGGAGATGACCACCGCCCAGAACCTCAACGGCGCTCCTGGTAACTTCAACGCCGTCCGACTCTACACCAACATCCAGGCCTATAGTACATCCGACCCCATCCAGGCCTTCCCTGCCGCCATCTCCACCAACAGCTCCCTGCTGCTCGGTATCTGGACCTCCGGAACCACCAGCATCGACAACGAGATCGCCGCCCTCAAGGCTGGTCTGGCCGCCCACGGTACCGACCTGGCCGACCGTATCATCGGTGTCTCTATCGGCTCCGAGGATCTTTACCGTAATAGTGTTACGGGTGTGAGCAACTCGGCTGGTGTCGGTGCCGACCCTGATGTTATTGTCGGCTTCATCAAGGAATTCAAGTCCGCCTTCGCCGACACCGCCCTCAAGGACATCGCCATTGGCCACGTCGACACCTGGGACGCCTGGACCAACGGCACCAACAGCGCCGTCATCGACGCCATCGACTGGCTCGGTGTTGACGAGTACCCCTACTACCAGACCGGCGATGACAACAAGATCGACAACGCCGAGAAGCTCTTCATGCAGGCCTACGATGCCGTCGTGGGCGTCGCCGGATCCAAGGATGTCTGGGTCACCGAGACCGGCTGGCCCTACACCGGCCCCACCTGGGACGAGGGCGTCGCCTCCGTCGCCAACGCCAAGAAGTACTGGCAGGACGTTGGTTGCTCCAACCTGTTCAACAAGGTCCCCACCTTCTGGTACAACCTGGTCCAGGACTCCGCCACCAACGAGATGAGCTTCGCCATCACCGAAGACCTGTCCACCACCCCCCTCTGGGACCTCTCATGCCCCGTCGAGACCACCAAGTCTACCTCCTCCAAGTCCACCGCCACTGCAACTGAGTCGGCGGCTTCTACTGCCACCGACTCCACTGGAAAGAAGGCCACCGGAGTTAAGGCCTCTAGCAGCTCGAGCTCTGACTCCACCTCCACTGCCGAGTCCTCTTCCTCCACATCGTCCGCTTCCTCCTCCGATGCTAGCTCCGACTCCGCGTCCTCCACCGCCTCCAGCTCACCTTCCAGCTCTTCCAGCCCATCTCCCAGCTCGTCTTCCCAGGTCGTCGCCGCCAGCGGTGCGTCTGCTGCCCAAAGGGGCTCCTCCGCCTTCGCTGCCATCGCCTTCGTCGCTGCGGCTTTCGCCCTCTTCTAAGGTGGATAGACCTTGAGGCTGGGGTTGAATATCGCTTAAAGAGCACGTTTCCAGCGTTTGAAAAATTCACATCGCGTTTGTCTGGCTAGACAATGCGGCATTTTGACACAGGTGATTTGACAGCGAGGTCTTACATATCGATCGGAGTGGATACCCAATGTAGTAAACAGATAGAGCAGAAAATATTTGGTCGTTGTTGATTCTCGATTTTAGTGTTCCATGACCAGTTCCTTGCCTTTTGTGAAATTGATATCGTGCTCTTACTAGCAGCCCCTTAGTGTGTGGAATAAGGAGACTGTCACTGGGGTTTTCGAGCTTTAGCCTTCCCGGACGGCGTCGTGATATTCTACCATGCTCTGCCCATGACTCTGGTTTCGGGACCTGTCAGGACCTGTCACTCCGAGACCTTTTATGAGGTTTTTGTGTATATGTTGATCTTCAAGTCACAAGTTTACCACTATTGGTGTGATCTTGCGGCGGGGACGAATGAGCTTGGTTTCATCTCTCATCCATTATTTCGTGATTGTGTTTCATCTATCTACTTATTTCCTCGGGTATCATCAATAGCCATTATGATTAATCGTATATGTTGGCACCAGTAGCCAAGACAGGCCCGATCACCTTGTCCCAAGCATCGCCTCGCCGCCAGACATCTAACCGGGAGCGGCTGGATGGCTGGATTCAAGCCCCTTTGAGCAACTAACCGCACGGCGGGTAGGTTGCTTTGTTTATACCGCCGTACCAGTCTGCGCCGTGGCAGTATGTGCCACGTGATGCTGTGCCGGAGCCGGCACGGCTGGCGCGTAGTAACCATAAGCCCCGGCGTCCACACCCTTACCGCCGGCAGCAGCGTGCTGCGGGGGCGCCACGGCGCTGTAATACGTCCTTCCGTCAACGGGGCCCGAGGTCGCGACCATGTACACGACCTTGGTCTTCCGGCCGTACTTCCTCCGCCTGTCGGTCTCGACGCAGGCCATGACGAAGAGGGTGAAGTGGGCGATGAGCATGAGGACGCTGAACGCGGTGAGGGCCTCCATCATCCGGAAGTACTTGTCGGCGGCGGCCTGGGTCGCGAAAGTGTAGTACGAGCAGTCGTTGCTGGCCCAGAGCGAGTGTCTGTCGCCGCAGTCCGTGGAGACGCTGTAGTCGCTCAGGGTGTAGACCAGCTCGAGGCAGAGGGTAGGGACAACAATGACACAGAGCACCCAAAGTATCAGGTGCACGCCGACGTGGGCGCCCGGGTGGATAGGGCGCCTGGTCTTGCGGGCTGCGATGGTGATGAACTCAGCTAGTTGCCATATAATGGAGACGAAAGCCTGTGGGGTGGGTCTCTTGTTAGTCTCGTTTATACGAACAACTGCGTGGACTACTATTCCTATTTTGGGAGCCGGGGTTGCGGAAGACGTACTGTGACGGCGATGATGATCACCACAATGAAGGAATCGAACGAGAAACCGGCAGTGACTACACCCAGTGACACGCCGAGCGCGATGATGGCAAAGACCAGGTTGAAACCTCCTAGCACCAGCTTCGCAACGCTGAAGGGCTTGCTGGGCACGAAGGGCTCGAGTTTGGGCATATCCACTGGATAGAACTGCTGCTGGCCGGGTTGTTGATTCGTGGCATGGGCCGGTGTGATGAAGCGAGCGGTCACCGGCTTCTCGGGTAGGCTTTGATCAGGTGCTGAGGCAGCCTGGCTGCTTGATGGCTGGTCGGCCATGATGGGCAGGGAGCTCGTTTTGTAGTCTTTGCTAATACAAGGGAGAGACTGGAGAACGAGTTGATTTCGGGTGTAGAGAGTGCCAGATAACGCGCGACGATTGTATCGGTGGATATGTCGTGAGAGTAACCCAAATAGGGTGTAGTGATGGTTTCGTAATAACGAGTGTGGTCGACAAACTTGGTCGAGGGAACAGAGATAATATTCCACCAGAGGTTAAATGGTGCAAACAAGAATGACAAGAACAACAAGACGATGAGAGAAAAATGCGTAGTAAAGGAACGTATGTAGAGGGAATCCCCAGTTTCTATTCTTTCATCGTTGGCTGCACGAGTGGCAGCATGACTGTGTGGCTTGCATCGCTGGCATCGTGTTCCTGGCTGGCCCCGTGTCTATTAAAGTCTAGCCCGGCGGCACGGCATTGGAAAATAAAATTAAGGTATTGCTGCCTGCAGAAGCGGTTGGCTGATGACTGGACCCTTGGTCCGGCTAAGCTTAAAGGAGCCTCGATACTCCGTATTCATGTCACCTCAAGAGGATGGATGCCTGGTACGGCGGCGGGCTGAAGGAGCGGGAAGAGAGAAAGAAAGAAAAGTAAAATAAAGGGTTCGCCTTAGCAGAGCCACAATTGTATGACCTCTTTCATTTTCTCTCTCTCGTTCCTTTTGTTCATAATGAATTTGGTATGTACTTTAGTCAACTGAAAAGGAGTTGAACCATGCCCGGCACTGATGAAGGTGGTACGAGATCGAGAGTCTGGTCTGGTCTGTTCTGGCCAAAGATACCTAGGTAGTGATGAGAGGTAGCCCGAAGAGGCGGGCGGCAGTACGAAGGACCCCTGATAACGACCCGTGCTGACTAAGGTCACCTTAGCTGCGGCTGCACGTGTGTCTAACGGAAGCCCCGCCAACCGGAGTTGAGTTCTGTTAACATATCAAAAATCCTGCACACTCATCTCATCGCGACCTTGGTACGGCTTCATATGCCACATTAACTGGTACCGCTTCCAACTGTCAGCATCGGACATATACCAGGCAGGCTCTTTTACCGGCAGCTACTGTCTCGTCTGCACTCATACTCTCGTTGAATTTCACCACAATGGCATTACTACGCGCTTCCAGCTGCGCACCGCGCCTGGCCATCCAGAGGCTTACCCACATGAACAGTCTAGTTCACTCCAGCTCCATGGCGGCCACGTTACCTGGTGCCGTCGTCCCACGCCTCAACCAGTTCAACCAGAACCAGACCCGCTTTCAGTCGGCACTGAGAGTGACCGCTTTCGAACAGGCCATGGAAGAGCTCTATGGCGACGCTTGGAAAGAGAAGCTCAACAACCGTCAAATGAGTTATGTCACGCACCATGAGCGCCGACGCGAGGAGATGAGGCAGAGGCTTCAGAGGAAGGCGTCTGGCGCCTGGGGGGCTCCTGTCCTGGACGAGGCCGAAGACCGCCAGCCGGAACCTGAGTGGCGACGCAAGGTCGAGAAGAAGAAGGCGGATATACGGTGGCAGAGGAAGCTGGCGGCTTACAACTATCACTAGGACTGGATCGTCTAAACAACACCGGTACATGGACGACTATTTCTGGAAACAGAGACTGTTGCTTTTCCAGATCTTGCTGTGGCGACTCACCCGTCACAGTGCCGTGGCGCCGAGACGATGTATGCGGGCCCCTGGAAGCCCATACTGCCATCAAGTCTTCGGATCAAATCCTGATGTGTCAAAATGCATGGGCTTCACGGATGTGTTGGGGATGGGGATGGTCTTTTGGCTGCTACAATGCTGTCAAGCTTTTTGGAAGCCGGGCCACTGCACGATCCTGATGGAACAAGAGGACAAGCACCCGTCGCAGTGCTCTCGCATTTTAAAAAATACGGCTACACAAGCGCGCTCACTACCCCTGCTCCTTGGTGATCAGACAGAGCAACACTGCGAAGCCTGTCCACGATGGCAGGGGCGAAGATGTGCTGGTTCTGGTCAGCCTTGAGAGTTACCTTACACCATGATGGTGTCGCACTGTGCCCCCGTGATCGGCCGTGATCGGGTAGTCCCCATCATTCCGGGCAAGGTGAGCAATGCTCAACGCAGCGTATGACAAAGTGGCGGTCACAATCAAGTCGCACGATTCTCCGTAAAACGAGACAGGTGTCGTCGTTACTGTTGGTGGATGGCGCTGTTCGACGGAGATCTTCGGACTCAGCGCTGCACGAAGCTGGGCGCGGGGACGGGGACGGGGACGGGGACGGGGACGGGGATTTCATGGATGCGGAGAGAGGGTTGGATGCCTGCTGGATACAACAATCTGATCAAAGGCATCGCGAAGATACCGTGCCTAGGAAACCCTGATACCTGTGGGCTGAGAAGCTGCAGGGAGCTCATCGTTAAGAACTTTCCAAAGGTTATTTAGGGGTCCAGTGTCGATCACAGTTGGAGGAAGGATGGAAGTGGGGTAGGTACTCCGAGGCGACTCAACCCCAACCCTGACATTGGGCTACGGTATGCTGTGGTTAGTCCGGCAGTTCAGTTGATTGATGTATTTTTTCCCGCCCCACCCTGTCTCCGCTCGCTTTATTAATGTGCAAGCGGTCGGAAGGAGGTTTTCATGCAAGGACACATGCATGAAGTTGGGGATATCCCCAGAAAAAGGGTGAGATATATGCAGGGCCACGCCGTTGCTACCAATCACTTTACACACCGGATACATGTACCTACCTAGGTACTTAGTAGGTACCTATTGTAGGAAGCCAAGTACGTAGCGCAGGTAGGTGGGTACCTAGGTACCTAGGTAGTACTTTGTGTGCCCCTCTAGTGCCCCTGTCCACCTGGCCAGATGACGCTCTTCCGACTTCTGGAGTAGCCGCAACCGTGGGAAGTGACGTAACGATGGTAATCTGATTGAATTCGCATTCAAACACACAACATCCTAGCATTCTCTTAGTCTTACCGCAGCTATGTCTAGGTTTAATCCTCCAAGGCTGTCGCCACGAAAGAAGAGCATCATCATCATCATCATCATCATAATTGGCAATTTCGCCAATCAACTCACACCCACCACCATTCTGTCAATATTCAACTCAACCCGCACCCATCGTTCGTCACACGTTTCACCTATTGTGCTCCTCCCCAAGATTGTGGCGGCCGTCGACTGATGTACCACCACAACAACTACCACCATCATCGCCGCCCATGACCCAGCACGACCTCGAGCAGCTCACCAACGCTGGTGTCTGCGTCTTCGACCTCAACGCCGAGTACCTCGCGAAAAAGGATTGGTAAGTGGAGTGAGTGGCACGCTTCATTTCCGATAAGGGGAACTCCAAGGCATCGAGGCACGGTGCTTATGAGCATGACTCTTTCTAGGTCCAACACGAGTCTGGGCTCGAGGAGTAAATGGCCACCAGCCCTTTGCAACTATGTCAACCTTATAGAGGCGTTCCCGCATCCCGCTGCCGTCTTCTGGGGCCCAAAACTGGCCATTGTTCATAACATTGCCTGGGGAACTGCTTCCAACTTCGACGATGGACAGAGCGCCCCGGCCGCAGACTGGTACAAGGGAGAAGCCCGAGGCTCCCTTCAGTCGGCTCTCACAGGCCGTACGGTCAGGGTGGGTAAGCATTCACTTTCCAGCGTGTCCAGGGGCTTCCTGGTGCTCAGGCAAATCGCCCGGGAAGACGTGACTGACACGGGGCTTTAGCCGGCTCGTTCTTCTTCAAGAATATGCCAAATCATGCTCCCGACGCGCCTGTCCTGGTCTGCCCCCTCCTCGACGAGAAGGGCCACCGGCAAGGCGTACTCGCACAGTTACTGCACAGCCAGATGCCACATCGTTCGCTCGACGATGAGCTCCTGGGGAATGGCCCGAAAGCCAACTCTTCGAAGCCACTACCACATAGGTCCCAGAACAACGAAATCCTCGCCAAGTCAGAGCAGGACCAGGAAAACATACTCAAAAAGGTTGCTTTGCCGTCGGATGCCCGTGGTGACATAGTAGACTCAATTACGCGACACGACCACTTGGACTCGAAACAAAGTCAGCTTTTCCAGCGTTTCGCCGAGCTGCTTCCAACCGGTCTGGCAATTTTGGACCACAATGTGAGTATCTCCTCAAACTTTATCGTGACTTGGTGTGGGTGGTGTAGGAGAGTTCATTACAGAGGCTCTAATGGGGTACATAGGCCGAAGCCGTCTTCGTTAACGACCAGTTTTTCCATCTCACAACCAAGAAGAGCAGCCACGAGTTCCGCTCATGGCCTGAGAGTATTGATCCTCGAGATTATGATCGGGTCATGACCCAGTACCGCGAGGCATTTGGAGAACGCCAGGAAATCAAGGTCGAGTTCAGATGCGTCATCGGCGACGATGGTGAAAAGTCCGATGGAGACGAGCCTGAAAATGGCGAGTGGCGCATGTTTTTCCTCAAGCCGCTCGACGCTGCAAACAACTCTGGCTATATCTGCGCCGTCGTGGACATCTCAGAGTTAAAGGGGGCAGAACAGGCACAAGAGGTGGCCGCGCAGGACGCCAAAAATCGCAAACAGCAGCAGGAGCGCTTCATCGATATGGTTTCTCATGAGATCCGCAACCCCCTGAGCGCCGTCCTGCATCTCGCGGAAGAGATCAAGCAAACAGTTACGTCTACGGAATGGCCCGACGTCAGCCCTGACCAAGCAGGGGAGATAATCGACGCGGCGGATACTATCTTGATATGCGTGTCTCACCAGAATGTTCTGGTGGACGATATTCTGGCCTTTTCCAAGCTGGACAGTATGATGCTATCTCTGGCTCCCAGCCTCTCCCAGCCGAAATGGGCCTTTTCCAAGCAGCTGAAGGTGTTCCAGGCCGAATTGAAGACCAAACACATCGACTTTGACTTTGCCTTGGACGTTTCAGTCGAGGACTTGGGCGTTGACTGGATTTTAGCAGACCTCGCTCGTATCAAACAAGTCCTCGTGAACCTCATGACCAACGCCATCAAGTTCACAGCGAACAAGGAAGGTGACCGCCGGATAACGGTGGCCATGGGGGCCAGTATCGAGAAGCCATTATCATATCCACCGAATGTCGTCTTCTTTGAGGAAAACGACAATGCCTTCCACGTGGATCAAACACTCTCGCAAGAATGGGGGGATGGTCCAGTCATGTACCTGATGCTTGTTGTCAAAGATACCGGGATTGGCATAAGTATAGATGACCAAGTCAAACTTTTTGAGCGTTTCAGGCAAGCAACGCCAAAGACGTCCGAGACGTACGGAGGCTCTGGCTTGGGCTTGTCCATCTCGAGAAAGCTATGCCAGCTGCACGGCGGCGATATCGGAGTTGCTTCCAAAAAAGGACAAGGTTCAACCTTTGGCTTTTACTTCAAGGCCCGTCGCGCATCACCTCCGTCCGACGAGGATGCTATCGCCACGGTGCCAAGTCTGCTTCGCAGGCAGATGTCCTCGCATAAGTCGGTCTCTCCGATACGGCCACGTATTGCGAGTCGTCAGGGCTCGCACAGAACGGCCATCGTAGAGGTCGACGAAGGGGGCAAGGATGGCGAGAAGGGGAAAAGGGGAAAGAACACGCAGCAGGGCCAATCAACAATACGCAATTTCGGGAGCCAGAAAGGCGTCCAAGACAAAGACAAAGGCCAAGATCAAGACCCGGATTCAAACAATGTACTTAACAATCCGCCAGTGAGATACGAACCTGAGGTGCATCCGGGGTCAAAACGGGACGCGAGGACTGCTGAGACACAGGAAGCTATTGGCGGGCTTCAGCCATTGGTCGACGCTTCTGATACATTCAACGAAGACACGGGTGAAACGCCTCGACAAGCTAGAGTTGCTAAGCGGACGCACGATGCGCAGACTAGGTCACCGAACCAGACGATGGGAGCATTGCTTCTTGTGGAGGATAACCTGATCAATCAAAAGGTGTTGAAAAGGCAATTACAGGTAAGCATTTTCTCCCGTTCGATCCCGAGGCTGCTTCGATGTCTCCCCATCCAATCTGACAACCATGACGCACAGAATTATGGTTTCCAAGTCTTCACCGCCAACAACGGCCAAGAAGCTGTCGATGCTGTCATCAAACGCGCCAAAGATGGCCGGCCAACCGACAAAGATGCTGGAAAAAGCGAAGACGAGCGCTTCTTCTGCATCCTCATGGACCAGGAGATGCCGGTAAAAGACGGCAACACCGCCGCGCGGGAAATCAAGGACCTCCAGAAGAGTGGCGAGGTCGGCAGGTCGCCAATAATGGGCGTCAGTGCGAATGTCAGAGAAGAGCAGATGAGGAGCATGAGGGATGCGGGTATGGACGACGTTATCAGCAAACCGTTCAAAGTTGTAGATCTCGTAAAGAAGATCAAAGCGTTGGTGGAGGAGAGGCCTGCTCGAGCAAAATAGATTCAACACATCATGACCTTGCTTTCAGCCTATATACAATATCTAGCTGGGCGGGGCCTGGGACACGACTAATTACGGGCTGACGCGGGTTCGAGGAGAAAATACCGTGGTCTCCTAGGATAATCTTGGTGAGCATGCGCTCCCACTTCACAGCACCCACGATCTTGGTGAGAAACATACTTCTTAAGTGAGTGCTCACCACAAATGAACCTGCCAGTTCATGTTACCTTAAGGGGTACTGAGGAATGACCTATATAGGCTTTGCATCCAGTGCGAAAATGGCGGGTCAGTGAGACTCAAGACAGGGGTGCTTGAAGCAGCCCGACCATTCCAACCGACTGAGCTTGTTTGAAGGCCCATTATAACGGGATCCGTCGGTGTTGATGGACATCTCCACTCGTCACGACTGACGGAGAAAAGTGCGACTTTCGATCTCGTTTGACGACAATGAGAGGACGTCAGTCACGCCACTAGCAGTTGGCGACTGATAATGTTTTCGATTGTTCCGCTTCTATCACTCCACAGGAGCGACACCCTCCAGAGGCTATGCATGCTATTCCCTCTGTAGGACGACCACCAGGCCCATGATTCCC
The DNA here is from genome assembly GCA_023375675.1 of Cytospora piceicola. Classification (NCBI taxonomy): domain Eukaryota; kingdom Fungi; phylum Ascomycota; class Sordariomycetes; order Diaporthales; family Cytosporaceae; genus Cytospora; species Cytospora piceicola. Next base: position 1,548,361 of record JALQBC010000001.1, on the reverse strand, counting down.
AGCATCGCCGTCTTCATCCATGGATGCTCCGAGAGCATGATGGTGACGTACCCGACGAACGGTATGTATCCCACCACACTGCCAATAATGTCTTGCCTCTCCAAGTAATCCTGTCCCTTTGCGTCTGTAATCACATGTCAGCTCCTGTGGAGAAAGTGACCGATAGTCCGGGCGGGGAGGACGTACATAGCTCCGTATCGTCGGCGGAGTTGTTGTCGCCTTTCGTCAATAATTTGGCGTGCTCTCTAAAGTGAAGGGCACCACCGTCAGTATGGACACTCTTTCGTTGCGCCCGCTGGGCTCCCCAAGCCCTTGAACGTACCCTGTGCCAAACTTGCGCACCACCCTGTGAACGATGGGTATGTCCTTGCCCCTGACGTTGTACACCACGATCTCGCCGACGTCTGTGTCTTGTATGAGGTTTCGGTTCCACAGGAAAAGGAGGTCACCGCGCTGGAAGGCGGGCTCCATGCTGCCGGAGAGGACGACGACGATGGGGGAGGGCGAGTCGCTGACGACGGAGAGGCCTTTCCACATCATGAATGCGGTCGAGAGGACGAGACCTGGAAAGGCGCCGGAGCGGGTCACGTTAGTTATCGCAGCGACATCAGTGTCTCCTCCACCTCCATTCTCCATCCCCGTTCCCCATCTCTCGAGGGTGTTCCGGGGTGGGCTGCAAACGCACCGAAGTTGAGTAGTTGGGCGGCAATCTGCCGGGGGTTTCCGAGTGAAGAGAGCATGCTGGCGTGTGACCTCCGTATGTGCCTATGGGAGACTACTAGATCAGAGGGAGGGTTTATTGTCGGTAGGCAACCATGGAAGGTTGCTGGTGGGCAGAAGTTAGGATCTTGAAGGAGCCGTGGGAACCTTGGAACTCAAACTGGCCTCAAGCTGCCGGTACGTACCTGGCAGAGCTTCACCGGGAGCACGGGTTATGATTGGCTGAAGACGTCAGTAATGTACGTAGGTACATAGGTACTTGAGTACTTGGGTACCTAGGTACACCAAAACGGGCACCTGGGCACCTGGGCACCCCTGCCACCTAACACCTGCCCGCCTCACCACCAAACCAACATCAACAACCTTATTCTAAAGGTTATATCTTGTCCCATTGTTGGAATTCCAGGTTACAAGATGTCTTGAAAACTCCTGAAAGTTGCCATGATGCAAAAACATGCCCTCATAGAGACGTGAGTCAGCCATTGGCGCATCGCACTACGTTTCCCTACACCCCCAAAACAGGTTGTCGGCATCGTGAGTGGCATCGGAGCTACGAGCCTTGAAGGCATAATATAACGGCACGTGGCATGTCCAACACATGATCATATCACAGTCTCTCTGAGACCCTATCATCAAGGGGAGTCGGGTGTATCTTCGCGGTGTTTCACCCATGTCTAAGCACCTGCACATCATTAGAATTCCAAGGTTGTGAATGTTCATGACCTTGAGCAAACGGGACGGCAACAATGTCGAGTAATAAGAGACACTTTCTTTGCTTCTACATGTGCTCCCATGATTCGAAGGACTCGGCTGGGCCGTTTTATTGCTGAATTATCCAGCGGCTAACGGAAGGGGCTGATCACTACCTTGGTCTCTTCCGTGTCGAATTCCGCAGTGCCCAAAGTTGTTCCTGGTGTAGAGTCCAAACCAGTCTGGCTGGAGGTCCACTGGAGAGTGGTGCTTTCCCCATCCTCAAGATTGAGACCGGTTGTTCTCATGACTGTCTTACTTCCTATGTCACTTTCTATGTCATTGATGCCAGTGCAGGCATAATTGGTATTAATTATGGCAGAGGAAGTCGCTCCTCGTTTGTTTGGCTCACTGAATTCTCGCCGACCCATCTCGAGACTTCTGGCTCTTCCGCTCTTCCGCTCTTCGCATCCTCTCACCAACCTTCATCCGTTGCATCCACCTACTAAGATCCCTCTATTGTTCTTTTCATCGATCTGAAACTAACCCAACTCACTTAATCCTGGAGAGAAGACGTGCCGGTTGCCAGCCACCAAGCCCGCATCCGCCTTCTCGATATTCGTCATTCCCACAGTTCGTGCCACCGAAGTGTGCCATGGAACGCACTCCCCTTATAGGCAATCTCATGAGAAATCACCAGCACGATGAGGAGGCCCAAGCTTCTATCGGCGACCATGTAAGTTCCCCTGACAAGCCATTGCAGGTCCCAATGGTCGGTCCAGAAGCTGATGATTGTATAGCCCATTTTCCTTCGAGCTGCCCACTCGCCATGGCGGTCTCTTAGCCAAAAAGCCCTTGGCTACATCCGGGGCGCCATCATGGCCTACATGATCGCAACGACCTTTATGCTCATCAACTACAAGATCAAGCATCGGAAGGACGACCACTCGAGCTGGCGCATCCCTTTCCAGTTCTCCACCGTCACCTGGTTCTTGTTGCTGATATACCATGTCATGGTCTTTGTATGTCCACAACTGCTTGCTTGTCTATCGTGGAACCCAACTGACGTTCGTATACAGTCATGGACCATCACCCACCTGCACTTGCCTGATATTGATGCCAATGACACTCGCTGGAAGGCCCGGGTATTTCGCTTCATGTCTCCACCCGAGGAGCGTCCTGGTTCCCGCCGTCGTTTCTACTTCAGCCTCTTCTACATAGTTACTCACGTCTTTGCTCTCATGAACTTCGTGAACTATGCGGCGGTCTTGGTGCCGAATGGTCATGATCACTGGCCCTCAAAGGGTGGTGATAGCGGCGGTGGTAGCAGTGGCTTTTTCGTGGTCTTTGATGATTGTGACTGTGACAGGAACCCATTCAAGGGAGTTATACCCAAGAGCTGGTACCCGATCTTTTGTCTGTTCAACCTCTATGCGTTTCCAGCTATCATCACCTTGATTGAGGCCACCGTCCTGAACAGCATCAGACCACCCAAGGTGCGCGTGGCCCCCCTTGACATTTTCCGGCCGAGATGACTGACACATGTGTTTAACAGCCCGTCCCAAGCCACCTTCTTGGTACCATACTCTCCGCTGCACTGTACCTGGTCTATGGAGGACTCGGGGCGAAGGCAACTGGCCACAGTCCTTTCTTCTGGATGGACGAGGACCAACTTGACAGCAAGGCGAAGGTGGCAGGGTACTGCGTGGGGTTCATCCTACTGGCTCTCGCGAGTGAGTGTCTCCATGGTTTCAAGCAATTGACTTTACATGTCTTGCTAATCCGGTGACAGAATTTTCCTTCCTGCATGGCCTCATTGGCATGCGTGAGTCTATCTCCGAGAGAGCCCACTCTGAGTGAGTATTTGGTCAGAAGTGGCGCAAAACAGGCCTCAAGTAATATTCACTGGCGTTTTTGGTTGAAAGGGGGCAGCACCTGGTTCGGTTGTCTTCTCGTACGGAAATCCATTTTTCTGGTTCATGTATGATCCGGACCCTGTTCTTCGTGGAAAACAATTGCGAGGGCACCTGTTGTTGCTTTTTATGGCTTGGTCAAGGCTTAGGTATACCCCGAAACCGTCTTTGGTGTTTAGAATGTGCGCAAGAAAGATTGAGAATGATTGTGCGTCACCTTTAATCAGTTACGAACACCATCTGTGTCCGTCATAGCCTGCGCTGTTTCATGACTAGCTGAGAATGTTTGTGGCTTCTCAACACTCTGTGCCACGTCTCCAGCACACATGCACCTAAGCTTTCAGGTAGGTACATACTTATGAGGCAATGAGATGTATTAATACTGACTGATATCCACCAGCCAACACAACTTCGAATTCTTCGGACACTTTCGAGAGAAGTTCCCCCATCGCGGAAGCTAGCGACGAGAATAGAGCGACAGAACTCCACCTGTCGACCTGCCGGAACACCCTCCACAAGATCCGTACCGTTCAATGTCTCAGTGAAGCGGGCCATTCAGGGGCACCTAACCCCGCGATGGGTTGTGTGGCAGTGTGGCCCCCCAATTGAAACTGTCGATCCGGCCAGTTGGGACAGAGACATGCACTCGTGCTTGACCCCCCTGGAACACTTTAGCCCCAACCTTGTGCAGATGAGAACATTGAAGGTTCGAATCAGGCTTCTGTTCCAGACTGGTTTCCGGGCGACAACTAAACAGGCACGCCAGAATGACAGAATGCCAGGTCGCTGTAAACAGCCGTGAACCGCTGTGAGCGGTGTCTGTTGCACTTTTCCACCTTTGACTTCTGGAGGCATCGAGCGGATTCGACGTGGGTTGGTGGTCAATTGGTAACCGCCCAGGACTCGGATGCCGGACGTAACGCGGTCGCAACATTGATCGCCAGAACGAGCATACACTGTACCCGGGATAATCTTCGGACTCATCGTTTTCCAGATGAGGGTCGGACTTTGACAGATCTGTTTAAACAAGGGTCAGCTCAGGGAATGAGGCTGTACCCACACAATGATCCTGGTGAGTGAGTTGTCAAACGGTCAACTTTCTGCCCGTCCACTTGGGGGTCCTCATCATTATTCTTTACCACCATCATCACCACCACCACCACCACTTGCCGTCCTGCCGCCCTGGACATCAGTGATGCCGAGGTTGGAGTTGCTGGCGGCCTCCTGAGTGAACTGGCAAACTGGCCGGCGGCTAATTCTCGGCGTGCACAATTGACCCGGCCCAGGTATGATTGACTGACTGGCCATCAATTCGTCACAGTTTCGCTTCGCTTGGCAGCTCTGAGATCCTCTGCACGTGCTGGCTGCCCAATGCATCGCAACGGTACAGATGTGAGTACTCACACAGACAGCTTCACGTCACACTCAACTGTCCGCTAGCCAGCCAGCCAGCCAACGAGTGCCAGCGCGATGAGTTTTGTATGGATCCGTATGTAGGTACGTAGGTCTTGAGTGGATCGCCTCGGCTTCTATATCCAGTTATGCACACGTCGTTCTTGAGGCTTCTGAAGCCTCTCAGGCTCCTCAAAGGCTCCATTTTATCCCCAGGTCTCGCGAGTGAGGCTGGGCCGCGATCGGGAAGACATGCCTGCAGGGTTATCGGCAACTTTGTTATAAAGAGAGGCTGGATGTTGTGTATGTGTAACCAATCCACCCTGCCTATTTGATGACGGTAGGTTATGTACGCCTTCTTTTCTCACAGACGATCGATCCCACCTTGTTTCCAAGGCACATCTCAAAGTCTCGAATTCGATTTGACGTTGAACGGCTGCAGTTAAGGCAGCCAACCACACACACACACACACACACGCACGCAACACGCACGCACACGCACGCACACGCACACATTTTCACACACAACTACCCAAGCCACTGGTGCCGTGTCGAGCGTCGTGGTATAAATATCTCGGCCAACCACTCCCTATCTTTCCGGATCTTTCTCCCCTTTCTTTTCTCCCCCCCCCCCCCCCCCCATCCACAAATCCAAACAGGGCGCCAAGTGCAATACAGAATATCTACCGTGCCTGCCAATTCTTTCACCGGTGATACTTCTTCACGGGCCCTCGTCAATCATTATTTTGTGTGCAATCGTTTCTGAATTATTTTTCTTCCGTCTTTTTTTGGACGGAAGTTTCCTCTCTGAATTTCCCTTGTTTCGTCGCTCTCTTGGTCGCAAGGTATCCGTGGAAAAAGACGAACGACAACAACACAGCGAAGGAATACTGTACCGTGATTTCCCCGCTCTGTACAATTTGTTTTTCCCACCATATCGTCCCGTACCGTCCTCTACTGCGTGTCAGTCGAAGCAGATTCACCAGCGAGAGTTGAAAGCTTCGTCGTAAGGCCAATCAAGCACTACAAATCCACCTGCTACGTCACAACCGCTACCATGTTCAAGCGAGCTTTCAGGTCCTCCAAGTCCACCAACAGCAGCCAACAGGCTGGCTCAACCACCATGGACTCGCAGTACAAGGTGGACAAGCAGTCAAGGCTGAAGAAGGGCACGAATGCGGGATCCTCGCGGGATCCAACCAAGTTATCGAGACTGCAGCGGTCGCTGACCGAGCGCGAGGCCTCCAAAGCCTCGTCCTCTTCCCGGACGAGGACGGACAAACAACATGAGGCCTCGAAGCCGAACCCGACCCTTGCACCTTCGCCCATTGTCACCGTGACGATCGGCAAGGAGGGGCGACTATTCGCGGCGCACGAGGACGTCCTGTGCCAGAGCCCCTTCTTCGAGCAAATCCTACAGAGGGGCTACGCAGAGACGTCGTACGCATCACAGTCGAGGAAGATCGCACTCCCGGATGAAGAGCCCGAGGTCTTCTCGGCGGTCCTCGAGTACCTCTACAAGGGCGACTACACCCCACGGCTGCTGCACAACAAACACCGCAACTCCTGGGAGCTCGAGGGCGGCAGCGCGCCATCGTCCTCCTCGCGCAGGGGGGCCACACCGGGCGCATCCCCCAACATTGGAAATGAGAACAGCCACCACCGCGGAGGTGGCCACGCAGCCGCAGGGCCGTCCTCGTCGACACCACCATCGCCCTACCAGCCCGCGGCCGTCGAGCCGACCGTCTCCCTGTCGAGCACGGGCACGCACATCCTCCGGGACACGGTGGTGTACTGCGCGGCGGGGCGGTACGACCTGGTGGAGCTGAAGCGGCTGGCGCTGCGGAAGCAAGGGCTCCAGGCGGGCATCGACGTGGGGACTATCCTGCGGAGCGCCCAGTACTGCTACGCGCACACGCCCGACTCGGACAGCCGGCTGCGCGCCCACTACCTGGCGCTGATCATCCGGTGCCGCAAGACCTTCAAGAAGAGCGGGACCATGCAGGCCGAGATGGAGAGGGGAGGAGAGGGGTCGAAGCTGTTCTTCGACCTGTTCGTCGCGCTGTGCAACCACCTCGACGACGTCATCGAGGCGGGCAACAGGGGCACGCCGAGGACTATCTGAGGAGCACCTGACTACTCCCTGAGAAGGAGGAAGGTCTTTCTCCACGAGCAGAGAAGTCTGATAAGTCTTTGTGCCGGGTCATCGACAACACGAAAAGCGATCACGTGAAGGCCCCGCGGTGACCAGGTGGATCTGATTCCCGATCTCAACTTACAGGCGTTCCGTCGGCGTTTCCACCGCTAAAGGGCAAGAAAATGATACACAACAAGCGAGTTTCTTGGAAGACTCGGCTATACAAGGAGGCTTGCAATTTCGAGGAACAACAAGGCCATGTACGCTAAACGGATGCGGTGTTGACATATTGTGTCTGTTTGGGAACCCGCTCTGTCCTATTTCCTGGTTTTGTCTCTGATCTGGGCGTTTACGAGGCGTTCTTTTTGCTTTTCATCCTCTCCTCATGGCTCAATCAGACTGGAACAGTAAGCCGTTTGGGAGACTGGTAGACGTCGTCTCCACTTCTTCACTTCTTCATTGAGGGTTGGCCGAACGCCCGGTTTCTGATTTTCTTGCCGAGGGGATGACGAGGAAGGAAACATGAAGGCTCGCTTCGTTAATGCCGCCCCACAGATCGGGTTCATCTTGGATCAAGGACGCCGTGGGATCCCCGATACAAAGATACACCAAAAACCCCCCGAGTGGCCCGTCTTCCTTCTGCATTCATCCCCCCTCACTCTGAGCTTCCAGTTTCTTGCGTGTCTCATGAGGCGTTGACATTTCAGAACAACTTGATGTTGGGCCCAGGTCTGATCTTTCACCACTTTGCGAACAGTTGCAGCTGTTTTCTCAAGAATGGCGTTCCATGGAGGAGAATCCTTCCAAGCAAGCGTCAACATATCCCAGCTTCTGCTTTTTCAACCCACCCCGATCCATGTTAATCACACAACACATCACAACACATCACAACACATTACACCTGGAGTTTGTGTCAAGCTTATCATCTCGACTCAATGCTTTTTTCTTGCTTCCTGCCTGTTTCCTATGGGGTCATCTTGGCTTTCCAATATGGAGTTCTTGACTGAATGTTCTGTTATGGAAATGGAAAGAATCCCTGCTTCAACCTTCAGGAACGGCGGCCGGAAAGGAGATAAACACCCAACATCCAGATTGCAAACTTGTGCTCGCCAGGCCGAGTACCGAATGACTGTCCTTTCCGTCTGCCGACATCGCATCTCAAAACAAATAAATAAAAGAAACCAAACAAAACTGTCACGAACAACAAAACACCGACCACTCCTGACAATCAACCGCTTTCCTTTGTCGTATAATCAGTGGAAACGAGTGGAGGGAAACCATCAAGGTGTTTAAGACACGGCTAAAGAGTTATGATCATCATGATACGAGATGGACTGATGGAGCAGCGATTTATTTTACGATTCTACGAATGTGTGTGTATGTGCGTGGGCCCTGCCTACATTGGTCTGTATTTTACCTGCGCGTTGTATCCAGAGCCGGGGAGTGCTAACCCCATCCCACCTAATGGCGTACGAAGTTGTTGGTACTACCAACCGAGTGTTGGATAATATTACGATTCTTCGGGGCTCCGGTCTGGGCTGTCCACGACCTGGCTTTGAGCTGGCTTAGATAGCAACGTGCTCCCCTTTTTGATGGGGCTCGGTAATGGGAGATTCGGCCACCTCCAACTCCTCTTTGGCTCTTGTGATTGCTTGAGTGCGCAAGTGATATAGCTCCTGAATGTCCACGGGTCCTTCCAAGATCTTCATAGGTGTGGTACCCTTCCCCCTGGTTGCTTACACAGCCTTGCTCCTCGTAATCCTTCCACACGAACGAGCAAGGTATTCAACTCTATAGCTGTAGTTACTGTACTACTACCACTCTCACAATACCTTGGTAGTCGCTGTAGTCTTGGTTTGGTATCGGCTTTGCAGGAAGTGTTTTGTAATGATACACCGCAAGTACCTCTATTACCGTATCACTAGTAGTATCCAGATGTCCTCTGATGATTATCGCGTTTGTTCTGTCACCCAATCTGGTAGGGCGTTTACTATTTACGGAATTGCAGCTCAGTTGAGAATAAGGCTCTTATAGGCACGGAGCACGAATATCACTAATTAATATATATGACATCTGGACCGAAGCAGATCGTATGCATGTGGCCTTGGGCCAAGTCCTTGTAATAACGCCCTTCTTTTGATTTCCCGGTTCCGGACTCTTGGAAAGATACCGTGAAGCCCTGCGCAAACGACACAACGTGCAGAATTGGATCACTGGAGTGGCTCCCGGAACCTCAGACATAGACATCTGTGAAGAAAGACGCCAAGCTGCTTAAATTCCCATGAAGCCACAATTCACACCATCTGCAAAATAACATTTCCATTGGGAAGCAAACACAAGTGCTTATGAACTAGCTCTGACCTTGACAGTTGGAGCCTGGGCAATGTCTACTGCAATCCTAACTCCGAAATGAATCCTCCCAAAGCTGACGAGCCGTGATTTCCTCCGGGAGAATGCAGTTCAGAACCGAGTGGAAAAGGACTGGGAGGGTACTGTCGACTATATCACCAGTGAAGGAAGACACATTAAGATTGAGGTGAAGTGGCTTCAGAATGCCATTAGGAAAATGCCGGATAACACCAAGTTGCTACCGGGGGGAGATGTAACCTCCGTCACTCTTGAAGATTTCAATCACTTCAAGAGTCATACAGAGCACTATGCCATCCAGGAATCAGCACGGCTGGGTGCACTGGGAGTTCATATCATGTGAGTCCTTCTACCTTTGTTCCCTCTTACCTACCCTCTTACCTTCTTACCCTCTCACCCTCTCAACTTACAACCGAATGACACACAATCAATATCTTACAGAGCATCAAAGCATGGATGATTATCTCATGGATGTAGATGCTTCCCATCAACCTGCCACCTGTGTTTTCTCAGCGTATCAGTATAGACTGGAAAGTATGTAAAGTGCCCTTCAGCTCTAGTAGCAGTCGTCTAGAGTTCCCTAGCTTGATAGAAGCCTTTCAGAAAATCTCATACCTTCAATGCTTATATACTAAAGTTATATATACCAAAGTCCTTACCCTCCTACTAATTGAAAGGCAAATATATCATTATCCATTCTAAACAACGAAAAAAAAAAGAGAAAAAAAAGGCTACTATAAGCTAATTTTCAAATTTAACCAACTAAATACTTAATCAAACCGAAACATTTTAAACCTAGTTCTTGTAGCTAAGCTGCGATATATATCAAACTTCCTTGTCGAACTATTTTAAACTTTCATAACACAACCTTCGCAGAGGATTACAGCGCAGCAACTCCTGGATTATGCGTCATTTCGGAAATTCTTGTCGATCCATGGACTAGAATAAGTATGTCAATGCTCAGTCGCCCTACCCAGGATTTTGAGAAGCCGGGCTTGGTGATGGCGATATACTTATTCAAGGCATCATTGGAAGAGCCACGGGGCAAGAATGTCTTGTGATAGAGACTTCGGGATCAAGGATAATCTGTTTGTGAAGAGACACCCCAAAGGATACCAATGTGTCACATACCAATTGGGCCCCTGGAGGAGAGGAAAAGCTGTCCAATTTGTTGCTCCTAGATCCAACCAAAATGACAAACAAGTATATTTTGTATTGTTGCAATACCTGTCTGAGTTACGTCACATGCAATGACACTTTCGATCACTGACCCCTTCGTAACTGATCATCCTTTTCCCCGGCCGCCGGTGAACCTCCTAAGCCCACTTGACATCGAAGCCTTTGAACTCAACGCTTAATTTCTCCCCTGTCTCCTTCTCCGGCCGACACGCGTACGCCTCGACCGCGACCTCCCACTTGTCCGGTTCGCCATGCCCAAACACCCAGCACACCTCCCTAAGCGGCACCTTCTCTCCCCCCAAGACCTGGTAGACCCACAGACTCTTCCCCGGGCTATCGCCCCCGCTCTCCACCAGCACCGTGACCCAGTCCCCGTCCTTTCCAGCCCTGACATCAGACAGGCTCCAGTCCGCCCACGAGTCACACGCCACGGTCGCGGCCTTTGGAACGCCGTTGTAGTACTCCACGCCGGTCTTGAGCCACTTGGGCGGGGTGTCTCCCGAGGAGGGGTGAGCTGTGCCGGCCGGGCGGAGCGAGAGGACGAGGCCGGCCTGGTCGTATTGTTCCTTGGGGTTGAGGAGGAAGGAGACCTGGGCGGACTGGAAGTTCGATAGGGGTGCTGTGGTCTTGTTGCGAGCGTGAGCGGCCCGGGGGGCTGTGGCGTATGTTAATAGTCAACGTTCAGAGAAGGTGAAGGAAAATGGCGTGTAGGAAACAGATACCGTTAAAGACGTCGGTGGAGGGCGGCTTGCGCCAGATATCGGTGCCGGGAGAGGCTTTGATTGTGAAGGAAGTCATTATGCCCTCGAATTGTTTGTGCCCCATCACTACCTAGGTAGGTATCAATTGATTTTTGTCAGTCTAACAGGAAGGGCAGCAAATGCGTCCCAAGTCGTGTTGTTCTGTACTGTTGTCATTGAGAAGGAAGCATTCAAAGAGGAGAGCTTGCTCAAGAATATCTCAACGGCGGGGTAACTTTGGCATAGAAGGTGCAACCCTGGTTCATACCCGCCGGGCAAGATACTAAGTAGGTACTTAGTAGTCTTGAGTAAAGAAACACCTGGGCATCCGAATTCTACCTGCCCGATATTCAGTTCCACAATAGCGAAAATTTGAAGTCCATCCAAACATATCATAATCAATGACTTGCGGTGAGACAGGCTGTAAGTTACCTCCCAAGTATTGATCCAATCAAGCGGGATCTCAGATACAAGTCCTAGAGCATCTTCGAAATAGACAGGCAAGCCACGAGTTGGGTCAAGCCCTTGGAAAAACATCGAGTCTGAGGCTAGGAACTGCAGCCGGACAACATTGCGAAAGACGTCTTGTAGACTGTTTTTCAGTTCCATCAAAGCAGCCAAAGAAATCTGAGAACATTCAAGCACGGCACCGCATATCTGCGACTGAGAACTCATTTTCTTGTTGATGTCGTCCAAGGCGATGGCCTGGTGGCAGACTGCAGCTTCCTGCTTCTGCAGCAGGTTCAACATCTCACCTTGTCCTTGGCTGAGGGATGTGACTAATGAGTGCACCTCGTCTATTCGAGCTCGTAATGTCGCATTGTCCACGCGTGCGGACCTCCTATGTCTGGATGCTTAGATGCAAGGGTGTTCTTACTAGAGGACGATGGAGTTGGCTCACTGGGCGGTAAGGGCTGTTAAGAGAGACAGCCGCTCTGTATTCACCCGTAGTTTGTCCTGGAGATTATGGACACGCTCCTTCTCCAGTAACGAGAATTCCAGCTTCTTGTATGCGCGCTTCACTCTATTGCTGGATCCTTTCGCCTGAAGACAGTCGCCGTATCTTCCCTTTATGCGGGTGAGCTCTTGCGAGATCATGTCGCCGCAGTGATTGGCAACATCTTTCGCTACTCGGTCGAGCCCACCCAACCATCCAGAGTCTCCGCACTGCTGATAAGTAGCGACGACCTACATTTGGCCGGGAATATGTCAGCGATATTACGATGCCAACTTTCCGTTCCACGTGCAAGGCCCAGCAGCAGCATATCTGCATTGAAACACGAACGAAGTTGCCCAAGTCGTTCAGGAGTTCCTGGTACTCGCTCGAAGCTCCTGCCGCGTCCCTCAGAGCCTGACCAAACTGGATGGCCAAGCCGCAAAGAGCAATGACATCGCCGATGCTGCCAAATGTGAGCGCTACTTCCATGTCGTTCCTAGTGTTGAACTGGCCGCTTTAGTGTTGAAAGAATCGCATATTATGTGGGATTCGGCCACAAGAGACGATTGGAATAGGATAGTAGAGAAAATGGATTGTGGGCAACATGAGGGGTTGATTTGTGAAGTTCAAGGGGCTGGGCAATTGCAGCATACTGCGGGCAAACGTTGTCAACCTCGGATTGGCCGCCATTTGACCCTGACGTCCCAAGGCACAACACAGGGCAGAATATACTGCCTCATACAGGCAAACTGCGCTGCCGCCATGGACACGTACTCAGGGAGGTTTGGTGAATGTTAAGAAAGTTGCCGGCCAGTAATTACCTATGTTCCGGCAGCTGTATCAGCAGCATGTAGCAGCACGAAAGTATCAGTTATGCAAACATAATCGCTGAGGCAGAGGGTTTTCAAATATTAAGAGAAGCCGAACATTATCACGTTGTGCCATTTCGATGCTCCCGGAGTTACTGGACATGGTGATGAAATAATGAAGTTGAGAAAACACAATAAATAGAAAAACGGTCCGGTCCAACTTTTTGGTGGTTCGAACTCGCTGCTCGTCACCCACCGCTCTACACCACTTTGGGTGTACTGGCCCCACCTGACTAAGCAGTCTCGGCACGTTTGCCCAAAGTGGTCCGTGCTCGCATTTTGGGGTCGTCGGGGTTTCTGCCATTGTGCACGCTGAAATTTTCCATTGAACCAACCGACAAAAGACCACAAACCCCGCCACAACCTTCACGCGTTGCCCAACTCACATCGCCAGTATCCTCCCGCACAACCACCTCCACCATCACCCGTCTCATCGCCCAATGGCATTACACCCTTTCAGGATCAATACAAACGATCCCCTTTTCTCTTCTACTGCTATCTATCGCAACGACGCAGAGGAAGCTGTCACCATCGCTTCCCTTTGGCCACCCATCTCACCTTGATCGCCGACACTTTGAGGCCAAACTATCGGCCAAACAGTGACCTGACCACATCCTTGTCTCACCTCACCCTACCAGCCATCACGGCGACTTACATTTCCTGAATACGCCTACAATTGCAATCCATCATGTCTTCAATGGTCAAGGGACCCAAGAAGGGCGCCGTTGCCAAACCCAAGGTGTCCCGACCCAACCCTGCTCGCGCTATCAATGACCGAGATTGGCGACGCAAACAAGTGGCCGATTTCAACGCCAGCAAGGGTTCCTCCGTTGCTGGCTCTCCACCTCCTTCCTCTGCCGGTCCCGTCCGTAACACACGTTCACAATGTCCTAACCCGAGGTGTTCTGCCCCCAATGTCGTTGACGGCACTTGCCAGTCTTGCGGTGCTGTCGTCGATGATACCAACATTGTCTCCGACGTCCAGTTCGGAGAGGGTTCCAACGGACAAGCATTTGCTTTTGGTGTCACAGTCGGCGCTGGTCAAGCTGGCCCACGTTTTGGTGGTCCCGGCTTCGGTCCCCGCAGGGTCGCTGGCGGCGGCGATGGAGAGGGCCGCCTTAAATCACAACTCGAAGGACGCGATGTCATTTTCGGTCTTGTCTCCCGCCTGGATCTTGGTACCAGCGAAGGTGTCCTTGCAGAATCGGCCTATGGCAGGTTCAAAGAAGTCTTGAGTCGTAACTTCTGCCGAGGCCGAAGCGTCCCTAGGGTTGCAAGTGTCTGCTTGTATTGGGCTATTCGAAACTCCCGTACCACCCCAGTCATGCTGATCGACATTGCCGACGTCGTGAAGCTGGACGTCTTCGTCCTAGGCAAGACTTTCAAGAAGATGCTGCACTTGATCTATGGCGACGAGAAGAACGTGCCGTTTGAGCCCATGATCCCCGAGGACATCATCAGACGTCTCGCCAGTAAGCTTGAGTTTGTCAACGACACAGAGAACGTCATGGCTGCTGCAGTGCGCATCGTTCAAAGAATGGATCGCGACTGGATGATGCTCGGCCGTAAGCCCGCAGGTATCTGTGGATCGGCCATCATTCTCGCCGCCAGAATGTTCAACTACCGTCGCACCCCTCTCGAGGTCTCCTTTGTCGCCAAGGTTACTACGACTACTTTGAAGCTCCGTCTCGACGAGTTCTCTCGACTCAAGTCTGCGCAGATGCGCATCGCCGACTTCATGGCGGGTGACTTCCCCGGAACGGCGGACTCGCATGATCCACCCGCCTTCTACCGACAGAGCAAAGAGTACCTGGAAGAGATGGAGAAGAAGAAGAACAAGAAGCCTGGCCGAAAGCGCAAGCGCTCTGCTGCTGAGGGCGGCAACGAAGAGCCTTCACAAGACAGCGACACGCCCACTCCTCAACCTGAACAGCAACGGGTTGACGCCGACGGCTATGTCATTCCCGCGTTGCCACAGAAGCGAGCTAGGGTCGACGATTCGACTGCTGGGTCGCAAGCGGTTACTGAGGATGACATCAGCGAAGCTGTCCCCGCAGATGACCAAGATGAAGTAGAGGCGCTTGTTTCCAAGTATGGTGACGTTCCACTGCCGGGTCCCGAGAACGAGGCCGGCGAGACGGACAATATGAGCACGGAGGCAACAGGCGTGACCCCTGGTGCCAAATCCCACCGAAAGCGCTTGCTAGGCAGCAGTCTGAAGAATCCTGTTCTCTTCGATGAAGATGAGGAGTGGACTAAGGAGGAGAACGAGATGACCGAGGATATGATGCAAAAGATCAACAACATCGATTCGGAGATTTGGGTCGCAGCGGCCAAGTGTGCCGGAATGCGCACGCAGGAGCTCATGGAAGAGCTAGAGAACATGCGGCCGGCCAACTACCAACAGAACACGCTGCTTGACGCCCCCGATGTCACGGCGGACGAGTTCGCCGACGACCCGGAGGTGCTCAACTGCCTTCTCAGCGAGGATGAGCGCAAGATCAAGGAGCAGCTGTGGCTCAACGAGAACAAGGACTGGCTTCGACAGCAGCAGGAGAGGGAGTTCCAGAGGAAGATGGCGCCGGCCAAGAAGCCGCGCAGGCAGGCAACTCGCAAGCCCCGTATCGGCGAGGGCCAACTTACACCAGCCAGCTCGGCGGAGGAGGCGGCCATGGAGGCGGCCAACCGCCGGCAGATCTCGACCAAGATCAACTACAGCGCCCTTTCCAACATGGCCAAGCGAGGACCCGGGTCGATGATCGGCAGCGAGGTTGCAAGCCAGCAGACCAGCCGGGCTGGGAGCAACGAGGTGTCTGACTCGGACAGCGACGACGACGATGATGATTTTGGCCTCGGGGATACTCAGGCTAACGACGACGACGCGAACAATTACGACGATGGAGAGCAGTACGACGGGGATGAAGGCGGCTTTGGTGGTGGTGAGGATGGTTACTAGTGGTCACTCGCATCTAGGGTTGCATCAGCGGCATAATACATAACACGTACCTCCATGTATTCTGCCACCTTGAACGGCGGATGGAATGAGTTAATAGACTTACAAGAAGGTACTCAGAATGAAAATGAATTCTCATTATGAATATATTCTTTTGAGCCGAGGAGGGGGATGGCATTACCCATGGTGGCCAAGGATATTCCCTACCTACCTAGCCAGGTATACTTGTCGTTCCCACTCCTCGGTGCCCGTGCAACTTTTGCTTCTGACAACCCAAGCAGAATGGGTCGCGACAGGGTCTCAGGTTTTCATTATGTACCTTCCACGTGGGGATCCCCCAGGAGGCTCTGGAGGTATGGATGTGTGCATGCATGCATGCATGTTATGCGACGATGACTCGCATGGGGTTCGTCTTATCATTATTGGGTTTTCGAACGGGGACTACCCTTAGGCGAGCGATGCAGCCTCATGGAGATCTCTGGTAACAACGCTGCAACGGTGAAGGATGGAGTTGAGGACCCGATGTGCCCAGGCGGCGCTCTTCCAGGGTATATACACATGCACGTACCGACGGTCACGTGGCTGAACTGTGGGGTCTTCCAAGGTTGATGAGCAAAGGTCGACTGGTGGCGCGGCTTAGGGCCCGAGAGGTAAAAAAGTCAATGCTGGGGAAGGCTTCTAGAATACCTTAGGTACCCTAGGGTAGTGGGGCTTGGCGAACGGTACTTGGTACTTGCACAATATCTCCAGCGGGTTCGAGATTCATTAATGGCATTGTGTTCTAAAAGGTTCCCATCCTGAGACCGTTCTCATCACAACGACATACAAACCAGTCAGTTGGGCAGTCAGTTGGGAAAGCAGTTCAGTACTACCATTCCCATTGACATCCAGAAACAGACAAGAAGACAAAAACCACTTACGAAGACACATTACACACTCATGACACGCAACGTTTGGTCCTGGTTGACAAATCCGCCTCTTATCTATCTATGTACGACATAGGCCAACATGTTTTGGAATTTGGCCGAGCAGGAATAAACAGCCGGGAATTTCGGAGAGTAATGATGCTCCTTCATTATCGGACGAGGCCGGGTTTTTCCTCTTCTTGGCGGAGTATCTGGCTGCTTCGAGCCGACTGATGTGCAGCTAAAAGATAAGACAGTCAGCAGTGCGGTGCAGTGCAGTGAGTGGTGAGTGGCTGAGTGCCTGAGTGGTTGCAATGATTGACTGATGAATTGCTGCTGAGCCAGTGAGCCTGTGAGCCTGTGAGCCTGTGAACCTGCTCGCCGACAGCCTAATTGCAGGCGGTGGCACGGCGGTTGCGGGTCGGTACTTGGCGAAACAAGCACTTTGGGACAGGGGACAAACAAGGGTTCGACGCAGGCAAGTGGATTCTATTACGGGAGACTTCATTTCCCCTTCGATTTTGGCCCGGCGCCCGTCGCATTCCCGCGTTGGCATGTGTCAGGGAATGACTCGGGAGCCACTGCAGAGCCTCAATCATTACTTTATTCGGCCGTGGTCCATTCCACCCTCACCTCATATTAGCAAATGTTTTCATAACAGTTTGCAACCAGCTCCACCGGATTACGACCGAGAACCCTTTTCAGTAACCTCAGTAACCTGATGATACTTGTTCTCTTCGTATGCGACCTCGGTGGAATATTGCCCCCAACTGCCAACTGCCCACTCAGAGCCTCGGATCAGGCTACCCAAACCCGCCACAGCTTGCATAACTTGCACAAAATGCACAAAATGCGGTCAATGCAGACTCGATGCAGACTCAATACAGACTTGGCCACTGCCGAGGACCAACCGGACCCCATTAAAACGCACATACATAATTCTGACAAGATCTTAGATCTAACACTTTCTTCGCACCGTTTTTGCGTGGTCTTCCCATCTTGGGCTTATCTCCCCCACGCGGGGCATTGCCAGGGTCTTGGATGTCACGTCTGTGGCCTGGCTGGATGCTGAGATGCAACGCCCGAGTTCCCCAGTGTTGCCGTCTCAACCGGGAATAGCCTCACCAAGAAATGCAGATCGATCTTTCGCTCCCACACTGCGTCATGTTGCCTGTTTCGGATACTCGACGCGCCGCAATTGGACGAGAGGCCGACCTGCCGACTCCAGTCTGTCGCACGAGTCGGGCACTGCAACATTGAACACATCGGATCATCCATCCATCCATCCATCGCTTTTCATGTCCCTGCATTTGCAATCAACGGCCACGTTACCGCACCGTGCTCTTACCAGGTGCTTTTATTCTCATGGCGTCGATCTTGTAGGAGGTAAACTCCGACCGGACCTGGGCTGGGTTTGCGCCGTTTGTCGGTCGGAGAGATAAGCAAAGGGTCCAGCCAGCAACCGCGGCCCATCAAGCAGGGAACAGTCGAGTAGCATGTCGTTCGGAAAACCACCGTCGGCCGTTTCCCTCCCCCGTCCATCGTTCGCGACTTGTATATAGTTGTGCTTGCTTCCTCAACCATTTCTCCTTTTGGTTTTCACTCCTCCCCCACCTCTGCAGCTCGGACGAATTCCCTCGAATATCAAGGTTGAAGCCAACCTCCATAGTCCAACCCAAAACCAACAAGGTCGAGTGACGACGCGACTGCAAGCCACATATACTTGGTAGACGTCATTGCCACCTCTGGTCATCCGCTAACACAACACCACCCGACTCGGACCCTACGCACGGCCATATCCAAAAAGTCTGGTGTGTACTGGTTTCTGGACTGTTCTTATTGACGCCAAGACCACACAATATTTTTGGCCTCCTCCTTTCAAAAAAAAACCACCACCACATCGTCGACGACACCCCGACGACAGATACCCTCTCCCCCAGAAAACTTGCCCTCACATAACCCAAAATGGCCGACTCCATAACGGCCGCTCATGTCACGGGCCCCAACGACGTCAAGGTCGACAAGACCTACAGTCACACCAACAGCCAGCATGGCTCCGGCGTCTTCAGCCCCGAAGTAGTCGGCGAGGTGACCGACTGGAATGATATCGAGAAGAGGAAGGCGGCCGAGGGCCACGACAAGTTCCATCAGCTCGGCTGGAAACGGCTAACAGTCGTGCTCATTGTCGAGGCCATCGCCCTCGGCTCTCTGTCCATCCCCTCCGCGTTCGCCTCACTGGGCATGATCGCCGGTGTGATTCTCTGCCTCGGTCTCGGTATGATCGCTATTTACACGTCATACGTTATTGGCCAGGTCAAGCTCGCCTACCCTCACATCACGCACTACGCCGACGCGGGCCAGCTGCTGATGGGCAAGTTCGGATACGAGCTCGTCGGTGTCATGTTTACGCTGCAGTTGGTCTTCCTGGTCGGCAGTCACAGTCTGACGGGCACCATCGCCTTTGACACCATTACCGATAACGCTACCTGCTCCCTCGTCTTCGGCGTCGTGTCGGCCATCATCCTGCTGCTCCTGGCCATCCCGCCCTCGTTCGCCGAGGTGGCCATCCTGGGCTACATCGACTTCGTGTCCATCATCCTCGCCATTGGCATCACCATCATCGGCACCGGAGTCCAGCAGCACCAGGGCTTGATCCCCGCGAGCGACTGGTCCGCGTATCCCAAGGATGGACTGACGTTCGTCGAGGCTTTCGTGGCCGTCGGAAACATCGTTTTCGCCTACTCGTTTGCCGTCTGCCAGTTCTCCTTCATGGACGAGATGCACACGCCCCGCGACTTCGCCAAGTCCATCTGGTGGCTCGGCATCATCGAGATCATCATCTACACCATCACGGGCGCGCTCATCTACGTCTTCGTGGGCCAGTCGGTGCAGTCCCCGGCCCTGCTCTCCGCCGGCAGCTTGCTCGCCAAGATCGCCTTCGGCATCGCCCTGCCCGTCATCTTCATCTCCGGCTCCATCAACGGCACCACCGTCGGCCGGTACATCCACGGGCGCATCTACAAGGACAGCGTGCTGCGCTTCATCAACACCCGCATGGGCTGGATCACGTGGCTCACCGTCATCGCTGTGGTCACCATCATCGCCTGGGTCATCGCCGAGGCCATCCCCTTCTTCAGCGACCTGCTGTCCATCTGCTCGTGCCTGTTCGTCAGCGGCTTCACCTTCTACTTCCCCGCGTGGATGTGGTTCAAGCTCATCATGAAGGGCAAGTGGTACGAGAAAGATAACCTCCTTCTGGCGGTGGTCAACGGGATTGTGTTTATCATCGGCCTAGTTGTGTTGGTGGCTGGAACATACGCCAGTGTTCAGGATATTGTAAGTTTCGACTCTGCCCATCCCGGCCTTGCCGATCGGTCTTCGAGAAACCTGATGCTAACTTTACATGATAGATTAACCAGTACGACGCTGGAACGGTCCGCGGTGCTTTCACCTGTGGCCCTGTGTAAATGGGAAATGAGAGCAAGGTGAACAAGTTTTAATGATTGCCCTTGAAAAGGTAGAAAGTCAAGCGCAGCATTTGTTAGTGACTTGGTCTAGTTTTATGAGTTTTCCACGGCCATTGACGGCCCAGTGGCTGGATGTATATATAGTATGACGATATGAATGAAGATATGAAAGTAAAGTTAAACAATTATGGTACGATCGAAAACATTGAATGGTTAAAAGTGAGATCCTTCTCAAGCCCAGGATGCCCGTCGAAATCAATGACCTGCGGATTCCAGGCCCCGACATCCGAGTCGCCAGCGCCCGCAACCTTAAACCTGGAGAATTTGTGGGCCCGATCCAGGAGACGTCATCTTGCTTACATCTCAAGTCCCTGTTTTGAGAGGCTGGTAAATGTAATTCCGGATGAAGGGGACCACTACTGTAATGCCATTCAAGAAGTCTGGCGGCTTGGGAACGGTGAAGTCAGGTAAATTACACATGTACTTAGTATGGAAGAAGAATACAATGACTTGGAGATCATGGCCTCTCACAGAAGTCATTTTATCTTGGTCTTCTAGGCACTTTTCACAAGTTACAATTTGTTTCCTTGTGTAAGAGTTCAAAATGGTTCGAGAAGGAAATCTAATATCCATCTCATTTTGGTCATAAGGGTATTAAAGTGTCAACCAATCTCAAACTACCTCGGCCTACTTAGGTATTTGGTTGCATGTGGCCTAGGCCCGATTTGAGAGTTGGCCTATAGCGGCCTCTTTGTAGAGTTTAACGATATGTTCGCCTTTCGATTGGTGGAAGGGCAAGAATTTGGGTACACATCCTCAGCAAGGAGCACTGAAAGTACGAGATTCTTAGAAAGGCTTCCATCGAGCTGGGGAGCTCCGGACGTCTGCCACCAGAGCTGAAGGGCACTTCACTTTCCAGTATACACTGCCCAAACGTGATGTCTTATACTTGCCTGATGCGTCTCGACCTAAAACTGTCCTGCACGTTCTGATTCCCGAGGTATTCTTTGCAACTCCCCACCTCTGATCCCCACTCCAGATGTCGACTTCTGACTTCTGTTGGCATCCAAATAAAGCGACTTTCCCTTTCACTGGTTCTCTCTTCTCGAAAGCGCGACATATCTAACCGAGCATTTGATCTCCACACAGCCGTCTCTGTATCAGTGAAGACTAAACCGAAAATGGCGAAGAAGGGTCAACGACAGTTACGGGCAGTGCCAGTATGTTGATGAGAATCAGATAAACGCATAATTAATCTATCTGGAACTACATGGCCCAGACTTCCCCAGTCGATGAGGTGAGTTGACACGGAGCTATATTCCCTGGTCTAGCCTTGGACCAGTGCAGGTGGTGTGTCTTTCTTGCGCAGGTGGCCCAACCTCCTATCATCGGAGCCTTCCTGCAGCCCAATATCCCTCCCTTCGTCCAATATCCATCAAAACATCTTCTGTGGCGTGACTGGGTGTTAATTGCTTGCCCTGTTTCTGTCGGTGATCGTCCGTCAATCACGTTTCAGACAAGATCTAAACTGTCCAGTTTGTCACAATTAGAGACTGAGTTCTAGAATTTAGTCGATTTTCTTGTGATTTGTGTAACTATAGGAGACGAAGAACGGAAACGGCTGTATAGATGTACGCCAGAAGTCGTAGTTCGTGTCCTTGTGAAACATGCTCCTCGGGTGGTTTTACGCAAGGCGGCCAATTGCCTAATCCGGAAGGTGGAGAATGGCAGAATTCTTCAGCCTTTTCGTCTATAGTGCTCAGCTCCATGGTGGACCCCTCGAGAACCAATACTTATTTAATCTGGAGACATTGCACGCCCTTGAGCTTTGGTTCTCACGAAAATACCTATGTGTTGCGCTGTAGCTGTATGTGATTCATTTGCTAGACCGAATAAGCACAGCACTCGCCCTCAATGCCGTCTCCGGACATAATCTCCTGCGATGGATCGTCATTTTCGGCGGTCATATTGTATTCATCTCGAACAACACTATGAAGCGAGTTCAACCCTTTGGCAACTCACATTGAGGTTGCGAATAAAAAAAAACCCGCTACTCGGATTGGCAACTGTAACAGATTGTGTTTCGAAGAAAAAGAAAAAGAAAAAGAAAAAGAAACAGAATCAACTCGCAGCAAATGTAGTATGATTCTCACTTGTCGTTGGCCCCGGTGCCTTGTTATCGACCGGGCATGTAGACTATGTCGACCACACACTTTCCAACCCATCAAGTGTATTTCTCCGGTCCCGGTCCACAATCGTCGCAAGTCTCATCCCCACACCAGTAGCCATATCCGTCATCAACACCGAGCTCGCCGTCGGCATCTGACGAGTAGCACGAGTCCGTATCGTAGCATTCTTGCGTTTCGTTGTAGGATCTCCCGTATTTGATTTGCCGAGTATTCTCTGCATCCGCCGTTCTTGAGGGTCTGGTTTCCGCAGCTTCAGGCGTCTCGATTATGGGTTTTGTTTGTTGAGGTGGTCTTGAGGCGGCAGTAGGTCGAAGTCCGTGCCTAGAGGTTTTTGTCGTCAGCAGGAGGGCTTGAAGGGAAATTTAGAACATTGGGCTCCAAATATTTATGTTACCGCGGTGGGAATGACCGGGTCGTCCGTGTCCGTGTCCGTCACCGCTTTAATGAGACTTGTGGAATGTAGCAGATAAAATTGCCAAAAGGACAGTGGACAGTCACAGATGGGAAGGGTAATGATGGCTCACAAAACCACTTACAGGTGACAGGCATCGATCTGGTCTTCCATTCCCTTGACGCGCCTGAACCGACTCGAAGTCTTCTCCTGGCCGCCTTCTTCAACATCTCCTGGGACCTGTAATTCAGCAGCCGTTCCTGCAACTCGCGGTATTCATTGCATGGAACGCGGAATTGCTTGTTGTCCCATATGTTATAGTGAACGTCCTGCCAGACCTGGAGCTGGTGGAGGAAGCCCTCGTTGGGATTGATCTTGGGCCGCTTGTGCTTGATGTAGGTGAGGATCTTGGCCGCCGTCTCTCTCTTCCTCCACATCAGGTACGCCGCAACAATGGTAGCCGACCGTGAGATGCCCTCGGTGCAGTGCACAAGGACTCTTCCCCCCTTTGGGCTCTTCTCTTTCGTGTTTGTGGAAGAGGTAGGGAGATTGACTTTCTCCTGATCGCTTCGGGCATCAGTGTCGGAGTCTGCAACTGTGGCAGATGTGATGGGGTGGCGGTGTCGGTAGATGAACTTGCAAGTGCCATCGAAATGTTGGATTAGGTTCTCAGAACGGCGATCGTACGCGACGATGACCATTCGGTCCTTGATAGTGAAGAGCTTCTCGAGGGGGTGTGGATCAGATCCACCAAGGGGTGTTTGCGATTCAGGGAATGGTAGACGTCTTGGTGATATAACCGAAATCACCGCGTTGATGTCGTATCTCTTCAAGACCGACTCGTTATCAATGCAAGCTATGTTACCAATGAAAAGGCCGGGGACAATCTCGGAGATGGAGGGCACCGAGGAGGTGTCGAACAAGTAGTCCAGAGCGGTCGGTATAGACGCCTCCTGGAGTTTTTTAACAAGGAAACGGATCTTGCGCTCCTGATTTTGGGTTGGACCGACGGTCATGCTCTCTTCATTGTCTTCCTCGTGCGTCTCCTTCTCGAGCGGCAGGCTTGCGGGCAAGATGTCGCGAGTGTGCGCGCTTTCGAACGCGTCGGTTTGAGTAGGGAGCAGAGACACTGGTGCCGTGGAAGTGCTGTGCTGTCTGAGTGGGCTCAGTTTGTCGAGATTAGAGGGTGCGTGGGCAAAGCAGACCATGTTGTGGCATATGAATTTGTCCTTATGAGTAGGAAAACACTCGACTGGACAGACCGAGCCACAGAAGGTGCAGGTAAAGACGTTCCAGTCCATCTTGGCTTGAAACAAGATGGAAACCTGCTCGGTGAATGTTTGCGATGCGAAGCTATCAGGGGATCAGCAAAGCTGTTGGGTGGTCGACGAAGTTGTGAAAAGGCCGATAGAGCGAAGACCTAGTTATCGAAGGTGGGATGGTAGTTACCAGCAGAAAAGATATGAGCGGTAGTGTTAGGGGTTTGGAAAGCTCTGTATGGACAAAGCTGGAAGCCTTCTAATTTGGAAAAGGTAGAAAGTCAAGCAGAGCTAGGTGTCGGCAGAGCTGGGTGTCGGCAGAGCTCGTCTCTTGATGCACTTTGTGAACCAGGGATATAGCCAGGCCAACTTTATGTAGGATGGAATCTGAAAAGGAAGCACTGAAATTGGTAAGAACGTCAGGTACAAATAAATGTGTACCATAGAACCTGAGGTGGCTCTTAGATATTAGACGAAAAGTGGAGAATCGAATATTTCGATGTTGTGTATAGACCAGGCTAGGGCATAGACAGGATACATGCAAAGGAAAGACCGTTTGCACAATACAGAAGGGAGAGGCATACTTTGTGGGTGAAGCATCCAGTAGCATCACATCTAAAGCTCATCTACTACTTATCTACTCAAGCATGCAAACAGCCTGAACCGCCTGGCCTCGCATAAACACCATCTTCACTATAGCGCAGTCATCTGTATGTATTCTGGGCTGCAATCATGGTCAGAAAATGTAGGGTTTAGCTTAGCGCTAATAGATATTCCCAAGTGTGTGAAATCGATCCGTACGAAGCTGGGCTTCAATACTCTGCCCATTATACAAGAGGGGTATTTGCTTATAGCGCCGCCTACTTTACTGGCCCTCAGTCAACACCCTCGTCCAGTCAAATTTCCTCCAAGTCTTCTTGAATCCCTCGACTCTCGGGTCACTCCTGCTCCACCGTCCCTGCCTCTTGATATTATCAGGCTCACAGTCCAACATGCCCCCCACAATCTCCCTCGCAAACAAATCACCCTTTGGCCACCGTGACGCGTCCTCCACGATGTGTCCCAGCCCGCCGTCGATGGTAAACCAGACATGGAAATACGGCATCTCCTTCGCGATACTCCTGCGGAAGGCCAATTTCCCAAGACCTTCCTTGGCCCTCTTGGATGTGTCAATGATCTTCTTGTGTTGACTCCACTCCTCATCGGCTGAGAGCATGGACTCGCGGAAGAAAGCCGGGGCGGTGGCGCCTAGGTCCCAGGGGATAGGAACCGCGACAAGCGCGGCGTGAAGGCGGCGATGCGGAGCGGCCGCGTTCTCGTAGAAGATGACTTCCCGGCCTTGTTCGTGGTATAGACGGACAAGACTCTTCATGAAGTTGCGGATCTCTTCCCACTCATCGTCATCGCACTCTAGCAGATTTGTCCTATGGCTGATGGGGACCATCACCGCGCCGCCCTCCGCCCCCTTGAGCTCGGGCTCGGTAGGCAGAGTCAAGTACACGCGGGTCCCAAGAGCAATGATCGGCGCGATGGGAAGATCCTGCGGCGGCTGTCGATCCTCGTGGTGACACAGTGCACATGTGTCGAGAATCTTGTTCATCTTCTGGTACTCGCTGACCGCCATATTCTTCAGGTTGATTTCGGACTTGTGCACGCGTTTGGCGAGCTTCTCGGCGTTTTCATCGAGGTACTCGAGGCCTTCATCGAATTTGGAGTCCTTAGCGATGCGCTCAGCCAGACGGACACCCTCGCCGCCGGCTTGGCCTCTGGTGCGGCGTTCTTCGCGCACCATGTCGTCAATGCTCATATCATCGTTCGCCTCGACAAGACCACGCTCTCTACCGCGCTTGTTGGTGATGACTTTGACTTCGTTCCTTGTCCCGGTGAGCATGCGATTGTGTGAGGCGTCCAGGACCACGGATTTGTCTGCGCTTGCCGTTCCGTTGAAGCGTGCTAGAGCTGTGTTGTATTCCGCCTCAAGCTTCGCCGTGTCCGGTGCTTTGCGAAGCTTGGCTTTCATGACCTGTGCACGCATACGGTTCAAGGCTGTCTGATCGAGAGGTTGGGGGTCGTCAACGATGAGGCCTTGCTCTGGCTCATCATCATCCGGAGTCCAAATCTCTTCCTTGGGTGTAGGTCTTGTCTTCGACATACGCTCGCGGTAGAGTTCCCCAGTAGGCTTCTCGGAGCCCTTGTAACCCTCCCCATAGACCTTTCGCCTCTCAACCTCGATATTCTCTTCCCGAACATCATCAAACTCCTTCAGGCTCCCAAAACGCTCTTCGGCTACTTCATCAACAGGCCGGCCTGTCTGTTCGGCTGTCTTATAGACCGCCTGCAGCTTCGTCATCCTCCATTGTGATCCCTCGTCGCCAAAGGTGTAGGCGACCTCGTTCGTGAGATCGTCCATCTCGCTCGCAGGTGCACCACTTGCACCACCCAGGCCCGTATTCAATTCCCGGTGGTGAAAGACTCGTTCTGGGACTTGTTTCGGTGGGGGGGGTTTCTCCTTCTTTCCGCGGTGGATGTAGTCGATATCGAGCGTCCCGGTCATCCAGGAGTCTCGTTCGGGCGCCTTGCTCTCGTCCCGTGGTCTCTCTTCATCCGGAACGGGAACCTTCTCTTTGGGATCCGTAGACTTGATGAATTCCGGCTCCTCGTCGTCTCCGCGGTCTTTCCGATGTCTATGGCGATCTCTCCTGCTCGAATCTTCTTCCTCGTCCCTTGTGCGCCGGGAGCGCTTGTGTCGGTGTCCATCGTGGTCGTCTGTGTCCTCGCGTGATCGATGTTGCCTGTGGCTGCGACTGGGTCGATCCTTCTCATGGTCTCTATCGTGCGGGTCTGGTGATGCCGAGCGGCGATGATGCCGGTGCCTGTGTTTCCTTTCCTTCTTATTGGATCGGTCTTGTTCGTGTTCCCTTTCTGCCTTGTCAGCAGCAAGCTGCTTCTCAAAGTCGTCGAGTCCATCCATTATTGCAGGTTAGAATTAGGCCCAAGTGTTAATCTCAAGTAGGGCAACAAGACTCAATGGCCAAAGAAATGCTTGTCAGTCTTGAATCACAGAAGTCCAAAGTCTGTAGAAGGAAGGAGTAACTTTTGAAGACAGAATTAGGCAGTGTGACGTGATAGTCGCAAGAAGCTCTCCAGGACCCCAAAATTCCCACTTCAGGTCCCGATGTCTTTGCAGGGATCACTGACTTAGCGGCAGACAGGGATGGGCTGCCTGCCTGCCGGACAAGCTCCTCCACATTCCACTCTGACATATCGATCAAGCCCCGCCATCTTTTTCTGGGAACTTTTCATGTGAGCTTCAACATTCACATACATCCTACAATCACCTATCTTCAACTACGCCGCTCAATCGAAGACCTTCAACCGATAAACCAAACACAAAAGATGGCATCGACTTCAGCAGCCGACCCCAGCAGCCAGGCAGGCTCCGGCGCTGCCGGCAAACAGCCCGTCTCCATCGTCTGCGTAGGCATGGCCGGCTCAGGCAAGACGACCTTCATGCAGCGCATCAATGCCCATCTCCACGGGAAGAAGGACCCCCCCTATGTGATCAACCTGGATCCAGCCGTCCTCAACGTCCCTTTCGACAGCAACATCGACATCCGCGACAGCGTCAACTACAAGGAGGTCATGAAGCAGTACAACCTCGGCCCCAACGGCGGCATACTCACCTCGCTCAACCTCTTCGCCACGAAGGTCGACCAGATCCTTGGCCTCCTCGAGAAGCGCACACAGCCCGACCCCGAGAACCCCAACAGGGCACCAATCCACAACATCTTGGTGGACACACCGGGACAGATCGAGGTGTTCGTGTGGTCGGCCAGTGGCACGATATTGCTCGAGAGTCTGGCGTCGAGCTTCCCCACCGTTATAGCCTACATTATCGACACCCCCCGAACGAGCTCCACGTCTACCTTTATGAGCAACATGCTCTACGCCTGCAGTATCCTGTACAAGACCAAACTGCCCATGATCCTCGTTTTCAACAAGACCGACGTCAAGGATGCCTCTTTTGCCAAGGAGTGGATGACCGACTTCGAGTCCTTCCAGGCCGCACTGCAGGAGGACGAGAACAGCAATGCCTTCGGCGGCTCGGAGGGCGGTGTTGGTGGTGGCAGCGGGTACATGGGCAGTCTGCTAAACAGCATGTCACTTATGCTGGAGGAGTTCTATGCGCACTTGAGCGTTGTAGGAGTGAGCAGCATGACCGGCGCGGGCATTGACGACTTCTTTGACGCGGTGGCGGAGAAGGCGGAGGAGTTCAACAGGGACTACCAGCCAGAGTTGGAGAGGAAGAGGAAGGAGAGGGATGACGCCAAGAAGGCCGCACGGGAGAAGGAGTTGGACAAGATGATGAAGGGCCTGTCTACGAGTGGCATTCCCATGTCAGAGAACAAGGAAGGGGATGACGGTATTGATGTCGTCAGCGACCAGGACTCGGATGAGATGGCTGATGATGACGAGATGGATCGTGACGGCCTGCAGGCGAGATACGAGGCGGCCATGCTACCAGGCGACGAGACACTTGGTGAGGAGGCTAGCTTCGCAAAGTTCCTACATCAGCAGCAGAAGCAGGGCTAGGGGTGATGGTGGGAACTTGGTCGGACCTTGGAGGTGATGATCAAAGGAGAATTTGCATATCGGAACGGTGTACTCGGGGGAGGAATTTGCATTAACGGCGTTCGGTTGAGGGATTTGATACCATCCACATTTGTCTAGAGAATGCATTCAAAAGTTCTTTACGCCCCAACTCCATCTCTGCCGTGATGTCCTCATCTTGTTGGTATCTGGGGGTTCTCCGTTTCCTTTACTTCGGGGTATCGTGCCCCAGTAATCATAGAGCGCCCGGACGGTTATCCCAGACTCCTGCCATCCGCTGGAAGACCACGAATCAGAACCGTTCTTGGTGCCGAATACCATCCCCGCCCTGCCGGCTATATCAAGCCAATGCTGCTGAAGCATCCTTTGCCGGGTTCATCGTTGAGCAGATCGCCGGCTCGTATCGCCAAATCGCATAGCTGTATCAAAACACCGTTTACCGCGCCTCGAACTGGATCATCCTATATCACCAAATCGTCAATAACCAGACCCTTTCGTCCCTTTACCACCCCTCCCACACACAGGCTGACTAACCTCTTTGTCCGCTCCTTGTACAGGACACGGCAACCGCAGTCCTTGCAACGGATAGGGTCGGACTTTCTAAGGGGGGTGTGGGAGCCACAGTCGCCGCAGAGGTACTTCATCAGGGCGTTGTCGTCACGGAACTCGGCCGCGAAGCTGTTGGGCTTGCCGGCCACGGCGTTACCGCCTGCGCCGAAGGGGCTGCTCTGAGAGCCGGTGGGGACAGTGTAGCCTTCGCGAGACATGTCTGCTGTATTTTGTTTGTTTGGTTGATGGGTGGTTTTCAGGTGGGCGTGTTAGTTATGGCAGAATTGAGTTTTGATGCGTGGAGGTTGTGGATGGTTGTTTGTCGAGTGCGAGATGGATCGAGTTCGGAGGTGGTGGTCTTGAAGATGAATACGGCGATGCGAAAGGCGTAAAGGCGCTAATCCGTAGAAAAATTGGGCGGTCGAGACTTGTCCCACGGCAGAACTGAGCTTGCCTGCCGGCGCACTGCCACTCAGACAGGGGCTCAGGGGTCCCTGCGAGAGCCAAGGTGCATCCCAGCTCATTTATCTTGGCAACTAAATCAACTGACGTGTTGCGGGTGTTATATATCCGGGGATAGTTGATTACCCTTGTTGCCCACGCCTTACACAGTACATGACAGCTCTTGACGATCGATTAGGTCGAGTTCCTTAACACCTTCACTTCAGTTTTCTTTGTTTAGGCTCCCAAGTGCTGGGGCAGGGCACACACCATGGCGCCTCTCGTGCCAGAGAAGTCAACCTTCGACGACCCACAGCCTTCAAACCCGGCTTCAACACCTATGTTGCACAACGACCATGACCCAGACTGCCCCTTCTGCCGTATATCACATCTTTACAAGCCCTACGACCCCCTAAAACCCCCACCCGCCGACTCCCAAACCCTCTCACCAGCCCTTGCTTCCCCCAACCCGGAGACCTACATCCTCCTCTCCACGCCCACCGTAATTGCCTTCCTAGACATCATGCCGCTCTCCCGGGGCCACCTCCTCCTCTGCCCCCGCCGGCACTCCCCCAAGCTCAGCGACGTCGACAGCCATGAGGCCCGCGAGCTGGGATACCACCTGCGCATCCTGTCCACGGCGCTGAGCCGGGCCACCGGCGTGGGGGACTGGAACGTGGTGCAGAACAACGGGGCCGCGGCCGCGCAGGTCGTCCCGCACATGCACTTCCATGTGATACCGCGGCCGGAGATCAGGGCCCAGGGGAGGTGGAGCGAGAAGTTCACCATGTTTGGGCGGGGCCAGAGGACGGATCTGGACCCCGAGGACGGGGAGCGGCTGGCGGAGAAGGTCAGGAGGGAGGTGAGCTGGGTTTTGGAGGACCAGGGAGGGGATAAAGTTCGGGTGAAGCTATGAGGGGGCGGCTTGTTTGCGGGTATAGTATTATGGTATATACCCGTCCGTTTGAAACCCACAGAAATGAGACTCTACAAAACATGGATCTCAGTACTTACCCACAGCTCACCTAGTTGCTCCTTCATGAGTGTCGTTGGCACGAGCTGGCTTGAAGTGGGCGCAACGGAGATGATTTCAACGTGTAACCACACCTATGTGCCTGACTCTTTGACCTGGACTGTGGCTACAATGTCCTATCATGCAGGCATGAAGTAGAACTGTGGTGAGTAGTTCTACCGCTAGGAGTGTGGAAGAGTATTGTCGGCCGTGTTGACGTCGCGCCTTGAACAGTCCTACGCACGTGACTCCACAAGGTGCTGTGGCAGGAACAACCCGACTTACACGATTTGATTGAGAAGCTGTCGTTGAAAGCGAGTTGACGTTAGGAGATTCGGCGGGGTGATCAATGCCCGGTATCCCGTTAGTCGTTCAATCGGTAGATTTTGATAGCATTGCATCTTCCTGATAGTGTATGTGTGTGTATGTTTCATCGACTTAGACATGAAGGAGAGGGCACTGCAGGAATCCCAGATGGGCCGTCTGCTGTCAGCTTGTGTATGTTCCTGTAAAGCTATAATTCAAATTTGTCTCGTTTATTTCATTGATCTAGCCGCCGAGTGTGACCTCCTGCGTTCTGCATTATATGTCTTGTATTCTTCCACGTCTACTCGTCGTCACCGAAGAACACCTTGACTGGGAGCCAAGCGTCTCCGCAGACCTTGAAGCGCTCCTGGATCGAGTCCAGTGCAGCGACCTCCTCATCCGTCAGGCTCCAGCCGTCCATCTCGTAGTTTGTCTTGATCCGCGACTCGGTGACACTCTTGGGCAGCACAGAGAAGCCCTTCTGCAGTCCCCACATGATCAGGACCTGCTGGGGCGACTTGCCCTTGGACTTGGCGATGGATAGCAGCGCCTCGTTCTTGGCGAGCGGGGAGTCGGTGCTACCGAGTGGCGAGTATGCGGTAGGGTGGATGTTCTTCTCCTGCAGGTACTTGATGAGCTTGGGCGAAGGGTTGCACGGGTGCAGCTCGATCTGGTTGACGGCCGGCACCACCTTTGTGCTCTCGGCGGCGAGGAGCTTCTCCATGTTCTTGATGGCAAAGTTGGACACGCCGATGTTCTTTACTTTTCCAGTGTCGAGCAGCTTCTGCATCTCCCTCCACGTGTCGATGAAGTCCCAGTCGGGGTAGTGCTTCTTCAGGTCATCTGGGTCCGTTGAGCTAGGCCAGTGCATCAGGTACAGGTCGAGGTAGTCAGTCTGCAGAGCCTCGAGGGACTTGGCAAAGCCCTCGGTCACGCGCTTGTGCCATGGGTTGTCCAGCTTGGTGGTCAGCCAGATCTGGTCGCGGGGCACTCCGGAAGCCTTGATGCCGTCGCCAACCTCCTTCTCGTTGCCATAGGCGAAGGCTGTGTCGATGTGCTTGTAGCCGGCCCTGAGAGCCGCCTCAACAGCGTTCTTCACCTCATTCGGCTTGCTCTGCCAAGTTCCCAGTCCGAGGGCAGGGATCTTGTCGCCCGTGTTGAGGGTGTAGGTCTTGCTGAAGGGAAGTGTTAGATGACGTAGTAAGATGGTGAGTATGAGGAGTGAGAGACTTACCTGGTGTTCTGGGTTGAGGCCATGATGAGTGACTTTGATGAAGAAAAGTATATGTTGTGAGTTCGGTTGGCTTTATGTCGTTGAGTTGTAACGAGAGATGAGAATGGTTGAAAGGGAGTGAAATGAGGGAGAGTATTTATGAGACCAAGATCCACGGGCAAACAGGGCAAACGGCCAGGATTATGTAAGAGGCCGTCATGCCAAAACAAGAGACCGTCGATGATACCGTATCTGTCACACGTAATATATACTCGATTAATGTATTAATGTATTATCTCGTACCCCGCTTGCTCGGGTACGCTAATTTCCATATTAAATACATCCCGAAGTTAATTATATAACTTATTTATTTATATAGACCGAAGTATTTCCGTAAAGACCTCTACTACCGTCTAATATACCCTTTAAAAAAAGCTATCTACAGATAGGTTTCTCTACGTAGGCCCTGTTCTTAAGGTGTTAACCCTTATAAAGAGGTAAGGTAGGTAAAGCCTGTTATAGCTATATAGCTAACTATATTTAGTAGTATCGTTTATAAAACGTGCTTTTTTTCCTTTTATTTACTATTATATAGTTATTACTACTATTACTATTACTATAGTAGTAATAGTAATAATAACTAGTAAAGCCTTAATAGTCCTCTTTATACGTTCTTTCTTAATCGTTTATATAATACCTTTCTATTCTAAAGAAAAAGTAGCCGAAATAGCTAACGATATATTCTTTATTAAGCTAAGCTTTATTTTAAAGTAAGCTACCTTTATATATCTTCTTATATCCTTATCCTTTACGTCCTTTTTAATTAGTATATAGTTTAGTAGTACTATCGTCTGTTTAAACGATAATAATAACAATAAAGATAAAGATAAAGACGAAAATATAAACGAAGATAAAGATAAGGTTAAAGATAAAAATAAGAAAAAAGACGAAAATAAAAGTAAAAGTAAAGGTAAGGCCGGCGTAAAGCTTACTATAAATACTTTTTCCGTAGTTCCTTTTACTAAGTTATCTGCTAATACTTTTATTCTAAAAAGATAAAAAGGTCGAAGGCTAGCTATAGCTTTCGACTATTCTTTATACTTTACGTATAATACGATCTGCTAAGATCTATACTATACCTTACTAACGTTACGCCTATTAGTAGGCGTATTAAAGGTTTATAGACTTTTATTACGACTAAGCTAAAGGTTATATAAAAGCGTATATATAGTATATATAAGTTAGTTATATATACCTTTTTATACCGGTTAGTATAAAGCTTAAGGTTTATACTTTCGATTCCTTTTATAAAAGAATTCGAGAGAGCGTTTAAACCGATAAAGGTAAGGTAAAGAAAGTACGTCGTTATATATATACCTCTTTTATTAGTATTATAACTATTAAAACTACGTAAAAGTAAAAGGCCCTTTTAAACCTTTACCTTTAATCGGTAATCTAGCTATAAAAAAAAGGCTACCGACTTTAAGTATAGTAGTTTATTTAAAAATAATATAATATAATTTAAACGCCTTTATATATAAGCCGGTATACCTTATAACTCTTTTTTTCTCTTTAATTCTATAATATATACTTTTATATATCCGTATTAGATTAGTAAGTCTTTTAGCTTATTAATTATATCGTCTTTTAAGTTTTTTACCTTTTATTTTCGAATCTTATCTTTAATATTAACTAGCTTAAGTTAAATAATAAACTTTTAGTAGCTAATAATAAAAAGTATCTTAGTTAGTTTATTAGTAACTATATTTAAAGTATTAACGTAATTAATATATAGATATCCTTATTAAACTTTTTACTATAGTTAGTAATTATATATATTTATATAGCGAAGTTTTATATTAAGCTAGGTAATCTCTTTATTTATTAGCTTAATCGTTTATATATTATCGTATTATAATTAGATAGTTTATTAGTTAAACTAAACCTTTAGTTTTCGTATAAGCCGATACTAAAAAAGGGCTTTTTTTAATACTTAAGTAAAAGAAAGTAACTTAGCCTTTATAGTAAAAGTAGTTATAATATTTTACTTATTCGCTTTTTATCCGATATATCTATTAAATAATCTTATTACGTATACTTATAAACTTCGACGGTTTAGGCTATTATCGGTAAAAGATAAGTCGCTTTATACTTTAAAAAAGTTTACTTTTTTTAATTCGAAAATAAAGGCTAATATTTAAGTAAAATATATTAAAACTTAGTCGGCTACTTTATAATACTATAGCCCGGGATTAATATTAAACTACGTAAGCTTAAATACTATAAAAGCTATATCTAGCCTTATAATTACTACTACGTATAGAATTAATCCGACTTTACGTTAATATAAACAGGCTAATATAATAAATACCCGGTCCGGATATAATAATAGTTTTATTAAGGCTATTAGTGTTTTATATAAAGCTTATTACTATATCTACGTAAAAGACGATATTTTATTTATATAGTTTATTTAAAAAAGCTAAATCTTCCGTATAATTTTATCCCGAAGTATTATAATACTTAAAAACTATTAAAGGTTATCTCCGCCTATAATTCTATATTATAACTTTAGCTATTTAATAGTTTCTTTAACTACTTTCTTATCTTTACTTTAATACGTAATAACGATATTATTTATATAAAAAAAGATTAGTACGTTATTCTGTATAAAATAATAAGGCTTATAAGGAACTAAAGTAAAACCGATCTTTTTAAGTATATAAGTAAGTTCTTTTTATTATAATAATAGAAATTCTCTAAGTTTATAAAAGGCCTTTTTTAATAAGAAAACCTACTTTAACTTTCGATATCCCTATAGTATACGTATATAGATCTCTTTATTAAATAATACGTTAACGAAGGTATTAACCGTATTATACTAAATAAGTTTAAGATCGAACTTAACTACGATTGCTATTACTATTTTAAATAACTTTCTAATAAGAGTAACTATATAGGTTTCTTTTATATCGCCTTTTTATTATTAATCTCTTCGGATAACTAGCTAAGCTTTATATTTAATAAAAAACTTATACTTATTATATTTATAAATATATACCTATATATAGTTTAGTAAAGTCTTTTTAGCTATTATACTTACTACTTTTTCTTCTTATAACCGTATTTCTTTATAGCTTTAAAGATAGTCTTTCTCTACTTACTTAAATAAGTCTCTATAAATATACCTATAACGTTTATAAAACGTTTTTAAAGCTAAGGATAGCTTTCGTTTATATATCTTCTGTTCTTTTTATAAATAGTATAATATTATACCCGGATTTACGTTCTTTATCTTTTAAGATAACCTCTTTATCTCTTTTTATACTATACCCTTTATAATAATCTTCCCGTCTCGTTATCTTAACTAATTTTACAGTCTTTTTATATTAAACGTTAAGATTTATAAGCGTACTTTATTAGTTTAAGGTACTATCTTATCTTTTAAGTACTCTTCGTCTATCTTCGTTATAAAAGCTATAAGGATAGAGCTATATAACGGAAGGAAAAATACCTTTAAAGTTAATAAGTATATATACGTTTTACTTAAAAAGTAATTAGTCTCTTTAACGTACTCCTTTACTATTTTATTCTTATTTTTATATACTTTTACTTTTATATTAACTTTAATATAAATAGTATTACTTTCGAAATCTCTTATTTCTTTCTCTTTAAGTAAAGTATTTATTAGGTTTTCTTATAGAATTATCCGTTAGTATAGGTATTCTTATAATATATTAGTATCTACCTTTCGGATATTATCTTATAAATAGTTTATCTAGCTATTAAACGTTATCTTCTTATTAAAAATAACATCTCTTAAAGTATATACTTTATTAGTTTAAGGGTTTTATATCCTATAAATATTAGTCGATTTATATTTTAAAAGGTAACTTATTTAAGCTTAAAGGTTTATTTTCTTTAGTTGCTTTATTTTATTTTATATTATAAGTATTATTACGTATACTTTATAGCTAAATACCTATAGATAGTATACTTAAAGGCGGAAATTAGTAAGGAACTTAGCTATAAGTTTATTCTATCTTTTTAATAAGGTCTTTTATCGCCTTTAAATATACTTCGGAAGCCGGTTATATAGATATACAACTGCTTTAATTACTTTTCTTTAAAAGAAATTCGGAAGTTTCGTATAAATTATTATATACCTTGCTTTTATAGTAACTATACCTCTCGAACGTTCGGTAATACCGTTTTATACTTATATCTATAATACTAAAGGCTTAATTTTAACGTTATTATTATTTTCTAGTTAGTTTTTTAACTATTATAGTTTAATAATTTCTTTATTATATTCGAGGGTTTTAAGTATTACTTTTTTATTCTTTATAGTTCTTATAAATAATTTTAATAGGCGTTTTAACGTAGTTTAGTCTCGGTTTTAAAAGTAATAGTCGTATATTACCTCTGTTTTATAGTAAATAAAGAAGGCTACCGCTTTATATCCTTTAAGGTCTTTTATAATATCGGTAAAATCTAAAGCGAAGCGTTAGATTTTCTATAGTTTTTCTTAAAAAACTTAAAACACTTATCTTTTTATCTTCCTTATAATATATCTGTTATATTCGTATATATAAAGCTTTTACCTTATTTAAGCACCTCGATATAAGCTAGTAACCTTACTAAGTTTTTTTAGCCCCGGATATCTTAGCCGTAGGTATTAAAATTTATCCGAAATCTGCCGTTCTATCTTCTGTAACGTTATATTAAATAAAGCTACTCTTTTTCTAAACGTAACTTTAGTTATAGTATTTAAAAGCCTTTTTAATATATTTTATTTATATTTTATAAAGAGAGTATATAAGAAGGAGTTATTATAGTTCTGTCTAATAGTATTTTAGTCTCTTTTATTATCTTAATAGTATCCTTTCTTTTAAAACTAGTTAAGTAGTATTAGGTTATATACGAATTTTTTATAAAAGGCTACATTTTTAACTTTAAATACCTTTAAGCCGTTATCCCTTTATACCTTAATATTAACGTTTCTTTATATAAGAATAAGTATTTCTCTATTTTTAGTAATTATATACTTAAAAAAGTCTGCTACCTTAATATTTATAAACCGATAAATATTATTAAAAATAAGTATAGTTATACTTAAGTTTAATAAGGTTAACTATACGAATAAGTAAATAGATTCGATCTTTATATTTTAAAACGCTATCTATACTTTAACTAAAAAAGCGGCTAACGTATACCCTTATATTAATTATTATTTACTTACCTTTTAAATCTTAAGCCCTTCGATCCGATAGGCTAAGTCTTTATCCTGTTAAATCTTTTACTTCGTTATTAAAACGTTAAGATAATATAGTTTAAATTATAAAACGGCTTCCTTAAAGAATACTACTTAGTAGTCTTATAGGCGGTACAGTTTCTTATATACCTTATATAACGCTTTACTACGTTTAAGTAAAGATTCTTTTTTACTTTCCTTCTGTTTTAAGCTATTCCGGGCTTATTTTCTTTTTAACTTACTTTTACCTTATTCCGCCGATCCCTTTATTAAGGTTTCCTTCTAACTATACTAAACATTATATACTATATATACGTTACGCCTTATCCGGTTACGTAAGGCGACCGCCTTTACTACTAGTTATAGTTCTTAATAAAGGTTTACTATTATATAGATATAACTAAAACTACCGTTATTTATTTTTAATTAGTTAATAATTCTATAGCTAATTACTTAGCCTTTAAGATAATCTATACAGCTAAATATTATAAATAAATAGTCTGTTTAGCTATAAACTTTAAAGACTTAAGAGATTTAGTATTTATTACCTATAGCTATTGCCTTTTCTTACTTCTTAATTTAAGTTATAAGTCGTTTTTACGTTATTCTATAATTTAAAGCCGTTAATATTATATTATAATTATCCGAGGTATCGGCTTTTCTGTTTTATATTTCTAACTACGTTATCGTTAATAAATTAGTATACTAATTATTTAAATCTTTAGTATAGTAGTATATTAAAGTATAGATTTCTATAACCGAATCTAGTACTTAGCTTTATACCGCTACTTTTCGAGTTTTATATATATCTTACCTTTTCGTATTAAACTTATAGTTTCTTTATATTTATAGATAGTTTATATAGCTAGCTATAAACAGTTCCGAAACCTTAATAGCTAAGCTTAAAGCTTTACGTTATACTACTATTTAATATATTAAAGTAACCTATTCGAACTCCTTTAGTAATAGTACTTATAGGAAAGATAGCTAGGCTTTCTCCTATATTATAGCTAGCTAAATATCTACCTGTTCTGCCCTAATTTTAAGCTAATTCTTAAAGGTATCTTAGTCTTTTAAAGTCTTATAGATAACCGTAGTATTAGCTAAGGTATTATAGGCTATTATTTCTTTTTCGAGTAGGTATATATACGGTATAGCGCGATTAACTCTTATAACGTATAAGACTTTTAATTATTATACGTAATATATACTCGATTAATATATTAATGTATTATCTCGTACCCCGCTTACTCGGGTACGCTAATTTCTATATTAAATATATCCCGAAGTTAATTATGTGACTTACTTATTCATACGGACCGAGGTATTTCCGCAGGGACCCCTGCTGCCGTCTGACAGTATCTCTGGAAGGTCGAAGCGCGGGATACCCCGCCAATCCGCCAAGTCTACCAGAGAATACCACACGTCATTGGTGCGGTTGGAGGCATAGCTTCAGAGGAGCGGGAGCGGGTCCGCCGTCGCCTGACCCTAACCCGTAACCCGGTTTCTTGAAAAGGGGATAAAAGAATATCCATTGGGATAACCTTGGAACCTTAGGAGCAGTATACTGTGTATTGAGGGCTCCGTCACAGTTATCGTACCACAGTGTCTATGTTCTCTGGGCTGTTGTGTACTTGCTGCTGCGAAACTACACGTATCACACCTTATAGAGCTATTCAACATGGCCTGTCTACCTTGAGTATGGTACCCTTTGTGACCGTGACTAATGCGAGGGCTTGAGGTTCTCACTGGTGTCTGGTCAGTCCTCCATCGGGTCTCGCCTCAGGCGCTCTTGAAGCATTATTGAAAATGGATATGTAAGCCTGGCTGCGAAGTCACTAGTTCTACAGGGGAGTAGGATCCAAAGAGAAGCCTGCCGCCTGATTAATGATCGTGTAGATGGCTGCATGGACTTTGTTGATGGCTTTATCACGCGTCTCAAACACGGTCCCTGAACACTGCCCGACATAAAGCTGGCCATTAGGTACTCATGTATTCATCTCATCTGAAGGGGTAGGCAAGTGCTTGCCTGGGGGGGACAAAGACGATGTCTGCATACATGCGACTTGCCAGTAGTCCACTGGGTCAGGAGGCGGATTGCATAAAACACATGGACGGGAAGGAACAATCAAAAGGCTTTCTAACGCGATAGCCTATTGTAAGAGTTCCGGCAACAATTGAAACTCAAACTACCTTCAAGTACCATTTCAATGTTTATTCGTTTGTACTGGGGGCAGCCTAGCCAAACCTCTCCAATTGCATTCTTCGTCCTTCTCCGCGATCACCAGTGAAGGCCGCCGTCCAACACTTTGATATATCAAAAGAGAATTCCATCAACAGCCTCACCACATCTTACTTCCGAACTGACGCAATTTCGGAATCACTGTCACAGCAAATCATGTCCGGCAGTTGCAAACCTTTCGGTTTCGTCCACCCATCACAATATGAGAAGCTCGATCTTTCCATCCACTTTCCCGGCAATGGCCTTCTCAGCCGACCCTCAAGTTTTCAACTGTACCCTGACCTTCCCTTCGAGCTGCGCCAGAACATTCGAAACATTGCTATCCAGGACTCGCAGCTGAATCGAGGACAGTCCAATCACAAGGTTACGCAATCGTTGCGCGGTGTCTTCAAAACCCACTGCATTCCGAGCTACCCTACCTTGCCGAGTCTCGCATGTGTGGATAGGGAGTCAGTACTTACACTGCCCTCGAAAACCCTCCAATCTTATTTCTCCGAAGAAACACAAATCCATACTAGTTGATATTTTCCTTACCACGTTGCAGCGTCGCTTGAGATACTAACCAACTTGATACTCATACAGGTGGCAAACCGATGTCGAGAAGTTACTGTTCAATTTTCTGCGCCTAAGACACTTCACAATATGCGAGTCCCCATATGGATCCGATATTCTGGAATTTGCAAAAGTCGTTACGGGACCGCGACGGCGGCACTTGGCCGAACTCGTCGTCGACTTGGAACTTGTTCACAAATGCGCGGACCAAGAGGCTTCAAGTCTTCAGTCGGGCTCCCTCTCACCAAGGGCTTGCACAGCTGGCTTCTCTGCATGTATCTCCCAACTCTTCGAGGTTCTCGCCACATGGCGTAATGAAGAAGTCAGGGCCGGCTTGATCTTTCTTATGATCAAATTTACAATTAAGAGGAAGTCCCGCGGTACCCAACTAGAAAGAATGGGCTTCAGCGCAAATTTGGTTGATTTGCCGGCTGTTTCCATCATCAGTCATCTATGGGTCTATCACAATACGCTCCAACTTGAGGTTTCGGCCGATTATGTTCCCGCTCTTTGCACAAAGTTGACCCAACTGAATTCCGTCTGGACCGACCTAGGTCCCCACTGCTGCTCCGAGGAGAGTGCATCTACACCATGCCCTGAAGGTAAGTGTTCACTCACGCTCTTGTCGGCGAGGGCACTGGTATCCTTGTAATCCGCCGCTCACCGACTTCCACAGTGTTCTCACAACAAATCGTCAATGCAGTGCCACAACTTGCAAATCTGAACCTTGCAATTCCATTCTGGTTCCACTGTCCCCAGCATGCCGGCGGCGCCGTACCACATCTCCCGAGATCGTCCATTGAATCTCTTCGTCTGTTAAGCTATCGACTCGAAGAATTTGTCCTTTCAGCCAGCCACACGGGTTTACGCCAATTCTTCAGCCCCTTCGATCGCGACGACTTCGATCCTGCCTCTGATTCATTTCAGCCTTGGCCGGCCCTTCGCCATCTCCGAGTCACTGGCTCATTCGTGTATGCCGACCACATGTCACAAACGCAACAGGATTGTTTCAACGAAGGACATCTGGCCTGCGTTGGACGAGCTGCACGGTTCATGCCGAAACTTGAAAGCCTATGGATCCATAACCAACACCGCGACGCAGGAGAGCCATATGGAGAATTACGGTTTACCTTCCATACCGAGCCTTATGGGCCGAAGGGAGACAAGCCGCAGGGCTTTTGCTTGTCAGTTGAGAACCACATGCCTTCATTGACAGTTGTGGCAATATGGAGGGAGTCTCTGATGCTTGCACAGCGTGAAGCCTTGGCTGTCGAGGTCCACCTGGGCCCGGTATACGACATGGATGAGATGTACGATGCGGAGGGGCCGCCGGCAGAAAAGAATTGGGAATCCTGGGATACTTTGATGAGCCACCCGAGAGAAGAGGAGGCTCAGAAGCAAATGGAAGTGGATTCGGATGGTATGAATGCTGAGGCATAAGGCTTGAGTTGGCGATGGTTTGCAAAGTTGTTGGCCGGCGAGGCATTTGACTTGAGATGAACACCATTTGTGTGACATGGAGACAATCTGCCTTAGTCCATCATCGTGAACGTTGAAAGGTAGGAGAGGTCTCTCGACAGCCACCTCCGGGTCCCCGAAGACTGCAATCAATTGATGTACGCCCACCTCTTTTGGGGGGTTCAGACACATGTTGGAAGTTGGCAGATGGCCTTCGATTGAGGTAGATACCTAGACAATGACATTCTAAGGTATAATGAACCCCAGCTGGATGAACCAGTGGCTCAATGGTCGCACGTTCCGCCAAACAATTCCAAATATCGATCTCATACACAACCCGGAAGAAGCTCAAAGCGTTTCTCATCTTCCATCTGTTCCACAATGCCTTGAGGTGGAATCTTGCCAACTAGAGCATCTTTTGCGTTCAAGATTCTAGGCTGAGGTCCCCAAGATGCATGAGGCTCGCTGAAGCCTGCAATTCAATAGCATCCTCCCAAGACAGCCAATTCTCATGCCTCCAACTTCCATTTTCCGTACATCTGGAGCTGAGTTTGACTCTCACGTCCCGGAGTACCTGGTTCCTCTGAATCAACGAACCTTTCCAAATGTCCAAAGCTTCTCTGGAGGGGAGATACCCCCAAACTGAAAGGCAGAAAGTATCCTGACTTCCTACTTGAACGTGTCTTCTTGGGATCCGCTTCAATTCAATTTCCACCGTATTGATTTCCCTCGGCTTGTCCCAAGGTCCGAAACCGGTGATAATGGCACAACGTTCCAGGCTCGGCATGAAGGCGACGGCTCTCCCTGCAGAAGCAAACAGTCCCTCCTTCCGGGCTTCTGATTCTGAGTGCCCAAACACTTCACAATTCCCATAGATTTCAATTTGTCCAAGGTTTTGCCAGGGCGGGATGACAGAAGATAGAGCGTTGTCCTGACGGGGTTCAAGCAGCTCAAAAAAGAGGGGAGGGTCTACCATGTCCTCGCTTAGCCTCACGGCTTGGAGACCAGAAACCACTCTGTGCAGAGATGTTATGTATTCCCCCTCATGGCCTTTGTAGAACCACTCCACCCCGATGAAAAGCTGTTGGAGGCTAGGGCTGACATCTACCACAATGTTAGCAATTGAACATATAACCTGTGGCAAAGCTCTGATGTCATTTACCTTTGATTTTGTTGATGAAGTCCAGAAGCTTTGGCGGATCCCAGTCGAAAAGCTCATCATCAAACGAGATTGTGCGCAAGTTGGGCAGTGTGTTGTAGATCTCAAGTAAAGTCGATGATTTGATGATAGTGAAGACGTAGACCGACGCAAAACTGACATCAATGAATGGTACAGAAGGCAAAGCTGTGAGGTCGCGAGCCACTCCTGTTGGCCATAGGCGAGAAATGTGTTCCAGATCATGTGTCGTAGTGTCTTCGAGGAACGTACCAACGACCTTGAAATCGACGCTCAGTCTGCGGTTGTGCGCCTCTCTTGGATCCCACTGCTTCAGGATGTTCAAAAGTTGATGGATGGCATCAAATAAGCCATCGTCATGCCACCATGCAGCGACAGCTTTTCTTGCTCCTGCTTTTGCCATGGCACATGATCTGTGGCAGATAGTGTCACAGCGAGAGAAGTCCAATTTGACCTTGCCCAGATAGGATCTCCGTGCCCCTACAAGAAGGCGATCGAATGTTTCGAGCTCACCATGCCTCCAGCCTGCACAAACCGGACATTCGTGCAGGTGTATCTTCTCAAAAAGATGCTTTTCAACATCCTCTTTCCACTCTTGGTTGACACAAGCCAGTGGTGCCAACGTAGGCTCTCCAGGCTGTCGTTCATACCCAATCGTGGCCGTACCTAGCCAACGTTCCTTCTGGGTGCTACACAGATCCTGGATTGCAATGGCGCGAATCTGCGTTCGAAGCTCGGCAGGCAGATCGGGATAGTAGTAAAAAGACATGATGGAATGCGTGAAGCCTGTGGGTGAAGGTGGTCGGGGAGAGTGTTCGGCGAGGCTCGTCGGGTTTTGGGACAGTCGATGTCTGCACTGGAACAGCTGTGCGATTCGATATCACAGGATGATGGTAGGAAGTGACAGAGGATACTCGTCGAGGCTTTCAAGGGGCGGAATAGAAAAGCCAGTGTGTTTAGTGTCGAATATCGAGAGTCGAGTTTGGTCGGTCGAGGTAAAGCGTATGTGATGTGGCATTCACAATGCTAGAAACAAGTAGTGCTGAAATTCAGTAGTTTGGTTGAATTGAAAACTCGATCCTCGGATTTTCTGTCAGGCCAACGAGGGTACTTAGGTACGTACCACTTAGTGCGAGTGATTCACTTAACAGGTACCCAAGCCCTAGGTGAATACTTCAAAGATGGGACGAAGTAGGAACTTCAGTTATTCCGTAGCTTTGGTTCTGGTTGATTAAGTGAATAAGTTTTGTTGGGTAACATCCAGTACTACTTAAGTAAGTACTTAGTCCTACTTAGTAGTAACCTTAGGCATCGGACAAACGGTTTCAGCCTTGCAGCATCCTTAGTGTATTTAAGACCTGCTGTGATTGCTAATTGTTTGAGCTTATACCATAATAGACGTTGCTT
Source organism: Cytospora piceicola (assembly GCA_023375675.1). Taxonomy (NCBI): domain Eukaryota; kingdom Fungi; phylum Ascomycota; class Sordariomycetes; order Diaporthales; family Cytosporaceae; genus Cytospora; species Cytospora piceicola. Next base: position 1,504,031 of record JALQBC010000001.1, on the reverse strand, counting down.
CGTTCCCTTCTGTTGATGGTAGTTTGCTTATCATTATTTCAGTCTTCGTCTTCAAGTGTCTGAGACTACCTAGGTACTGAAGTAGTTTACTGGTACTACACTGTACTGACCTAGTCAAGGAATTTACATCGCTGGACTGCCCATTAATAGCATCGGCAATGCAGCTCTTTTTTACTACAGTCGGGACTTGCCGCTTATAATAAGTCTAACACCAAGACCTTTACATTCTGAGCCAACCAGAACATAGGACAGCTCGTTCTGCAGCCCCTTCATACAATATACTGTATCTGGCAGGAGAGACCTCCGTGGATGGCCATGCAGCTCGTTATCAAATTGAGGCGTGCCTAGGATGTCGATGCTGATTCTGTCGGCCGTTCCATTACTGCAGTATGAGTAAGGTCCCATCAACCGATCTACACGAGAACCTTAAGTCTGCAAAGGCAGCATTTCAGTGGAAAACACTGCAAGTTTGTGTTATGTGAAGACTGGGTGTCGGATTGAATAGAGTTGCTATCTTTATCTGTAAAGTTAACGGAATATAGGCTGGCTGCATTTTGATGAGTAACACTTCCAGATAGGCCCAGCTTGTGGGTCATGCAGAGTTAGCCATGCTCTATTCAGTTCCGACAGTGCTATCGTTTTCTTGCTGTGTTTGTTCTCTTGAACTCAGGACTCTTGCATGTGGATATTTAGGGCGATCAAGGCTGCCATGGACCTCATACGAAAACAGAATCCCAGGAGATGAACATTACATTAGTAGTGAGGCTTCCTGTCAAGCTGTATCAAATACTGAGCTTTGGGACCGCAATTGTCTCGCTTCATCCACAGAAAATGATATGGGTGGTTACTGTGTAGGCCTATACTACTATTCTTAGGTAAATGTCCTTTTCCTTCCTCTTTTGGTTTTGGAAATATCAATAAAGAAGACGGCCCAGTGTAGGAACATATATGGGCCTCTTAAAAATAGCGTTACCATCTATCCCTTGCCGCAGTATCGCTTCAGATATACTCTACTTCGTACTGGTAATGCTTTGGCGGCTGCCTTATCGAAGCCAGGAAAACAAAACGGCGGTGCTGTCCTTTAGAGCTGAACGAATAATTGCAGGTGGTGATGTTCTGGAAATAAGGCAGGATGAATCCTGTGACCAACGGACGTCCCTACACAAAAAGGGCCGTACAGTCCCACTCGGGCATCCGTATGCCGATTTCCATGCAACCGGAGGAAATCAAAGTCCGATAAATCCTACGTAACCCCTTCCAAATTCCTGCGCCCAAGTTGCTGTCACCGAGACGTTCCACGATCTTTCAAAGTTGAAGTCGTCAACAACCACAGCCCGTATGACTTTGATCTAGGGTAGTCTCCTACTTACATCCAGAATTCCACCCTCAAAATTTATCAATTATTTCGAGTGTCATCGGTTAGGGTATAGGTTGAAGACAGCGTGTTATATTCAAGGTTGACCTGTTTCAGACATCCTCCGGTCTGAAATCCTACGTTCCTTTCGTATGCTGTTCTTAGTTTTTTATGCAACGTAATCCGTCTCGTTCACGGAGCAAGTATTGTCACGATCCTGCTATCGGATATTTCTCTTCAACGAAACATCTACAGGGAAGGTCCTGAGGCTGGATTGACCCAACATGAGACCTATACCACAGGAATGCAGGGAATATTCTCCAAGTCCATCCATACGATGGCTTGGAGACGCGGTGCCCAAAATTTGGCCGGACGATCTTTAAAACTTGCTCACTAGAACCGCGGTGGAATATGTAGTATATAGGGCTACTCTGGACTTCGTCTCATAGCACCGCTTCAAACATCTGACTCATATACCTTTCTATCCTACACAGACAATACAGACAGAACCATCGGCCCAGACACCAAAACAGCGAGTCCCATCCAGTTTACCAACAAAAGCGTCACCAGGCCCTCACTTCTTGACCAACGCCAGCCGGATCTTATTTCAAAGCCAAGTGAGAAAAACCATACAGTCCAGGTAGCCTCCTGATTACTCACCTTTTTCTAGACCATCCAACAAATCCCAACATGCCCGGAATGGGAAAATGTACAAACTATGTTCCCAACCCACAGTGGAAGGCATGGAAGAAGGATAACGCGCATCGCCCCAACCCTCCCAGCCCTCCCAGCGAGAAAGTTCCGTGCAGTTGTACACGATTCACCCTCCCCCTCCGTAACCGAGGGTTCGGGTCGAGTTGCAAGTGCGGCCACAGCCAGAGCTCCCACAAGTAACTCCAATCGCGGATGCTGAAGCTGAGATAAGTACGTCGATGGCAGTGGAGTAGCCAGCTTTAAGGGACTTTTGGTCATCCAACAGAGTCCCTTGGAGGTTCTACTGGATGTTAGAGCTCTTTCCTGGCTTGGAAGTCGGTGGACGGACTCGATTCAGACATGAGGTCTTGCCCGAGGCTGGATCTTTAGGGGAGATTCTCATATTCCGCTCTTTATCAAAATATCAAACCGGTGATTACTATTCAAAATGCCCAAGTAGTACTGGGGTGACAATATGTCCATCGCGCTCCATAGGTTACATACTGATGCCGGTTGTTGTGCCCGAGCAGCGCGTTTCGATTCCACCAGGTTCGAGGACAACCAGATTTCATGGCTCATTGCCTGCTTACTCAACCAAGTTTATAGTCCTCCGATTCTGTATATCTAAGTACCACTTGGGAAATTGATATCAGTCTTGTCAGGTGATAATCCCTGATGGCAACATCTCTCTGTCAATCTCCTTTTCGAACAATGCGTGAAAGCATATGTGACATGTCTTATTATTGAATCTGATTTTGTTACTTTATAGACGTCAGCCATAAATGAATATTTCTTTTCGGAAATTCATCGGGTGGTTTACATCGATTCTCAAAAGGGGATCAAGGGTATAGATGAAATAATATAACAGCTACTCGTGTACCCTAGGGTATATATATCCTGGATGCAATATATCCTGAGATTTGGGATGACCCAGCAACCAGGCATCACGGAGAAAGCTAGCCTGATGTGAATCGATTTTTGAAGATGCTGATCCTGTCCTGAATCAAGACGTCGTAGAGAGTAGTGTAAATGTCTGTGCGGCTCGGCGAGGAGAATTGCCCCAGGGTGCCTATGCTGAATGGGTATCCGCAGGACGATGAACTGTGCCGCAGAACCGCCTCTCGAGTTCATTTCCCTTGGCTCCTTTGAACTAACACTCCCCACGTGGCCTCCTTTTCGCCAAGCTCGTAAGTTCCCCCAGACAAGTCGGTGTGGGCCGAGGATTGTTTGAGAACACAACCAACATCAAAACTGTGTTTCGGCGGTCCGACAACTCTGGTGTGGAGACAACCTCGTGGACAAATATAAGGGTCGAAACTTGTCGAAAGCTCGCCTCCTGCAAGGGTAGAGAAGGATTCAAGCATGGATTGATACCGTCGGGGTTTGATACCATGGAGGCATCCCGGTCCCAACAGACAATGACAATATTCATATTGCGGTGATGAGGCTGTCCAGTCGCATGTTTTCTCTCTCCCTTCCTCCAGCCAGCTTCGGCTCACCCGCTCAATTTTGGCAGTTCAATCTTTTGCGCCGCTCCTTCATTCGTTCACTCCATTCTCGATATTCCCATGATTCCCCTTTTCGACAAAGGGTTCGCGATATGACGAGATTCCGGCCCATCTTGCGCCTAGCGACATGTCTATTCCTTTTCGCCGGTATCACAGGTGTGGCCTGCGGAAGCTATGCGGCATTCACGTACCAACCCCTTGGTACTCAGCTGATCGTGCTGGACTCCGCGGGAAGACTCACGTACAGTCTATGCAATAGCAACGCAACTCCTGTCTATCCGACAGGATCCCCTTTAGTATTACCAGCTGCTGTTCAACCCAAGAGTGGGTCAAATATCGCGGCCGTCGGATGGTATGAAGACGGAGAAGTATATGTATGCCTCGCCTAAAAAGGATCATAATGACGACTGAAAAATCGCTGATGTGGTCTCAGACTGATGTATTCTGGCAAAATACTGGTCTCGGCCTCGAACATGAGCAGTTCAAGTGTGACATGAGCGATGGTACATACAGCTTAGTATCTCACGAGTCTCCTGACGATGCGCTCTCAGAGAATCCCAACATGCCGGAAGTCAGTGGTTTCACCGGTCTGGCGGCTGTCCGCCTTTCGTCAACAGATGGGACACGGCTATTCTTCCACGACTCCGGTGCGGCATTGCACCAACTCGAGCTTACATCATCGAGTGGTTGGGAATATGTCGGACAAGTGAACCCGGATGGACACCTGCAAGGGCCGTCACTCGGCGCTGCTGTCATCGATGGAACAACTAACATGTATACTGTCGAACCTCGAAGTGATAACAACATCGAGATTGCAAGCATCACAAGTGGTGACACCTGGAATATTGGTAGGTCAGAATCCCGTCTATGGTTGTTCCGGTGATGTTCATTGGCGTTTACCCGGGATGCTCGCTGATCTTCAACAGAAACCACACCGCGGCCCCTCTCGAACAGCGACACAACAAGTACATCAACACAAAACTTCACCATCGATAGCTCTGCCACTGTACTGGCTGGTCTACAAGGCTGGTCTTCGGGACTTAGCTCACTTGGCTTGGCAATCGACCAGGACGAAAACAAGTATGTCTACTACATCGGCAACGACAAAGCGCTGCATTACGTGACTTCACAAGACGGACTGAAATTAGGCTCCTGGAGCGTTGAGAATAGCCTGGACACAAAATACTGGCCCCTTGCCGACGACGCAGATGGGGAAGTTGCAGTGGCCTCTGACCCGTCATCTTATGACATCCGGATTTACTACATGTCTGGAGGCGCCATGATCGAGGTGTCTAGAACTGGGAAGGACACCTGGGCAGAGGCTCAAGCATTGCCGACCAAGGCCACCGCAACTGTAAGCAGAATCTTCTCGATGACCATTCCATCGACTATAGCATCCACGGCCATTTCGGCTTCAAGGTCTTCGGGAATACCTGCTGAGACAGCAGGTTTTCACGAACTCTTCCTTTAAGACATCCTCGTCCACACCAGGGTCAATACAGACAGCTAAGTCAACAAACACACAGGGATTTCCGCCAGCCGAGGCTTCTGGAACAAGCGACACATCCTCTGCCAGCTCCAGCCAAACATCACCCGCAGGCAGCACAACAGGATCCAGCAGTGGCGGTGGACTCTCCCCCGCAGCAACGTATGGCATTGGTATTTCAGCTGGGCTCAGCGCCCTTGCCATAGCAGCAACATGGATAGGATGCTACTTCGCCCGTCGACGGAACAAACAAAAGCATGGAGAACAAGATGAGATTGCATTAGCACCCCAGCAAGCCGGTGTCGTTACGCTTGGCGGAACTAAGCCACATGGCCATGGCAACCGTGGCAACTTCACGGGAGATCAAAGAGGCTCGAGCCTCGTGGATGAGAATGTGGTTCCGAAGGAGATCATCACCAGCGTGGTCGCAACGTCATCTCAAGAGGGTCACACTCCAGAGATTACACCGAGTCAAAGATATCAAAGGTCTGCAGCGCCTGCGGTCTACGAGCTCCCCGCGTACACCCAGGCCGACCGGTCAGTCAAACACGAACTGCCGGGCAGCGACACCGAGGACATGTCTATATCATACTCGGGGCCGGGCTCCAGGTGGCAATCACCGGTGGCCAGCCCGCGTTCACTGTACAGCAACGGACTGCAATACGCCACTCCGGCCGTGGACCTCTCTGATACCCTCGAGCTGCTGAATCCGAATCCCTTCCACCCTGCGAGCGAGAATGGCGTGGCGTACCCGAGCCAGGCGCATTCCGTGTCTACACCTATTTCCGCTGGCAACAACCCCATGGGTCCGCTGTCAGCATTGCCCGGGCTTGAGTACACTGGATTCCCAGATCCGAGGCTCAGCAGTGTGATGTCACCCCAACATTCTGTACAGGGGTATGTGGTATCACCCCGTCCTAGTCAAGATTCATGGGACATGTCTACACAGGTACATGGTCAAAGTCATTATGATTTTCGATCTTGAGGTGGTGGAGACATCTGAGAAATACTGTATTCGGGTTGCTTTTGTGGTCTCACGTGCGTCGATGTTATCTGGGAAAGGAATACGGCGTGGCATTTACAACAGCAAGGATGCTTCAGTTCTTTTTGTCTTCTATTGTAGTATAATTAACTACGGAGATGGGCCTTCAAGAGATTGAATCGAGCACCATTCAAATTTGGAAATCAGCTGGCTTTGTCAGAATCCTCTCTTTTTATACCATAACCAACCACTGATTAACTTCAATGCATCTATATCCAATTGCGCCACAATATACGTAGAGCTACGGTTTACACTTTTCTAGCGACTCCACTCTCAAGCCAGCCAGGCTTATTATGCCTGAGATAGCCTATCGACATTCCTACGTACTATTTGCTATCATAAGTAGTGTCAGCAGCGCCGAACCACGCCGGACGAAGCCAAGTGACTTACAATGAGGATGATCCAGCCTGTTTATAGCATTGTAGACTCGATCCTCTGGCGAGCCGCTGCTCCCTAGCAGGCTCCGCGGCTATCAGATTGATGGTTGTACTACTTCGTGCCTTGCCGCATTTCTCTCCTCTAGAAAGATTGCTTCAATTTTTGCAGTACTCTAAAATAACTCATGCCTCTATGTCTGAACTGCGCCGAGTCATCCATGATATGACCCCCGATTTTCTTCACAGCCTCAACAGCTGAATAGTGGGGCAGATTACCTCGATGGACGTTACTTCTTGATTACCGAGATACGTAAGCGCTCGCGACATCAATCCATAAGAGACAAAGTGCCATATCCGGTGGTCCATCCGGGTGGGAACCGGAGTGGAGGCTGCCTCGTCGTTGTAAGCCGGATGATTGCTGACAGATCCTAACGGAGAGCGAGAGCGAGAACGAGAACTGGTAGTGAGGACTTACACGCCATTCCCGAAAGGGGTTTATACCACGAGAGGAATCCCACAAGCTACTACTGCGCCCAGTTTTGCCTATTTCAGCTAACAAAGCACAGCAGGCCTGACACCCAGACGAGTGTGAGGCCTCGTTGGTTTCGCAAACCACGGGAAAAGGCCCACATAGGGGGCTTATCATGGAAAAGACATAATGGCAGCTGTTGTATTTATACCAGGCTCGTTCCCATTGCTCTGGGCCACGAAGAGGAGCTGAGAATTAGAATCAGCAAGGCAATAAAGCAACAGAGCAGATGTCAGTCTCATATACAGCATTGGAGAACCTTCAAATCTTTAGACGGCATCGAGTACTTATTACCTTGAAGCCATCGTACCAGCAGGTCAGAATCAGGTCAACACTATGTACCTCGCATACCGCTGGGCGCGGGCCAGATACCAGAAACGTCGACGGGAACACAATGAGGCACCACCGGGACCCCCGACCAACTCGATAGAGTTTCCCCTGCAACGAAGCTCGGGACCAGGATACGCGGTGGCACCTGAGACATCCACGAGCTTCGAGGCACCCTCTACCACATCCGCCAACGGGAACCGACCCACGACCACGACCAAAGAGCCCAAGCCCAAGCCCAAGCCCGAGAAGTCAGAGCTCACGCCGGAAGAAAAAGCAGACAAGCGCCGTCGCCGAATTTACCGGTGGAAGATCGTTATAGGCCTCTTCGCTCCCTTTCTGCTTCAGAGCCTTGACACCACCATCATCGCGTCCGCACTGCCATTCATAGCCAAAGATTTCAGTAAGCCTCCGTTTAGTTTCCCCCAAGCCCCTATCCCCCCCCCCCCCGACCCCCAATCACAGAGATGTCACAAGCCACTGACCACCCCACAGACCAGCTCTCCCAACTAAACTGGATAATCTCCGTCTTCAACCTCACCAGCGCAGCCTTCCTCCCCTTCTGGGCCCAGATCGCCGACATCTTCGGCCGCCACGCGACCCTCCACGCCACCATCTTCCTCATGGCCGTCGGCTCCGCCATCTGCACCGGCGCGCCCACCACCGCCTTCGGCGCCCTCCTCCTCGGCCGCGCGGTCCAGGGCGTCGGCGCCGCCGGCGTCAACATCTGCGTACGCACCGTCCTGGCCGACAGGGTGTCGCTGGCCGAGTACGCGGTGAACTGGACCCTCTTCGCGCTGGTCAACGCCGTCGGGTTCAGCGTCGGGCCGGTTGTGGGCGGGTACCTGACGCAGGCAAGCTGGCGGTGGTGCTTCGCTATCAACTTGCCCGTCGCGGTGCTGGCGGTCGTCCTAGCGGTGGTGTTCCTCCGCAAGGAGCTGTTGGGGCCGCAGCCTGTACCGGGGTTGGATGAGCGAGGGCGAGGGGGTCGACTCCCGGGTGGGAAGCGCGCGAAGTTCGTGGCGAGGTTGCTGACGATCGATTACTTCGGCCAGCTGTTGTTCCTATTTGGCCTTGGTCTGCTCATCCTGGCGTTCACGTGGGCCGGTGGGACGTATAGCTGGGGCTCAGCCGCCGTGCTGGCACCCTTAGTCGTCGGGGCGGTGCTGAGCGTCGCTTGGGTCTTCTATGAGTACTCGATGTCGTCGCCGCACCGGATGTCGCGAGTGTTCCCCCTACAGCGAGCGATGGTCCCGTGGGAGCTAATTGCGAAACGGGACATCTCGCTGCTGTTCTTCGTTAACTTCGGGATCGGGGTGGCCATGTTCGCTATCATGTATTTCATGGATTTGTACTTTGCGCTCGTCGAGGGGCAGAGCGCAAGTCAGGCCGGTACTGCCTTGTTGTACTACCTACCAGGTCTTGGAGGTAAGTTTTGTGTCGGACTTCTCTCTTGATCACCCATTTCTCTGCCATCTGACTGATCTCTTCGACCCCTAGTTGGTGTATACATGGCGATGTTCTGTGTGAACGTGTGGCCTCGTCAGACCGTGTACCCACTCCTACTGGGAGGCATCACATCTGCGGTTGGCGTAACAGTCCTCGCATGGGCAGTCAACGCCCGGAACACCAGTTTGGTCTACGGGATGATGGCTCTGACCGGCCACGGCGTGGGAATCCGACTCAGCCCAGCTTCCATGCATGGGCTGGCCTACTTCCCCGGCAGCACGGCCGCCATCACCTGTCTGTTCAGCTTTGCCGTGCCATTCGGCGGAATGATTGCGTTGACACTGATGAGCACTGTATACAACAACAAAAGCGGGAATGCTGATGCGAACGCCAAGGCTGGCATCATGTGGGCATTTGTGGCCCTTATCCCCTTCATGTGGCTTTGTGTGCTGTTGACGACGTTCTTGGGGAACGTCTGGGTAAATAAAGAGGGTGACCATGAGGTGGTGAATGGTGCATATCTCTGGAGCTTCATCACTCGGAAGAAGCTGTTCAAGGAGAAGAGAACTCGTGACGGGGCAAGCTCTGGCAGTATTCTTGGGCGTACTGACACTGAGACGGTAGTGACTGGCGAGCCACACAAGGCTAGTCGACCTACCGAGGCCGTGTGAGGTCTCTGAAGATCCTCTATAGATGCCGTGTCTTTTTCAGATTTGTCTTTGATTTGTGCGAATGACTGGTATAGACATGAGACTCTTGAAGATGACGTTAGGGGGTTATGGTGACAGTGTAGGATAGTTTGCGAAGGGAAGAGCAGGCCCCCAAAGTAACGACTTCAATATCGATACAGAGTACTAGACGGATCTGGGCTGCCTAATCATATATCTGAACGTGTACTTCCCCCACTTATCATCGCCTGCAGGTGGCTTGATGTCCATCTTACTCGCCCAATAGTCCAGATCAATCTCCAGGATATCGTCAACCTCGAAACCGCACTTGCGGTACAGACTAGCCGAAGCCTCACTCGAGTGGACCCAGCAAAAGACGCCCTCAATATCCGCACACGTAGTGCCTTGCCTCATCAGGGCTTCCCCGACGCCACGGCCTTGATACTTGGGGTGCACCGTGATGCTAACCACGTACATGCATCTTGTACCTTCGGGCATGACTCTTTTCTGAAAATCGGCGAGATGCGAATCCGTGAGTTCCCCGAGTTGACCAAGAGCATCCAGGTCGGGAGAGTCCGGTTTGACGTACTCCTGCGAGACAGAATTGGCCGGCTGGGCGACTTTGCCTCCGGTAGCCTTTGGGGCGGCAGGTGTGTTGAGTTTGATTCCCCAGCAGACCCAACCCATAATGTCGCCCGTCTTGTTGTCGACGGCTTTTGTCACCTCAACCTTGCCCGGCGGAAGACTGATCCAGTATTCAAAGGCCTCTGACATTCCACCAGCATGGTCGTAGGGTTTGGTCGGGTTGGCGGCCTTGAGCAAGGTATGTCTGTCGTTCTCAAAGCCAAGACCACTGATCTCAGTCAGGGCGGGGATATCGGCCGGGACAATAGGAGCAAGCGAGAAGGAAGGTGTTGTGGATGACATCTTGAAGTTTGTGGGCAAACGTGTGTGTTTGTTTAATTGTTTGTTGGTTTGACTGTCAAGAATGCAGCGATGGGAAAGACGAATTGATGATACAGTACCAATGTCAGCTTTATAAGACTCGACTGACGCCCAGTTTGAGCTAGACCAAATGCGCTCGCCGAAAAATTATATTAGAAAGATATCCGATTTGCTCGGCGAAAGACTCACGGAGAAAGGATCTCCTGCAATAGGTCTCTTTTTATTAGGGCCAAGTATTAGTCACAACGATAGGAAATAAGGGTCGAACATCCGGATGGTTCCAAGATCAAGCCAAGATCAAGCCAGAAGTTGGCTTATGGCTTGGTTTGAGCTCGTCTGAAGCCATCATCATCAGCCATGGCCCGAGTAGGAATCCGTACTGTAGGCTCAAACATGGTTGTCTGGCCTCCGATTGATGCAGCTGGCATCTGCAGTCTGAGCAAGTCAAGTCTTGAGTTGGATGTGATTCAAAAGAGGAAGTCTTCCTCCTTGCCTGTCTCATTCTCGGTAGTTTGGACCTTATTGGGCTGGGCTGGAATGTGTGTGTTTGTGTCGTTGGTTCAGGAGGTTGAATAGGACGGTTGGTTCCGCACGTGTCGCTCACTCAACTTATTCATTGTTCTCTTTCCAGCTTTCTACAGGCCGACAGGGATCCCTTGCCCTCTATTCCAGGTGCCCAGACCACTGGCGTTGTACTCCGTAAGTACCAAAGTATCTCTAATGCCCCGCAGACCCGTCATCGCCATCAGGCAGCGCAGCTCTTTCTAGATGGACAAACACCTTTCTTCCTTATTCTACTCCTGCTTCTCAAAGTCTCACTTAGACACGACTCCCCTCATTTATTTATTCTTCTCACCGGCAGCCTTAAATCACCAGGCCTGTTGAAGCGACCCTTTCTTACCTTTCCAACCTGACTGCTACCTAAGGACCTATTTAGACCGTCTTACCAGCTCCAGCTCTGACTGCGACCACTTCTACCTGCCCCCTCTCTTGCCATACCGACGAACACTCTCCAGCGATTAGTAGTCGACAGCGACACCAACGATACCATACAAGGATACAGCCATATTCCATTCCAAGAAACCATCACAGCAGCCATCAAGATGTCTCAGAAGCGCATCGCAAAGGTTCATAGGCCCTTCCGTCCCTCCACTCCCCTTCCATCCCGCCCATCCCCCTCCTCTCAACCAGAACAAACGAAGCTAACCACTCCCCTCTTCCCCAACCGTTCAGGAGCTCAACGAATGCACCACCAACCCCCCGCCCGGCATAACCATCCACCTCCCCGACGAGTCGAACCTCCACAAGTGGCACGTCACCCTCCAGGGCCCGCCCAACACGGCCTACAGCGGCGGCCAGTTCGGCCTGCTCGTCACCCTCCCGCCCGACTACCCCTTCAAGGCCCCCGTCGTGACCTTCGCCACGCGCATCTACCACCCCAACGTCACCAACGACAGCCACGGCAACATCTGCATCGGCCAGCTCAAGCCCGAGAACTGGAAGCCCGCCGGGAAGCTGACCGCCGTGCTCGAGGCCGTGCGCCAGCTGCTCGTCGAGCCGAACCCCGACGACCCGCTCGAGGCGCGCATCGCCGACGAGTACCGCCAACAGAGGGGGCTGTTCGAGAAGACGGCCAAGGAGTACGTCCAGCGGTATGCTAGGGGCGCCCCGCGGTTCGACGTGCCGCCTGCTGCTGCTGGGCAATGAAGCTGGGTGCGGAATCGAAGGCGGGAGGGTTAAACGTCCTAGGAGGAGGGTTAGGTCGAGCCACTAACTGTACGGATGATGGGAGAGCAATTTGGAAGTAAAAGTTACGAGCACACAGCAGTGGGGTAAGGGAGGTGTCTTCCGCTGTCCGGAAACGAACGGTTTTATTATTGTCCAGCTCCCCAAGGATGCGATTGGTTGTCGTTCGGCGTTCCGGTTTGTTTTGATTGTCGGGTTTGGAAGGGAAGGGGGAGTACGTCGTCACAGAGAATGAAATGGAGGCGAATCCGGCGGTGGGTCTTCTCCACGAAACCACAGGCAGGGTAGCCAGCCCTCCTATGAACAATACAAAATCCAGCAATGACAGGATATCACCCACTCGTAACTCGCTATACTCTAGGTTGGTGGGGTGCCCTTTCACTCACATGTCGGAATCATCCCAGTATGTGCCTCCCAGCTTAGTTTTTGACCAGTAGATCCTCACGGTATGAGTCTAAGGAGACGGAAAGGTCACAGAGGTGAAACGCTCCAGGAAATCAGGTATCAAGTGAGAGGCGTCTCTGATCAAGCCTCGTTCCATATCCCCATGCTTGTTTATGTACAAGTACACTTCCTCTTTTTTCTCTAACCACTTTACCAGATGCAAGATCCTCGTTTTTGATCTTTCCCCGATCTGTCCAACTGCCGGTTTCCCAGGATGCCAATGCAACACAGCCCTTCCAAACTTAGAATACACGAAGAACATAGAAAAGTCAAAACGAAGGTATTTTTTAGAAGAAGAAGAAAATCAGACGACCCAACGAAGCCAAAAGCCATCCCTGTCCCAGCCAGACAGCAAAACGCCGTTTGTCCCTTTTCCCCCGCTCAATGCGTTGTGTCAGAAATGATATTCGCCCCAAGTGCCGCTAATATGCATGCAATGCAGGCTTCCGTCCCCCTTTTCCACCAAATGGGTGGGTCATGAAATGTTGTTTTTAATGCTGGCCATTTTTTAAGTCCTGAGCTCTTGTCTCCTCATGCCTCTTTCCAGACAAACTTCCCAGCAACCCGTGTTTTTTTGTCCAGCCTAGTAGGACATCTTTGGGTGCTCCTGACCTCGTTCTCTTCCAGGAGACAATGGACAGGCGTGCCGTAAATTTTGTACCAAGAAGTAAAATCCCGTCTTCTTTTCCCATTCTCCCTTAGATCTCCGCTTCGTAGTATCCCGAAATTACGGGCTTAGAAGGTGGAATCCGAAGAACAGGCATCGAAGGACGCCGCCAAAACCCGGCCTTCTAGACGTCGGAATTGCCGCGGTCCTTGGTCTTGCGGGCAAACAGGTTGTGCTTCCTTCGCACACTTGCGCTGTCCCCGGAGTGAATACTCGACATGTCGTCCGTCTTCCGCGCCCTGTCCACGGCGATCGTTGCAGCTGGTGCAATCCCGGGAGAAGCTGCGGCTGCAGCCACCGCCTCCTTGCGTTGGACAGACAGCTTTTCCTTCCGCTCTGTTCGTTGCTGATCGAGAGCCTCGGTTGTCAGATGGTTCAGTCCCGAACGCCTCTTGAAGGTGACATCCATCAGGGCGTTGGCGTCAAGCATCTTGCGAGGCAGACACTGGACAACAGCGAATACCTCCATAGGGTCGCTGATCGCCTTGATCTCGTGCTCCCCGGTTTTAAAGATGGCAAGCGCGACACGGAAGAGTGTCTTGGACCCCTCGTAGAAGAAAACATCCCAGACCCGCAGGGTCGTCTCGATGGGAAGCGTGCCGATGAAGCACGACATAAACCAAGCTGTCAGCGCCAGCGTTACCGGCGGGAGGTTCTCACCGGTGATCGAGGGGGCGCCCCTGTGGTTTCGGCCACGTCTGACTCTCTTCTTGCCGGTGCCGGTCCCGGTTCCGTCGTCCGTGATCTTGGTCCAGACATTTGGGAGGACGGATTGTAGCTCGTTCATGAGCACGCTGAGATCGACCTTCGACCCCTCGAGGTTCATCTCGTGAGTTCCGGGCAGGTAGACCCTGGTAATGATGTTGAGCAGCCAGAAGGCCTGTTCTTCCGTCTCCACGAATAGTAGCAACATCCCTCCCAGGAAGTTAAGCGACTGACAGTAACCAATACTGGGATTGAAAATTGCAAAGGCGGAAAGAACACGGCGAAGGGCGCTGATGATCTCGGGGTCTGAAGCTCTTGGTGTGGGATTGGCAGACTGCGTCGAGTTGTTCCGACTATGAGCCGGCGTTGGCGACTGCGACGCATCGCCCGGATTTGGCGTAGCCGTGCGTCTGAACCGAACGTTGTCCGGGAAAGTGCGGTAAAGATCTCTTTCGATGTCCTCCCTGCACACCTCCTTCAAGTCTCCTCCCTCCACGCGCTTCAGCATGTCCTCGTAGACACCTTGGTTATTCGCCAAGATTTTTGGGCCACCTGCGTAGTAGAACCACGCTGCACCTCTCCATTCTGGCGGTATCCCCTTTCGCACGAACCTCTTCGCCTTGGCCGAGGGCTGAGGGAATCGGTTGGGCTTATCGGTCATCAACCCATTTTCTTTCAGCAATGCCTCCCACTTCTTCTTCCTCCTTGCCAAGTATTCGGTGTATGGTCCATTCCACTCGTCATATTGCTCGCGTGTGATGTACTGGTTATGTTTTCGGAATCCGTATCGATCGTTAGCATCAGGGTCCAGATCTTCTGGTTGGGCTGCACCTTGGAGAAGCTGCGTAGGTGTCCGTTGTATCGCTTTTATGTCGGCCATGGAAACAGGAAGTGCGAGCGTCTCCCTATCTAGCGGTGATAGTACGTCGTCTGCTTCCATCCTCATCATGGCCTCATCTTGGTCCACGGTGTCGTCTGCTATCGGTGTGACATCGTCCAGCGCCTCGGCATCGTCGACTGGCGACCTGGTCTCGTCGCGTGGACCGACCTCTTTGCCCGAGTCATGCCTGTTATGCCGCCCGCTGTCCGAATCGAGGGGATCGTCAGTCTCTCCTTTTGGAGACACATCGCCGATGTCTTGGGGCTCCGACTTGATGAAACTGAATCTCATGTCATTAGGTAGAGATGAGGCCAGGCTCTTTCGGAAGAAGGCATTGGTGTCGTGGATAGTGACTGATCCGTCAGAATTCAGGGGGAATGTCCTGCCAGAGGTCGCCATCGGGTTGCTCTGGCTCATAGCCTCGAGCAAGCGGCTCGCGGCCTCACTATTGTGAGACACTGCCGATCCTGGTCTGGAATCATCGTGGTTGTCCATTCCGCCCGGGGCGAGCCGCAAGGATGGTACCTCGGCGTGATCAGGGTCGATGCTGGACAGTCGTCGGGAAAGTTCCATATCGCTGTCGTTGAATCCCTGCTCGTACATTCCCATCACATCGTCCACGCTCAGGCTTTCCCGCACATCAAAGGTGGCATCGTGAGGTCCGAAGAAAGAGGAGCGGCGATTCCTGAAATTGTTACTGAAGGCGGAACTCCTCCTGGTCATCAGACTAGCCCTGTCGGGCTCAGTGAACAGGGTATCCTGGGCAGTCGACGACGTAAGCTGACTCCGCATGCTTGAACGCAGCTCATCCTCGTATAAGAACGGAGATTGTTGATGCTGGGCATAGGGGCCCAAATGGTTTGGTTGTGGGGACTTCGGCGGAATGATGTGGGGAAGACCCACATGATTGCCCGTGGCGGCATTCTGAGACACATTTCGATATGGAACAAGGCGGTCGTAGGAGGATTTGTGGTACAGGTCCGGGGCTGCAGATGCGTACGTACTGCTCGAAGACATGTTAGAGGCTACTGAGGGGTGCCTTCCAGCCCTCGGGCCAGGACTGCATGGCATATGATTTGACGCCATGGTTCTTGACTCGACACGGGCCGAGTCCGGAATAGAGTTTGAATTCTGCGCCTGATCAGGTCGAAGGTGCGCGGCGATGGCAAAGTCAGGATGATTCGAGCTCGCCAGACTCGGTTTCCTTGGGCGGGAGAAGTTGAGATTTTCAGCACCAACGCTGTAGGTGGTCTCTCCAGATTGCCGGCTGTCTGGCCGGTACATCTTGGAAGGGTGACCAGGCGTTACCGCAGGAGAGTGTTCATGTCGAGGGTTGTCAGGTGGGTTGTAATCGAAGTCGAGGGTTTCGTCCTCGGGGATATAAGGATGTGAGTATTGGCCGGTCGAGAAGGTAGCCGAATTGGGCGAGCGGTTAGGATAAGAAGAAAGCGTCGGACTTGTGATTATCGGCACATCTGAGGTCTCGGCGATTCCAGTGACAATTGGGTATCCGAAGCTATTTTGAGAATTCCATCGAGGGCCAGCGTAGGTCGGTGAGGTTGGTGAACTGGGAAATGGTTGGTTCGGGCCAGCGCCGTTGAAGGGTAGATGTAGCTGTTCCTGCGGCTGATTTGGGCTGCGACCAGGGCTTGGTTCGTCTGAGGCGATGCGGCCGAAATCGTGGGCCTGTTCGCTGTAGGAAGAGTATTGTTGGTCGTAGGTCTGGGACCGAATCCGTCGTTGGTAGAGCGGGTAGCGAGATCTGGTGGGAGAAAATGACGAGAAGGCCAAGTTCGGATGCCGGTGAGTTGGCTGCGTTGGTACTGCACTCTGTTTCGGGTCGCTCTCGGGGGGAGTGGTAAAATGATGGTGCTCGAGCGGGTCCGTGTGAAGGAGGAGGTCCCGGCGCTGCCGTAGGTGTGGTGAAGCAGAAACTGAGGCAGGATCCCAGTCTGAAAGGTCTGGTGAAGGAGTGAATTGACCAGTTGGAGGTATAGGTTGTGAGCGGGTTGATTGATGGTGTTGCTGCTGCTGCTGATGCTGATGTTGATGCTCTTCTTGTTGTTGGTGTTGCTGAAGGTGGAGGTGGGGGGGTTGGCGAGACCGATGCATGTGAGATGACACCGGTAGTGGTTTTGAAAAGTGGTATTTTTGATGCTGCACGGCCGTGTGCGGGAACTGCCAGTTCGAGGCAAGTGAACCCTGGCGCTGGTGGTACTGTCGAAGAAGTTGTTGTTGGGGTGTTGTTGACTGTCGGTCTGGCAGCGGCAGTGGCAGTGGCAGTGGCAGTTCTGCCTGTGGTTGCTGGGGGTTCTGACCCATCGAAGAATCACTTTCATTCTGGAAACCTTCCAAATCAGACTTCAAAACCAAGTTCCCACTTCCTCCTGGGAATACTCCTGGGAGGACTCCTGGCACTTCGAATTGGTCCCGCTTGACTTTTGTATCAGGTTCGCCTGGCATCCAATTGCTGAAGGTCTTTTCTCGGTTGATCTTGCCGAAATCCGCACCCGAATCATCCATATTAAACAGCCCCATCTCACCAGTTCCTCCTTGGCCACCTGCGGCCATCTTGGGCGGCCGTCTCGTTGTTGGTCCTCCTCCTCTTCTTCTGGTCTAGAAGAAGGCTTGGGTCTTGTCTCTCAAAAGACGTTGGTGTTTTGGCATGTCGACATTGTGGCAAATCAAGAAGAGGAATCAGATGATTTGATTCCACTTTCTGCACTTTCCAAGGTTTACTAATAACGCGCGAGAGATGGTTTGCGGGGAGATATATGGATTCTATGGATTCTATTAGACACGGCATCCTCCTTCATTAGTCGGAAATGTCTCTGTGCTCACTGATGATTGATCGTGCAAAAACTCCGACGAGGCGCCACAGCACATGTGCGAGGGTCTATGCCTGTACCATAGTACAGCAGGTACAGATGTTACGGTCAAGGTATGCCTGTCGACAAGTGTGTCCTACAGCATCATGTACGGATCCGTAACGAGTAATCTGTAAAGCGCCCTGCGATTTGATATGATCCATGAATCCAGGAGCCAGCCCATGGGTCCGTGTGATGATGCTCTACTATGTACCTGCCCAGGTACCTAGGTACTTACCTAGGTAGGTACTTGGCCTACCCACTCAAGTACCTAGCCTAGCGTAGGTACAGTGCTGTGGTAGTACTACGGAGCACATGTTGTTGTTCTCTTTTTCAGGCTGAGCTGACACTGAAAATGAGCTGAAAAGCCAAGCAGCCTGGCAACCTAAAGAATCCCCGAATAGTGGGGAAAAGCAGCAAACATTGAACTCAATCATCAGTGGCCCCCCGTTTGTCAATGTCACAATTTGCTTGTCCGTCTGTCGGCTGATGCAGGTACAGGATCCGTACTGTGCAGTGCTGCAGGATACTTGAGAACATAGTATAGGTATGATTGCTTGATTGACATTCCCCTGGATTCGCAGTGCAACACCTGTCAACCGCCACGCCACTAAAATCAATTCGGAGTCAGCCGTTGGAATTTCTATGTGGTTTTCATGTATAATTCCGATGAGGAAGGGCCGGGGGGGGGGGGTGATATTTTTTATTCCTTTTTCATAAAACCCAATTACGCAGTAACCCTCCTGCATCTGTAAATCTGCTTCTCTCTGCATCAGGATATGTCAGGGAAAGAAAATATCATAAGTACGGATGCCTATTCCATATAAATGTTGGTAGTATGAAGAGATTGCGATTCGCAACCAAGGAAATCCAGAAATCCTGCCACTCAGGAGTTGTCCGATTCATTTCTACTGCTTACCGGTACTACAGGGGTTCCTCCTTGAACCAACCCCCTGGGAGCTGATCCCTGAGCTATGACCTCACCTGCTCACTGTTCGTTCTTAACTTTTTGGCTGTTTGCTGAGTTCACCGCCCACCATTGACTGACTGCCCCTTGTCGTCGTCTCGACTTTCCCACTCTTATACAAGGGACTGCTGACCTCCTAATGAAGCTTGATGAAGCTTGATGAAGTTTGATGAAGCTTCTTGATCAATCGCCCGGTTCGCTTTTGGCTTGAGCCCTCAAACGGGGACGGACTCCGACATGTTCCAACAAACGAACCCGACAGGTAAGTTCAGGTAAGTTCATGCGTACATGTCCAGGTGACTACCAGACTGACCTAGGTATTTACTGTCGCCTTGACGGAAGACCCAGATCAGGATGAATAACCGGATTCAAGAGGCATCGAGGTCTCAAGGTTGGCAAGAACAGCAACAACTTCTTCGCATGAATGAGGCGCAAACGGCTTATGGCTCTCACATGCTGACATGCAGCCTCAAGTCCTTCCACAGCCAAATCCACACACCTTCCAAAACCGACAAGCGTCCCGGTACGGTACCTGAACTATTCCCAATCCCACCAAGATCCTCCTCGCTTTCGATGCGGCAATCTGTCGGTCCGCACAGCGGCCCCCTTTTTAGCCTCTCAAGGATCATCAGGTTCCAGCGCTGACCTTGCTTCGGCTCCACAATTTTGCAACTGGCGGAAGTTGGGAACCCATCTCTTTTCTAAAATAAAAGCGTTCGCCAAAACTCCGGAGCAGCCGTCTTTTAATTACGGCTTCCACGGTTGAAGTGACCCGTCATTCTGTGTCTTTCCTGTACGCGGAGAGAAGCAACGGCAATATTGGCAGGCAGTTACACATTACACCATCTCGGCCTCGACTGTCGTGGCCTCCCGTCTCGAGGCCTGTGTGCCCTGAGCGCCACGGCGCCGCCAGAGCAGAGCAGAGGGGAGCAGAGCAGAGCCTTGAGAGCTCATCAATGCTCGCTGGTCTGACAACCCCAGGTTGTCTTTGACGAGTCGCCCCTTCCTTGATAAGACATGATACATGAACAGTATTTCATCCTTGTCATGAGTACCTACCTAGGTAGGTATTATACGGTCTTCAAGTGGGGGTCATTGGCACCGGTTACAGCAGCACATCCTTCCCCAAGGTCACCAGAGCACCCGGCTACAAATCAGCGACAACGAAGCCAGACCGAGCCAGACCTGGCTACATCTCCATCTTACCACTGAAACCCGCCAGTGCAGGCTTCTGGTCCATCAGTGTGGAAGGACCCAAACCAGAAGCAACTGCAGTGCCTGCAACACGTGGACATCTCCGATCCTACAGTAGGTCCCAGGTCAATGTCCAATCCAGCCGCGGCAGGAAAAGATCCGAGCTCCCTGCACGCAACTGTCCGTCACGTCAGGCACGTGCTACATAGGCAGTACTTAGATGCAGTTGAGGATTCCTTATCGGTTATCGATGCATTGGCCACCAGACGGTACCGGCTCGGTTACCCAGCAGCCAGGTCCTTGGCTTGTCCAGCCACCCATGTCCATCCTCAGTCCGTCATCGAAGCGGAGGGCAAAGCTCCCCCAAGTCGATCCCGAGGTCTTAGGTTCAAGTAGAAACACTGCAGTGCCAGCTTTCCCCGAAGTATCCGGGACCTTTTGGAACCCGTCGCATCGCGCATTGCGACAGAATGAGGTGTACCATTTGTCCATTGCGGGTGAGCTGAGCGAGCGACCAGCTGAACCCTCCCCGCGCTCCTGCCATTCCATTCCCCCAGCTTCCTGCTTGTTTGCCCTCGCCCTCCCTCGCTGCGTTGCCCGCCCTCCTTCCCTTTGCTGCTTCCCTTACTACTCCCCCCTCTCATCCCCTCCTTTACAGACACAAGCACCACAAAGCACATAGCACATAGCACATAGCACACTTTCTGCCGTGGGCAACCACGCCCCCTGGATTGCGCGGTACACAGGAGTACCCAGGTACCTTAAGGTAGCTCCTCCTCTCCCCACACCCAACCGACAGCGACCACCCCCGACTCCCCCTTCCTCTCCAGCCTTTTCTCTTTCCTCTTTCCTTCCCTCTCACGCCCGTCTCCTTCACGGTGTTGTGCCATCGAACGATACTCCATTCTGCCTTCAAACAACGGCATTCCTTCCAATTGATATACTTGCAACTCTAAAACCCAAAAAAACAAATGTCTTCACGTAAGAGAAAGGCCGACGAAGAAGAGGAGCTCGTCAGCTTGCCATCCGGCGATGAGGAGTCCGAGGAAGAGTAAGTAGCTGCATTGTTCCAACGAGAGGGCTTCCACCTGCACCTTCTTTCAAGCGCATGTCGTATGTGTTGCGCGACTGTAACGGCGAAATCCTGGCTTGGAACCGCGGCGCAATGCTGAAGCGCATGTCCCCTCACGGATCCGCCGCCCCCAAATTGGCTCGCTGTTTCGGGGATTCTCTCGGGAAACATGCGCGACGGGTTTCAAACCCCTGTGGGGCTTTGTGCTGATCTTTTGCTCCTGCGCAGATATGTGAGCGATGAGGATATCAGCGACGAGGACGAGGACGACGCTGCCGATGAGGAAGAGGACGATGACCCGGAGGCCCCAGGCGAAGAAGAGGAGGTGAAGGCTACAGGTATGGTCTTGACGTTCCACGTGATCCGATCCTGAACCATAGCTGACCAACAATTTCCCGGGGCGCAGACAAAGCCCCTCCTGCAAAGAAAGCAAAGACGGCGCCCGCACCCGTTGACGATGACGAGGAAGAACCTGCCAAGAATGGTGGGGCTGTGGAAGAGCTTGACGAAGAAGACGCCGGCGACGGCGGGGAAGAAGATGACGATGACGATGATGTTGTAGAAGTTACGAAGGATGGCGCTGACCTGACAGGAAAGGCCAAAGTCAAGGCCACCAGCGCCCCCGAGGTCGTCGATGACGACGAAGATGAAGAGATCGCTGCTGGCGAGGATGGTGAGGAAGACTGAACATCTGCCTTATTGATCCGGAGCCAGGTCTACCTAGGTAGGCCATGCACAATCGCCGGCAGTGTCGCACTATACCCGCGCATTCGGTTCTTCTGGCCTTCATCGTCGCTCATGTAATGGGAAAATTTGGATTGTGCGCAGCTAATTGGATATGGATTGTCTATGTTTGCTCTAGTTAGATGTTTATTATAATTACCGAATGTTGGTTCGATTCGGTCACGGCCCACCTTGCTCGTGACGAATCCGATTGTTGTGTGGATTGTTTGGACTTTCCATGCCTCCTGCACACATGTGCGCTGCCCATCAACCTGGAACTCATACTGCCCATAAATCGAAGGCATGTCGAAAGAGATATTCTCCCGGCCAATTTTCTAGGCTTCCCAAAAGAGATCATTCGAGGCATTCAGCTCCTGAACCAAACTGGTTGATGCCCATGATCTCAGTGAGCTTAAGGGTTAGTAGGGGAAACTGACAGGAACGACCCAAAACCAAGCTGGTCCTTGATTCTTCATATTTATCATTGTATGGTTTGGTGTCTCCAATCTGCGGTTTATAAAAGCTCCGACAGGTACACCCATGTATTTTTCCTTTGCGCCCTTGTTCTTCACCCACGCGTAACCCGTGGATTGGCCGAAGCCGTACCTGATCCCGGGGTCGCGAGTGGCCCACGAGTAGCCCGCGGGTCCGAATGATGCGGGCTTGATGCAGACGGGCTTGGCCTTCGATGAGTATTCTGATGCCTGATGATGAGTGGATGATCGGGGAGGTCAGTTGGAATGCGTGCTTGAACTTCGGAGGAGTTCCTTCCTATCAGTGTTGAGGTGGAGCGGAAGCCGACTAAATGATCACTGGCTGTATTTGAAGGGTTCTGCTGTGCGGGCATTGCACTCAATCGAGGCATGAATACATCGAGATTTAGAAACGAAATTCTCCAGCCCAATTTCCATTTTCATTCTCACGTTGCAACACCTAATTTATATAACATATTAACCTAAACATTACGGCTGCTGCCAATGCAAGAAAAACGCCCCCTCGCCGGTGAAGTATTGAAACCGTACCCAAAACAAGCACAACACTGACTCCTGCCCAAGATGAGCATGCAAATAATGATAGAGCATGACGCCCCAAGTTAAATCATGAGGCACGATGGGCAGGATCAAAGAGAGCCGTCATTGCGCGGTACGCGGTAGTATCTCTCCTCCCCAGACCGGGACAAGGTGTCACCATGGTCCCGGGGAGAGCCATCGATGCCGTGATCTCCCAGTCCCCTACTCCATAGGTGCAGTTTCAAGATGTCCGCCACCGTCCCCAGTATCTGTAGCCTGGCTTTCCGCAACGGCCTGCGCGTCACTCAATCAGTATTTGACCACACGTTGGAAGGTGTGGAACAGGGGGGAACCCCCGCTAAGACTTATTAACTCACCGTGCTGGTCCTACTCAGTCCACCCGTCGTCTTCTCTCCGTTACCCCCATTATCACCGCCCTTGCCCATTGCCTGGGTCAACTGCAAGACCAAGTCCGTCAGCCTCTCCACATCGGACCTCAAGTTCTGCAACTCGGCAACCGTGGCATCGACCTCTAGGTTCGTCCGGGCCAGGTTGACGGTCTTGTTCCACCCGTCGCCCTCAAAGTCCACCTCGCCCTGCATCTGCTCCCACTCCTCGATCGTGTCGTCATCTTCATCGCCCCTCGCCCTGTTGGCGCGGATCTCCTTGGCGGCCTGCGTCTCGAAGAACGCTGTCACCAAGAGCAGGGGCGAGTAGATGATGCCCATGACGATGTCGTTGATTCGCTCGTACGTCTTCCTGGGCATCCACCACTCCAGGGGGATGGCCAGGACGAACACCTCGATGAGATTGAAGGGCGCGATGAAGACGTTCTCGTCGGGCGCGCGGACGAACTGCATGGTCTTCTGCGAGAAGAGGGCCAAGTACTCGTCGTTTGCGTTATCGTAGATGTCCTGGTACGCAGAATTGTAAAGCGCGATCAGGATGTTAAGGAGGACTACCATAACCACGAACGTGAAGAGGTAGTAGAGAATCAGGCCGAAGGGATGTCCGAAATCATCGAAGCCCTCGAAGTCGGGAGACTGCATTATGGCGTTGGCCATGGCCTGGATGATGAACACTGAGTCGCCGACGACATTGTCTTCCGCAGCGTCCAAGCCTATAAAGGCCTGGAGGAAGCCAATGATAATGAAAGTCAGCAGGGCGAAGAATATGATGGATTCCTTCATCATGACCTTGAGCACGACCAACATGGCGCCGAAGAACCGGAACGAGTCGAGGTATAACAGCAAGCGCATCCAGAACATAGGCGCGCAGCAGGCGAGGAAGTTGTACGACAGCGTGTTCATGGTCTCCCTGGGGCCAGGCTCTCCAGTATTCGATGGTTCGTGGCTGATGGCGACGAAACGGAGGGCAAGACTGGTCGTGAGGAGGGTGTATAGCAGGCCATTAAAGGCCGTCCAGAAACCCCAGATGTGGTAGCCCGCCTTCCAAAACTTGGTCAGCTCATCGAAGATGAAGCCCGCCGTGAACGCGTAGAGCAGACCCTCCACGAAGTCGATGTCCGCGTCCGGGTTGATGGAGTTGATGGCGCCCGAGTACAGGGCCAGGTAGACGAGCGAGATGAGGACCTGCGCGGCATTCTGATACATGGGCGCGCGCATGCGGTCCGGGTCGATGTGCGTCCAGAAGTCCGTGTTGTCCTTGTCCTTGAAGTCGACGAAGCTCGCCGGGTCGTTCTCATCCTGCACGAGCCACCCCCTCCAGAGGTAGCTCACGCACTTCTGGAAACCCGACGACCCGATGACACGCAACGCGTGCAGGTCGACGGCCTTCTCGATGACATTGGACGGGGGCGTGGCTTTGCCGTCCACGATGATGGAGTACCTCTTCAGTAGCACATCGTGCATGAGGTAGTGCATGTCGCTATCCGTCTCGATGATCTGCTTAGCTATCACCTCACAGGCGACCGCCCTCAGCGCGTGCAGGTCACAGTCCCACAGCTCCACCAGACTTTGGTGCTTGAACCACCGCTTGCAGACCAGCAGACAGTAGACGGCGCAGGCGCCGTTGTCCGGCCCGCCGGCCTCCTTGGCTGCCTTGATGACCTTGTTGGTGATGACCTTGGAATGAGGCCGGGTGACGAGCTCCTCCTCGAGCTCGCACGGGACGGCCTCCTCGATCAGGTGGCGCAGGCGCAGGGCGATCTTGGTGACTTCCGGAGCGGGGATGGCAGACTGTAGGGAATCGTCGACGTAGTTGGGGAGCAGGCGCTGGCGGGACTCGTTCCACCAAGAAGCATGTCTATCCCGTGGGCTGTCGAAGCCGAGGAGGCGTCGCCAGTCGACCCACCCTCTAGGCGCCATGGTGCTGGGAGAGAGGGGTTTGAAGTGCTGTCCGGTAGCAATCTATTCCGATTTGGTTGAGTATGATGTACAGTTTTAGGTAGTGGTGAGTAAGTATTTAGTAGGAAGTGTAGGGTTGCTGTATCATAGGTGATGGGTCGGTCTGTCGATCAGGAAGATCGCCGAATCGCGTGAAGCTGTCGCAAACGCACGATCAGGAATGATCAAGGCGTAGTGGATGGGTGTTAGGGTCCTCGACTGTCAAAAGTAAGAGCGACTGTTCTCACAAGCACACTTTGGAAACAGAAGAGGCTAATTGGGCTACTTCCACTCTGTACACAGCTTTTCGACGTCCACACAATTTTCTCTTTCTCAACATTCTCAACAACAGGAATCGTGAACTTTGTCTGGACCTGATTTTCGACCTTGGTGGGGATGACGTCGACCGGCATGGAACACTAACATATATGATACACGTTTCCCAGTGAAATTGCTAAGGGAATATCCGCCAAGAAAGCTTGTGCCACACATGATGCAGTATTGATGGGCTTGGCCTGCTGTGCCGCTTCTTAGTGGAGCGCCTTCTGCAATGCAACGGTCGAAACGGCCTTGTTCCTTGGCCCAAGCTCCAGTGGGACGGCCCTTTTGAACGACCGTTGTTCACTGTCTTCCTTCCAACTTCAGGGTCTTCTGTTGGGCCACGGATATGAGCTCAGCCGCTGTGATGGTCCCGGCCCGTTTCATTTTCTATATACAGCACCGCCCTTCCCGCCTGCTCGGATCAGCGCACGCAACCAGCCGAGAAAACTTGCTGCGGTTCAACTGGACGGCGCCCACGGAATTGACAAACCCTACCTACCTACTTAAGTAGGTACCTATTCAAGGTAGGCAAGTATAGGGAAATTACCTCGGAATCCCCATCGAGTATACGATACCTGTGAATATAAGCTGGTACATATATAAAAGGGGGTTACTAGGAGAAGAATTTCTTTCAACTGCAATAATTATCTTTCCTCGAACTTGGTCTATCAAAGCCTCGTCGGCCTAAGGTCATCCTCAAGGGCAAGAACTTTGTTGGCCCCTATTTATCTTATTCTAACGAGTCTTATAGTGACCGTTTACTCGGACTGGAAGTAGTCACAAGGCTTGCGTAGGAGATCCCCACACGTTATATGACACTCACTACGATAGCACTTGAGCCGTTCTATTTTTTCATCCCAACCCCTCCCCCTTCATTCAAAGCGTGGATGGTGGGTGATGGACTTCTTAACACAACGTTGGTTAAAAAATGTCACAATGGAATAATAGCTTTGTTTCGCCAGTACTTGTTTACATACGTACAGGCTTGGGGCATGCATATGGCACTGGGGGCATCGAGACGCTCCAAGACCCAGTTCAAGCCACCTGAGACAAACATAATCGACATCTGGAGCAAACGAAATATACCAACGTCTATGTTTACTCACCAGCTCTGGGAACGTTGCCACAAATTCGTCACATGCATATAATCGTAATGGGTCCTGAGACTGGAGGTAATTTCGTGGGCACAATTAGTAACAATCTCGAAGTTTTCGTGTTGTATAGTTGTTCAATCTTTTTTACAAAGGTATAAGTTGGAGCGGATAACACCATAGTGGGATGAACTCGAATCACTGAGATACCAGAATCACCCGAAATATGGCGATTTCTGTCACTGTATACTTGCAACGAAATTGAGCAAGTTCAATTTGTGAGCAAGTCTTGAGTGAAACCTTGAATGTGAAATTTAGCCATTGGGCTGGAATTCATTCCTGATATTCACTCGAAACCTGTCAACTATACTATACAACCATGTCACTAGGTCCGTTGAACGTCTTCTAGACGTGCCAACCAGTATTTATTTAATACCCGAGGATCAGTCAAGTCTTGGTGCATTTCTCTAGTTTACAAGCCACTCGCGCAGATCATATGGACCAGATTATCTGATTCTCACCCTAATCAGGTCATACGATCTTCGAATAGAACCAAGACAGTACCAAGCCTCACACCGTACACGCGACCGTCGCAATCGCTATCCAAGATGAAACTTTACGCCATTCCTCTCTGTGTGCTTCTTGCGCTGTCAACCGTTGTTGGCGCCTTGGTCTCCAGCCGGGTGAATGATATGATCGAGTACAACAAGACTATGCCAGATGGCTCAGTTCTTACATACGAGCTTCACAAGAGAGCCAAGTTTTCCCCAATCATCGAGAAGAGAGACAATTCTGAAGATGTACCGCTCAACGCAACCAGCCTACCGAGCACGGTCTTCCCAAACGCCACAACCATTTCCTCGAACGGTTCCACTCCTGGCCCCGAGGAGCTCTTCCAGATGATTTGGACGGATAAACACTGGAACTGGACCGAAGTCAATTACTGTGGTTGGAACGCGCCTTGGAGCACCCTGACACGTGGCCCATGTGAGTAACATCACCGTGTTCACTTCTGGCCCAGGACCAACTTTCGTGCTCTATCTTCTATATCTCTAGAGGCAAAGCACGTATCACTTGGAGGACCTCTGGTCTTTGATAACTACATGATTGTAGCTGACTGGGGTTGTTACAGGGGTCGATGATTGCCTGAAATTGGCTGATATATGGGCAGTAATGCCTGGTGTTTGGGATGTGGGTGATTGGGGTGGAGATTCAGTGCTGAACCGCCTCGTTCGGTATCGAACCTGCGAGCTTTGGGTTGCTCGGACTGACATGAGAAACGGTGATATCAGGTGAGTCTGCGTCAAGCTCATATGTATGCACTTACACGCCACTGACTACGGCCTACAGAATTGGCAACGCCGACGTTGTCATCTTCACTCTACAGGCGGCGGCCAAGGGCTGGTTTGGCGAGGGAAGCACACAGGCCCTCATGTACACAGTCCAGGGATTCCCGGCGTGTTATGACCTGGAAACGGGCGGGAGGGCCGGAATCGAATTCCAGGTCGTTCGAAACGAGCATGTGCCCATCCCTAAAAACACAGACTATTGGCCTGCGCTGACTGCGACCCCCACTGCATCGACCACGGGAATGTCCTACCCGACTACCATCTATACTGGGGATTGAGGAGGAGGTATGGGTAGCTGATGGTGGGAACATATAGATAGCAGTTGTGTTTTTTGGTCGGATGATTACATATGCTCTCTTCCCCATGAAGATCAAGTAGCAAATCGAGTCCAGTTACCTAGGTACCTAGGTACATATGTACAGTGTCCGTGGTGTTGTTATATGCCCACCTAATCTGCCCAGGATTCCTAACCCTGGCTTCTAGAACCAGATATCTCCACAAAGATGGGGGGGGGGGGGAGGCCCAGAATCATTAGGTATGCAGGGTCCTGTTTTCACATGCAGCAGGGGTCCTTCGGTGCCGAGGCCGGCAGTCCCCTGATTTCCTTATCGATAAGAAACTGCATGCAGGATGCAGGATCTGACTGCAGACTCGATCGGCCTCGAAGGCGTCGAAAGTTTCTAGGTTCTTGGGGGGTTTCGCTCACTGCCAGCATCCACTGCCAACATTCCCTCAAATGTCTCGAATTCTACGCGCCCGTCATATTACAGGTCTTTGCAGAGTTGTAGAGAATGGTATTCCTGCTCCTTACATAACACTTCCTTTCCAAGGACTACGCAAATTCCACCGGCCAGCACGCAGAAGCACAATAGATCCACCTTCCGCCGCATCTAAGAATATCCACGCTTTCTACTCCCGACAACAATCCCAAGCAGCGCACACATCAGATCAATCAGACACGATGAACACAACAACTCCCGCCGCTGGCAACGCTGCCACTATGTCTCGCTTCGAAGACCTCAAGCAGTACAACATCCACCCGACTCTCCTCCAGACGATCACCCAGGACATGAAGTTCGAGTTCATGACCCCCGTCCAGGCTGCTACCCTCCCCACCACCCTATCTGGCGCCGATGTCCTCGCCCAGGCAAAGACCGGTACTGGAAAGACGTTGGCATTCCTCTTGCCAGTCGTCCAGAACCTCGTCACTAAGAAGAAGACTGGCTCTCGCGGCACCGCTCTGCTCGTTATTTCTCCCACTCGCGAGCTCGCCATGCAGATTGCCACCGAGGCGAAGACCCTGCTGCAGCGCTTCCCAGAATACAAGGTGTGCACCGCAATCGGTGGCACTAACCCTCGCGCCGAGGCAAAGAAGATTCTCTCGGGATGCGATATCCTCGTTGCCACGCCCGGACGTCTGCAGGATCATCTCACGCAGGAGGACGGTGTTATTCGCGCTCAGATGCAGCGCCTCCAGGCCCTTGTCCTGGACGAATGTGACAGACTCCTGGATATGGGTTTCCTCAGGGATCTCAAGAAGATCGTTGCTCTCCTGGCTGAGAAGGCAACTTCCCAGCGCCAGGGTATGCTGTTCTCTGCCACCATCGCTCCTCACGTCGCCGAGTTCGCCAGCCTTGTATGTTCCAAGGGATACAAGTTCATCTCGACCATCCCTAAGGGCGAGGCTCAGACTCACGAGCGCGTACCCCAGCAGTTGATTGTTGTGCCCGAATTCTCCGATGTCGCTGCCGGTCTTGTCGGTACTATTCGTTCCGAGTTGAACAGAGTCGGTGCTGCCTCCTTCAAGGCCATCATCTTCGCCCCCACCGCCGCTATGGTGGATTTCTACGCTGAGATCCTGGAGCACTTCCAGGACATGCCTAAGATCCGCACACTCCACTCCCGTATGACACAGAGCAAGCGCAGCAAGCTCACCGATGAGTACCGCCAGGCCAAGAATGGCATTCTTGTCGCTACCGATGTCGTTGCACGTGGAATGGACTTCCCCGGTGTCACCAACGTCCTCCAAGTGGGCATCCCCTCTGACAAGGAGTCTTACATTCACAGGCTGGGCCGAACCGCTCGTGCGGGCGCCAACGGCCGTGGCTCTCTTATCATCACCTCCCACGAGGCTGGCTTCCCCAAGAAGATCCTCAAGGGCATCAACCTGGAGGAGTCCCCGGCTGACCTGAAGGCTCGCGATGACGTGCTGGCTGCCGCAAAACGGATGGACGTCGACAAGCAAGCAAAGGTTTACCAGGCTTGGCTCGGTTACTACAAGGACCAGAGGAAGCACACGAACTGGTCCATCCCAGAGCTGGTTCAGCAGGCGAATGCCTATGCGCTCCACGGTCTTGGTGCATCACAAGTACCTGCTCTCAAGAAGATGGTCGTCGGAAAGATGGGACTTAAGGGCGTTGCAGGACTTAGACTTATATCATGAACTTTATGAATCAGAATAGGGAGGAAGAGCCATTATGGATAGAGCCGGTGGATAGAGTATCACAGGCATTGTAACGTTATTACCAGAGAGGAAGGATGTCACGAGGAAGGCCAACCCACTTGGGGGCCCACGTAAGAGGATAATAGAAATCACAAGCTTTTACCAACAACGCCACAACGTCTCTCAATACACAATAGACTTTGTCCATGATATTCCCTCTCACTCGTCTGCTATGCAGCTCCCTTCCCCCGTCAAACCAGCGCGTTGTGTTTTCCTCGGATTTACCCTTGGACCGTGATGATACCTGGCCAACCACCGACAACGAGGCCTTTCCTGTCCAGCCATGATCATGCTCCAAGTTAACAAGAAACCTTTTATGCCTTTTGAAGATGACAGACTTGCAGCACAACGACATGAAGCCTACTTAGCTTCAAGATTGCCGTCAAATCGTGGGAGGACCGAATGCGCAGGAACTGGCTGGTTCGCTCACATTCAACAAATACTGAGGTCGATGTTCTGCATCAGTCTTGAACATTGTAGCCCCTGCTCTTACGGTATCCTGGCCATGGCGTTTACGAATAATCCAGCCAAGCATTGTGGACGAGTCAAGCTTATACTACCCACTCAGAACCCACGTGCAAACCACGCTTTGCACCACAGGGCACAACGGACACACAGCGTGTGGGTTTGATATAACTCACCATTTACTACTACGGATTCTACTACAACGGGTTCTCAGGTCCGAATCATTCCGATACAAATTGAGATTTGAATAATCATATCTGTAATCGCTTGTACGCAAGATACCACGCTCATTCTTTCATATGCAAGGGCAGTAGACGTGAGGAAAGCTGCCAGGAAACTTTGTACAGCGGGCTAGCTAATGAGTACTTCCACAAAACCTGTAATCACATGTTTCTGGCATCTCTCCATAAAAAGGGTTGCAACCAGCGATTGTAGGATCCAGGGGTCGACCTCGGACCCTTGATCATGCTGAATATAGACCTCAGTGCTGGAATCGGAAGTCTAGCCTCTGGTTCCCTTTGTCGGTCGTCGTGGATAGATATTCCAACCGCTCGTCCTCAGAAAGAGCGTTCCACTTCTTGTCCCGCTGCTTGTTCCGGGACACATAATACGCCTTCGTCAGTAGGTACAGCGCGATGTTCATGCAGCAGACACCAAGAAGCACCTTATTGCCACGGCGGTACAAGGGCTTGTCATCTGTGTCCAGGTTAGCAAAGGCATATTGACGATGCTAGGTTCTTGTGACTTACCGTCCCGGTAGATATTGCTGCCGATAATACCTCCAGCTTGAACGAACATATTATAGCAGGCCGCGGACACGGTTCGTGATCTTACGGCGTTGGCGTTCCGCGAGTTCCAGCCAACCTGGATGGGATGGGCTGAGTACCAAAGTGTCAGTACACGCTTTATTCAGCACAATATGATCAGACAATGGTCGACTTACCGCTGGGATAGCTGAGGATGATTGTGAGAATTGCGTAGATAACCCACTTGCTGGTGTCAGCCAGGTTCAGGGCGACCATGCAAATGAGCAATGGCAGAACCCAGATCTGGCCGATCATGGCAGTGAAGGTAAGTTCGTTCCAGATTTCACCCAGGTAAGTCAAGACCAACATCGTGATGACTATCAGCGGAGGTCAGTAACGGGATGAACAGTCCGGATGTGGTGGTATTGATGAACTTACTGCGGCCAACATAAGACGGGATCATCAAGAGGTTGGTTTCGAAAGTCCCACTGTATCACTCGAAGTCAGCTATCGTGGGTCTTGGGCAGTCTCTAGACGAGATCTCCCCCTTGGCCACCTTCCGTCCCTGTACACGAGAACTGGAAAAGGGGAACAGGAAGAAACCCGCCTGCCTTCTGGCTGAGCCCCGGAAGTTTATAAACAAGGTGTGAAGAGCGATACTGGAAGGCGAAAGAAAACATCGGAAGCTGCTTACAACCCGACTCCCTTCAGAGTCAATGAAAGATACTGCGAAAGTGGTGTGACGGGTATCTGGAAGACTAGACCTATAATGTACAGTGGCCTGTATATTTGGTCAGTCTTCGTATCATGGAGAGAAATCAACAGGTACATAAAAGTCTCACCATAGGTCGAAATCCTTGAGACTCTGCCACAGTAGCTTTGGCGTCACTGGCTCTCGGTTGTGCATATCACTCTTCGATGGGTCCTCTCGGATGACCCGGTTTACAATGATGGTTTGTTCCCTTTCTCAAAAACCCCAGTTAGACATGATCCTCGAGTAATTAGAGAATGCTTTTGAATGTTCTAAGGTTGACGTACCTTTCATCGAACCAGCCTTTTTTGCCTCGGAACCAGCTAGCTGTGTCACACGGCCCAGCTGGCATCAGACCATAGGCAAGCAAGCCAACTAAAAGCGTGAAAATGCCCTAAACATCGTCAGCCACATGAAAGTAACGATAGGAACAATGCTCGAGAGTGTCTCCATTGATGAGGGGGTTACCACTTACTTCGATCATGAATAACCACCGCCATCCGGCCTGGCCAGCCACACCGCGCATGTGTAGCAAGCCGTATGCCAGGAAAGACGATACAATGTCAGCGATATTCATTCCTGTCCAGAAGTATCCAAGACGAATGGAGAGCTCGGAATGCTTGTAGAAGTAGGACAAGTAGAGAATAATCTTGAGTGAATCAGACATGTTAGCCTTCGATCAAACGAGTGTTGGCTATTCAAGTTGACTTACATCAGGGATGAAGCCTCCTTGTAGCACCCCGAGCAGAGCTCTGCAGACAATGAAGGAGTCTCTCCCCGAGAGCCAGAACTGAGACGCTGCCACGATGCTCCAGATTGTCAATTGCGTGGGTATCCATCTGTCTGGGCCCATCCACTTGGACACAAGCTGCGATGGGAGCTCTGAGAGAAGAAAGGCCAGCTTGAACACAGTGTTTCCGAGGTTGTAGTCTGCCAACATGTTAGCCTAAACTGACTCTCCACGCGCTGGTATGTGTGGAATGGTGTAATCCTCACCATTTGTGGTAATTTGCAGGTCATCGAGGAAATTGTCCGTCAAAGCCTGGGTGAGATTGGAGCGGTCTATCTCTAGAGCCATAAACATGACAATAGCGAAGATCATAATCCGGACATCTATCTTGCGCACCAGCTTCCGCTCTTCCCCCCACGTCCATCTCGCGTTGGGGTCGAAACGGTGGTAGTTCTCCCAGTCAGGTCTCGGGTGGTACTTATCGGCAGTATCGGGGTCATCGAAGACACTGGGAAGTGTTGCAGTAGCGTCGGGGTCGTATGCTTTCGACCGCTGCCAGAAGAACCTTTTCTGGTGGAGGGGAACGCCCAGATTCAGCTCTTCCGACAACGAAGTGGTAGAGGTGGACGGTTCATCTTTGCCACTTCCGCTGCCACCAGCGACGGCTCGTTTATGAACCAATGGCTGTTGGTCTCTTGTGAAGACTGTAGACATGATTCTTCATGGATGGATCAAAACTGCATGGAGGTTTATGAGAAGTTCAGCACCACTCAGGTCTATGGTCTCTATATCTACCCCCATCTTCTCCTGCCAGGAGCAGCCCACTATAATGATTCTCTGGTCAGAAATGATAGCTGTTGGCTACGATATCGCTCTTTGAAGAGATACCGTCGATTGCGAACGTGGCCCACTGAATGGCGACGTGGCAGTTCGCCATCCCCAAGCCTGGTAAGTGGTCACTTTGAAGGAGTTGCCAAGGCGGGGATATTATGCTTCTGGAGTTGGAGCACGAGGGCCTGGCTGTTCAAAAATTGCTATCATTGCGAGGGATTTCATGGCGTGATTTCACAGTGCCCACGTGTGCTACTGCATCTGTTGGTAATTATTGTTAGAGAGTTCTAGGACCTTGGTCGTGAGTAGATCTTTATTGATAAGATTGATCGATGCAGCAACACGGGATGATCATTGTGCACGTATTGTGAAGTATATCAACAATATACAACGTTTGAGATATTGGCGTGCTACGGCTGTAAATCTTGAATCGGTTGGATCCTCAGAGACCTAAAAGCTTTCTAGTGACGGTCAAACTACTTTCATAACCCAAGTATACGGATGTAGGTCATGGAGTAATGCTGCTTGTTCTGACTTATCTTGTATTCGCAACTTGTGCCATTCTGACGAGCTGACCCCTTGTAGAGTTACACTGGTTTACCTCGCGATTCTTGCAGATATCACGCGAATGCAACTAGGCCAAATCAAGAGTGCCACTGCGCAGCTCGTTGGGGTTGGTGCATCCATTTGATGTTTTTTTCCCCACTCTTGAATGTATTTCTTTTTGAAAGAGCTGGTTCCAATGTAGTTTCAGCACCGACTTCTCTCATGAGATAACCTTCTGTACATGCACCGAGACTGCCACGAGGTCGAATACGGCAATGGAGTATGGGATCCATTTCGGAGCCTCACTCTGTACATGTAGCTTCTGATCACTCAAAAATTTGATCACAAGAAAGTTCATTATCGCCCAGGAAAAGGAAAACCATTGCTATCGACCACGAAGCCTTTGTTTATACCCGGCTTTCGAGATTCTTATCATCGCAGCGCCTTTGTTCACAAGCATGCCGCGAATCAAGTCGATTCAGTGTTACCTAAATAGTCACCCCGCGCAGGCTAAAGTCTAGACACGCCGAGGGTCCTCCAATTGCATTGTAAATCAGAAGTGGCGTACTGGACAGAGACGGAGCATGTGTATTGATCATAGGTCAACACAGAGCACGGAATTACTAAAGCTTCTTTCATCATGGCCCTTCGACAATCGATTGATATGATTGAATGCGGCAGCATGTCGCCCTTTCGTAGTTCGTTGCGTCTATCTGGTCGTTTCATGACGAAAGCCACTTGATTGTTGAAGATAGCCGGCGGTGACTCAGACCGAGTGATACCTAAAGATGATTTAAGACCAGAGCTTCCCCAAATTCATGTGTCGATGTAGTACAGAAGCACTTCGAGACGTGATACCTGAGTCAACAGCAATATAACATAACCCGATACAGTTGTTCGACCTCACATTCAAGCACTTCCTTACCGACATCGATATTCAGCTTCAGCATGTCTCCATCTGCCATTGATGATGAGACCATCCCGCTGAGATCCAAGTCGCAGCACAAGGAGCCTCTGAAGTTATCTGGCGCCCTTGACACTCATGAGTCCTTCGATGTGACCCCCGTCATCGGTCGTGAATTCCCCAAGGCAAATCTTGTCGAATGGCTCAACGCGGAGAACTCGGACGAACTTCTCAGGGACCTTGCCATTACCAGTAATAACCATCCATGCCCCAATGCCGTGGTCATATCGGAGTAACTGACATTGCCTGTCCTCGGAAGTCTCCCAACGTGGCGTCGTCTTCTTCCGCGCGCAGGACGAGCTCACCAACGACCTTCAGAAGGAGCTCATCCTGCGGCTCGGAGAGTTGACAGGACGCCCCAAGACGTCCGGGCTTCACATCCACCCCGTCCTCAACGACTCCCGTGAGCTCGGCGGGAACGACCCCGAGATCAGCACAATCAGCTCTATCCAGGGCCGCAAGCTGTACAGGAGGCAAGCGCCCGACGCTCTGAGCCCCAAGAAACAGGCGGCTTCTCAGTGGCATTCTGATATTGCCTTCGAGCCAGTGCCAGCCGACTACACCTCGCTGCGCTTGGTTGAGCTTCCTGAGACTGGTGGTGGCAGGTAACCCTGAATTCACCCAGACTCAGGGCTTTTGCTGACGCGACTACTCCTCAGACACGTTGTGGGCCTCTGGCTATGAAATCTATGACCGTATCAGCGAGCCCTACCAGAAGTTCCTCGAGAGCCTGACCGTTACCTATCAACAGGATTTCTTTCGCCTGTTGGCCGAGAAGGGAGGGTTCGAGCTGTACGACAAGCCACGTGGTTCTCCAGAAAACGTCGGCACGGAACTGAGGGCAATCCATCCTGTCGTTCGAACAAACCCAGTTACCGGGTGGAAGAGTATTTACCCTGTCGGCGACCATGTTAAGCATATCAACGGAGTGACACAGGCAGAGAGCGACCACCTCCTGCAGTGGTTCTTGGACCTTGTTTACAAGAACCACGATCTGACGGTCCGACTGAAGTGGAAGAACAAGAATGATATTGGTGAGTCGCCACTGTTGACTAACACCAGCACCCCCAACACAACACAAATATGCAAGGATAGGGACTGATGCCAATGGATTTGTAGCTATTTGGGACAACCGGAGTGTGTTCCATACGGCTACATATGACTACGATGGATTGGGGGACAGGTTTGGGAATCGGGCAGTGGGCATCGGCGAGAGACCGTACCTCGATCCTGAGAGCAGTTCCAGACGAGTTGCATTGGGGCAATCTTCTATACAGTAGTATTTGACCGAAGGCGGTCTTGACGGAGCAATTTAGGTCGATACCTGTAGACCAGGCACGACAACCTGGGGTACAGAATTTTCCCTGTGGATCTTGCTCTTTTCTATGTTTGAGACAATCGACACAACTTCCCGTGTAGCTTTCAACTAATTATCTGCTGCCTTCAGTGCACGCTGACAATATTGAATGTGGATCCAGTCTCTGGAAGCGTGGCAGGCTCCTTTGGTCCAGACAGTTTCAGTGGGCGCCCATGTCTCGAAAGAACGACTCGGATGGGATAGCCGACCATGCAATTTCCCGAGACGTATCTGATGCTGTTCGTGGCGTGATCGATGCGGTCAGACACCGGCCTGAGGCAAGTGGCATGCCACGAGCGAATGTATCATGTCTTGTCAGTCAGTGCTCGGCTCACAGTTGAGATTCTCGAGAGTAGAATGCGAATTTAACAAGAAAGGTTCATATTACTTATTAGGTTTCGGTCTTTCAAACATTTTTTCTACTCCTCTTCCCTTCTAATTAGATCTACCGGGGAGGTGTAGACCTTCCGCCCGCGAACAAAGTAATACAACGTGGCGAAGAGCATTGTACCACCAAACATGACCGCGTTCCAATTCATCGTCTCCTGTGTCACCTCGGGGGAGACAGGGAAGAAGTTGAATATCCACACCACGAGGAGGAAGGCGATGGCACCAAGGTTGATGTATAATCCTGCGGGACCGAGAGACCATCGTCGGTATGGTAGCGGCCCTTTGAGTCGACGTATGACTATACATGTGAAGGAGATTATATAAGTTCCAAGAAGCGCGCTGATAGCTAGTGATCCGATGGCATTGAACGCGACAGAAGAACCGATATTGATCAGTGATAGCAGCGAGGTGATGAAGAAGGTGACCACGACAGCGTTCAAAGGTATGTTCCATCCGGGCTTGACGTATGCAATGAAGGAAGAGAAGGGCAGACCGTTATCTCTTGCAAAGGCCCAAGTCTGCCGGGACACCGTAGCGACAGTGCTGATGCATGCAGAGGTGATGTTGACGATGAGCAGGGCTGTCATTATGGATGTGCCAGCGTAGCTCTGAGTAGCGTTGAAAAAGGCCTGGATGAAAGGGTATCCCGTTGGGGAGTCGATGATGTCGTAAACGCTACCCATTGTGAAGCAGAAGGTGATGACCATTACGAAGCCCATGCTCCCGTTCACAGCCGCGGCCCACATGATAGCCTTTGGCAGAACTATGGAGGCGTCCTTGATCTCTTCCGACATGTGGACGGCGGAGTCAGCCCCGATGAGCGTGTAGACCGGGGCAAGCAGGCCAACAAAGAAGCTCACGCCGTTGCTGCTCCAGCCGCCGAGGTTCAGGAACTCGGAGAAGACCTGCGAAGCGCTGTTCCGAGGTGCCAGGACCCAGAGTGGTATCAAGACACCTGCAAACCCCAGTACATGGATGATGAGCACCGTTCCCTCCACCAGCGGAAGTCGCTTGGCCAGGAACGTGTTGAATATGATGCAGAACGCTGTGATGGCGATTACCAGGAGGGTGCCGTGCCATTGCTCGAAGACATAGTCGGGGGAGTTGAGGACAAGGAGGCCTTGAATCATGGTCCCGGCGAGGAAGGCTAGAGACGCGAGACCGACCTGCCAGCCCAGAACGGCGATCCAACCTGGGGAAGTCAAAGTCAGCAACAAGCACGACGAACCGAGACTCTGTCTTCTGAGCTGCTTACCAACGGTGTAGCTGACGAATTTCTGGGCCTTTTCCGGTGCAAATTCGGAAACCCAGTGATACTGATTTGTTGTCAGTCTGGCGCCCATCCATCTCAGCGAATTAGAGTGACTAGGTAGCGTACTTGGCCTCCAGATGTCGGGGAGATTGATGCCAGTTCTGCAACAGAGGCAAAAACCAGCATATACCCGACCCAGGTGAAGAGATATCCCCAAACGAAACCAGCCGGGCCTCCGTTAAGAAGCCCATAGTAACTTGTCCTGTCCCGCCAAGAAAGTCAGCCTCTCAAATCCCCTGCTACTCAACTTTGACGGTGCTACTGCTTACATCAAAGCGATTTCCCAGGTACTCATCAGCGTACATGCAAAGCCCAATGTCGAGATAAACCGAAAGTTGCGCTGTGAGCGGCGTGAGTTAGTACAGTATCTCATACGGATACACCAGGCTATACCTTTGCTACTACTTACATTCAATTGCTGAATTCGCCCCAACACTTGCATGTCATGTTCATCATGCGACATCACCCCCTTCCGGGAGAGACTGTGCAGCTCAACATCACCATCAGCATCACCCAGAGGCTCTGCATTCCTCTCGATCATATAGTCCTTCTTAGTCATGTTGGCAGAGAAGGTCTGGCGCAAACTAAAGCAGGTGGGCTGGAGTAGGGTCTCTTCTGAAATCTAGTATGCGGGAAATCCGAAACTGAGGGTGGTGTGTTGTATGCAGTGAGAAATATGTGTGTGTGTGTGTGTGTGTGTGTGTGGGTGGGTGGGTAGGTGGGTGGGTGGGAAGCACAGAGTTTGAAATAATATGCATGCAGGCCCAACAACGTGCGCACGACGAGACCTGCGTCGGCAGAGCGAAAAAAACAAAGGACCGAGAAGCCGAGAAAAAAATGGCGTTCCTCGTGCATGCTTTTCTAAACGGACGCATGGTTATGTCGCAGCCGGCTCCCTTAGCACCCACAAAGGTAGGGAGGGGGAGGTTGGTGAGAAAACCAAAGAAACGGCCTGGCACAGCCAAGGGTTACCGCCGTATAGGCGCCGAACTTCACGTCATTTATTGGACATCATGCCAGCACAAGGTTACCATCGGTCAGTGCCCTGAGGCCCCGAGCGGTGATAAGAGTGAGTTGTGCAGTTTGTGGTGCTTCTTTGGCCCAATATGTCTCATGCAACGGGATTGTTCCCTCAATTGCCATTGGCACCCTGCATTCCGGTGGCTTGGAGCTTAGACAAAGCTATGAAGCGACTGTCTCTGCCACCTCAGCCGTGCAGTGCACTATACAACTACACTGGAGTGCCGAGATGCCCGTCCTGCCACTCTGATCTCCTCAGTGCTCCCTTGCGGCGACCCGGAGCATCCCTGAGCGCAGGCTGGGAGGCAAGGGTGACATAGGAAGATGCAAGATCCGTACCACCCTGCCTCGATGGCAACATCTTCTTGTCCGGTTCCCGTGATGTCACGCATATTCGAGGCTTGCATTGTCAAGATTAGATCTGAGATTGTTTGTCTCTTTTTGGCTTGCTTATGGCTTCACTGATCGGTCACACGGCGCACCTGCAAGTGACAGTATAACTATGTGTAGTGTACTATGGTAGTGTACTATGTACTTTGGCCTGTGCAAAGACGGATAGGATTAGTGAGAAAAGACTATCTCCCCAGGATTTAGACGCCCCTAGTCGGCCTTGGGGCTCAACGCTTTCGGACAAGACAGGTATATAATGGGGTAACGGGGTAACGGGGAGAAACGCACGGCGACACATGATTGTTTTTACGGTAAATTGAGACGGCTCAGGCCAGTGAGCTAGACCATGCTTTTTCCTCGTGTGTACTCGTCGAGAAATTGGAACGGGGACAATCTTGTCTCGGATGGACTTGACAGCTCCCTGCCGATCTCCGACGTACTCTTTCTCAGCTTTGACGCTGTCGATCATCCTGTGCCGTTATGTCGGTAGAAGCAATGACAGGCAAGGCCTTGGTAGAAATAACTGGGAGGGGGTTCCTCGAATGCGCACACATACACAGGCACACGCATACATACGATCCTGATCTCCTTTCCACGATCATGCCCAATGTCTTCGAAACCACGTAAACGTCAATACGGATAATCGCATGGCCCCTGGAGACTTTTGAGTCTCCCCCTTTGTGTGCCCCCCCTTCCCTCCCTCCCCCTCAGGAAAAGAGAGCCGTATATCCCTCCCTCATGGCTTCCGGTGCGACGGCCGTCAGCTCCCCGACGAGCACCTTGCTCCCCGGCCAGTCGCCGCCCCTGGCCGCTTTGACGGATACGAACAGGTCGGGAATCGTTTTGATCACGACATCGCTATGCCTGATTTTTGCCCTATTGTCAATCACGATTCGGTTATATGTCAGGCTTCAGTTCCGACACCAAATCGACCGGGATGATTTTGCCTCGTTTGTGTCGATGGTGCGTCACACATAATTGGTGTTGTTCTGTTGTGTTCATGTGAACGATATGGTCCACTTACCATTGGTGCATTTCAGATATTCTCCTTTATACAATCCGTCATCGTGTTTGTGCAAGCCGGGAGCGGATTTGGAAAGTCAGCCGGGGATATTTCCAGATCAGATATGATATCGTGGCAAAAGGTACGAGGCTGGACCATGGCTATTGGGCTGGCTAATATTGAGTGCTGACTGTTCTCTCCAGGGTGCATTTGCCAGCGACATACTCTACATCTTCACTCTATGGTTGACAAAGTGCTCGGTGGCCCTCCTGTTCATCCGCCTAACCCCGGAACAAAAGCACATTTTCGCTTCTTACGTGGTCCTGGGAGGGTCAACCCTGCTGATGGTCGTGTCGGAGATCCTGGTGGCGCTCCGGTGTGATATATCACATCCATGGATCTTTGTTGACAATGGATGCGGTGACCTGGTAAGCTGCCACCCCCACAAAGTCTCATACTGCATCTTATTCTCCGGTCAAAACCTAACACAGACCCAGTTTAAACGATGGCAGGTAGTCACGGCCTTTGATGTGATCACCGAGATCCTTCTTTTTGGACTTGCGTTGTATATGCTGCAGGGGCTCAAATTGAAGCTTGAGAAGAAACTCGTCGTCTTGTCTGCCTTTGCGCTTCGCTTACCGTGAGATACCAGGGCGACACTCCACTTCTAAAGGCGGGTGCTCAGTGCTAACGACATCTTCAGAGTCATCGTGCCAGCCATCCTCCGTCTCCACTGGCTGGGCATCGAGTTTTCCAGTACCGATCCATCCATGGACGGTGTCGTGGCCTCTGTGTTCACGCAGATCCAGCTCAGTTACGCCATATTCGCGACGACCACTCCCATCCTCCGGCCCTTCATGGGAGCGCTCAACACACACTACGGAGGACCGAACGAGACCCGGACCACACCAACGGGGACGAGGCGATCAGACAAGTCTGCAGGGCAGCCTCTCGGCTCGATTAACAGTTCCAGAAACAAGTCGCAGCAGAGAAATCTGGACAAGGCGGTCGGGCCGCAAGTGCGATGGGACCAAACGGAATACAACGTCCAGGTATCTTCGGCGGAGAACGGGAACAGGAGTCTGCATAGCAGTGATAGTAGACGGATGTTCATTTCCAAGAACACGGAGTGGACTGTGGATTATGAGGAGCCGAGTCCAGTTGAACCGCGTAAGGCGGCTATGGTATGATGTTCACATTCAAATATCTCGAAGTATACATAAAAACAAGATTACTTAGTGGCTGTACACTCCTCTCATCCTCAATGGCGGTGACGGGTTGCATATCAGAAAATTCAGTAATTTGTCTGCTGGATCCAGTCAGATACATACTTTTCAAGTATTGTCAGACCTGGACCACATCACGAAGAAACGTGTACTGATCTTCAGGGAACCTCAAAGAACCTGAATTGAAACGCTAACCATCCCACCAAAAGGCATTATCATACACCCACCTTCCCCCCTACTCCTTCCTAGCACTCGTCTCCCCCTCCTTCACCATACCCTCGCACCCGACCGCCTTGCCCGCCACCTCCTCGACCTTGCCGTACCCACTGCTCGCGTCCCGCCCCTCGCTGGCAGCCTTCATGTCCGACACGGCATGGGCCTTGTCCTGCTCTCCCGACGCCGACCACGCCTGTGAGCCGGTGACTGCGCCGACGGCGGCCTGTGTGGGAACAGTTGTCAACAACGGGCGCGCATTCCCTTCCCGCACTTGGAGTCGTTCGGGGATGACTTACCTCCGCGGCGCCCTTGACATATTCAGCGTGTGCGCCGATGAGGCCGGCCTGTTGGTTCTGGTTGCTCGCCATGACTGACTGCTTGCTTCTTTCGGTTCTTCTGTTTTGTTTGAGAGATGAGGTGGGTAACTCTTTTCTTGGTTGCTAGTGTGCTTTGTGTCTGCAGCTTTGAACTTGTATGGAAGATTGAGGGATCACAAGAAATTGGGTGTCGCGAATAATAAAGTTGAGAAGCAGAGTGGCTCGAGGACGTTGTAAAGCTGTCTCAGGATGACGTTACAGATCCGTACTGAACATCCTTGACGTCATCCACTACGATAACGACCTTCTCACGTTTTGCTATGATGACCTGGGCGACTACCCTGGGCGACTA
The DNA here is from genome assembly GCA_023375675.1 of Cytospora piceicola. Classification (NCBI taxonomy): domain Eukaryota; kingdom Fungi; phylum Ascomycota; class Sordariomycetes; order Diaporthales; family Cytosporaceae; genus Cytospora; species Cytospora piceicola. The sequence continues at coordinate 1,461,153 of JALQBC010000001.1, read as the reverse complement.
CCCTAGGCGACTACCCCCGTCAGCCCATTATCTGCGGCCCGGTCGATCTCCCGCATGACAGACCCATGATGACCTCCCATCGGACTTCATTGTTCAGACAGTCGAGGCTGACAGTAGGTCTATGCACACACAATGGGGTGTATATTGCCCCAAAGACAGCCGGCGCCGTGGTATTAGTAGTCCTATTAGTCGTCCTTCCGTGCTTGACATCTCCAAAGGAAAACAATGGTCAGCAAATTTGAGTACAACGATGTGTAATGCAAAAACTTTCGTCTATTGCCCTTCTATCCTCATCTATCTGGTATCAGGCTCTACACGCCATGGACCTCATCTTCCTGCCAACGTCCTCAACAAACAACAAATCATTGGCCTTCCCTCCTATGGCCCTCCAACCATGGGGGAGACGCGCAGATCTTGTGTCTATCTCTATGACAGACCAGAAATCTGCTTGCGTGGGTGAACCTCAGGGCCCATGTAACTTAGAACAGACGAGATGCTGTAAACCAACCCAATTAAAAACGCCGAAGCCTCGCAAACCGCAACTTTTTTGTTAAATTGATGCTGACCGTTTACAAGTCATCCTCATCGGAGAACACCTCCTCACCCCTCTTGCGACGAGCCATACGGTCCTTCTTCTTCTTACGTGCCTCGCTATGGAAAAAATTAGTGTCTTGTCAACAAAAGAGAAAAGGGGACAGGGGTGGTACTAACCTGGATGTCAGCTTGACCTTCTTCTTGGTGGTAACAATCTTGTTGCCCATGGCATCGAACTTCTCCTCCTCCTCGTCGTCCTTCTTGTCGAGCCTGGGACCGCTGCCCTGACCCTGGACCCAGTTGTGTCCGGAAGGAGTCATCTTTCCGTCGAGAACGGCCCAGACCTCCTCAGTCAGATCCTGGGTGAACTCGGAGTTGTGAGTGATGATGATGACACCACCCTCGAACTTCTTGATGGCCTTGGACAGGGCACCGAGGGAGTCACGGTCCAGGTAGTTGGTGGGCTCGTCAAGGACGATCAGGTGAGGTCGTTGCCAAGAGCAAGCAGCCAGGACAACCTTGACACGCTGGCCACCGGACAGACCCTTCATGCGAGAGTGGGAAACCAGCTCATCGTCGAGACCGAAGTTGCGGCAGTGGGCCTCAATCTCCTTTCGGACAAGAGGACGGAACTGACCAGAGGCAAGAGCCTCCTTCATGTCCACATCGGCAACCAGCTTCTGGTGAGAAGCCAGCAGCTCGGAACGGGGCAGCCACTCGTTGTCGGCGGTCATCATGGGCACCTCACGCTCGTTCTTCTGGCCAGAGTTCTCGACCAGAGCGAAAGAGCACTCATACTCGTAGGAGTTCTTGAGCTTTCTGCGGGAGTGAATGCCGATAATACGACGCTCGGTACCCTGGATCCTGAAGATCTTCTTGGCAGCAGCCTCATCATCCTCAGTGATGATCTTGTTGGCACGGTCCATAGTCTCACGATCCTCACCAGTCTGGAAACGCCACTGGATGTACTCGGATGGGGTCATCTCCAGGTGGTTGTCGATGTGGGCGAAAGCGTGCTGCTTAATGTAGGCGATACGGATGTTCTCGTGGGACCAAATCTCACCCTTGGTGGGGATGAGCTCACCAGTCAGAACGTTGATCAGCGTGGACTTGCCAGCACCGTTGGGACCAATGACGGCAATACGGGAGCTCAGAGAGCACTGGAAGGTGATGTCCTCGATCTGGGCCTTAGGAGTACCAGGGTACTGGAAGGTCATCTTGCTCGCACGCAGAATGGCCTTGGCCTTGGTCTTGACACCCTCCAGGAAACCGGGCTCGGGGAAGGAGAACTCGACCTCGGAGGCACCAAGCTCGAAGTAGGCCTTAGCCTTGGGGTTCTTCCGGACGAACTCGGTCAGGTTGCCCTTGTAAGTCTTAAGCTTGAAGTTACCCTCGTAGTTGATGACGTACTCGCAGATACGGTCGAGGAAACCAGAGTCGTGAGACACAATGATGGAAGTGCAGTGAGAGTTCTCGAGGTACTCCTCAAGCCACTTGACGTTCTTCACGTCCAAATGGTTGGTAGGCTCGTCAAGCAGCAGAATGTCAGGGTTCTCGAAGACGGCACGGCACAGAGCAAGCTTCATCTTCCAACCTCCGGAAAGCGAAGTGATCTCGCCGTTGGTCATGGCATCGGTGAAGCCGAACTCGTTGAGACGGGCACGGAGCTCAGACTCGGGGACATCGACCTTCGCCTCCTCCAGCTTCTTCATGGTCCACTCAATAGTAGACATCTCGGTATCGGCAGCGTCCAGGTCGTGCTCGACGAACACGGTCTTGACTTCACTCTGCTTGGGGAAACCCTCGACCTGCTCGTTGTTGATAGCACGCATGAGAGTAGACTTTCCGGCACCGTTGGGACCGCACAGACCGTAACGACGGCCACGCTTGAGACGGAGACGGGTGCTGTTGAGCAGAATCTTGGCACCGTAGGCGAGAGAGAACTCACACTCGCAAAGGTTCTCGTTCTCGTCGTCCTCGTCTTCCTCAGGAGCCTCAGCCTCAGTGACGCCAGGGGAGGCCTTCTTGCGAAGAGCCTCGATGACAGCCTCAGCGTCGTCGTCGCCGACAAGGACAGCAACGTAAGTCTTGAGCTTGGCAGCCCACGACCTGGAGTCAGACTCCTTCTCGTCAATGAGCTCACCAGCAATGGCAGAGATGTGCTCGAGGACAGGAGCGAACTTGTCCTCAGTGACAGTCTTGTGCTGGGCAGACAGGACGTCCTTGAGGTGGCTCAGGACGATCTTGATCTCACTGTGGTGGGTGGGCTCAGGGATCTTGCCGTTCTGGATGTTACCGACGCGGTTGATGGTCTTGAGGGCCTGCTCGGTCTTGCCACGGGCCTCGGGATCAGCCAAGTTCTCGTAGTTCTTCTGCAGACCTGGCAACATCTTGGGCAAGAAAGGAGCAACAACGTTAGGGTCGTCGACAAGCTTGCACATGTTGTCAACAATGACAGCAGACTTTCGCTTGATAGCAGTCTCACGCTCGGCAAGACCACGGTCGAGAAGAGGGACCATGAGGGCCAGAGTAGGCTGCTCGACCTGGGTGACGAAAGTGGTAGCACCGAGCAAGTGAACGGTCTCAGGGACGTTCTCAGGCTTAGCGATACACTTGATCAGCTCGGGAATGAACCTCTCGATATCCTTGTTGGAAATGAGTGTGCAGAGCTGCTCCATGGCCTTGTATGCGCGCTCCTTGACCTCCTTCTTGGTGTCCCACATAGCCTCGGAAATGACGGGCAGCAGGTCGACGACACGGAAGGTGGTCTGGATAGGGCAGGTCTCGACAAGCTTGTCGAGGATGTCGAGGACGAGCATCTTCTCCTGCCACTTCTGGGCATTTCGCAAAGACTCGTTCAGGGGGCCAACGATGTTCTTGATGGCGTTGGGGTTGATGGCCTCAGCGATGGCCATACCAGCGCCGAAAGCGGCGGTCTTTACAGAGGTGATCTTGTCACCGGCGGCGAGCAGCACGGCGGGCAGCAGAACGACAAGGAAAGGCTCGACGTGGGCGGAGACCTCGGCGTGACGGGCAACAGCCTCGATGGCGCTCAGGGCCTTCTCGCGGACAGCGGCATCCTTCTTGTTGGCCAGCTGCTTCTTCAGGGCCTCGATGGTCCTGCAAGATTCGCATGTTAGACGTTGCATTCCACCTGGAGAAAAAAAAGACCCGCTGAAATTCCATTTTCGGGTGGGGACAAATAGCGCCTGAAGGGAGCCCAAGACAGCGAGCGCCAGGCGGGCTATCAGGCGCTAATGTAGGCCCGACTCTGGATCGACAGCGGCCGAATGGATAGAATTGCCACCCGAAACGCTGGTGCAAAAAATTTGCTCCAGGCACGCGGATTTGCCATACTTTGCCAACGTTGGTCGGACAAAATAGAAAAAAACGGGCGCAGGGCGAACGAGGGGTAGAGTGAGGTGGCCGCTGCGGAAATGGGATCTTTTCCATCAAAAAGCAATGCGGAAGATATTACTCACTTAGTGGGAACGTCGAAGTCCTGGATGGGTCCGTTGATGAAAGAGGCCAGCTCGAGGGATGACTCCTTGATGTCAGAAGCATCCTTGGAGATGGTCAGCTTCTGCATCAGCTCGTCGAGCACCTTGGCACTCTGGGCGTTCTCCTTGGCCGACATGTTGACGATTGTTGTGAGAGACGATGGATTATGGGTGAAAATCCTGTTGTAAAGAGTCGACAGGTCGTGAAACTTGTCGAACGAAGAAAGATCGAGTCGAGATACGAGCGCGATCGATCGGAGGTATAGAGGTGATCGAGAAACCCACAGCTGAAATCGAGGGAGGACTCGATTTGTTTTGCTGCTCTAGATGGCTTCTGGTTGTCTAACCGAGTTCCAACAAAGGAACCGTGTACCCAAGTCTAGATGTGAAAGACGGAGGGTCGAGTATGCTGCTGCTGTCGTTGTGACAGAAGAGCGGGCGAAAGAAGATGGGTATTAGAGAATGGAGATGGAGGGGGGAGAGATTCAAAAAAAGAGGTGCAAAGGTGTTGAGGCAGAGTCCGGGTGTGGGTATTTAAGAAAAGGCGCCAGCAATGCCTGACTAAGGGTGGCAGTAAAAACTTTTTTTTTGTGGTATCTCGACTTTTGCGCCGCCTGCGACTGGACAGAAAAGATTGGTGGGTGGGCTTCAGGTGGCCACGCCTGCAGGCAGAGCCTGGCTGGCCTGGCTGGCCTGGCAAAAGAAGTGCCAGGCCAGGAGTGCTTAGATTGGAAACACCGTTTCTCAGATGCCGCTTGGCCAAGGATTACTGGATTACCCCGCCATTGATTGGCTGCTTATCTCTTATCGTCGGAACAGCTATACCTAAAGGGGCACTAGATCAAGGCGGTGAAGGTCAGATACAGACGGCGGCATTTCAAGCGGAGGATTGTCAAAGAAAAGGGAAAACAAAGTGATTTCCGCAGCAGTGAGAAATGCAAAATCGGAATTAGTTCGCCATCTCATACCACAGTACGACTTGAGACACTCTTTTACTGTGGAGAGTACGGATTGGCAATAACCATACGTGGAAGAGAGGGGCATTGTCCAGTTGTTCTTTTCAGACCATTCATCACATCCATCGGCCGAGACCCTGCACATAACCTACATGTTTCTACTGTATGTACTTAACTTATATGCAGTCCGGGATCCTGACGAGCCCCGCCACTCTCTATTATCAGCCGCGATAAGCCTTCCACCCTTCCGTACCAAGTACAGTACCTAGGGAGTAGCATGAAGGAAGTACATATGATAACACGTTACGGCACCGCCTGTCTCTGTCCTCCCAATGATTCCAATAATAGACTGAGTCTGGTCTACTTGGGTACCTAGGTAGGTATACAGTCGGTCCATTAGATGCTATCCAAATACCTACCAGGCTATGCATCTTCTTAGATTACCATCAACCCAAGTCAAACGCTGCCAGTCAGATCGATGTCCACTCTGGCCAGTGAGCGCACCGGCCTCAAAAGTTCCAGTGCCCAACAAAAACTATCGAGTGCCAGTCCCGAACCATTAGGATAGTGTCTGTTTGCCACGGGCTCTCCGAATTTAGCACCGAGCGAACGTCCTAGCGATCTGCAAAGTCCAGCTGCCCAGCTTGTCGACGATCCCTTTGTGCCTTTGGCCTAGAACCCATCCAGAACAAAACCAAAACTGACAGATATCCGGGATGCCGGGGACCGACCGACCTCGCTTTTTCACGCTCCAACAATACACGGAGGCCTTTCGCATGACTCTCACCAACACAACGGCTAGCACATGATCTCGACAAATTCTTCTCGGGTTTCGCCTCAACGGGCTACTAGATTACAACTGGTTTCATATCCAATTTGCCGCCCCTAGTCACTCGTGGCAGTGTCCAAGTAAAAGCAGCCCTTGCAACCTTAAGTAATCTGTCAACCTGTCAGCCCGTCTCACGCACAAGTGTGCCACAAGCGGGCGAGTCCCACTGCCCACCGCCCTTTTCCACTTGCATCCTTTGGGCTTACACTAGATTGAATTTGGGGGCTTATAAGTATTATTATTTCTCACCCCTGGCTGTTGTAAATCGCGGGGCCCCGGCTTTCGTCGTAGCGACCTTCATCAGGCGCGGTCTTGCCGCTGTCATCCCTGCCTGAGAACAACGGATGCTCACATGAAACCGCCGCAGTGTATGATGTACTGTACTCGACTTCGGGGTTTGTTTGCTGCACACTTGCGTGTATATCCCCGACATTCACTGTCACATACGAAGACGGCTTCAGTCGTGCATTTCCCACAATATCCCGGGCCCCTGTCCCGTCATTTCATTGCGCATGAGTATCTCAAATAATCCGCACTGCCTGCAGTACGTATATGAGTCCCACAACCACAAGTGCGAAGACCGCACCAGTGCTGAGCACAGAGGTCGTGTCGTCCACCTCGGATGACGATGAAGACGACGATGAGGAGCTACTGGCCGACGACGATGACCCAGAGCCCGAGCCCGAGCCCGAGCCCGACCCGGTCTCCGCCGCCGCAGCACCCGTCTCCGTTCCGGTTGACGACGCACCGGCGGCCGCAGTCGTGGTCGCGGTACCACTCGCGGCCCTGGTCAACGCAGCCCAGTTCTGATACTCGCTGCTCTGCGCCTGCGCGACCGCCACGTCGAAGGGGCCATACGGTTCGCCGTTCGCGGTGTGGTCGGACAGGCTCGTGTCCACATCGCTCGGGTCGTCGACCGCCGCGTATGCGTACGCGTAGCTGAAGGTGGCCGTCTTGTCGGCCCCGCTGAAGGAGTCCGAGTTCAGGCATCCACCGCAGACAAACGTTGCCGATACGTGGGTAGCATTGACAAAGGTGCCATCAGGGATCTGCGTGATGGTGACCGGGTTGGCCTTGTAGATGTTGGCCCCGTCTGAGATCTCGTATCCGGTAGCTATGCGTGGAGAGATCATGACGGTGTCTTTCTTCTCCGTGTTGGGCCACGCGACGAGTAATAGATGGCCGGTCATGTACTCGCCGAAGTCAACACCGCCCCAACCACCGCCGTCTTTCAGCGGCGAGACGAGTTGGATGATAAGGTCGTCTTTTGGCTCGGACGGTAGAGCCATGCCGAAATGGAAACCCTTATTGCCATACCCCAGGAAAGTGATGTTTGTGTTGCTGTCAGTGTACACGTTCGCATCCGGGATACCATCGTTGCTGGTGCTTGCGGCTGAGACAGCGGCGCTGCCCAGGAAGGACAGGATGAATGCCGTGAGGGTAGAAGGGAGGAAGTGCATGGTCATCAACGATTATAATGATTATGGTAAGGTGATAGATTGGCCGGCAATCTTGGTCTGATTATTATTTTGAAGAATAAGCTTAATTTTCTACGTGGTCTGGATTTTGGTCCGAACGAAGGGAGATGGCCTCCCTTATGTGCTGAAAGGCCGATTTCAGAGGCCTTTGATGTGGTCTGAATCATTGGCCATGAAACAACGGCTTTTATGTTCCACGACGCCACCCCTTGCACAGCTTGTTGTTTGAAGGCCACGAGAGCCTATCGATAAAAAAAGTATTGAAAAAAAAAAAACCCACAAATCTGAAAATATGATGAGCGCTCGTTGCATGTGCTCTATTACTGCCATAGTTTGTCATTTGAATACATGGCTTATGGTTTCCGGAAGACTGGAAGCAGCAATGATATGAGGCCAGGGTTAGACATAGGGTTTTGATCTGAGTTACATGGTAAATGTGGCCCCTCCTCCCCGAGCTGTTCTCCGGGGGCAAGCACTTTCGCACTCGTATCCCGGGGGCGGCTGCCGTAACCCTTGGGTTGCTGTGGCATAGGCTTGGGTTTTCTTGTCACCAGCAGATACATGATATTAATCAGACTGCTCCAGAGATCTCGGTGTAGTGACTGAATGATGGCTTCCCCAAGAAAGCGGCACCCATTATTAATGGACTGAAACTTCTGCCGCCAAATGCCCCACGAGTCGTGACGGGGACTCTCGGACCTGGTCGACTTTATTTCAACGACATGCCATCACTGTATGTCTGTGTGTACTTCTTCTCCGACCCATTGAAAAATATCATCCTCCCGAGCATCCCGCGCAACAAAGATATTTAATTCCTGTAAAAAGCACAAATCATTCAAAATGCAACTCGGACTCGAGGGCAAAGTTATTCTGGTCACCGGTACAATGAAATACCCACTCTCAAGGCACATCTCATGACTCCGAGTTAACACTGTTCAGGTGGCAGCAAGGGCATAGGCCTGTCCATCGTCAAGTCTTTCCTCCAAGAAGGCGCTTTGGTCCACTTCTGCTCACGAACTGCCTCCGAGGTGTCCAAGTCCCAGGAGGACCTGTCCAAGGTCTATGGCACCGGCAGGGCCCAGGGCCACGTCGTAGACGTCGGCAAGGCGGATCAAGTCACCCAATGGGTCAAGGCATGCGTGAAGGACAGCGGCCGCATCGACCACGTGGTGTCCAACGTCTCAGCCCTGTCCGTGGCGAACACTCGTGAGAGCTGGGACTCGACCTACCAGACCGACATTATGGGCACCTACACCCTCGTCGACGCTGCGCTCCCCTACCTGAAGGACACCAAGGGCAGCATAGTCGCCATCAGTACCGTCTCGGGCCGATACGTGGACTTTACGGCTCCCGGGCCCTACGGCGCGATGAAGGCTGCTCTGATCCACTACATCTCTCAGCTCGCGCACACCTTGGCCCCACACGGCGTCAGGGCCAACAGTGTGAGCCCCGGAAACATCTACATCGCCGAGGGATTCTGGGGGCAGGCCGAGCGGGACCTGCCTGAGCTGTTCCAGAAGCAGCTGCAGGACAACCCCATGGGGAGGATGGGTAAGCCGGAGGAGGTCGCGGACTCTGTGGTCTGGTTGGCGAGCAGCAAGGCAAGCTTCGTGAGTGGCACGAACCTGTTGGTCGATGGAGCCGTCTCTCCTGCTGTGCAGTTCTAGATGGTAGGTCCCAATGGAAGTCACAGGGACAGACTGGGGAGCTGAGACTTTTGGTGGCCTCAATTTCGGTAGAAATCGGCCACCAATAGTCGGGAGTATGGGTAGAAGCAAATTCTAGCCGGGGGTCGAAATCATCTCCGCCTGACAGCCTGGCTTCGCCCCATTCCTGGTTCTTGATAATACCACTGGCGACAAATGATGCGTCGGTCGCGCCTACTCACAACATCCCGTTTCTTATCACCGACCCGATACACCATTGAATATCGTTGTGACTTGGCAACACCGAAAGTGGTGGACTATACACAGTAAAGCGCCCTTATCGGTGACACGGCAGAGAGAGATGTCTCACCATCGAACCGTTCTCTTAGTGGATACATGCTTCCGAACCGAAGGTGACAACGGAACACGGTAGCGCTCCAAACTGTCCGATGACTTGGATGTATTCTTTAGGTCGCCGAGACATCGACACTATAGTCCGGGAACTAGGCGCCCGATGTTCTTCGACCTAGGACTACTGGTCTCTTAGTCCGTCCATGTGAGACGAACAGTCCGAGACCGGTGGATCGTCGTGATTTCTGATCAGCCTTTTAACATAAGTTGTAGAGGCACTGTTCAATGCCACCCTCTCGGGCGCCCCTGGCTGCACGATATTGAAGAATAACGTTGTGGCAATGTCTTGTGGCTGATACAGCGCTGGATGGACGTTGAACTTGGTCGGAGTGTACGGCTACATTTGTTCTACTGTTCGGTACCAGAGCTTCCGGTCTCGATTCTTCATCTTCAACCAATCTACGTAGTTTCAAAATCAAACTCGTTACGGAATCTTCTCAAGTAACCGTGCCGTTCACAATTGCCTCGGATATGTGCCGAGAGTGTATGACATAGTTGTCCCCTCATCCCCACTCCTCAAGGACAACATATGTGCACTCATGATATAAACCAAGGCTTACATGCAGTGAATTGTGACCTGCTTCTGGTCATAAGACCTGCTGTGGGGAGATTTAACGATACATATGTAGCTCAAGACGATCTAAGCTCATTCTGGGTTGGGGTACAGTACCAGGCACCCACCCCTTCAAGGACTAACATAGCCGGTAGTTGTGTAGCCGACGAGAGGGGGGACATTTATAGTTTTGGCATATAATGGCGGGGGAGCTTCTGTCAAGTTCTTTTCTAAATTACGTTTAATCTTTTTGTTCTCACTTGCGGGTGTAATTGTTCTTGTTCCGATACCCGCTTAACGATATTCTCAAGCTTTCGAGTATTTCTCACAATCCTATTCTCGAATCATCAACTACACATAATGGGTGGCTCTGGCGAACATGAAGAGTTTGAAGTCCCGAAAGAAGGGATAGCAGGTGTTGTTAAGAATGAAGGCCCAAACTTCGAGATAGAGGTCAAGAAGGTGCCAGTGCCAGAAATCGGTATGTCTATCCCCAGTTTATCCGTCTCGAGGCTGCTCATCGGCTGCTCATCGGCTGCGGTGAATGAGAAACAAATTGGAAGCGGGGACAAGTTATCCATATCTCTTATTCTCATGCTAAGTAACAGGTGTCTAGGTCCCGAAGACGTCCTCATTAAGATCAATGCAACTGGCCTCTGCGTATCTGATATCCACTTCATGCAGCAAGATTTGGGTGGTCCTCCTATGTCTCACTACGGAACTATCTGTGCCGGCCATGAGGGCGCTGGGGTCATCGTCAAAATTGGAGAGCGAGTCAAAACTCTCAAGGTTGGACAAAGAGCGGGCATCAAGCCGGTGTTCGACTGCTGCCACACTTGTGATCAATGCAAGAGCGGCAGGGACAATTACTGCCCCAACGCTGTGCATACTGGACGACATGTCGACGGTATGATAAAGCCAATCACATTGCCAGGAAGTGCTTGACAAGCTAATTGACATGTGGACAGGATCCTATAGGCAGTACATCAGATCCCCTGAGCGGTACACGGCCACCATACCCGACGGCGTCCATGACTACGTTGCTGGCCCTGTGATGTGCTCTGCCTCGACTACTTACACTGCACTGAAGGTTTCCGGACTCAGGCCAGGTCAGTGGGCCTGCTTTCCAGGGGGAGGTGGTGGTGTTGGGATTCAAGGCGTCCAGCTTGCCTCGGCCATGGGAATGAGACCAATTGTAGTCGACACAGGGAGCGAACGAAAAGCTCTGGCGGAAAGGATGGGTGCGGAGGCTTTTGTGGACTTCAAGGAGTTCGAAAACCCTGCAGAGAAAGTGGTAGAAATCACAGGCGGTGGTGCACACGCCGTGTTAGTGACAGGTGAGACCCTTTTCTATTCCACAGCTATAGCAACATATAGACTGACATCTTTGGCAGCTCATCAGGCCTATCCTATATGTCTGGACTATATCGGCAACAGGCCTGGGGCAACGATCGTATGGTAAGCCTCCAAGTTTCAACTCATATGTAATATGCCCGAAATGTGCTTCTTTCATGAGCTGACGACAAGCTGAAGCATTGGAATCCCGCCCAAGGGCCAATCCCACATTGATATCGATCCCACGCGTATGGTGTTCCTCGGCCAGTCTGTAAAAGGCTCGTTTGTCAGCACACTGGGTGACATCGACGAAACACTCGACTTTGCCAAACGCGGTACGCATCCCGATACGCTAAGAATTATGCCAAGGATGTAGACTAACAAGGCCACAGGCAAACTTCATCTGGACCCGACGGTTGTGGGAGTGTCCAAGTGGAATGAGTCCGTTCAGAAGTTGAAGAATGGTCAGGTGGCAGGGTAAGTACAGGAATTCTTTACCAAGACTAAGGAACCTACTGAAAAGTCCATTGCAGACGCATCGTGGTTGATTTCAACCTGCCATAAGGCCCATTTACGCACGGGCGCTTGTACTGAGAATTGAGGCCAAACATCGTTCACAGGATACCAACAGAGTTTCAATGTTGGCCAGCTTGCCCCAATTCCAGGAGATGAGGGAAGCCTAATATTTACACTTGTCGATGGCGCAAGAATGTATGGAACATTTGAACTGTCATTATCATCAGGAGGAGACCAATTGGTGCCACATTTTGCTTGGAAGAGGTGCTCATCGCGGATGCTAGATTGTCAGCTTGGTCCCGAGGCACTTAGGGAACCTGAAGAGATACTTGCGTATACACATAGGTAGTCAATAGTGGCGGTCATTCCATGCTACGTAGCCATAAGCACCCTACGCCCAGGACCCTTTGGGCCCCGTGTCTCCACAAGAGAAAGGGATATACTTAGAGACGGGGTATCCACTGGATGCCGTTTGCAGATGAAACTTTCCGTGTGCCGCCCAGCCCTTTGTTCTGTTTAAGCACTTCAGAAATGATTGAGTATTGCATAAACACACAATGGCTTCGACAAAGCCAAACCCATGGGATTTTTTTCTTCTCCTTTCCAAGAAAACAGTAATTTGATCGCTGTTATCTCACCTCTGAATCAAGAGAGTCCAAGCCTAGGACGTATAATGATGGAAGAAAGTCGCTCCCACGTGCATTAAATCCTGGGGGAGACAAATATACATGTAGTTTTTGCGAGGGGAGAAGAGACACAAAGACAATAGTTACCTGACAAAATGGATCAAATAAAAACCGAGACCTGTATGTGCTGTTGTTCTACCTAGGTACCGTCCAATATTCATTTGGATCCCTTAATGTTGAAGATGTGGACTCATGTGCGGCAGTAGGCAAAAATTGCAAAAAGAACAGATTCAAATCAGAGTTCGATTTAACTCCTCCACGTGGGTACGATCCACGAACCTCCTGATTAACAGTCAGACGCGCTAGCCAATTGCGCCACAGAGGATAATCAGAGAACTCATTTGTCCTGTTGTTGGATTCTTGGTTTCAAAGTGGGTATATTAGGCAATGATTTAGAGGCACTCCGTAATAGTTTGGGTTTCTGTGGGAATCGCACTGGGAAAATGCAGGATGTGACGCGGGTTGTAGAACCCAAGAGTCATGAGCTTCATTGTTCTGTAAAATGCCTGACATGGATGGTAAAAGTCTCAGCAGAGAGAACCGTGGCCTGAGACCTTCAAATACTACTGACTCATTTTGAACATGGTGAACTGACCTCAACTTTTAATCAATTATCAAATCCTAACATGTGTATCACTGTCGCTGATATAATTTCAGGACAATGAAGACACCAGTTGAGCCAATACTGAACAACCTCTCGAGTTCGGATGGCGCGGTTTTCCATGTACGATGTGCCCCCCGTCCTGAGCTGGACCAACTGAGAACACCTGGGCAGGCTACAGATATAATATATGGTATTTGGTCTAAAGTCTAGGTAACGCAGTGCTTGGAAGGATGATATACGTTTCGTAAACTTGTTCTCACATATCCTAGTTTGGCTATTGCGGCAAGATATTTAGGGTCGATATGAAGCCTATAACAGGGTCACCTGATCACCGCTATGTCCACCTCCCTTCTATTATATATAGGGGCCCCCTCGCTGAGGATTCACATATATACCATTAAGCACTTACACCTATTCGCCTATTTCTGTCTTGATCGCTTTGATCCCTCACCATTGTGGCTTTCGTGACCTTCGTACATGTATTGTATGTGACTTGTTGCTAGCTGTACTTAGGGTATGTAGGTAGTGATTAACATAACCAAGCCGCAATGATGTTTAGATACTCTCGGATGGCTTTAGCATAAAGATTCCGTTGGTAGTTCTTTGTATAGTCCATACTGAATGGCAAAATATTATAACAAGCTTCCGGAAGCGGTTTCGACAAGTCCAAATCCTTTGAGGTTGTCCTGGGCGAGCGATCGTTTGCCTTGCTTTGTCCGTTACTCGATACGACACACATAACAAGGTTCGTATGGCTCTGAACAGCTTTCAGTAACCTTGAAAGATCCAAACCAGGTGTTACAATATTTTTTGATTTCTTTCGGATGCAGTGGTATGCGTCTGTAGGGAATCTCGTTGATTTAATATCTACCTTTGGAGTCGACAATTAATACATCACCAGCAGAAACGGTCGAAAGATATGGCCGGCTTAGATATTTATCCACCCGGCTTCCCTGTAGCGGCCGAGGAGTACCAACCTTATTCAAATGCTGATTATGGCATTGACCTAGACGTTCCAGACTATACAGACCAGGACAATGCCCGTGACGACGATAGGACCAGAGAGCTCGTCTCCTTGTACCCGTATGAGCTTCTAGACCCCTCTGCGGCGAGGCCAAATCCACAGAATGCACCGGAGCCACTTGGAGCGCTGCGAAAGGAGATGGTCAGGAAGATGCAGCAGAATGGCGAGAACGGCGACTGGTCCCACGTCGAGTTCGTGCCCTCCTGGACCGACCCCGACTGGAGCGATCGTTTCGTCTATACAGGGCCTACCCAGTCCAACGATCCTCTGGTCCAGATGTATATGAAGCGGGGAGACATGCAGAAGCAGAGGCCGGCTCTGTTGCCCGATGATATCGCGACAAGAGGCCCAACGGAAGCGGCGAAGAGGTTCGGTATTGATCCTGCTCACCACCATGACCCTTTCTACCACCACTCTGGCGTCACTCCAACTACCGTCAACTTCAGTATACCGTTGGGGTACGCGCGGGTGACGCCGAGTAACAAGGGAGAGAGGGACTTGGTTGATGTGGACGACTTGAAAGCGCTGACGGCGCAGTTTGAGGTTGATGCTCGCGCTCGAGGCCGGGACACGTCAGATGATGCTCTCCGAACACACCTCGAGATGGTTGCAGGGGGGTCACCGAGTGACCTGATACAGGTCGATGCAGAGATCGCTGACTCCCTCTTGAAGTTGCTTGATAAGGTTGCCCAGCGGGAAGAGCAGGAGGAGTACCAGCGGTTGCTATTTGCTGGCAATACCTCTAATGAGGTGAGAATATGTGACCTCTCGACTATTTGGGAAATCCTCCATTGAGTCACCTTGCCATTCGTTACTCAGCCTCGCTAACTCAATCTGTCTCCGTAGCTCGTCCAGAACGAGGTCTGGACATTAGGCATAGATGCCGTCACTGATCTGGCGACACCACTGCACGAGTAAGTGGAGATACATCTTGATACAAGTGCTTAACTCAAGTGCTTATATCGAATACTAACGTCGGCAGACTCGTCACGCAAGACAAGTGGGAAATCACCGACTTGCGAAGTGATATAGACCCAAACACCGGTCTACACATCGATCCCAGGAATGTGTATAACATTTCCGGACAGCAGGGCGAATACTGTATGGTAGGTCACCATCTGACCGCTTTCAAAGGGGGCATTCGGCCTAGTACTGAAGAAATCCGTCGACTAACAACCTGAACAGAGCAACGATCTGATCCGGGCCGCACTTCAACCCGCACTTCAACTGGTCTCAAAGGTTCTCTACAGCGATCATCCTGTAACATGGGCCTGGGCCGACATATACAGGCTGCGGCCTGTTCGTGGTCCGAAGGAGCCTACACATCAGCACAAAACACAATTCATAACCCCGGATCTCCTGAGTTTTGGGATCCAGGAACAGGAGAATTTCGCCGTTTGGCTTGGGGATTATGATGAAGCCAACTGGTACCCGGAGATTCGAAGGCTCAACCAGGCCGGCTTTGACTCGGTCAAGTACACCTGCGAGATACTAAAACGAACCATCCAGTGGGAAATTCGATCCAAGTTTGACGGTCACGACGATGACGCCGAATTGGGAAATCAAATGGGTTTCACGCAAATCTTGTCGGAAACCACCCCTGACAAGCCTTTCACCATCCGCATCGGTATTTCCGCAGAATTCATCTGGCCACTCCTTGTCCAAGACTACTCAACGGCTGAGAAAGCCGCTTGCAGTTTCACCCTAGCGGCAACAATGCTACACGAGCTGAGTGTAAGTAAATCGAGAACTGATTTTTCCCTTCCCTCCTCTAGTTTGGTTCGAGACAGCTAACTGCATCTGATGTGGCAGCACGCCATCTGCTATGCGCGACAGCAGCTTTTTTACTATTCAAGCAGCTGGGTGAATATGAACCCCCAGTGGAGCACCCAGGAAGTTACTCAAGAAGTGCTCGATGACTTAGTAACGTTTGGGCTTCGGGTTCTGCCAGAGTCAAGACTAGCGAGCGTTCCGCTTTTCATGGCTGAGCAGCAGGATTACTTTGAGAGTGAATGGATATGCGAGGAAGGATTTGCGACAGAGTATCAGGTGAGATATAACATGAGGCTGCCTTGCACAATTATTATAGAAAATATGCAAGGCCTGGAAGAATTGTTTGTAAGCATCCAGAAGACTAACATGTACTTCCTTCTCTTCGCAGTACTTCGGTGGCACTGCCTTTCCCATGACGACTCACACGTTTACACGGTTCCTCGACGATCTAACTATCATGGGGTGCCTGCAATTATGGCCCCATCTTCCAGGCAGCAAAAGCATGCCGTTAACGCACCAAGCCATACCAAGGCATATGATCCTGAAATTCTTCACGGAGAAATTCTGGACGCACGACATCGTCAAATGGGGCCACCAAGCCTTGAAGATCTGGCCCCAAGAGGCGCCAAGGATGGTGACGCACTGGAGTGACTTTAACTGGCTCTTTGTGGAGAGAAAGTTTGGCCGGCCGGCGCGTCGTTGGATGATGGCGGTAAGAGACCGGATGAAGTATGATGACGAGCACGTGATCCTCTGGAATTGGCTCTATTACCTGACAGTAACGGCAGTGGAGCCTGTGACGATGATGGTTCGGTGGCGTAGAAGCCACCGGTCCTGGAAAGCTACTGACAAGGCGCTCTGGACCATGCGGAACGAATGTGATGACAGAGCGACTGCAGCCGTTGAGTACTTGGAGCAATTGCTCTACGAGGTCAACGCGTGGGACGGGGCCGACCCGCTGCCGGCTCCCCAGGTCAAACCCTTCAGGGACTCTTTCAACAAGTTGCAGGATATGCACCGGATCCTGAGCATCGAGGCGACTTATTGGCAGACAATTGCCGTGGACTACCACAGACAGGTGGATCAGACCGCCAAGGACACCATCCAACGGCTACATGGCGGAGGTTTGGCCACGCGCTTGGAAGCAATCCATCTAAGAATTGCTGAGGATTGCATAGAATATCTGGATCTCTTCGCGGATCTCGACCGGAGGGTTCTTGATAGGCTGGGCACGGTTCCGCAACTCGTTGAGTTGCTGACTACAGGGAACGACGGCCTAAGGGCGAACTTCGTGGCTTTGCAGCAACTTTTGAATCCTGTGTTGCTTTCGTTCGGCCCGGATCAGTTTTTCTATACCTACAACCAAGAAGACTTCTCAGGAGTTGCTTCCGGAAACGCGTTGGACATGGCACAGCGGATTGAGAAGATGGCAAGGAGGCAGCTCAGGAGACTTTCCGGCCCTGCTCGGAACGTGGCCGATGGCTGGCTGTATCTCCTAAACGACGGTGGCAGCCTCCGGAATGCGGCTCCGGGGTCAGTCGAGGAAGGCTACAACCGTACGATAGACTCGGTGACAGACTTCATTGACGGGATAACGGCCGCCCAGGCTCAGGCGGTTGCAGCTCAGCACCCAGCTCCTCCGCCGCAACAAGTACAGGAGCCCGTGTTGGAAACCAACCAACCTCGGCCAGGTAAGATTCTGTTCTGGGTGATGAGATCTCCGTGAGGCACTGGGACAATGATTACTGACCTTTGTCGAAAACAGACACGGACGTGCGGACGCGACGTTTCGTTACACAACCACCCGGCCAGCCACCCAACACCTGGCAGACAGTATATGCCGAAGCATCGGGCTACATTCCTTATCAGGATGCCAGGACAGGATTTACCAGGTTCCACCCGATCCAGATCCCTAACGAGTCGACCGCGCAACCGGAGCTGGCAGCTCGCGCCCTCATCCAGGGCCAGGCGCTCGTCAGCACCCTGTCCGCCTCCGGTATACCGGCTCTCTCCATCCCTGGAGTGGACTTGCCCAACATCAATGGACAGATGACCAATCTACAAGCAGCTTCCCTCGCGGGCCTGGTAGGCCTGGTCAATATGAGAGCACAGAACAACCCATTCGCCCCTGCTGCTCAACCGGCGGCTGCAGGTGGGCAGCCTGTTCGCGGGGCGCGGCCGGCTTTGACGGCCCAGCAAGTCCAGGCCGTAAGGGACCTGGGAGACCTTATCCAGGCGAGAGCTGCACAGATCCAGGCGAACCCAGAACTGGCTGGACGAGTTGTCCCGTCCGCGTTCGGCCAGGGCCTGCAGCAGATCGCGGGAGCGGATGGTCAGAACCTGGTGAACATCGACGTGCCAGGCAATTCGAACCTCTTTGGAAGGGAAAACCTGCAGAGAAACTGGGCTCTGCAGCAGTTGGAGGACATTGTGAGGGATAGAGCTGTGGGACAAGATCTATTGGCCCAGCTCAGAGCACAACAACCTGATCAAGGAGGCCAACAGAACGCAGGGGTCGATCCGCATGCTCATGGCAATCCCCAGCAAGGGCCTCCCCCAGGCCGTCGATAATTGCTGCCGCAGGTCCAGAGTGCTGCCGAGTTCGCTAGAGAGAATTTCCTGTTTAAATTGATATATGGTGGAGATCCAAGGGGTCAAGGATGGGTTCTGACAACGTTCATGTCGCCACCAATCGCGCAGAAGTGGTTTGCAAGTGTTTCCGTCGGTAGAAGTTCATATTTCATTGTAGTTTTCAACACGCTTCGGCTGTACTCGAGAGTTCCATTAATGCGTATTGTTTTTGTGTGATGCGTCAGCGGTT
The DNA here is from genome assembly GCA_023375675.1 of Cytospora piceicola. Lineage (NCBI taxonomy): Eukaryota > Fungi > Ascomycota > Sordariomycetes > Diaporthales > Cytosporaceae > Cytospora > Cytospora piceicola. Next base: position 1,442,487 of record JALQBC010000001.1, on the reverse strand, counting down.
TCCATAGCCTGACTGTCTCAAGAACCTCATTTGTGATCAACGTCGTCAGAAGGGGGTATATCAAGATCGCATATCGATCATCTTCATCTGTAGAACGAACCATACCATAACGCCTGTTGTCTCAGCTTATTCCTAGCCTTTAACTCCGTGAAATGCATGCAAGTCATGACGTGGTGTGCACCCTACTGGTTATGCTTCTGCTTCTTCTCGGGGTGCTCTGATTCGCCTGGCTCGGACCTGGGGACATCGGGGAGTTTGCTAGCTACCTCTTCCGCTGCCCGAGACTCCTCGACATCTGCCTTTGACAGCTTGGGAGACTCAGCCTTAGAGTTCTCTTCAACAGGTGGGAAGTAGATTCTAGAAAGTCAGTTTTGTTAGTGAATTCTTACCAGGCAAAGGTAGAAACCCCACCAGAAAGTAAGTAATAGCTAGTGGGAGCACTTACGGCAAGAATTCTGCGTGGGACTCAACATCCTGCTTCACCCAAGTAACAAAGACCACCTTCTCGAGCTTCTGACCCTTCTCACCCTCCAGGAACTTCTTTACGGCCGAGATGGCAACAGGCGCAGCCTCACGGGGCGGATATCCGTAGACACCGGTGCTGATTCCACAGAGCGCCAGCGACTTGCAACCATTGTCAACCGCCAGGTCCAGGACCTTGTTGTACGCATTGGTCAACAGCTGCTCGCTCTCCTCAGGGTGCATCACGTGGTACACAGGACCCACGGCGTGTATGACCTTCTTGGCAGGCAGCTTGTGTCCGCCGGTGACCTTCGCGTCGCCAGTCTTGCAGCCATCCAGGGTGCGGCACTCCTCCAGGAGACCATGGCCTGCCGCAGAGTGAATGGCGCCGTCAATTCCGCCGCCGCCGAGCAGGGAACGGTTGGCTGCGTTGGTGATGGCATCGACTTTGAGCTTGGTAATATCGTGGCGGACAAGACAGACACGATCGTTGAGGGCCTTGGAAGGCGTGATAGTATCAGTGGCCTTGAATGAGAGGGTCGTGGGGATCTCGGTGCCGGTGGGAGCTGGGGCGAGCTTGCCCAGCTTGTAGAGCAGGGAGAGAGTGGGGATCTCGTCGACCGCGAGGAGGGACATCTTCACTGTTCTGGTCGTTGATCGGCCAAAAGTCATCAACAAGAAGGCCTCGGTTGGTGGATATCAGAAGAGGAGAGGTACTGTTCTCTGAAAGAACTGTGAAGAAAAGAAGAAGACAATGGAGACAAAGTCGCAAATATGGATATATTATGGCGGTCGTCCATAAGTGTGGAATGACGACAGCGGAGTAGCAACAGGGGTAAGCTTCTACATACCAGAGCTCCGGGCGTGTCACGGAGAGCTAACCCTATCCCTGTACACTTAATCCATAAGAGCTCCTGCTACCTATTTGAGGGGCTTATCTTATCAGTAACAATGCCCCTCGTACTTGCTTGTCGGTGTTGGATTTGCGGTTGGATTTTTGAGTCATCAGACCGAAACAAACAGAACAACAACCAGAGACGAAACCCGGTTTTTCCTTCTCTCTACCTGCAAGAAGCCGATTGATACCCAACAAATATTCCCGAATACCGACCACCTATCATGGCGGACAAGGTGGAAAATGCGACTGCCAGCTTGGCAAAGCTCCAGTTGGACGAGGAAACCGGCGAAATGGTCTCCAAGGCCGAACTGAAAAAGAGGATTCAGAAGAGGGCAAAGAAGGCGGCAAAGGCTGCTAATGTAAAGGAGACACCCGCCGAGGACAAGAAGGCACCAGCAAAACCCAAGGAGAAGGTCGAGGAGACCATCGACCCCGATGCCATGTTCAAGCAGGGCTTCCTGTCCGAAGTGTACAAGGAGCGCACAGTGAAGCCAGTCTTCACCCGTTTCCCTCCTGAGCCAAACGGTTTCCTGCACATTGGACATGCCAAAGCAATCGCCGTCAACTTCGGTTTTGCAAGGCACCATGGCGGTCAGTGCTACTTGAGGTATGCACCCACGCCTTGCCCCCCCCCCTTCCCGGATCGCTCCGTTGTAACATTTTTTCCTCCGCAGATATGATGACACCAACCCTGAGGCGGAGGACGAAATCTACTTCAAAGCCATCCTCGACACTATCAAGTGGCTTGGCTTCGAGCCGTATAAGATCACATACTCCAGCGACAACTTCCAGAAACTATATGACCTCGCAGAGAAACTGATAGGCCTCGAGAAGGCCTACGTCTGCCACTGTGACGGTATGTTGGAGATTGTTATGTAGGCTAGGTCCACACGCTAACATGAGGGTCAGATGCCGAGATCAAACTCCAGCGTGGAGGCGAAAAGAACGAAGTACCTCGGTATCGATGCAAACATGCCGAGCAGTCCGCCGACGAGAACCTCCAGAAGTTCAGGGACATGAGGGATGGAAAGTACAAGCCAAGAGAGGCTTTCCTCCGTATGAAGCAGGACATCACAGATGGAAACCCCCAGATGTGGGATCTCGCCGCCTACCGTGTTCTCGACAAGCCTCACCACCGGACAGGGGATACATGGAAGATCTACCCGACATACGATTTTACCCACTGCCTTTGCGACTCCTTTGAGGGCATCACCCACTCATTGTGTACCACCGAATTCATCCTGAGCAGGGTCAGTTACGAGTGGTTGAACAAAACCCTGGAAGTCTACGAGCCCATGCAGCGCGAGTACGGTCGGCTCTCCCTCAGTGGCACTGTTTTGTCGAAGCGGAAGATTCTGAAATTGGTCGAGGAGAAGCATGTACGAGGCTGGGACGACCCGCGATTGTACACATTGATGGCCATAAAGAGGAGAGGTGTTCCACCTGGTGCCATCCTTGGGTTCGTCAACGAGCTTGGCGTGACGACCGCGCCGACTGTCATACAAATAGCACGTTTTGAGCAGTCTATTCGAAAATACCTGGAGCGAACGGTACCACGCCTCATGTTGATCCTGGATCCCGTCCCAGTGGTCATCGAGGATGTCGGTGATGAGGAGGGCAAGGAGATTGTTGTTCCATTCTCGCCAAAGGACCCCCAGATGGGCAGCCATGCCATCAAGTTCACCAAGACTGTTTACATCGACCGGTCCGACTTCCGCGAGGTTGATGATCCCAAGTACTTCCGTCTGGCCCCTGGAAAGACAGTCGGCCTGCTGCAAGCGCCCTACCCCATCAAGGCAACCTCTTTCACCAAGGACGAGGCAACAGGCCAGGTTACGGAGATCCGCGCTGTTTTCGACCGTGAAAACAAGAAGCCCAAGACTTACATTCAGTGGGTTGGCACTGACGGGTCCCGCCGCTGCGAGGTTCGCGTCTATAACTCTCTGTTCAAGAGTGAGAACCCCAGCGCTGTGGAGGCCGGTTTCCTGAGCGACCTGAACCCAGAAAGCGAGGTGGTCCACCCTAATGCTATTATCGAGTCTGGATTTGATGAGGTTAAGAGGCGTGCCCCTTGGCCTGAGGCGGCAGGTGAGAGCAAGCTGGGCGAGGGAGGCCTAGAGGCTGTGCGGTTCCAGGGAATGAGAGTGGCTTACTTTGTGAGTACCCCAGAAGATGACATTTACGTGACCAGTAGTGAACCATGCTAACATTTACTCAACAGGCGGTGGACTCGGACAGCACAGATGACAAGATTGTTCTGAACAGGATTGTTTCCTTGAAAGAAGACGCTGGCAAGAACTGAGCAGGTGATGGATGCCGATAGTACGGACGAAGACTAAAATCATCTGGCAGGTTACCACGTGGTTCAAGAGCCAACAAAAAAAATTAAAAAAAGAATTGGCTCTGACATTTGATCAACGGATTAACTGGAAAGTGGGATGGATATCTTTCCCCTCCAGTACTGAATTAGTAGATCTGAAATGTGTGCGGCCTGCCCAGCCAATTGATACTCACCAATGTATTTATATGTCCAGTGTAATTGACACAGCCCTCATTACTCTGTTCGGCGATATTTGGTCACTTCTTATGATCTTCGGAAGAGAATGCGTCTCACCAGAGGGCATCGCGGTTGCCTCTCGTCTTTCCCTCTGAAGATAGCACCCTGAATGGTATGATGTTTCCGGGTCAAACATGAGATTGTTGAAGGCTAACAGCATTTAGACATCACGTCCAGTTTTCGATGAGAAGCAACGTGCGGGGCAGTACTATGTTAGGATGTCTCCAAAAGAAATTCCTCAGGTTCGCACAGTATTCCCAAAAGGAATGCTGCCCATGTATGCTGCTCGGTTACTGGTGTTTCCGGCCCACTCGGTGAGCATCCCAGTCAGCCCCCTTTCCACTGTTACGATCAAAAGACTGGAAGATGGCTTGCTGCAGCCACCTGCCCGGTGCTGGAAACCACTGATACACAGGATTGCTAATGCATGCCACTCTACAGGACGTACCGTTCGTTAGTGTCAAGAAGTCGCCTCCTCACCTAGCAGACTGATTCGTCAACCAGACTACCTTGACCCAACGGAGCACGCTAAAGTTAGCCATATCCCAGCATCACCGTGTTGAAACACCGTTCTTATTTCCCCGTCTCCTCCTTGGAATCTCCGGAATTGTCGCCTGCTCCCTGTGTCCAAAACCTCTCATTGTTCGTGACTACAATGCTGGACAGATTCGGGCCTATTGCCTGGACGGTAGCGGCCCTTCTCGCCGCCTACTGCATCCACACCCTTCGAAGATGGTCTTACCTCCGCTTCAAGCAGTTTGCTGATATCCCACAGCCGTCGAAGGCATCCTTCTTCTGGGGTCATATGAAGACTATTGGCGACCTAGCCAGCAAAGGAGGAGATCCAAGGCGGCACGTGGATGACTTGATAAGAGGCGTTCTTCCCGAGTTGGGAAACCCACCCGTCCTGCTTTTCGATATACGGCCTATAGGCTACCCCTTGCTGGCCATCTGTGACCATGAGGTTGCCGAGCAAATCTCAAGGCCGTCGGCGCGATGGTGGTGGAGCACGCCAAAGTCGAAGACCCTGCAGGATATATGGCACCTGACCGGGAAGCAATCTATCCTCACATCCGAAGCCGACCATTGGAAAGCGCAGCGCAAGCAGCTCAACCCCGGGTTCGCCCCGCAGCACCTCCTCACCCTCCTGTCCACAATCCTGGATAAGACGGAGATATTCCTCGGCCGCTTAGACGGCTACGCCCAAAATGGCGAAAGCTTCCATCTCGATGAGCTCTGTGTCACCTTGACCTTCGATGTCATTGGGGCCGTCACCATGGACCACGATTTCAACGCCCAAATTCCCGGCCAGCAGAGCGAGATCCTACTCGCCTTCAGCGGCATTGCAGAGCTGTATGCTACCCGCGGAGGCCCAAAGCTTCCTGGGATGGACTGGAGGACGGAGCGCAAACGACGGAGACTGGCCAAAAAGCTCGACGGGATGCTGAAGGATATCATCCGGGAGGAGTACGCCAAGGTGGTCTCAGGCGAGACCAAGTCGCGCAGCGTCCTGACGCTGAGCCTCCAAGGCACCGAGGAGCTCACGCCCGAGCTTCTACAGCAGACCAGCGACAACCTCCGCGTGTTCCTCTTCGCGGGCCACGATACGACGAGCATCCTGCTGCAGTGGGCCTTCTACGAGCTCTCCAAGTCGCCTCAGCAGCAGAAGGCCATCCGCGCCGAGCACGACGAGCTTTTCGGCACCGACGCCGACCCTGGCACCGTCCGGGAGAAGCTCCTCGCGCCAGGGGGCTCTGAGATCCTCAGCAGGATGCCATACACCTCCGCCGTCATCAAGGAGACCCTGCGAATCCACCCCCCCGCGGCCACGGTGCGGATGACAACGCCGGGGACGAACTTCCAGCTCAGTCTGCCCGGTGGCAAGCAGATCTGCGTCGACGGCTGCGTCCTGTACCTCTGTGCCGGGGTGATCCAGCGCGACAGGAAGGTCTACGGCGAGACGGCGGACGATTTTGTTCCTGAGAGGTGGCTGGGCGACACGTCGAGTCTGCCGGCTAGTGCGTGGCGGCCGTTTGAGAGGGGGCCTCGGAGCTGCATTGGGCAGGAACTGGCCAACATCGAAGCGAAGGTCATCCTGGCGTGTGCGGCAAGGCGTTATGAATTTCAGAAGGTTGGGCTGGGGGAGCTAGAACTGGATGGCGAAGGCCGGCCGGTCCCGGACGAGAAGGGGTATTACCGCACAAAGTCAGAACTGTTCAATGTGAGTTACACCGAACGAACACCCTGATGTCCCAGGTTTGGATGCTGACATATGACTATAGAGTGTCCAGGTTACGGCCAAGCCCGTGGACCGGACCGAGATGAGAGTCAGGCTCAGTGAGCAAGCCAGCAGGACACGGAACTAGGTGAATTGAATCATTGGTATCATATGGATTTCCAGGAGTAACATAACTCAAATTTGGCGCCTAAAGGAGGCACGCCCTCAAGGACGAGAACATGTTCAATGCTTTCTATTGCCGACAAGAAGCAACACATACGGCGATGATGAACACATTATTTGCTGTGCTGCCTCGCAATACCGCGTTGCAATTCCACGCTTCACGCTCCCTTTGCTCATATCGCCCATTATCTCCGGCCACATCCGCCACAAACGTTCTCCGAGTCGGGGTTGAGATGACCACAACCACACCTCCAATCCCCTTGGTCTCTCAACAGAGCTCTGGCCGGAGTACCTGTCATGATCTCATACTAGGGCCTATCGCCGGCCGCTTGTGCTGATTTGGTGGTGACTGAAGACACATCAGTTGAGCGTTCTTTACTCTTTACATTAGGGTTGGGAGGAGGGGCGCATCGTACATGTATATGTATGGGGGTTTCCTCAGTAGAGGTCTTGATCACTCTATTCAGTTTTCTAGGGAAGAAGGTATGTGCCTCTGGTTGTCCTTGTCTTGATGGGGCAGTTGTTGAAGGATGGCGCAGGAAGAAGGAGCACCAATCCCCACGGGCACCTATCTGGGGGGAGCGCAGTACATATTTCCATCTTAACGCCGGTGACCCGGCTTCAGATCAAGGCTGGGAACGCACCGCTGCGAGATCGAGGCAATGACTTACGCACTCCTCCCCCCCCTTCGAGACACCCGGGCCTCTTTTTTTTCACATGTCATATGACGTATCAGCTGTCCAAGTGCAGTCCGATCGTGATAACCTTCCTAATTGATCTAATCTATCCCCATCGCCTAAGGCCGAAGGAGGCACTGAGCCGAGCGGACTTGTCAATCGTGCCTCGATGTTATAACGGCACTCCGAAGGGGGGGGGGGTGTGACTTCATTACATTGCCCACAGGTCCAGACATACGTGGGTTCGTCTAAGTGGACCCTCTGCCACACTTTGAATCAAGTCTGGCTGCTTGCCAATTTATACGAGGCAGATGTGCGGTCATTACTGCCTCAGCTGCCGAGTCGGGCGAAACCCGTAAATGCATCATAGGATTTCCTGGGCTATAGCATCGCCCTGGCTTTGGGAATTTTGCTTCCCCCCCGTTTAATGTGTGGGGTTTTCCCTACGCCCCGTTCTGCCCGTCCGGATCCATCTGTTTGTCATACATACCTACAGTACATAGTGTATAGTGTATGTCTGCTTTTTCCACGTGCGTTCCCGATATTCCCATGCCGATCCTCGTCGTTGTGGAACTCTTTTCGGCATGTGCCACAGGTGCCCAGATCATGTGTGCCATCCAAACTACAACAATAGCCTAATGTGCTTTATGGATCGTATGTCGCCGTTTCAAAACAAGAAAGTTCTGCTATTAAGTCCCCCCCGAGCCACGTGGTTTATACGTTACAGGGCCTTTCTAGCCTAACCTTGCCTACGGGGAAGAGGCCTGGGTAGATGCCGGTGCCAGCTTTTTTTTTTTCTTCCAAGGTTCTAATGTCTGAATGGACTCTAAATCAACGAATCCACCCTTCCCGCCCAGCAGTAGCAGCCACACGTTCGATCCCTTCCCAATATTCCTCTCGGTCAGGCTCAACATTACGTAGTGAGGCAATTGAACTCCCCCATTTAATAAGTCTGCACCTGAGCTCAGCAACGATGAGCTGCAGATCGTGCAAAACACAGTCATCAAACTCAAATGGGCTATGTTCTTCCACAACTCACTGGCCACGGCTCTCCCGAAATTTCCTCAGCTCATCTCATCAACTCCACCTGCCCCATTTCGTTCCCCCTTATATTTACTTACCCTTGCTTCTTTGGTTTTCCTTTCTGGTCCCTTTTTCGAGGGTGAAAGGACTCCTCTTTCCTTGCCTCCCTTTGTGTCAGTTGCCCACTTACCGCTGCCAAGTGCAGATGTTTCGGCGCCACTTGGGTAGGCATTTTGAATCTCGAGACCGGATCTGCGGGGACGCCTCGGATGCCAATGAAACGGGAACTCGGGTCGCACGTGCAGACGTGATCGGGAGGACCAATGGGAAGACAAAGTGCAGTAAATATTGCAAGTATTCAAGATGCCATAGTGCCTCGAGAAAGTTTTCTACGGCATATATTCAAGACTACAGTAGAGACTGGGCAGAGAATACATATTGGATTTACAGACATCGATTTGCGAAGCCTGGCCCGGAGGACGAAGCACGAAACATCTGAAGCCGGAGGCGTTGGCGTTGCTTCTCTCAAGTGCTTCTTACTGGCTTATGTCGGCGGATGATTGTGATATCAGACCTGATTGATAATGGTGATCGTTATTTCAATATATGATGATGAATATTGAGAAGGTATTGGGTATGTGGCAACCACGTAATTGTAATAACTCCTGCAAAACTATGTTTTGAGAAGTAATGTCATCTGCAAGTGGAAAGCCAAACTCCGGGTAGCGATCCATTTGTATTCCATATTGATTCTAGACACCTAATCAGGGTTGCAAGTTACGAAGAATCTAGTGGATAGCTTCTAAGGATCCCAAAGTAAGACTCGCCACCTCCAGCCTTTTAGTAATTTCATGTCTGCCTCAATGAGCTCGTCACTTCTCTCAATCTTCCCGCTAATTCGCTTCAGCCTCTTCGACATACTCCTCGCCACCCTCAGTGAGACTTCATTCTGAAACACATATAGGACCGAGAAAACAAAAAAAGTGAGCGTCGCTAATCCGCCAAATCCCGTTCGCATTGAGCGCAAGATTCGCTCGATGAGTGACTTGCTTTTCTGAAATGCGTACTCCGTGTTACTAGAAGACGGGTGACCGTGGCGAGGTCGACGCCAGATGGTCCTCACCACTGGGATCAACGCGGCGCTTCAGGAATGTGACATGTCAGTCTAAGTAGGAAACTTTGAGTCGGTATACGACATCCAGGGCCATGGGAAGAGAGTATCGAGAGGTCACTGGACCGCAACTTACACAACTCCACCGAGCAACCACTTCCGCCATCGATGGCGCTCAGCCGCTCGAATTATATCGGTCAGCTCCGCCCGGAGGGATTTCAAGTCCCCCAGGACGCTCGCGGCCTGGATCCGGAGCCTCTCCTCCCCGCCCACCTCATCCGGCCGGTATCGACGCTGCTGGAGACTCCTCAGCTGGGCCAACCCATACTCCACGCTGGTGCGGGCGGCCTTGATGTTTGCCGGGACTTCTTGTGGGGAGTAAACCCTTGCTGGCCTGGGGAAGGAGTGCTCGGGCTGGGCTGTGAGGTTTGTGGCATTGCCGGGGACCTGAGAGCCCTGAAAGGGACTATACAAGATGGGTCTGGACGGCGGCGGCGGAAATCCTGGTGGCTGGGACATCGATGACGGGTCTGGGCCTGATGCCTTACGGTATGGTAGAGAAGTTGCGACAGCGGTAGATGATTGTCCGGTGTCCATGTTGGCTGTTGCGGATTCTGTACCCGAGTAAGTGATCACGAAACTGGGTGCAGTTCAGCCTCTGTCGTGGTGAAGGCAAGGAAGGAATAGACAGCTCACTCGGTCAACTAATTTGAGGAACATGCAAGCCGACGAAGTGACCAAAACTTTGGCTGAATGCTACGTAGGTAGCATTTACGAGGATGATATTTGAGGCGGGGGGCCGGCTCCGGTGTTGGACAAGGGGCGGCAGTTCGGATGTCATTTCTCCGCGTCAGCGAACCAGTCAAGGCGTGGTATGTTTGTAGCTGAGATTTTGGAGGGGAGGACATATTGAGTTAGCATGTGGCTTCTAAATGTAACCTGTGCAACTCGATCCAGTCTAGGCCAGTTCTTCATGCACATGCACGTGCAACCCGTCAACTGGTGGCTTCCAGATGTTTCCGAATCTGGTCCAGTGGAGGATTAAACTTGCTCGGCCCTCGCAGTCTTGCTCGACCTCTATCGAATGTCTTCAACTAAATAGTCGCTTCCAGTGACGTTGACTCACTCACATGAACCTTCCTGACATGACAACTGTTTTCAGTGTCGGGTTCGATCCTCTTTCAGTCCAACGTCAACTGGTAATCACCTGTTCTTGAGAGATAATTAGCTAAACTTTTGGGACAAGGCAATTCCTTGGTATCAAAGCTAGCCTCCACGGAGATAGACTCAATACCCTAGGCTCCCAGAAGTTGACACAAGTTGGAATTGAGCATGCGGGTCATTACACGACCTTCTTATGGGTAGATAGTGATAAAGGTACCAGTTGACGACGCCCTGGTCCGAATGGCGGATACGGAGCAGTCATCGACATCTGGGTTGATTACGATTGCCAATATTGATACCGTGCCCCGAATATTGACTTGTAAATATTATTCAAAACCATGAATGACTCTTACACTGATGAATAAATTGTTGATTGAAGGAATACAATCCTTTATCCTGTTGGCCTCGACACGGTAGGTATATGCGACAGAACATTGTGGTTATTGTATGTATGATTCATAACCCTAACCCGATTCTGAAATGGTTGTATAAAGCAATGTGGGTCAACGCGTGAAGTACGCGACATCTGGACTTCAACATTTCTGGGTCTTGATAATTATCAGATCAGCAAACATCCAGATATTCTTCTACCAGGATATAACCACGTATATGACCACGGCTTCTGAAATTGAGAGCAGCAATGAAGCGCCATGCATTGGACAGTCTGAAGCTCGAGCCGAAGGCAAAGAGACCAGCGAACCATTGGAAAAAGACATTGGATGCATTCTTTTCCCCTCGGCCACGGCGGACTAATGATGCGGTGAACCAGGAACCAGCAGCAGGCGGAAAAGAAGATGCGGGTTCTGTCAATGAAAGAAAGATAAATAATACGGAAAACATAATCGCGCTCAGCGACGAGCAAGAAAAGGTCTTGAAGATGGTCCTACATGAGGGAAAGAATATATTCTTTACCGGATCTGCCGGTCTGTCTCAGCAATATACCACTTCTGTCTAACAAGTCAAGCTGAAAAGTATCTAGGCACGGGAAAGTCATTGCTACTGCGGGAAATCATAAAAGCGCTGAAGAAGAAGTACTCGGGGGACCGCCAGAGTCTGGCCATTTGTGCGAGCACTGGCATAGCTGCCCAGAACATTGGTGGTGTGTCAAAAGCAGTATGATCGTTACATTATACACAGTTCTCTGACTCATGGACCAGGGACAACGATCCATGCCTGGGGAGCTGTTACACCTGGCGTGTTCGACATCGACAAGCAGCTTAGTTTCATAAAGACTTGCAGGCCTGCTCATCGGCGATGGAAGACAACAAAGGTCTTGATTATTGACGAAGGTAAGCACATGCAATGCTTTCAATGTCAGGACTATATCAACATGTCATAACTAACTATTCAGTATCCATGGTTGATGGAAAGTTCTTCGATTTACTCGCCGCTATTGCAAAGGCTCTTCGTAAGACAAGCCGATCATTTGGTGGTATCCAGGTGAATATGATTTCTCTGTTCTCGAGTTTTGCGACATGGTTATTCAAACTTTCGCTGACTATTGAAGCTTGTTGTTACGGGAGACTTTTTCCAGCTTCCACCAGTAACACAATCTGGGAAAGACGTGTTCTTCGCGTTTCAAAGCGACGCATGGAAAGAAAGCATTGATACCACCATTATGCTTAGCCAGGTATTCCGGCAGAAGGACAATTGTAAGTTCCATGGGATCAGGCCCCTCACCCTTCCAGTCTACATATATGTATTCAGCGCTTATCATTTTCTTCTCACGTATCTGCAGATTTTGTCGAGTTACTCAACGAACTCCGCCGAGGCGAGATTTCACCGGATGCAAAGCAGGCTTTGGCACGTCTCTCTCGCCCGCTTCCACAGGAAGATGACATAATGCCCACTGAGTTGTTCCCGCTGCGTGCCGAAGTCGAACGTGCTAATGCGGCGAGAATGTCCGCTCTATCCGGCCAGTCTCACGTATTCGCAGCGCGGGACTCCGGCCCTGCGGCACCAGCCAAGAGGCAGAAGCTTCTTGACAACATGATGGCTGTGGGGACGCTCGAGCTCAAGGTGGACGCCCAGGTCATGCTGGTCAAGAATGTCAGCGAGACGCTCGTAAACGGCAGTATTGGCAGAGTGCTGGCGTTCCTCCCCAAAGATGAGGATGAGGATAAGGGTGTTGATTTGTTTCCGCTTGTTGAATTTCGAACGTTTCAAGGCAAGGAAACCGTGCTTGTGGATCGGGATGAGTTCCGTGCCGAGGATAGTGAGGGTAAATTGCTTGCAAGACGAGTACAGGTAAGGTACTGAATATGAATATACATGTTCCGACAATAACACTAACGATGTCGACTTCTGTCAGATTCCGCTTATTCTGGCGTGGGCCATGTCAATTCACAAGGCCCAGGGGCAGACAATCCAGCGTGTCAAGGTTGACTTGAGCAAGGTCTTCGAGAAAGGTTAGTTGCAAACATGCCCAGGGGGGGGGGGTGAGTCCCACAGCATAGTGACTAACAGCCTGCTTGCCACACAGGTCAAAGCTATGTTGCATTATCTCGCGCTGCCAGCATGGAAGGGCTGCAAGTTCTCGGTTTCGATGCCAGGAAGGTCATGGCACACCCCCAAGTTATTGAGTGGAGCAAGACTTTGGAGCAAGCGTCGAACGGTGGTGCTGACACATAGAAGATACATCTCGTCCTCCTCGAAATACTCGGGTGGCTGTCATCAGGGGCAAGGCAATGGCAATGTCCAGACGTACCTGTAGCATCTAGAAAAGTACCTAGGTCATGGAGTGAGTCGGTGACTCAGTGTTGCCTGGAGGCGCCATATGCTCTTGGAGTCCTCTTATTCGCTCGTCTTGAAACATAGTCCATGCCATCTGGTTCTTCTTCTGCATTCGGACCCTGTTTCTTGATTCATTGACTCTTATGCTCAAGGCTAAGGAGAGAAATATCCAATGAAAGGATATGTGTAACAAGCCATAACAGGCTGCTCTCTCATTAGTTATATGTACCTTTAGGCACCGACTATGCGGGGGCCCATTAGGGGCGGGGGGCGGGGGCCCATTTACAAGTGAATGCTATAAATAATTTACGTGTACTTAAGTACACAAACAGAAGAAGTCGGTCCTCGATCTTCTCAGCAACCCATCAACACATACTTGCTTCCAAGATTCCGGAACACCTCAACGTCTCGATTCACAAGTCCACTTTGTTCGAAGCGTCTTACGGCAGTAAACCAGTGGTAGCAGGGCAATCGACAAACGGGCCTGCAGAAGGATTAGGCTTGTACTCGTTACCACTGATAAACGCTCTTGTCGCTTACATCTATATTCCCACAGGCCTTTTTTTCCTTCCTTTCTTTCTTCCTTTTCCGTTTTGAGGCACAATCTTATTGATCATCTAAAATTCTTCGCGCCTGATACTCGAGCCTTTGTGCCGTAGTCAGCCCGGTTGCCATCTCACCATGGAAGCTACTCAGAAACAGGAGTTTCGCGTTCGCGATCTTCCTACTCGATCTATTACCCTCTTCCCCACTCGTGCCCAAATTGAGAGGAACATCAAGGACGTCAATCTCAAGGTAAGACATGCGTGTAGCCACTGCTGACATCTTAGCTAATCCACCTTCCGCTAACTTCACATGATTTCAGCCCGGTATGAACGAAATCTCGATATTGGGTTTTACGCCAACTGTTGATCCGCACTCCATCAAGGTCGAAGGCGCTGGCCGCGCAGTCATCAGTGACATTTCCGTGGAGCTACGGGAGAACCAGGACTTCTTTCAGGAGATTTATCCTGACTCTGACGAAGAGACGTCGGAGAGCTCGGATGACGAGGACGAGCCGGGACACACTTCCCCAGGAAACTCCGATGATGAAGATGCAAGTCGCGCATACCAGGATCTCAAGGAGGTCACGAAAGGGATCCAAATTTTGACCGACGACATCAAGCGCGCAGCAGAGGTGCTCTCGAGCGCTGAATGTCGTCTGAAAATGCTGGACGAGTTTAGTAAGAACGTCGAGGTCAAGTCAGGAAATGAGATGAGCGACATTATTCAGACCTACCAAGACCAGAGAGACAAGACCTTCGACGATCACATGAAAGGGACTATCCGCCAGCGCGAGCTCAATAGTCAGATCGACGGCCTGCGGAAGACTGAGAGGAAGCTCATCGCCCAAGTCGACAAGGAGAAGAAGACTGCATCGAAGGTGTTGCGCAAGGAAAAGCAGGCGAAACTCAGAAAGCTCGAGCAGAAGAACAAACGTGAAGACCGAAAAGTTGCCGAGAAGGAACGCATACGCCAAGAGAGATGCAGATTCTGGGCGTGCTATTGTTATGTCGTTCGGATTACCTTGGATGCAACCCAGTACACTCCAATCTCGCGGCGGTCTTCCATCTCCAGCATGACTGACCTAGTGAAGCCTGCCACCGAGGATCAGGAAACCCCCCTGGCAGAACCCGATGCTGCCATCCTGACTTGTGACCTGTCCATCACATATGTCACCTCTGACGCTTACTGGTCTGCTTCCTACGACTTGCAGTTGACCACTACATCCAATACAGGCACGCTCTTCTTCGACGCGCAGCTTATCAACCACACATCCGAGTCGTGGAAGGACTGCAAGATTGTTCTGTCCACCTCCCAGGCCATCTTCTTGGGACTCCAAGATACTATCCCCAAACTTCACCCGTGGCACATCAAGCTGGTAGGAAAGTCTCCTGATGCTTCCGACGACATCATGAGCAGCCTGCAAGAAGCTTATGAGCAACGTATGTGGAAGGCTGCGTCCAGTGCTACTTCCCGCATGAGTTCAGGGACGGGTTTGATCGGCATTTCATCAGCGGCACGATTCGGTCGACATCATGAACAGAAGGTATGGGTTTCTTTACACTCTCTCCACCCCCTAAATCTCCCTCGATTCATGACTAATCCTACCTTCGAAGTTGCAGAATGTCGGCGCCTCACGGAAGAATCAAGAACTCCGGGCAAACTGGTTTGGCAGCTCGGCTGCGCCTCCACCTGCGCCTGCACAAGCACAAGCCAGCGGTGGTCTGTTTGGAATCTCGGCAAACAATATACCTACACCACCGCCCGTACAAGCACAACAAGCCAGCGGTGGTCTGTTTGGCATCTCGGCCAACAATATGCCTCCACCACCGCCTGCACGAGCCAGTGGAGGCTTGGTTGCTAGCTTGGAGGAGACAGCCACTCTTCTCGAGCCTGAGCCTGAGCCCGAGCTCTCCTTCCAGGACTCCGCGATAGAAGAGACTGGTCTCACCACGACTTATGATCTCCCCGGCACGAAGTCTCTCGTCCCGAGCAGCACCGCTTCCAAGCAGCGCGTCGCACATATTGCCTTTACGAACGTCGTCTTCAGCCACACCATCGTAGCCAAGTACCGACCCGGCGCCTTCCTCAAGGCGAAGTTGCTAAACTCGAGCAAGATATCCCTCCTCAAGGGCCCTGTTGGACTCACTCTTGACGGGGCCTTCATGGGCCGCTCGACACTCCCGCGGTGCTCTCCAGGAGACAAGTTCACAATGAGCCTGGGGATAGACCCAACTATCAAGGTCATCTACCCCAAGCCCGAGGTCAAACGCACTACGGGCGGTCTGTTCTCCAAGGAAAACAGCACGGCGTACACACGCTCGATCACTATTACCAACTCCCGCGGACCGTCCTCGGCTGGTGGCAAAGCCGTCCGGCTGTTGGTTCTTGACCAGGTCCCTGTAAGCGAGGACGAGAAGTTGCGGGTTGAGATTGTGCAGCCTCGGGGGCTCGTTGAGGACGGGGCGGGGGTCAGCACGGGAGTGCAGGACGGAAATGCGAAGAATGGAAAGGACTGGGGCAGGGCGTTCGCGTCGTTGAAAAAGGGCGGGGAGGTCAACTGGGATGTTGAGCTCAATGCGGGCAAGAGTGTCAAGTTGGGCTTGGAGTATGACGTTTCCTTGCCGGCGGGCGACCTGCGTGCTGTGCAAGTCTGATCATATCATATGTCAATAGCAGTATGTGGGTTTGCCCAGAGGGACATTGCCGACAGAAGCACTGCCTTCAAGATAACGAGAAATAGCCCAGAATGAATAGTAACCCAACCAGGGGGCAAGGACTGGAAACAAGAGGCCACAAAGCTAGAGGAAAGCAGGATGCGGTTTGGAGTCTCGCCTTCCTCTGAGGGTACGACTTTGCCTTGCCATGGAGGGAGGGTCGTGACTACATCTGCGAATGTAATATTCAGATTGATAAGACAGAGCAGAACCTACCTAGGTAGTTAGCCCATTAAAATACCACCATATCAAGTGATCGTAATCGCCGACGATGCCTACTGATGATTCCTGTGTGCCCGAAGTGCAATTCGAGTAACTCAACCAATCTGGACCATATGTGGAAACTGAAGCACTTCTGGTCACCCAGCGAATTTCATCTTCTATTGCCATGCTTCTCGCAAAATCGCGTCTCGTACTTGGGGCATAATTGAGTGTGTAGTTGTTGAGCTCTTATACCATACTTAGTACCTAAGTGAGCGTCACATTGCCTGTGGGCCCTTTCAAAGGTTCCTGTGTAAAATATGCCGAGACATAGCCGAGTACTCGCCTATACTAATATGACACTGGCCGCCAAGGTTGACTTCGTTCACCGCAGCGCAGGTCTTCTCCTTTTCCCTGAGAACAAGAGTTGAGCAAGACGTAACCATTTCGTCACCTTTCATAAACCCGTCGAAGAGCGAGCAAGAAACAGATGATTTCTGGAGCCTGGGGAGAACTGTCAGTGTTCCCGAGCCCTGGGATCAGGAGACATGGTGGGTGTAGGAGAGAACGTCGCTGCGCGATATGATCATTGTATGGCCGCTCGATAAGGTAAAGGCTGACCCTCGCCCAATAAACATTATTTCCCTTGGTAGGATTCTACCAGGTGGGCCAGTTCCCTTCCATTCTCCGGACCGCCTGTCCATATTCCAGGAAGCCCAAGATCTGCGCGCTTTCGCCCAACCTTGTTGTAGTCGTTTCGATCTCCCCTGATATCCTGAACCATCCTTTGTTGTTGATTTGGAGATTCCCGCTGCCTCATGATGAAAAACAAAACATTGCCCATGCTCCAGCAGAACGCCAGGGTACACGCGAACTAATAAGACTCCAGGCGCCACATACAACCTCCCGTGAAACACGCGTCAAGAGCCCGCGAGGCCGGCATTCAAGAAGGCCAGTCGGTGTTGTGTCTGGGGCATCGTGTATGGGAGAGGCGTCGTATCTAGGAGCGGTCAGCAACGTAGCCCCACGGAGGACAAGACTGGGTGTTCGCCCTACTCAGTTGTCTCCAATTTTGCACGCTCTGCTCTCTATTGAGAGTAACGATGGCATGCCCGGCTTTGGTTACACGTCGACTATTCTTCCAGGCTGCCCACGCCAGTCGTCGTCGGGCCTGGCCGGCTTGCTCGAACTTCGCTGCAAACTTTCTAGCGCCTCTTGAAGCTGATATCTCCGAGCCGTCCGCAGCATATGATGAAGCCAGCGAGGAAGCCGACGAGGATGACGAAGACCTCAACCCAGAACAGATGCGCGGTGACCATCATGATTGCTGTCGAAAAGCGAATGCTGTATGCGAACTCTGCGCCTGTTTACTTGTTTTTTTCTTCTTCTCTGGTGGTATGTCCCTGGTGGTCGGAGGGTGTGTGTGGTGTTGAGGGCCGGCAAGAGTTGGTAAAGGGATTCAGCGTAGGACGCGAGATTTTGTGGCCAGGCGCCATGGCAGTAAATAAAAGGGAGGGGACCATTATACAAGGTACGTCACGCCTCGCCCTCTCCGTTTTTAATCTCGGTTAGTCCCCGGGGCATACAAGAGAGAGGGCCTGGGCCGGTGGGCACTTCCACCGCATCGCGCTTGTTGGGTTGACCGCTCGCGCTGTGGGAGAAGGCGAGCACACTGTCTGACTGTCTGGCCAACTTTTTTTCTGTTTACCAATAGCCCGCAAGGGGCAAACGCGCGTAGGGGGCACGCGAGTTTGACCATATGAACAGGACGGCGCCATTAGGCCAACGGGGAATTTAGCGGGGGGAAAGGGCCCTGATAGTCTGGAATAAAGACAATGGCCCCGGTGAAGAGACTCTTTTTAGGACAAATCACACCGTGGCAAGCTCAAGGTCCGCAAAGGCCTCCCTGCCATTCAGGTGCGGTGGTTGAAAATCTAAGCTGGGTCAGGCTCCATCATGTGGGCCCGTGGCTTAAATCCTATGTGGGTCTCCCCCTGAAGCCGTGCGGACGAGCTGCACCGGTTGACCTTGACCCCCAACGGCCATAGTGAGTTTAAATGAAGAAGATTTCAGTACGCACGTGCTCAGCGAACTTCTGTTTGTTCTGAAAGGTTTCCTTCCTTTTCTCAAGCCTCATGGCGGATGGATGCACATGTGTTGTCGCATGAGACTGTGAGCTGGTTGCCCCTGTACCCACCTGAACGACTATCCGGGTTATCCATGGTCGATATGGCCCGACAATTGTGCTAGTATACGATATGGGAAGCAAGATTTGACCATCCCCGTAGCGTTAGCCTTCCCCTTTTCCTACGCCGCAAGCTTGAGGCCCACCCGGAATCGGAGTTTCGGCAACTTTTCTGTCGCTAGAGTCAAGCGACCCCGGGGCCGAACTCCAGGGGTAAAACATCCACTTCCCTCCCCACACCCCGGTAAGCGGACGAAAGGGGGAAAGGGGCAAAGGAAAAGGAACTAATCCTGCCGTCCTGGAGTTCTTATATAAGTAAAATAGCTGGCAAAGAAGCTACCTAATGTACAAAAGCGCGCTTAGACTTGATAGCTAACAAGGGCTCCGTCTGATACGAGATCATACTGTGCACATCAGCCTAGTAGTATGTAGTGTAGTCCAGTAGGGGACAAAAAAGAAATCTATAAAAAGGCTACATTATCACATATTATTATGGGTCCCTTGCAGCCAGTCATGAGACCTATCAGTGCTCTTGCCTCTCCTCAGCTGTGACTATTGGTTCCGCACTGAACTCTGACCCCGTAATCCTTGCACTATATATATGCATTGTCATGCCATGTTGGACGCGACTCCAAGGCTAAGATTTGACATGCGTTGGTCAAGAAAGTGACAGCTGGCAAAAGGTGAAGAGGGCCCCGGGGGAACAGGAGACGGTGATGGCCAGAACGATGACAAGGCGCGTTAGGCACGATGAGCTAGAAAATAAAGACCC
The DNA here is from genome assembly GCA_023375675.1 of Cytospora piceicola. Classification (NCBI taxonomy): domain Eukaryota; kingdom Fungi; phylum Ascomycota; class Sordariomycetes; order Diaporthales; family Cytosporaceae; genus Cytospora; species Cytospora piceicola. The sequence continues at coordinate 1,423,043 of JALQBC010000001.1, read as the reverse complement.
CGACCGCAAATCATGGATTTACTCAATGGGGCCACCCCAGCCTCTACCTGGTCCTCAAGCCCACAGCCCTGGTGGGGCATTCCCCGCGAGAGCTGCCGTTGGTTGCATTTACGAGTAAGTACGTATAAGCACTTGAGTACGCGTCTACTATTTACCTAGGCATGTACGGCAGGAAGGTCCGCAGCGTGAGTGTTCCCTCGGACCCGAGTTCGGGCGGGATCGAAGAATATTGACGTCGTCTTCTCTATCAACCTCAGATCAATATGGACTCAATCTCATCATACGTTGAGAACCTGGTATATACATCATGGACCGACGGGAGACAAGTCATGATGCAGCCTGCCAGTCTGCCAGTCTGCTACATAGTGTGGGGTGATCCAGCTGAGGTGGCATCGGATGATCTTAGGATCTGCGAGGCTTAATTCATATCCCGACATTGATCGAAATCGACCTCGTTAGTGCGAGGCTCTAAAGCTTCATTGCCTCGCTGAAACCGGCTATACTAAGCATCCAGCCAATGAAGCTGGGAAAAGGAGGAGCCATGTGGCAGCCCGGTCCTTGAAGAACGAGAACTCAAGTGCAACACTGTCCCAGATACAGCTGTCAACTGGTGATGGAGTGGCAGACTGGGTACCGCTGTGGAACCAGCTGCTCGCTCCACGAGTCCACATCTTCCGTGCAGTGATCCATCGTGTCCACTCCAAGTCCTGATGCCTGTGGCCCTGACGCTTGTGCTCAAGGCGAGGGTCGGGCTGATCAGATGTTGATTACGGGAAGCTCTAAAGCCAATATCAATATCGAGTGTTGCATCAGCCCGGCGTCGGCTCCGGCTTCCGGCTGCCAAAGCAGCATCGACCGGGCCAAGCCGGCAGATGTGGGGCCGCACTCTGCCGAGCCGGGCTCAAACTTACTGTGTTGCTTTGTACTGTACTGTGTAGTACACTGGTGTTAGTCAGTATCCCAGGATTGTCTCGTTGCTCATGGACATTCTAGCGCATAATTGAGTCAGATTCCAAGGTTTTGGACTTATCATAGCTGCCTATTTTTATTCCTAGTACCCTGTATCTCCCACAGGTTTGTGTTGTAGGTAAGTACTTAGGTACCTAGGCGGTTTTTACTCAAGTCCCTCTCTAGAGGTCACATGCCATGTGGTTTCGGGTTGTACCGTTGAAGGTTCCCAGTGCGAGTGACGTCGTGGGTGACGTTGTGGCTCGTCACACGCCACACGCCACACAAGTACATGCACACTCTTCCCAGACTCACTCCAACGCCCTCTACCGATGGGAAGATAGGTAGATGGGAAGGTGTGGTTGACGACATTGTCGATAGTATGGTTGTTTACGGAGGCCTTCCCCTCCGAATTCCAGACATTACATCCACATTCCGCACCGTGCCATCAACCTTCTACAACAAACTACCTGACTGTTGTGATCAGCATCCACCTATATTCACCTGGGCATGTAATTAGAACACCAGTGTACTCCTAATAATATCGTTCCCTTAGAATTACCCGAGGGGTACTCATAATGTCCCGGTCCCTGCTCCTGTGTTTTATACACGGCTTCAAGGTTCGTGACAAGCGGAAAATACTACTAAATATATCGAGTCTGACTCTGACCCCCCTATTGGTATTAGGGAAACGATGACAGCTTCAAGACCTTTCCAGAGGTACGAAAAGTGAACCAACACCAACTGCTGGGGCCCAAAACTGATAGAGTTGTATCCAGGACCTCAAAAGGACTGTGAAGAGTGAGCTCCCTGGTCACGATGTTGAGTCCGTCGTCTACCCCCAATACGCAACGAAAGGGGAGCTTGCCGAAGCGAGCGTGAATTTTCTCGAATGGTACGACCGTTCCCATCCATTCCTGCAGCTTCCCCACACTAACAACGTCCTAGGCTCAAGGAAAGAGTGATGGAAGTAAGGAAAGCCAGACTTGAGAAGCCCTGGCCGCCCACAGATAGGAACGTCGGCGTCATCTTGGTAGCCCACTCCATGGGAGGCTTCGTGGCCAGCGAAGCCCTATTCCACGCCCTCGACGAACGCGCCAGCAGTGACGATCCCTCTGCGCCGTTGTTTCCCATGATCCAAGGCATACTGGCCTTCGATACTCCCTACAACGGCCTCGCGCGCTCCATGTTCGTCTACGGCGCCTTCTCCAACTACCAGAAGGTCAGCTCCGTCTTCAACGTCATGACCGCCTTGTCGGCTGCCCCCGCCAGTATCGGCATGGCACTCAAGCGCGGCGCGACGTCTATTCCCGGGTCTAGTAGAGTGAGCAATGCGGCAAAGTGGAAGGCGTGGCAGCTCATTGCCATGCGCACCGGAACCGTGGGCGCCATCGCCGCGGGCGGAGTTGCGGCCTATGTCCATCGAGAGCGGATCAAGGAAGGGCTGCAGAACGTGCGTACGCTGAAGAAGCAGGACCTCGTGGAGGGGTACCAGCAGAGTGTGGACCGGCTTGGTCAGGGTCTCGCTTATGTCAACCGCGGAAACGTTGGCCAATCCTTTGCTTGGCTGAGCGACCACTTCACATTTGTCGGTGTACTTCTGAAGCAGCAAGAGCTGAACAAGAGGCTCGAACGTCTGGCCAGTCTTCAAGGCATTGGCGTTCATGATATCTATGCCTCCATGGGAGAGAACGGATACTGGAGTGGTGGGTACTTCGTCCCTGAAAGGACGTTCTGTGCCGTGCCCGCTGAGGGCCAGTCAGCCAGCGATCTCTACTCGAGGCATGTCATCAAGAATACCGGGGACGAGATCGAAACACACATGAGCATGTTCAAGCCCGACAAGAACGAAGAGTACCAGCTCATGCTTAACAAAGCGAGCAAGCTGGTTGGTGGGTGGTTCAATGACGACTCCAAGATTGTCGACAACCCTGAGATCACGAAGCCCGAGCCAGCCAACTCTGCCGAGAACGCCATCAAAGCGACTGATGAGGGCGTTGAGGTGGAGGAGCAGGGAAGCATTTCCAAGGAGGCAGAGACGCAGGGAGCAGAGGAGAGCGACGAAATCCCTGACGAGTCGCCTCTCGACATCGCCGCAGCGGCTTCGCTCGCGCCACTCCCTGATGATGCCGAGGTTAATAAGACAGAGGATTCGGTCCCCGAAGTCAAGGACAAACAGAGCTACTACCGGTACCTCATGAGCATTGCACAAAACACAGGGACTGGTATCCAGCAAGCAGGCTCCGGAGTCAAAGGGTACATTCCGACCAGGCTTTCTACTATCACGAAGCCCAGTATGCCGGGCATGCCGAGTATGAGTTTACCGAGCGTCAGTGTTCCTGGTGCTGGTTTCTTCTCCAAGAAGGAGAAGCCGACTGGCTCGGAGGACAGTCCTATCCCTACTCCCGGCGAGCAGGTTGCCGAGACTACTGAAAAGTCTGGTATCGATGATGACACACAAGAGGCGGCGGCCGCCGCTAATGAAGGAGAGGAGAAGAATACGGACGCTTGATTGATGACCGGCTGGCTCGGAGGATGGTGTCGATTTTCTTTTGGTCTGCGTTGTTTAATACCCATACTACAAGTTGCGGTTGAGTTGAGTTCAATTCCTTGCTCGGTCGAACTGATACGTCGTTTTATGAATCGAGGAGCCGATTGCAGTCTTTTCCTTATGATGGAAAGAAGATCGTATAGCCTCATCAGAATAGGCATCCTTATAGCAGTCTTTCATGTTGAATTTTAGGAAAGTATGCTGCGACATGTTTTTATCTTGCTTCGTGGGGGAAGACATCTGAACTCTCACATTCCTCATGTGTCTTGTTCGTATATAACGTTCAACACTGCAGCCCAGCTGACACATATGTTTGAAGCCGTATCAATTCGCCTTTCCTGCCATTATTGGCAATATAGGGCGTCAACAAAGTGGCATTATGCGCATGCATAGGGACACCGGCGCGCCATAAGCTGATGCCCAGCTTGAACTTTACCGCCTGTGCGAAACTCCAGAGGGACCGAACAAATCAAGCTCGCTTCCGCCAACTGGTCTTGTGTAGTCACAGTTGCACGTGAGTAATCCGTGTCCACCGAGGTGTAATCAATGGTCACCGGAGTTGACAAGTGGCGGAATAAGGGCATAGCGCTTAGCTGAGATGAAGATATTGGTGGACTCTCGTCTTCCTGTTGGCAAAATATTGTCGGCCCTAATACTTTACGAGATGATTACAAGCTATCACGTGTGGTCTGATGGATACTCAGCCCCAGGTAGTCGTAACTTTGAGTAAGGATGTCTATTGGGGGGGATGCTTGTTGATTATCATTTGCTAGGAGGCCAGATGAGTATAAAATATACCGGCTTGCCTACTCTATCTTCTTGAAATCGCCTTCTGTTGCTCATACTATAACAAGATCTTCAAAGACTCCTTCAAATTCAGAAATAATCTTCGACATAACCCCCGATATTCAAGCTCCATCATAATGAAGTACACTCAGGCCGTCACTCTTCTCTCCGCCCTCGTGGGCCTCATATCCGCTGCCCCCGCGGCTGAGTCCCGCCAATTCAAGGCCGTCATCACCTTCACCGGTGCTGCCGCTTCTTACACCCTCGAAGTCCCCGCTGACGGCAGCGTCTTCTATACCAGTAAGTCCCGATAGGGTGAACACCTTCCTTCATCCTCTCTTCTTACACTGACCTGGAATTAAGACAATGACCTCTCCATCGATACCATCTCGTCCGAGGGAGGTGCCACCTGTGGGTTCACTGGCGTGGATGGTGCCACTGTCACTGTCGTCGGTGCCAATTCGGCTACCGTTGGCCCACCTCAAGCTATCGTGAGCGGTTCCTGCCTTGCTCTGTAGATACGGAGTCTATATTGTATGGGAGGCTTCAGAAGCGGGATTGAGAGGGGATGAAAAGGGTTATTATATGAAAACGGGCTCAGGCTGGCTTATTGACGATTAGGACAAAGAATAAATATGAATGCTCTGGATGAAGGCCGTTCAACCTGGCCTTATGCACATAGTGTTTCCCTTCCTCATTCTAAGTACACTATTCCGGAAAAGAAGTGCAATGGATGTCTACAAACATCCAAAGTGCAGCTTGCCAGTTACAGGATGGGATCCAAAAATGCATCTTTCTTTGATTTGGGTATGAGTTTCGCGTATCCACCAAGCTAGTCCTAAACATGAGATCATGAGATGTTGTACTAGACCGCCTGTGAAGCTTCACAGTTTCGTTCACATATTCCACTTAAAGCATATGCAAGCGTAACCACAGCGCTGCCTACAATCATGTTTCAAAGTAGTATCGTACAACCCATTCGCAATGGCACCTAGTCTCATTGCGCGCTTGACTCTCCATTCTTGCCCTCGAGTTTCTCGAGCTCGTGCTGCTCACCAGTGATCTCCGGGGTACGCGCCTGATGTGTACCATGCGTGGCACCCAAGCCCAAGTCACCACTCCCATCCAACAGGTCCCTTACGACATGACCTTGGATATACCCGCTCTCGGGATCATGCGCCTCACACGGGCCAAAGACATACGCCTCCTCGCCGTGGATTGCGTCGTCACCTAGCTCCAGCTGCTCCTCGGTCATGCGCAGCGGGATGCGCAGGACGTGCTTGATAAACAAGAGTATCAGGCTCGTCCAGACGAGGTTCCACCCGATGACGAAACACGCGCCGGCCAGCTGGTACCCGAGCTGGATCCCGTTGCCCGCGACGGCGCCTCCGGGGCTCGTCAGGCCGAAGGCCGCGCAGCCGTCGGCGGTGGCCCAAAGGCCGGTGCCGAACCCGCCCACGAAGCCGGCGACCAGGTGCGTGTGCGTGATGCCCAGGGCGTCGTCGAAGCGCCGCTCCCACCACTTGGTCTTGCCCAGGAGGTTCATGGTGGCCCAGGGGACGGTCCCGGAGCCGACGCCCAGGAGGATGGCGCCCCACCCCGCGACGACCCCGGCCGCCGGGGTGATGGCGACCAGGCCCGTGATCATGCCGTCGACGGCGCCGATGACGGAGGGCTTCTTGTAGTAGAGGATGTCGCAGAGCGTCCAGACGAGCAGGGACACGGCCGCGCACAGGTTCGTGTTGAGGACCGCGACGCCGGCGTCGGCGGAGGCCGCGTAGGGGTCGCCGCCGTTGAAGCCGTTCCAGCCGATCCACAGGATGCCGGCGCCGATGAGCACGGTGAGGATGTTGTTCGGGCGGGCGTCCTCGCGGTCCTTGGCCAGGCGGGGGCCGATCCAGTACGTGCCGATGAAGCCTGCTGTGCCCGAGGAGAGGTGGATTACGTAGCCACCGGAGTAGTCGATCACGCCGAGTTTGTACAGGAACCCACCGCCCCAGAGAGAATACGCCCCAACGACGTAGCTCAGGGTGAGCCACAGAGGAACAAAGATCATCCAAGCGTAGAAGTTCATGCGACACAGATACGCGCCCGCCAGGATCACGAGAGTGATGGCGGCAAAGACGAACTGGAAGTAGACCATGGTCGCGAGTGGGAACTCCTGACCGATACCGATGGATGGGAGGTATGACGGCGCCAACATTGTATCAATTCCGACGATAGTGTCTGCCTCGACAACGAGAGGCGGTAATTTCCGATTTTGGCAGGTTTCGGCTCCCGAGACAGTGTTTCGGGAGTGCATTTTCGAGTTTAAAACCTGTTTTTAGAATGCATCTCGAGTCTAAGGCCTGTTTCTAGAGTGCATTTTCGAGTGTAATACATGTATCGTAAGTTGAAACTTTATCTCTAAAGTATATCCTCGACCTTCGAATTACAGTCTTTAAGTCTTAGTTATAACTATCACTATTCTATCTCGACCTCGACCTTCGACCTTTAACCCTCGGCCTTCGAGTCCTAATCGTCTAGCTTCTATTACGCTTAAGTAGAATAGACTACTGATCATCTAACCGTAGCCGTATAAGGTGTTTCTAGTGCATCTCACGGTCGGTCCGCTACGGAACATGTAACTGCCTGGGTGATGACTGCCTAGGTAGTGACTGCCTAGGTGATAGCTACGATGTATCTTACGGTCGGTCCGCCGCGGAACACGTAACGTTAGCTTTCACGGTCGGCTTAGGCTATACCGAGTAGGAAAGGCAATACTAGGCTATAATACCTTAAACAGTCTAGCCAGATAATCTATAGATAGCTACGATGCCTTTTACGGTCGGTCCGGGCTATATCGAGTAGGAAAGGCGATACGAAAGGCTACGATACCTTTTACAGTCGGTCCGCTACGGAAAACGTAACGTATACTATAGGAATAGCTGCTAGATTACGATATAGACGACGTAAAAATTTCGCTTAAAGATTAGTTATAAAAGGCCCCCGGTTTAAAAGGGATAAAAGAGAAGGCTATTCGATTAAATATTAAAGACGATAAAAGCGATAAATAGTTATAATCGTTTATATAATATCCTAACGCCTAAATTCATATATTTAATCTAAATATCCTTACCTTTATTTCTTTATATTACCTTATACCTTTAAACCTATTATTTACCTTTAAAACTATCGTTACTATCGTCGGTATAGTTAGCTTTAAAACTATCGCTATTATCGCTACCGTTATTATTATTAATACTACCGGCGCTATCTTTACCTTTATTTACAATATCGTTTAACGTTACCGCCTGTATTAGTATCGATATACTATTACTCGACGGTTAAAGGGCGGCTAGCCGTAATAAGCGCCGATATATAGTAGTCTCGATTTCGCTACCTAATTCTACCTCCGGACACTAACGTTTTAAAGATCTTTCCGAAGAGTAATTATCGTTAAAATTCCGACGTTTTAAGGTCGGCTTTAAACACTAACGCTTTAAAGATCTCTCCGGGGAGTAATCATCGTTAGAATTACGACGTTTTAAAGTTAGCTTCTTAAGGCTCGAAACCGGCTATTATCTAACAGCGATACCTACCTTACCCTTCCCGAAAGCTTTATCTTAAGGTAATAGCTATAGCTATAAAGTCTAGCTATCGCTTCCGGTAGGCTTTTAACCTTTAAGGTTTAACGGCGTACTTTTAAATGCTAGATAGTACTCTGTAGTATATTTCTTCGACCGGTAAAGGATATTCGTTTCGAAGTCGTAAAGCTAATAATAATACCTCTATAGTAATAAGACAGAAGTAAGATCTCGGAATTCGTGTTCTATAATACTAAGATGTTTATTATAATAAGTTATATCTTTAAAGCCTCGTTTATAAGCTTAATATATAAGAGGTTATTTCTGCTATTCGTCGCTTTAGCCCTTCTTTTATAGACCGCGATCCTATATAGTCTTACAGTTGTTTTAGAAATCTTAAAATACCTATAATAGAAAAAGCTTTTAAACGGCCTTTTACGTCTAAACGGTAGCCTCGTCGATAATATCTATCTTACCTTTAAAATAAAGGTTAAAGTAAAAGACGACCTTTTTATAGTTCTCCGAGTCTTTATATCTCTGTTAATTATACGTTTTATTAATCTCGAAATAACAGATCGAGCACTAGAATGTCTTTAATAGCCTTTAGTTAAGCTTACCGCGGTCGTTTATATACTATTAATAGAATCGGGAAGATTAATACGCGTTAAAATATCTTATTTTACTCGCTTAAAAAAAGCCGTATTCGTAAACTATCGTCGAAAGCGATCGCTCTTCTAAAGGTATATAACTTTAGCGGTATCGATCGAAGTAATATTTTATACTAAATCTTTCTTACTTCCCGGTATAGTCGATATAGTTATAATAAAAGTATTTTTAAAAGAACTTATAAGCTTAATTAAGAACCCTTTTTATATCGAAATAAGAGTTAATATCCCGATAAGCTTTTAAAGCTTCTTAGTTCGAGAATAACCTTTAGTAATTATTATACCTATACCTTTACTCGCTATAGAAGCGGTTAAGGTAGTACTATAGCTAGCCGGCGGTAAGGTTATCGGTATTATAATCGGGACACCGGAAAGAGAGTAGCTAGTCTTAACTATCTATAAGTTAGGTATATAAAAGGTTTAGTAGGTTAAGGTTTAAAAACGAAGAGTTAAAGGCTTTTATCTTAAAACATTCCTTTAAAACTTATCGCTCTCTACCGAGTTTAAGGTCGAGCTTTTAAAACGGTTTACTTATCGGGATCTATAATAGATAAGTAAACTAAGCTAGCTAAAATAAGGGATCGTAAGAGCCTATAACCTTATTCGTAATATTACTATTTTAAGTAACGCTACGAAACTCGTTTTAAAAGCTCTTTACCGGATCGAATAAGTCCGGGTATATAACAGGTTTAACTACCGGTAATAAAGAACTTTAATACCCCGAAAACATTACCGAGTTCGGAGGTCCTTATATAGTAGTAACGTGCCGGAAAAAGCTATTCTCGAATAGGACGATCGGAAAGCCTTAACGGTTTATAATCGACTACTAAACCTTAAGTATAAAGTTTAATAAATAGCGGTCGTCCGTCCTCCGGTTACTAACCTTTTAAACGGCTTAAACGACTTATTATAAAACATTATAAATAATCTAAAAGAGGAACCGCTTTTAATAGATACTTAGTTTAAGCTTATAAAAGTCGAAGCGTACCGTAGTTTTATTATATTTTATATAGAAATTTAACGAAACTAATATAATATATAAAGTACCGATTATATAGCTAAAGGAGCGTAGCTAGCTATAGTAAGAGATATAAAAGGGACAGATATACGTTTTATCGAGAAGTATATAGGTTTTAAACTCTAATTCGCCGAGGCCGTAGTTTTTAAAAATAGCTAGGTAGCTTTATTAAATCCGGGACGCCTTCTAAACCGATACGTTATTAAAAGATCGGTTCGTATTATAATAAAGCGTAAAAAGCGGATATTTAGCCTTTATAAGCTTCTCTCTTAAAAGCCGCGTCTTTCTCTTAATAAAAACAGTCTTAAAAACTATCTTTAAGTTTTTATTCGTTATATCGGCTTATTCTTTTAGCTAAGCCTAACGTTTTTAGTTAGTAAACCTTAGTAGAGGTCGAGCTATCGTAAGGTTTTTTATAACAACGGTAAACTATTAAAGAATAAGAAGGCGTTAATCTTAAAGCGTTTCGAAATCTTATAAAACCCTTTACTAACAGGCGGCGACTATAAAGTTTAAAATAAACATATCCGGGCCTTTTACCTAGTTAAAAAAGCTTATAATAACTGCTAGATTAGCCTTTATATAGTAGTATAAGGCCTTCTAACGAAAAACGAAAGGTATAAAAGCCTTTAAAGATACTATAAATAGGGATATAAAGAAAAAGACGTTTTAGCCGGTTAAAGAGTCGAAGGCTTATAGCTTTAGAATTTCGGTTTCGTTAGTCTTCAACGAAATAATATTAGCCGAAGGGATTTTATAAAAGTTTCGCTAAAAGCTGTTTATAACGTCTTTAACACGTTCGTTATACTATATTTAAGAAAGGCCGAGTATAAATACTTCGTCTTTTCGAAAATAAGACAGAAATATATAAACCTTTAATCTAAACGTAAGAATATCCTTAAAAGCAACTAAGAACACTTCGTCGTTAGCCTTCTAATTAAAGACTGCTTTAACGATAATTACGTATCTGTCTTTAATAACGTAAGGCTAAAATAAACCCTCGGGTATCGTATAAGACTAATCGGCTAGTTAGTCGGCTAGTTAATTCTCTCCTTAAGGGGTTAGCTTTAGCTAGGATTATTAGTATTAATCCGTCGAGATAAAGAATAAAATAGTTTCTAACTTACTGTCGATAGCTTAGTCGATAACTAGCTAGGCATTATAAGAGGTTAGTCGGCTATTAAGTAGTCTTTTCGAGAGGTTAGCTACGAAACAGAAAGAATTAATATCGAGTAAAGAAGTAGATATAAAGAGTTTCGACTTACTATAAAGCTAAAGGCTAAATCAGTAATTTACATCTACGTAAGCGTCGGCTTAAAAGATAACTTCCTAGTATTAAAAGCTAGTTTAATAGATCTGTCTATAATAGTAGGTAATACAAGTGTTAAGCAGGCTAAGCTTACATAAAATATAAAGTATAATATTAAAAGTAAAAAGCAGGTAAAACTAAAATAAAACTTAAAGTAAGTCTGCTTATAGTCTTAACAGTTTAAATATCATTATACCTACCTAGTTCGTATAAGTCAGATTTAGATATCCGTTAAATCGGTTAAGCAACTACAGCAGCTTTAAGAAACAGTATTAGCCTGCTACGTAATAATTACCCGATAAAAAGCTAAATATTAGTAACAGAAAGTAGTATAAGGTATACGAGATACTTAAATAACGGCATCTTTATTAAACAGGCGACAGGCAACTAGCTTATCGTCTTAATAAAGAGCAGTATAAGGTATACAAGGTACTTAAATAACGATATCTTTATCGACTAGCTTATCGCTTTAACAGAGAGCAGTATAATCAAAACATTTAAATAACAGTATCTTTATTAAATAAGCAACGGTAAGTAAACAGCTTAATAATAAGACTATATTAAAACTTTAGTATAGTATTTATTTAATAATAAAACGCAGAGGTTCGGATTTAATCTTTAAAGCTAACTTCTTATATATAACGTTCGACTTCTTTTAATATTTACTTTTAAGGTTAAAATATACCTAAAGGTTATATCGATCGGTAGGTTTATATCGTATTAGGTTAAGTATCTAATAAAAGCCTGAATATTTAAGGTCTTAAAAAGATTTCTCTTTTTATACCTATTATTGTTTTTACCTAGTAGTAAATACCGATAAAACTAAGTATTTAAGATAGCGTTTAAAAAGCAGCACTAACCTCTTAATATTACTAGCTTAAATATACCTCTTTTAATCTACCTTTAAAAAACAGAAAATAAAGGTGCCTAATAAAAATACCTAGTAAACCTGTCTAGTTATTTAAAAAACTTCTATATTAAGGTCTGAATTTAGCTGTTTAGAAAATAAAATTATAAGTCTTATACTAGTATATACCTAACTATACTTAAACTACTTATTAACTCTCGAAAATATTATAGCCTCGAAAAACCGGGAAAAGCCGATACTAATAAAGTTTATCTTCGTATAAGAAATACCTAAGTATATAAACTAGTAGACCGAAAACTACCTCCGCTACCTTACTAACTAACGAAGAATTATAGAAAAATCCGACTTTAGCTATCTAATAGTCCTCCTTACGTTATAAGAGTTCGAGTTACTATAAAACGACTTATTCGGAGAGAAACTGTTACCTCTTATAAACCTATTAATTAAAAAGATTAAAAACCGGACTCTCGAGTTAAAGTACTAAACGAAAAGAGGTATCGTCTCGAGTTATATTAAGGTTTATACCTACTCTCTATTACTTTATCTAAAACTAGTACTTATATATTACTAGTCTTAGCTTTAAAAATAAAACCGACCGGATATAATATAATAAGTATAGCCTATACCTAGTAAGTTAAAGACACTATTCGAAATAACAGTCCTAGAGCTACGCTAGCAGGTTATCGACTAACGTATTTTATTAAACAGAAAAGACTAAAAGTCGTAATAACGTAAACTACTCGTTACCTATTTATTAATCGCCGACGCTTTAGCTAATAAAGACTTATAATCTAATATAGATACGTACTAAACACTACTACCCGATATCCTCGATATAGTTATAATAAACTACTAAAGTATACGTACGTATATCGAACGTAAAAATATATAGTCGGCTTTAAGCGAGATATTTTAAGAAAAACTCGTTAGGCTAATCGTATAAGATATAAGGCTAAAGTATTCGGATCTCCCGAAAGGTATAGGTAAACCTATTTAAGCTTATAGACTAATATAGACAGTTTCCTCGTACATTAGTCTTAATCGGCTATTAGTAAACGCCTCGATAGCTATCCCGCCGAAGTGTAAGCTTTTATAACACGAGAACTACCCGAAGGTAGCTAAGTATAGTATCGTCGCTTCGGTCGAAAACTAGCTATAAAACGATATCCTTACAATTATCCTGCCAGCGTAAAAGCTCGCCTATAGTAAAGGCTTTTCGAAAAGCACGTACGTTATCTTTAACCTAAGCGATAACTAATAATAAGGACAAAGTAATATCCTTATAGCTATTACGCCTAAACAAACACGTTCTTAGGTAAGAGATACTATATAGCCGCGACAGAGGTTAAATAACTAGCCGCGATAAGAATTAAATAACTAGCTATAAAGTATAAACATACCTGCCTACCCGGACTAAAACTTATTAATCGATACCTTAGCGGATCTCCCTTACGTAAAGAGACGTACGCTTCCTATATACTAAAAGACCGATATTAAGCCGGCGTAGCCGACAGCGAAAATAAAGCCGAGGAAAGGTGTCTTTTCTTAAACGCCGACCTAGCTTTAAAAAGAGCTCGATAATAAAGATATTCTATATCTAGTCGACAGAAAGAAAAGTAAAAAGAAAGCTAAGCTAGTTTCGTAGCTTTTACTAAATAACAAAAGCGTCTCCTCCGGTATAGCGATATACGAAAAAGTCCTGCTTATTTTAAAAGGCAACTTTAAATAAAGGTACCCGGATATAGTAACGTAAACGCAGTAGAAGTACCGGGTTTTATATAGTAATCTTCCGTATAATAATAAGAAGCCCCTTATAAAATATACTATTTAAAAGATTATCTAAAAAATAAAAGAGTCGAGGTAGGTAAAGCGTAAGAAGTAAGTCTCTATAAAGGTTTTTAGCTTATATTCGGCGTATTAAAAAAAATAGAAAGGAAAACGTTAACTATTTTACTTAGAGAAAATAAATACCGGTAATAAAATATTTACTTAACCCGAAGATAAAGCTATAATAGTATATATATAATAGTTTCCGGTAGTATTCCGACCCGGTCGGACTAAAAAAAAAATTAAAAGGGAAAAAAGACAGAAAAAACACGGCTTATTCCTTAAGGCTATACTAAGTTAAAAACGAGATTTCTTAGGCTGTTTCGATAAAATCGATTTAACCTAGTTTTAAAAGATTAAAGCTAACGCCTAAAGAACAGGCACAGTTAGGCTAAAAGCGACTATTTAGCATACAGCTAGTAGACCGTCTTATATATACCGCTATCCTTAAGCGCTAGGTTAGGTATAAAGCAATATTCTACCTTTTACTAAGCTGTCTTAGATATAATAATTACAGTAGAGGTTAACGTAGCAGGTTAACGCGGCAGGCTATCGCGGAAGGTTATCGCGGAAGGTTATCGCGGAAGGTTATTACAGACGGTCGTTGCAGGAGGGTATCTTAACTAAAGGAATAGAAGGAGTCGCGGTTAGCAGGGAAAAGGTATCGCGGCTAGCTGTCGGAGGGTATCGCGGTCGGTAGAAAGGGTATCGTAGTCGAAGAGAAGAGGTCGCGTAAGGGTTGTCGTTTTAGTTATGTCCGAGGTTAACAGAGAGTTTAGGGAATTGCTTTATAGTAACGTAACGGGTTTCTCTACAATATACTAAGTAGGCCGACTAATTAGATTCAAAGGAGACTAGAAGTTACCGGTTTAGTTATAATAGGATAATAAGACTCTGATTATCGGCCTACAAGTTTTCAATATTATAAAGATAAGTATTTAAAGTACGTGCCCTATAATAGCCTATTAATATACAGAGGCTAGTTCAATCTAACCGTCTCAAAGACAGCCTCGAATTATTAAAGACTTCCTCATTTAGTCATCGTTACCTAACCCCGAACTAGCATATCCTAAAACACTAACTACGTTCCTTATAGCTTTCCGGACCTTTTATAACCTAGCCTTTACCTTTAAGAAAGCCTTATTAACAACCTTTATATCCCGCTTTGCTTAAGCGCTCTATAACTCGGCTTTTACTAAAGCCTTTAAAATCGAACCGACAACCTCTACTAAGTAGCTCTCCCGTTCTCTCGTTTATATACTATAAGCCTTAATATATTACTCGTACCGCTCGAGGATAAAAGACCTCTTATTAAGCTGCTTATCTTTAGCCTCGACTTAATACTTCTTTTCGGAAATTTAAAGCTCCCTTTTAGAGATATAGCGCTCCCTCTCCGCGATATTATACTCGAAATCATCGAGGCGCCGCGCCCTATTATCGAGATTAGACGTAATATTATACTTTATAAAGCCGGAAAACTCTAAGTAGCCGTTTTAGATAATCCGGATAAATTTAACGAAAATATTAGAAGTATCGTTTAAGTAGTTATATAAGTAGTTGTAAAGATTTTAAGCCTTATTAGCTGTCGTTAACATTTAAGCTAGTCGGATCTGCTTATATTTAAAGATGTTTTTTAACGTAAATCTTCTCGCTATTAGTAAACTAACTGTTAGTAGGAGGTTTATAAAGGCTAAAAGGATTAATAACAGATAACTTATATTCTTACGAAAGGAGGGCGGTTTTAACGTTAATGTATACTTAAGACTTAGTATTATAACTATATTTAAAGGTAACGTAAAGGTAACGATCTAAATAAACGTATAGCGTAACAAGTAAGGCCTATACTATACGCGATAACAGATAAGGCCTACAGTACCTATCCTACCCGGTATAGCCCTTACCGAGCGTAAGAGGCTTTAAATAATAACACTATACGAAATAAGCTTTAAATAATAACACCGCGCGAAATAAACCTTCTCCTGCCTAGTATAGCCCTTACCGAGTATAAGAGGATTTAAAGGTATAGGGTATAAGAATTACTATTAACAGTAGAGGCTATAGTATAAAACCTACCGATTTACTCGAAGACCTTAAAATTTACTATAAGTTAATAAAAGATAAGCAGCTTACTTAACGAATATTATACTATAAGAAACTAACAGGTAATAACCTCCTTTCGCCCCTTTACCCGTCTGTATTTAAATCGGGTAAGCGTATTACTAAATTTAAACGACCGGTTTACCGACAGGTTATATATACGAGAAATTAATCTTATTGCTATTAATATCGCTATTACTACTAGCTATTATAGTAAAAGTTCTAATAAACGTTATAAAGAACAGGAACTATCTAGCCTTTAAATCGCCCCTTCTGCTTTATAGCTAACGCTTAATATCTACTATTATATTTATAATCTCCCCTGTTCTTTATACTACCCTCGTTCTTTATACTACCTTTTATCTATTTATTATTAGCATTCTTATCTACTAAACAGAATAGTAACGCTTACTAAACAGAACCGCTATCGGCTATAGGCGGTATATCTTAATCGCCGTCCTTATTAACGGATAATAATTCAACAGGACTGTTATTAGCCGTAAGTAATACTTAGTCCTAGCCGTAACTATTATTAATAAAAGTGTTAGGCTAAAAGGTCGTAAGATCGAAAGGATAGCCGGGAAGTATCTATAATATAAAAAGTATCTCTAGCTTATTAAGTATCTTTAACAGACTATCGTAGTTCGTATAAAAGACTTTATTTATACTATCGATTATAGCCTTTATACTAATAAGCCTTTTTATTATTATTACGATATTTTCGGATATCGTAGCTATCTTTTAAGATATTATAACGATACTTTCGGCTATTATATCGGTCGTATCGGAAATATACCTTAACTTTTTATTAAGGATACTACTATAAATAAACTTAGCCTGTTCTACCTATAGCTATACGTCGCCGATAGTATTCTCGCCGATATCCTTACCGAAAACGTTCCGGAACTTATTAAGTAGACTACCGACGAAATCGGCTTCGATCTTAGTCTTTAGCTTAAGCCGTTCGTAATTTAATATATCTATCGGAAGCGTTAGTAACGTACCCCGGTTATTCGCCGCGCTAAACGATATATTTCTCTCGGTAGTCTCGATATAGCTATCGCTACCGTATATAGCTAAGTTATTAGCTATAGCTTCCGGTGTTATAAGTCGAAAAACAGAAAGTATAAAAGATAGCTTTAGCTTTAAGCCCGATAAAAGCCGAAGGTCTATAAGTAGTTACTAACGAGTTCGAAGCCTGTTTAAAACTTAAAAAAATAACAGGTTTTTAAAGCTTAGACTACCTAAGATTATACTAAACGGTAAATATAGTTCGTTAATAATAAATAATAAGTAAACTAAGTTAAGATTATAAAAGAGAAAGGACTAAGATATTAATCCGAAAGATAACTATATTTTTATAAACAGATAAAACGGCTATTTACCTTATACCTTACCCGTTAGGATTATAAATAATATCGGGAGTATATATTAAGATAAACACGTATCTATAGTTCGTATATATACCGAGTTTAGAAAGGATTACCGCTATAAGTTTCCTATCTCTACCTACCTCGATAATCTCTATCGAAATCGATTCCTTAAATAAAATATATATATAATATCGATACCTATATACACTATTCGTTCTAACGCCTGTTTTCCCTCCTATACTAACTAATTAAAACGGCGGCTACTATACTACACCCCTTATATTAACAATATATAATACTATATAAACGTTTCTTAAGCAAAAAGAGTTACAATATTAATTATATACAAGGTTCGTAATTTACTAACCTACAGCGCCCTTAATAAGGAAGAGGAAGGAGAGACTAGCTAAATAGAGGCGGCCGACATCTAGCTGCTAGTATATAAACCAGGCGAGTATATGGCCTCTTACTTTAAGAGTCGACCTAGATTTACTTATACCGTTAGTATTACTACGGCTAAAGACAAACCGTGCTAGAGGTTGCTAACTATAGTAAAGGTTAAGGTTACATTATCGGTACTACACATATAAGGCTACTAAGCACCCTGTACTACATTATAGCACTACATGTATAGAGCCGACTAAAGGTAACGTTACAACTTCGATAAGACTATTATAGTAATAAGTTCATATAGAGTATCTGTAACTAGTTCTAACCGTCTCTATAGCTTATTCGCAGCTATTCCCGGAGCGATAAATTACGTTTCTATCGTATCCTTAAAGTAAGCCCGGCCGCTACTATCCCGCCCGCTATCCCGCCTGCCTTTACGCCCGCCCTTACGCCTGCTATTATACTTAGCGCTATCGGAAGCCTCGCCGTTATTACTAAGGATCGTTACGCTAAAACGCTTTATTTTATTAACCACCTTATCTATCGTCTTACTTACCCGGTCCGCATCCTTAATAATCTTAAAGAGGACTTCGAGCTAGTCTAAAGCGGTCTACCGAGTACCCGCGGTATATATCTTTATTATAAAGGCTTACTCGTTAACATCGTTTATACCTTAAAAGAGGACTTATATAGCCTTCTCGGTATTCTAGCCGCCCCCGTCGCCTATTAGGATAGTAGTAACGTCCGAGTACTTAGTATCGATAACCTCTATAAAGTCTACTAGCAGGTTATAGGCCTATAACAGGTTCTTTTAAATAAAGGATATTAGGCTTTAGTCCTTCTTACGCCTATAAAGCTTCGGAGGCTACGTAAAGCTATATACGGCTATCTTCTCCGGTATATTAAAAATAAAACGGCTACAGGTAATATCCGAGGTAAAGTTAACAAAAAGCACGTCTACTACGTTAGATATACGTTAAAATATATTTATATCTGTATAAACCTAACGTATCCGCCGGCTTTAAAGAAAAGTCGATAGGCTATTAAAAACGCCGGCCGGTAAAGGGTTTATAAAGAGGTCGAAGGTTTTCGAAGTCGAAAGTATATCGAATATAATATAGTAGGCAGGTAAAGTAGCTTCGGTATTAAGATAAGGGTTAGTAACGTCGAAAATATTACTAAGTCTTTACTATTAAAAGTAGAAAATAAAGCAGGCGAGGTCTTTTTTAATAAGCTAAGCTAATATCGCCGTAAGTAAACCTGTAAGTAAACCCGTAGGTATAGCTGCCGGCTATAATCGTTTAATAATCTTACGAATAATACCTTCGAGAATCTATGCCTTTATAGCCTTTTCCTTAACCTATAGTCTATACTAGTCCCTTATAAGCGTACATATAAGGTTAAGGTTTAAGTCCGACGCCTTTCCTACCTCTTCGTATATAGTCTAAAAAAGCTCTTACAGTATACCTATATTATATATAGCGGCATATAATAACAGCTCTTTTTTAGTCTATTTCTATAGGTCGGTATCGGGCTCCGGAAGTAAACGGCTCTTATAATACGTTACTAAGTCGGTAGTACTCTAATAGTTAATACAGGTCTTAGTAAAAGGTTCGATATAGCTCTGCCGGAAGAATATTTTAAAAGGTAGTTATCGGAAAAAATACAGGTAACAGAATAAATAAATAGTTAGATAACTATAATAATAACTAAGCTTCTAACCTTATATATTAAGTTTGTCTTTAAGCACGTGTTTAATCCCCGACTAAAAAAATAGCTAAAATATACGTAAATATAAATAAACTATTAAGATATAGGTTAAAAAGTTTTATAATAGCGAGGTTTAATCTTAAATATTAATAGCGTATTTAACTAGCAGGAATATAAAATAAAAGTTAAAAGTAAAGTACAAGACTTAATAGTATATTTTACGTTTCCGATAGGTTAACTATAGTAATATCTCAGGCATACTAAGATATAACTATATTATAACTTTCTATAAGATATAAGATAACTAGTTATATTAATAGAGATAGTTTTTAAAGACTTAATTAATCTTACTACTTAACGACCTTAATAGTCTTTACACCTCCCGCGAAATAGCCGGCGGCTAGTCCGAATATACCCTTAAGCCCTTCGATTAATAGCAGTAGCAGATTACTAATATAACTAAAATAATACGACAATATAGGTAAACCTATCGTTATCTTTAGCGTTTAATAGCTTTAGCTTAACCGGGATTAAGAAGTAGTTCTTTATTACGTTATTAATCGCCTTATAGCTATAATTAAAAAGCGGAAAGGGTTTAGCCTTAAGACTAAGGTAAAATAAAAGACGATATCTTAAGACGAAAAGGTAGACTACACATTCTTAGCCTACGCGATTCCGAGGATGGAAGCGAGCTTAAAGTTATTACCTTAAGATTATCGGCCTTAAGGTTATCGGCCTTAAGGTTATCGGCCTTAAGGTTATCGGCCTTAAAGTTATCGGCCTTAAGGTTATCGGCCTTAAAGTCGTCGGCCTTAAGGTTATTATAACTTATAATTAGACGACACTATTTACCACGTTTAATTAGACCCTATCGCAGCTAATAAAGCAGCTTAGACGATAAAGAAGAAGGGACTTATAAGGACAGTAACAGCAGATATAGCGCCGTCGCTACCTATAACAGGCTCGATTCCGGCCTTTTTAAAAAGCATATTCGATATCGGGATATAAGAAAGAGTAAGATTTATATAGTCTTAGTAGACCCTATATAAAAGTAAATACGTCGTTGTTTTAAACGTTTATAATCGCCTTAGCTTAACTTTAACCTAACTAGCCCACGCGATCTTCCGACGGCGCCTTATATAGTATAACAGGTTAAAGTAAGCCTTTAGGTAGTCCTCTCGTAGCACTTATATACTAAGCCGGCTTCTCTATAGGCCGTACTACTTATTATAGTATAGATAGTATTAGATCGGCCTAGACAGAGAATATTAATAAGATAACTTCGTTACAAACGCGGTAGTCTTAAAAGCGGCCTCCTTCTCTACCGCCTTAAGAGCAGCCTTCTTCTCTACCGCCTTAAAAACGGCCTTCTTCTCCTTATTACTCGCCTCGTATCTCGTTAAAAAAACAACACCTTAACGCTATTATTTAAGATATCTATCTTATAATCTCTATTAGACCGGTCTAATAACGCGGCTAAAGCGTTTAATAAGAGGCTTCTCGGTAAAGCCCACGGCCTTCCGCTCGCTACCGTACCTGTAGGTAGTTAGGTAGGTAGGTAGTCTAGTATATAGGCAGTCTAGTATATAGGCAGTCTAGTATATAGGCAGTCTGGTATATAGGCAGTCTGGTATATAGGCAGTCTAGTATATAGACAGTCTGGTATATGGGCAGTCTAGTAGGTAGGTAGTCTAGTAGGTAGGTAGTTAGGTAGTTATAGAGTATGCTAGTAAAGTAGCCGCAGAGTCGCTTAAAAGCCCTTATTAGCGGCCGTATCGTTATTATCGCTGCCGGTCTTAACTGCCTAAAGCCTCTTACGTGTAGCCTAAAAGCTCTTAGTAGCAGCGAGGCTGTCTTTAAAGCCGTTAAGCTCGCGATCACTACTACTAGGCTTAAGTCTACATAAGGGTCGAGATCGACCAGGCCCCTAAAAGTCCGGTATTCCTTTATCGGGACCTAAGCTAAAGATATTACTTTATACCGTCGAGAGAAATAATATATTATAGTAGATATTATATATTTAAAAAGGAAAAATACCGTGCTTATCGTCCTCCCCTTTAAAAGAAGGCTTTATAGAGTCGTTATCCTTTACGAAAGGCTTTAGCTCCTTTCCCTTCCTACATGTCTTTTCGCCGTCCTCGTCGGTGTTTATACTATCGTCGGTTTTAGCCTTCCGCTTACTTATTATAATAACCTCGTAGGCGGGCTCCTTAACAGGGTAGCCGTCGTCGGTGTCCATAGCCGTCGTCGGTCCTAACCTTCCGCTTGCTTATTATAGTAGCTTCGTAAGCGGGCTCCTTAACGGGGTGGCCACGTCGTTGTCTATAGCCTCGTCGGTCCTAGCCTTCCGCTTACTTATAGTAGCCTCGTAGGCGGGCTCCTTAACGGAGTAGCCGTCGTCGGTGTCTATAGCCGTCGTCGGTGTCCATAGCCTCATCGGTCCTAGCCTTCCGCTTGCTTATTGTAGTAGCTTCGTAGGCGGGCTCTTTAACGGGGTGGCTACGTCGTTATCTATAGCCTCGTCGGTCCTAGCCTTCCGCTTACTTATAGTAGCCTCCACAGGGTGGCCGTTATCGGTGTCTATAGCCACGTCGGTGTCCATAGCCTCGTCGTTCCTAGCCTTCCGCTTACTTATAGTAGCCTCTACAAGGTAGCCGTTATCGGTATCTATAGCTACGTCGGTGTCTATAGCCTCGTCGGTCCTAGCCTTCCGCTTACTTATAGTAACCTCGACGGGGTAGCCGTTATCGGCGTCTGTAATAAAAACAAAACCGAACTCGTTAGCGATTCGGCCGAATCTGCCGTAAATTCCTTCCGTCGTCTTAGTCCTAGTCTTTATAGCCTAAATAACTATTTATAAGAAAATCTCTTTAAAGTCTTTAGGGTCGACGTACGCGACGTAAAAAGCGAAAGGCGGCTACGCTTTATAGCTTATAGGCGATATAGCTTATAGGCGATATAGCTTATAAGCGACATAGGGGTTTTAATAAAGGTCGACGTACGTAATATAAAGCGAAGGGCGGCTACGCTTTATAGCGGCTAGGCTTTATAGCGCAGGCGCGCCGTCCTTATTTATAAGGACCTCGGCCGATAGTATTTCCTCGGTTATCTTCTTATATAATCTGGTTTACGATATAACTTTATAAAGGTTATCGTAGTTAGTCCTCCCTATCGGACTCGTTATCTATACGGTCTACGGAATCGGGATCTTTAGCCTTAGCTTAAAGCTCTCGGGAATAATAACAGGGCTAAAGTCGAAAGGATCCTCTTTATCGACGTTGTTACTACTTAAACGTTAGTCTTAATTTAAGAGATTAAAACGTCGTCGATAAAGTTATCTTTATATATAGTATTAGTTTATACTAATTAAACGTAGCTTCGAAAGTGTTATTAAACCGGGGAAGGGAATAACAGAATAAAATATATTTACTCGGTTTTATATTTCTTCTTCGACGAAGTTTATCGTTTTTAAGTTTCTGTTATAACGTACCGCGTAAGAAAGCGATAAGAGACGATTACCTCGATATTTCTTCGAGTATCTTAACGAGTGGCCTGTCCCGGGCCCGCTTTTGTTATAGAAAATTAATCTGTTATACTCGCTGTGGAAAATAGTCTAGAGAACAAGGGTAGGTGATTAAAGAGAAGATGGAAACTAGAGGTATTAGAAATTAAAACAAAAAGAAGGGAAAAAAGAAAAACACTATAAGCCGCTCCTTTTTATTATAATATAACGGAATAAACGTCGTTAGGCAGGCTAATTAGACGCCGCTAATCCTACTAATAAAAAGTAAGAGCCTTAAAGGCAATAATAACTAAAAAAACAGCAGAAGCAGGTACGATAGCTAAATAGCAGTTAGATATTAAATAAGACCTTTTCCTGATCGGCGTAGTCTATACCGACCGTAAGAGGCTTTAATCTGTCTGGCTTAAGATACTTCTGCCTTACACTAAAGTAAAACGGCCGGAATACTTTTCCCCTAGTCTACTTCCACTTAAATAAATAGTCTTTCACTAACAATCTAATAAGGTATTAAACGCTTCCGATAAGGTTATATACGCCCCAGGCGGATATGGCCGTCATACTAAATTTAGATAGGCGCTTAATGTTCTAGATTGAACAGGTGCATCCGGACGCCTGCTAAGCGGCCATTTTCACAATGCCCTTAACCCCCGAATATACTCTAGTTTCGCTGTAGACTTGTATTATTTAAAAGCCCTAATCGAGAAGACCTAAATTAGCTAGATTTATAAGTATAGAAAGCCTAATTAGGTAGGGAATCTGGTGATACACCTAAGCCTTATGTGGGTAGCACTGCTGACAGTCCCGCTAATTACCCCGCTATGTAGTAGCCCCGAGCACCCCGCCTTACGCCTAACTTTACGATGCCCTTAACCTACGAGGAAATTTTAGTCTCGTTGTACGCTTATATGATTTGAAAGTTCTGGTTGAGGAGAGTCGAATGAGCTAGATTACAACCTTAAAGTGTTTGTTTAAGTAAGAAAGGTGGTGATGTATCTGGCGGCATTCTAAGCCTTGCCGGCCTGGCGCTACTAACCACCCCGCTATACGGCTAACTTCACGATGCCCTGAAGCTACGAGTGAATTTTTCGAAAGCCTTGAATGGGGAGATTGTATCGAGTTACTTTGCGATATAAATAGACGTGCTCGTGCCAGACAGACCGTGTGAGGCAGCGTGGCGATTGTAAAGCCTTTCGCACTCAGCAGGGACCGGCTGTGCGAAGCTGTACTTGTGCTATGCATACACTTTACGATCAGATAAACAGATCAGAATATCTAGTGCTTCTAGGTCGACTTCGGCCAGGTCGTCCGCCGGGGGCTGTTTCAGGCCTGAGTACGAGATTTCTCGGGTAGATCGATTCAAATCGATCTGACCTGGTCTCGAGTACCTAAGCCAGACGGCCTAGGGGCACAGAGATCAGTTGGGCCAGATGCGACTATTCAGCACGCAGCTAGTGGACCGTCTTACACATGCCGCTGTCCCTGTGGTCTGGATCTACAGCCGATGGGACGAAGCTATTACGACCTCGCTAGCGATAATGTCTAACCATGGTGTTTCCCTCTTCTTGCCACGCCATCGTCCCGCCGCGCCATCGTACATCTACCCCCCCCCCCCCGGCCTGTTGTCTCCCGCCTCCTGCTACGCCAACGTGCCTTCCCCCTCTCCGGCCTGTTGTTTCCCTCTATTTGCCCTGCTACGTCCTATTATGCTATCGTGCCTCTTCCCGCGGCCTATTATCTCCCGCCTCCTACTACGCTAACGTGCCTTCCCCTTCTCCCGGCCTATTATTTCTCTCCTCTTTTCTTACTACGTCACTCGTTAACGCTTAACGAGAACGCCTCGACGTAGTATAGCCTATACGGAAGTAAATCTCTTTTATAAGATCCTTTAGGCGGGTTACGTCCTACGTAAAAGGTATATTATAGTTTATTAATAAATACAGGAAAGATAAAGATACCTCGACTTATTATAGCTTATACAGAAGTAGATCTCTTCTATAAGATCCTTTATATAGGTTACGTCTTATATAGAAGGCATCTTATAGTAGTTTATTATAGGTAAGTCGGTAGTTAGGTAAAGGTATTAAAAAGGCATACTATAGTTAATAAAAGCGCTCGGCTATACGGCTTTACCTCGACCTTATAATAGCTATAGCTAAGACTATAACTACTATATAGAAGGTAGCTACCGAAAACGGGCTAAAAAGAAAAAGGCTGTTATTAGTTCGAAAATCGAAAACGCGAATCGCTAAAGGTATAGCGGTAGTATAACGGCTATCGGTTTTACTAGAGTAATAATATCGAAGTTCTAAACGAAATATCGAACCGGTAGATTACGCCTTAAAGACATTAGTAACTTTTAATATATCGCCGCCCTTAAGTTAGTATAGATATTCGATTCTCGGTTAGGTATATTATAAGGCTCTCGTATCTTATTTTCTATCTCGTTATTATCCTTATCCTTCTCTCTTTTTTTATAGCTATTCGTTTAATATTATTAACTTAGTATTATAGAAACCTATAGTATTATCTTCTCGTTAGTATTTATAAAATTTCTCGACCTAGTACAGAAGGAGAAGGAGGAGCAGGAAGAGGGGTAGGGCGTATATCTGCGCGACTATAGCGTCTAAGTAAACGAGGCTGCTAATATAAAGGAGATCCTTACAGCGGTAGTTAAATTTAATTATTCTGAAGAACGGGAACTAGATAGTCTAGCTGTGCTCTAGGTCTGTAAACTAGACGCTAGCAGTATCGTAAGAATACTAACGTGACGGAGGGTCGCTAAGCAGGCCGGAAGCTGAAATAGTACCTAGCTAAGGTGTCGGGGTCGTAAGGCATTATTTAGAGAGCAGAAAGAGTAAGGGAGAAAGGGTGGGGATGTTCCTGTAATATCTAGCTAGCGCGCAGGTGGCGATTGATTGAGGTTAAGGTCGAGGGTGATAGTGTGTAGTGATTGTAATTGAGGCGACTAGGTGGAGCTACCTTGAGGTCTAGTGTTTAATTGGAGTTTGACACGAGCGGCCTAACGGCCGATTAAAAGGGCGACGAAAGCGATATCCGTTAAAAGGCGCTATACATCGAAAGCACTATATATAGTAACAAGTTTATTTGTACTACTAAAAAGAGAGACTACATTAATAGCCGACCGGTCTTAAACTATATTGCACTGAGTGCGGCATATATATAAAATGATATATACCTTATGAGATAAATAAAGTATATAGGCAAAAAAGACAAAAATGGTAAGAAGAGAAGCGTAACCTTAAGTATAGGCGCAGGTGCCGTACCGTTTTAGAGGAGCTTTAAATCCCTAAGCCCGAAGGCCTAGTTGCAGTGTTATTTAGGTAGCGGCATACTAGCGCTAAGGGGTATATTATAGAAGACCCTTACTTCTAATTAAGGGGTAAATTATAGAAGACCCTTACTCTTAATATTATAAATCTTGATTTGTTCTTTTCGGTTCGGAGGTTTTTGTCTTATTCTTGTTCGAGGTTCTTGTTCTTGCTTCGCTTTTCGGTTCTGTTAGCCTATCGAGTTAGTAGTTAGTAGTTAGTTTTCTAGTCTAGTCCAGGTCTAGGTCTAGTCTAAGGGTATTCGTTAACGACGGAGATAGCGATTTATCTCGATACACCTATAAAATGTGCGCCTTATATACTAAACACTATCGCTAGATAACGCGATACGCTAAACGGCTATACAGTTTAGGTGCAGACGGGGCAGAGGTATACATCGTAGCTAGGGTAGGCCCTGGAGACGGCCTGTGAGGTAAGAACGAATGGGTAGGCTGGTGTAAGCAGATACTCGAGCGTTGTGCAGCATAGGGGTGCGAGTTTAAATAACCTAGATCTGTGACTTCTATATATATTATAAGAGGTAACTAAAATGTATAGAGCTAGATTATACTGTAGAACGCTTTATCTATCTGCCTTTAGTTAACGTTCTATTCTAATATTTATAGTAGATTACCGATTCTGCAAGCTCCCTATATAAATTCTAGTAGCGCAGGTTACGTGATTATAGCCCGTCTCGAAACGGTTATTTTTAGCGACCGTTAATGATAATAAGCGCTATCTGCTTTACCTTATCGCCTGGATTACTTTAAAGAAATATAGAATGTACTCGATTAAACCGATTGAAATTATAAACCTACGAAACTACGTATTCCCATTCAGTTAATCTATCACTAAAAACCAGAGACCGGTCTACGAGCCGGTGATATAATCGTTTATATAAATGTACTTAGTATAGTTTCCTAGGTGGTATAGTGGTTAGAGCTGTTAACGCACGTGTGAATTCTCTAATTAGATTACTCTATTTAGAGGCCTACCTTCCCTTTTAAGATTAACTACTACTAACGTCTGCTGTGTTTATAACCTGACTGTTTAATAGTTGTAACCTGTATGGCAATGCGCTACTATAATAACGCGACCGGTTACCGAACCGGTCGCATTAATTGTATAAGAGCCACACTGCTAGCTGCCTGGTTAATTTGCTGGAACGTATGTTGCTATAGTGGCCTGTATGGAAATACGTTACTATAATAACGTGGCCGGTAGCCGAACGACACTGCTAGCTGTATTGTAACTATAGTACCTGGACCTAGGATGTATGTTACTGTAGTAACCTGTATAGCAACGCGTTACTGTAATAACGCGACCGGTTACTAAACCGGTTACTCTAACTGTATACCTCCTACTACATACCTAGTAAAATACTAACGTCTAGCGTTTCTTAACAACAGACATTACAGTCAACCTTTTTCTTAATCTTTTAGCAAGTATAATACACTCTCCTACTATACATACTCTAATACTATTCAGATTAATTACTTATTTAATAATGTCTTCTATCGCCCCCTCTACGACCTTTAACTCTACTGCCCCCTCTAACACCTTTCTAAACCGTAAGTTCTTTAAAGTAAAGTTCTAGTAAATCTGTTACTAAAATTTATCGACCGGTTTACTAAACGGTTATATACTAATTAACGTTATTATTTAAAGGCCCCGGTTATACCAGGGTCTGCCTAAGAGGTTACTAAAGTAAGGTATCTAAATTTAATTATAAGATTTCCGGGTAACTACCGCCCGATAAACCGTAAAGTTAAGTAATTAGCAAACATTATCCCTTCTCCCCTTTCCTTCTTTACTAATAGTATCGTAGCTCGACCTACCGGCTATAAACGCGGTCGTTCGTAACCTACGATAAAACGCCTGCTCTCGTCTATAAAGTATAAGTAATAGCCAGGGCACGCGTTAAGTTAAGAACCTCGTCGCCCTACTCGTATAAATTACAGGTATCTACGCACTCGGTTCTTACCGACGGTATATAAAAGGTAATAGTCCTTTCGTTAAATACTATACTAACCTAAAGAGGGCAGACAGTTTAAAGATTAAGTCCTATACCGGCAATACCTACGCTAACTACATATACTATAAAGAGGCTCGTTATTATCGGTAGCCTGCTTTTTTCTCTAGTACGTCGTAGCCTAGTTAGATTATATAGTAAAAACCTCCCGCGCCCGCTCTTCCTATCACTCTTATAATAGTAGCTCCTCTTCTTACCGTAGCAGAGAAAAACAAAGAAGGTAAAGATAAAGATAGCTAATATAAACCTCCCGCGCTTTCTCCTCCTACCGTCCCTATAGCAGACAAGGAAAGTAAAAATAAAAATATTATAATAAACGATAGTCTTTTCGGTAAAGATAACGAAGTTACCTCTTTAAGTAACGAGGTTAATAATAATAAAGGTTCTATACTAGCAGATACAATATCAGAAAAGGCCCTTAAACCTAAAGCTAAACAGTAAGCAAAAGCCGATAATAATACTCTAAGGCGCCTTAGTTATAAGTTCGGTACCGAAATAGCTAACGCTACTTAAGAAGAGCGGAGACAGGAGTTTAAGTATACCTATAGCTCTTTCCGGAACCTTTATTTTAAGCTTATAGGCGATAGACCTATAGATCTAAAAGGGCCTTAACTATAGGTTCGACGGCTACAGCCCCGGTTTTTACAACGCCCGCAGCACCTTACGCCTAAGCGTAGAAGGGCATTCTATCGTTTAGACTATCTACAGCCTCGGTATATAAAGACGCTATTTTAAGATCGTAGTAGTTCTAACGACTAAAAGAAAGAAAAACCGGTCTAGCCTGCTACTCGGGTATATATACCGATATAGCTGCTTATAACCGGGAGAGAAATAACTATACTAAAAGGCTAAAGGAGCCTTACAGTAATAGCGATATTACAATTAGCTTAAATATTACAAACAGGCCCCTTTATAGTAAATAGATTAATTATTTAGTTATTTAGTTTTAAACTTTATAGTAAGTTATCGAATTTACAGATTCCCTACCTAAATTCTAGCGGTAAAGGGCATGTAACTATATTCGGTACCGAAACGGCTATTTCCCGCGACCTTCAATTATAACATTAAAAGTACTAAATATAACAGAATAGTTATAGTTACTATATTAGGTCAGGAAGATGCTTCTTATAATTAAAACTGTTAATTATTTAGCCGGTTGAATAACGAGCCGCAACCTCTATATGAATGTAATTAATGTCCTTATAGCCCGTATTATAGTTTTAAGTCTGCGGCAGTTATCTAATGCGGAGTACAGCAGTGTGGCCTACGTGTAACAAACAGTTAGACCTTTTTAAGGTCGGCGAGGGCCTGGCCGAGTAGGACAGGCGATATTTCGTAGACCTTAACAGGTCTTTAGCCTGACTGCCTGCCTGCTAGCTAGAGCCCACGGGTAATAACCTTTTACGGTCGGCGAGGGCCTGGCCGAGTAGGACAGGCGATATCTCGTGGACTTAGCAGGTTTTTAGCCTAACTGCCTGCCTGCCTGGCCTTTTACGGTCGGCGAGGGCCTAGCCGAGCAGGACAGGCGATATTTCGTAGACCTTAGCAGGTCTTTAGCCTAACTGCCTGCCTGCTAGCTAGAGCTCACGGGTAACAACCTTTTACGGTCGGCGAAGGCCTAGCCGAGCAGGACAGGCGATATCTCGTAGACCTAGCAGGTCTTTAGCCTAACTGCCTGCCTGCCTGGCCTTTTACGGTCGGCGAGGGCCTGGCCGAGCAGGACAAGCGATATCTCGTAGACTTAGCAGGTCTTTAGCCTGACTGCCTGCCTGCCTGCTAGGGCCCACGGGTAACAACCTTTTACGGTCGACGAGGGCCTAGCCGAGCAGGATAGGCGATATTTCGTGGACTTTAACAGGTCTTTAGCCTGCCTGCCTACCTGCCTGCTAGGTAAGTTTACTGTTAATAACTGATTCTCGTCTTCTTTATACCGTATTACTATAGTACACGACCTTTAAGTAGCGACCTTCGAAACTCATAGCACTAATAAAACCTAATGAAGTTACGCTCACCTATACCAGACGTGTTTAGTTATAATAAAAGACAAGGGAAACTACAAAAACGTCCTTATCCTTCCTTACCTAACTATTCGACAACTTACTAATTCGGGCAGCCGATTACGTCTACAACTAACGACCTGCGCCTACGCCGTTAACCTTCTCCCTACTAACAACCGGCTCTGCCTGTCTACATAATCCTAAACAGACTACAAACAGCACGGCGACGGCCATCACAATACATTACATAATATCGAGCAAGCTAGCCCTTATACAAGGCGCCGAGAGAGCTGTTCCATACATACCGTACCTTAAGCTACAAATCTAACCCGAGAACAGCAACTCTTAAAGCATACGCTGCTATAACTAAATCAGTAAGCGCCCGACAGGCCCTTCCCTGCTAAGCTCCCTTACTAACACGAGATAGCGTCGGGGAATAAAGCGACGGCGTACTACAGATGTAGGGTAAAGATCAAGCTATACAAGTCTGTAGATACCGACAGCCTATACGTGAAGGCATAGTTCGAAGTCGAGCGCTAAAGGGCTATAGCGGACCCCACAGACCGCTAAGAGAAGGCCTTCCGTCTGAACTAATACCTAAAGCAGGGCGTGGCTACGGTCTCTCCAGCCTAACAGAGCTAGTACAGCCTAATCGCTACGAACGCGAGCTAGCTCGAAATAACCGCCGGCCTCCTCGAGACGCTTTTTATATATTCAACAGTCCCCCGTAGCTATAAAAGACTCACAGTACCACTAAGAAAAACAGGTATACGATCTTACCGATTACGCTGCCTACCTCCCCCCTTACTACCCTTTATCTTCGTAGTATAGCGCCCAAGGTAGGGAACTAGTGTAACAGATTAAGAAGTGTAAGACTCTCGACAATACCTTAGCTACCGTAAGCGAGCGATCATCTAAGGCCGCGGATACGAGCGGTAATGTTTACAACTTACTCGTAGTATATCCCGGTCGGTATCCGATATAAACCTTACTAACAGACACCGCAGACAGCTATAATACGGCAGGACTAAACAGGCATAACGATGTCCTATACGATTATAGAGATCGTGATAGATACTGCTCGGCAGTATATACAAGCTAACTAGATAGATGAGGAGAGAAAGGAACGGCGGATAGAGATAGGAGCGGCTAAGCCGCTAGTAAGACACCGAGTGATTAGGCTTTAACAAATCGGGCTCTAATATATTACTCTAAATAACGACAAATAGGACATAGTATACAGACATAATGCAGAGTTCCTTACCCCGTATATTTCAAGGTTTTAAGTTCGATGTCTAGATAGCTAAAAATAGTTTACCACGATGCTATTTAGAGTTCTATTCCCTTTCCTTTCTTAATCTCCTTAACAGACAGGAGTCGTCTAAGACAAAATTCTAGGTTAAAGACAGTTTATAACACATTTAACTAAAGTAAGTACTAAAACCGTCACCCCAGAATAAAACTAAGGCAGAAAACAGCACTACCTGTAATTCTATATTTACATACACGTATAAGATTCAGGCCGCTTAACAGGTATAACTCGTCGGCTAATATTACGAATAAGACACTCTATCAGGCCTTATCTCTCTTACCCTACCTGTCGTTACTATTATCTTACGCGATATTAGCTTCGGCCTCCCGGATTAAACAGAAACGATATACTAGCATTATAACGGCGGCCGCCCTCGCGAAAATACGTAAAGACTTACTAATAGACTTAACCGTATCGACTATACGCTTTTAGCTAAAAGTATCGAGGTCGGTCTTAGCTACTATCCTCTTAGTAGCTTTACCGGCTTCGACACAGGTAGTAGCCTAGCCCTTTAGCATCTTACCCTTCCAGACGGTCTCTATACTAAAACCTTTAACCTTATTATTAAGGGCAATAAAAAGGTCTTCCGGTTACTATTTATATTAGCTAAGTCGTAGACCTTACGTAAAGGAGACTTACTTAACAGGACTTAGTAAGTAGCTCGGCCGGGAAACTAGTAGCCGGGGCTAAAGTATTTCCAGTATCGACGCTAAAGCCGGGACGTATAGGCTTTCTAAGGGTATACGCTCCGTTAAGCGTATAGGTCGGCCTTCTGTTTATAGTCCTCTTAAAGGCGTTATCTATAGTCGTTTCGAAGGCGTTAGTTAGGTTTCTGTTCGTAGCCTTCCCGAAGGCATTAGTTAAGCCGTCTATAGCCATTCCGAAGTTAGTTAAGCCGTCTATAGCTATTTCGAAGTTAGTTAGGACGTCTATAGCTATTCCGGAGGCACTAGTCGGCCTTCTATCTATAGTTCCTAAAACATTAGTCAAGTTTCTATCTATAACTCTAAAGGCATTAGTTAAGTTACCGTCTGTAGTTCTTTAAAAGGGGTTAGTCGAGTTATCGCCTGTAGCTCTATTAACGACATCGATTAAGCTATACATTTCAGACCTATTTAAGTAACGTAACCTAGCTACGTTTATAACGACGTGTATAATAATAAAAAGAACGTCCTTCTTCTCTATATTACTATATCTCACCTTAAAGCGCTCTTAAACATTCTCGACTATACTGTCTTTCTTAAAGGAAACTATAAGACGGATAAAGGGGAATACTATTATATAAAAAGGCTATAAGACGTTTAGGTCGTAGATAGCTCGGAAGGTAATATAATTATTACGGTTATAGGTAAAGCCGTTAAAAGTAAGTAGGAGGCTATAAGCCTTATTCCCTTACTTTAGGTTACGAAAAGAGTCGGCCTAGTAGTTACGATAACGCCTTAAAGGGGCGAGGATAAAGAGGCTTATATAGATAACGAGGATATAGATAAGGAAGATATAAACAGAAAGATATAGACAGAAAAATATAAACAGAAAGATATAAATAGCTAGTAAGGTTTAAAAGGTACTTAATAAATAAAGCGAAATACACAACAGCAGATTTACATTTATATATCGTATACCGTCGCCTCGAAAAGCCGGGTTCGCCGTTCGTAGCCGCCTTTACGATAAGATATAAATAGTAAAGACCTATTAGACACCTTTCTTTATAACGGCCGGTATATAAACACTATTTTATAATAAAACAGTAGTCTATCGTATACGGAAATAGCGAAAGCCGACTTAAACTTACTAAGAAAGTAATAATCTATATATATAAACACGCCGGCAATAACTTTAGCTTACAAAGTTAGATATCTAAGCTTATAATATAAGAAAGTAACAGCTATCGTATAAAGAGACACAGGTAAAAACGTATAGCCTATAGGTTTAAACATTTTATTAAAGCAGAATATCGTATACGGAGACCGGTTTTTATAACTAGGTAAAGAGCGGAACTAAAGGTCTATTAATATAAATCTCGCTATCGGCAATAATATATATAGCTAATTTTAAGCCGTATAACGATAAGTCGAAGTATTTATTATTATTAAACACCTTTTTTTACTTATAGCTTACTACCGTACTTTTTTATACTTAGCGAGATTACCGCCGGAGACAGTTATTATTATTAAACACCCTTTTCCTTATAACACCTTATAACCGGGTAAACTTTCTTTTTCGTATTTAACGAAATTACTACCGGAAGTAATTATTATTATTAAATAAGATATAGATATATAGCCGGAAAGCGTACGCCTTATCGTTTATACTTAACGATACCGCGGTATAAATAAGTAAGTAAACTTCCGGCGAGATTATTACCGGAAGCTCTTATAACTAAGTACCTTTATTCTCTGCACTTACAAGTTTATAGATAAAGAGATTAAAAAGCACTCGACGAGATTATATCTACTCGGCGAAATTATAGCTAAATATAAAAACTACCCGGTAAGATTACAGCCAGACATAAAATAAACTACCCGGCGAGATTATACCTAAATATAAAATAAACTACCTAACGATATTAGATTTACCGGCGAGAAAAGACTAGATAAATAAACTATCTAAGCCGTCGAAGTCTAGCTTCCGCTAGTATAACGTCTTAAGTACGTATATATAAACACGTTAAGACAGCGTAATATTATATTCGCTGCTTAGATTAAAAGGGTTAAAGGAGGTAGTCTCGGATAATACGATTAAAGGACGTATTAAGTATAGTTTCTAAGGTTAGCCGCCTAGTTATAATACTTAATACGATCTAGAATTACTAAACTGTAACGTAGTTAGTCAGACTTACGGTAAAGATAAATATATACTTTAAGCGGGTTTAAAACAGATATAACGATAGTATTTAGTCTTTCTTTAATATCGCGTTTACTTAATAGTAGGGTATTATAGGGTTAGCCGCCTATAATACCTTACTACTAAGTAACTAAGATACCGGAAAAGATATAAATCGTAAAGTTAGTATAGTTACTACCAAGGAGGCTAATATTAAAGTATTTTAAGGTTAGCCGCCCGAAGTGCTTTAACGTTAGTCTTTAACAGATAAATAAAGAATAGAGAACACCTGTAGCTATATAAATAAAAACTATATAACGGTATACTTTAACGTCTTTTATATTACCTTCTTTCCGGTATATCTTTAGTATTGCTTTTTATCTTATATCTTACCGTTTTAAACTTATATATCGTCGTCGCCTTTATATCTCTTACTATTTAAGATCTCGTTTCTAAAGTCTCGTATTTTCTACGTAAGTTTTAACTCTCGTCGTTTTACAGACTAGTACTAATATATCCTAAACCCGTCTCCTCAAGTATAAAGCCGCTAACTATATCAGATAACGATTTTATCTATAATAAAGACGTCGATAATACTACGCGGTTTTAAATTAAGCCCTTATACCTTAATACCGAGGTATTTTACATTATCTTATATTCCGAGTAAAATAAGTCCGAAAAGGATACCTTTATCTTTTCGGATATAGAGAGGAAACAGGTTATAGATAAGGCCTTCGACTAGCTAGGTTTCGATTACCTTATAAACCTCTTCCGGCGTAAGTTAAAGAAGGGCGAAGACAATATCCGGAAGTTCTATTATATATACGTCGCCGATACCTTAAAGACTACGACTATAAAAAAGCTAACCGGTATAACCGGCATATAAGTCGGCTCTATCGATAACCTCGTTTTCCTCTATATATTTAAAGTATAGGCCGAAGACCGTTACCGTATTATTTACAATCTTTTATACGCCGTAAACTAAAGATAGCCGCTCGGCTTATTTAAGATTATAGTTATTTTAAAAAACGCTAGATAAAGCAGTAAGTAGAAGTAAGTTATCGTGTCTATTATGTTTCGCTAATTATTAATACCGCCTATAAAATAACCTTTAGATTAAGTAAGAAGTTTTAAATAAGTAGAAAGTAAAGGAATCTCGTTTAACGTTATTATATATCGGTGTTTTCATACCTTACCGTTCGTTTACAGTTATACTTATATATTATATTATTAGTCTTTTAGAGTATATTTCCGGTATAAAAGATAATTACGCTCTTTATTACAGAGAAACTCGAACTTAACAAGTTACTTATATTAAATTATATAGAAGAGTTATAATAAATATATATACACCTTAACAGATAAAAGTATTTCTAGCTAAACTATAGTTTTTTAAAAGCTATATAAGACTGTTACTATCGCAGGTAGTAAGGTCGGGCGCTCCGATTACTATAGCAATAGATTAAAATAATACTCGGAGTACCTTAACCTTAAGAACAGCTATAAGTAACTATCGGACACTCCGATAACGTTAAAGGTTAAAAGTACCTAGCTATAACGCTAGGAAGTATAAAAGGCCTCCTACCCGGCATTATAACGCTATTATAGACGACGAATAAAGCTTAATATATTAGTACCGCGAAAAGCGGCTTAACAGCACCCTTTATAAAAGACCTTTCTCGCAGCTATAGAATCTATAACGCTATATACGTATATAATATTAATAAAAGATCTACGGTAAAGCTATAGGCTATACCTTTATTACCGTTAACCTTTTAGCGATATAGCCTCGCAGGAAATAAATTTAGCTGTTAACTTATAACTACAGCGGCGATAAAGTATTCCGTCGTATTCCTATCGGCAGCCTTCTAAAACACTTAAACGACTACCTAGTCGGTTCCGGCGTAAACTTTAAAACCTACGCTTTAAAGAAACGCTAAAACTACCGTAAGAATTACTCTAAGGTTATACCTGTCTATAATATTAAACGGTCGAATAAGGTCTTTACGTAGCAGAAGAAGGTCTCTTAACTTATATATAAAATAAAGTAAAGGCTAAACTAGCGTATAGCTAAGCTAATAAACTCGTAAGGCGTTATACGCGAGTATTCTAGTATATACGTCCTCTTAACCTTCGAGTAGAAAGCGGTATTACCGGAAACCCTAATATAGAATTTTAAGCCGGCGGTATACCTAAAGCTAGTCGTACCTTATATAGTAAGTCGTCTACCTTAAAGCCGGTACGATACTAATAATATAAAGTTTTATAAAAAGAGAAACTATATTACTATATTATCTAAAGCGTTAGCCTAGTTTTCGACAGAGTACTAGCTATAAAGCGGGATCTAGCTCGATAACTTAGTCGAGTATAGGCCGTTTATTAGGTATAATAGCAGCTATTTATACTATAACTCGCTCTATATTAATCTTAACTATCTTACTTAAAAGCCGTACTATACTAACCAGAACAGGACGAAGTGCTATAACTACGCCCTCCTACTACGCCGGAGCAAACTACCTATCCTGTTAACGTATTCGAAATATAAACCGCCTTATTTCCTTTAAATACGTCGGCCCTTTCGGTATATAAACGAGCGGCTAATATAAAACAGCACGCGGCCTTAACAACCCTCGAGCACGTCCTATTCTAAATCTAGGTATTAAAGGAGTTTAAAGGTATACCGGAAGGCTTAAAAACGCCACGGCCGTAGTAGTATACGTTCCTTTCGTTCGAATATAAGCTGTCGGTCTTATTCGGCGCCGCTATCGCTACAGATCTTAGCTAACTTTACCGCCCGTCGGGGATCTAAAGGAAAGTCGACCGGCCGTAGCTTTTCTGTCCTTTCTATACTATTATTAAGTCTTTTACAAGGGTCTTTACCTACTAAGGTTACCTCTTTTTTTATTACGACGATACTCTAAAGGCGACCCGGCTTATCGAGGTCCGGGCCTTGGCGGTAAAATAAAAGTAGTATTTAAAGGTATCGTCTAGGCTGTCGTCGAGTAATCCGACGGCTAAGAAAGTAGAACAGGCATTAAGCACAGGGTTTAGGTAGCATTATATAAAGAATTAAGATCTAAAGAGGTAGTTATAGATTCGAGTATCGACTAGGTAGTTATTATAATTAAGGTTAATAGGGTGGTAGTTATATAAGCACCTTAAAACGTAACCTAAGCAGATATAACTATTAACCACTTCCTGTTAAGGTCGGCATCCTCTTAACCGAGGATAGCTAGCTGCGTAGATAAGGTCATAGTAAGTTTTATTTTCTATCCGGTTTATCTAACACCTCTATACGCAATCTGTTATAATGAAGGGTCATGGGAAATGGCCGTTTCGGGATCGAATACGGTTACGTGACCTCTGCTAAGGAGTCTGTAAATTCGAGACCTGTTCGTAATATAACCGCACTTAATCGAGATCGCCTTAAAACATCACGACCAGCTAGGCAGCTAAGATAAAGATATTTCAACTAAGTTGTCGCTTATCGCTATTAAGAGTATCAGGTCTAGCTTCCTTATTCTAAGTCTAGCTTATAATACTGCCCCGGAAGTATACCGTAATAACGGCCGTAAGTATTTAGTCTATATGTTTAGTACTTTTCTGCTACTCTGGCTTAAAGAGAATATAACTCTAACGTACAATAGTAAATTTATCTTACAGGACATATCCCCTTCTATTATCCTCTCTTATTCTAGTAACAGACGGGTAATATTATCTTTCAGATTACTCTTCCTCGTTTAAGTTCTATAGCGCGGGATCTATTACAGACGTAGCGCCCGGAGGTACCGGGGCCTAGCCTTATACTATTATATTAACCAGGTCGCGTAAGCCTTTTACTCGTACTAACGCCCTCTCCGTCTTATCCGCTTAAAGGTAGAGATTCTCTTATATCTGTTTTTCTGTGCTATAGCGCGTTGTCGGGGGGGCGAGGTTAAGCTTTAGCCGGATTGCCTTATACTGTTTTACGATATCTTTAGCTTTTATACGGTCCTTCTTAGCCTAAAACTCCTTTACTTCCGGTATGACATTATTAGAGAGAGGATTACAGCTGATCTTGCTGCTCGTATACCACTCGCAGGCCTGTTAGACTAAACAGCGTTAGTATTCTCCTGCCGTAGCCGGGGTTAAGCAACGTATAGGTGCTTAATTATATTGTGACTACGATATACTAATGCCTGCGATTAGTAGAGCTACGGAGGAAGTATTTGTAGTAGGGCGTAGTAGCAGGTCGGCTTAACCGCCTGGGCACGGTAGGGCTAGCTAACGGGGCCGTGGTTTACGTAGGGACCTGTAGTATTAGTATAGGTGATTATAGCAGGAGGTAAGTAAAAGGATACCGGTATATGT
Organism: Cytospora piceicola; assembly: GCA_023375675.1. NCBI lineage: Eukaryota > Fungi > Ascomycota > Sordariomycetes > Diaporthales > Cytosporaceae > Cytospora > Cytospora piceicola. The sequence continues at coordinate 1,384,569 of JALQBC010000001.1, read as the reverse complement.
GCCGAGGTAGGCGGCGGTAGTTAACCTGGCGTGGAGGGTTTGTTAGCTTAATATAGGTTAGTATAGTAGTATACTTTTTAGTATGGTTAGCACGGAGAACCTACCGGTGGACGACGTTCTAGACGGAGATACTACTAGAGTTTACTGACTATTACCGCCGGTTAAGTAACTAGCTTTATGACCTAGTTGATCTATTATGCGTTAATGCTAGAAGACCTTTAAGGCAGGTTAGCTGTTGTGTGTTTAATAGTTAATGGAAAGGGCTGCGAGGTAGAAGGTTGTTTAGAAGAGAAGGTTGCTTAGAACGTTGTTGTTTGGAAGGTTAGGTTTTAAAGGGCTGTTTAAAGCTGTTGCCCGTTTATATACCTACCCTTTATCTTGACCTTTACCTTTACCTTTACCTTTATACTTACCTTTACCTTTACATTTACCTTCTTATCTACTTTTATAACCTTAACCTTTACTATTTTATATTGTACTGAACCTACCTCTTTGCAACCGATGGCCTTAAGTGTACGCGAAAAACTAAAACTACGGGCTGATCTTCGTGTCGTAGCTGCGTAGTTATCCTCGATCTCTTAGTCTTTATACCTGTCGGTGACCTCGAACCTCGGTAGCCTTCGAAACCACGCTGCGCTTTCCTACTTCTGTAATTATAACGCGCCTTTACCTAAGCTCACTTTAATAACTTTACTTATCTTCTAACCGACGTTTTTACCTGTATACGTGTACAAGCGGGCTAGCAAGCATATGAGAACGTGTAACCGCCGCCGACCTTCTACGTAAGTATAAGCCTTTTATATCTCCTGCCTGCTAAATATAATTCGCGGTTATAGGAACTTCTGAAATACCGCCGGCGCCTGTTTAAGCTGTTAACATTTCGCGGTAAGACTACCTTACAATTTACTATATAAATAAGCACCTTTTACAAACTCTGTATCTGCTTATCCTATAATAGAGCCGTACATCCTTTCGAACCTCGCGGCGAAAGAGCCCGTTGCTTTATCTGCTAGTACCGATAAGCGCATACGTTTAACAGGTACAGACGTAAACCAGCCGCCTCTAAAGAGACAGCGACAGGAGAACGGGTATAAGCCGTTCGATTTCGACTAACTTATCTTCGCGTGCCCTGTCGGTTAGCAGTTGTCGATTATAGCTCTTAATATCCTTACCAAGCCTAGCTTAACCTACGGCGAACTACGCAGTACTTATTACTACAGTTATAATAAGTTCTGCGAGTAGCTAACAGAAACTGCCGACGTTTCTAAAAATATAGCTGTAAGTATTAGCCTGTTTAAGCCGAATATATAAAAGGTCGACTATATTATCTGCGATAAGTAGTCCTTCGCTAGGCTTCTTAAATTAATTAAGAACGGTACCCTTACGGTACCCGACTCCCTCGACTACGACTACCTTTTCCGGTTCGAGCCTAAAAACAGTTATAATCAGCTGCCGCTATATAATATGCTTTTTATCGAAGACGCTACCGTAGAGATATAGTCCCCGCCTATACGCGGCCTCTTCGATAGTATCCCGTAACCGGTTATTAACCCGAGCACTAGCGAAAACGAGGCTGTCTTTACTATCTCCGCTATCTCCGTTATTACTAATGTCGGTAACTACCTGGATACTACCGCCGGCCTAAAGACCTTCGAAGGCGAGGCTGTTACTAATATCGGTAACTACTCGGATACTACCGCCGGCCCCGTTAATAGCGCCCTGTAGCAATTTAACCTGATCGCCGAGGATGTTGCTATCGGAGAAGAGAATATTGCACTAGCTGACGCCGATACTAGCCTTACCTGCTTTAACTCGGAGCTAGTCGCTAAGGCTCTCCGGTTTTTCTAGTTACCCGAAAGCCCTAACGGCGAGTATACTGTTAAAGGTATTTAACGGCCTGTCTATATATACTAGCTATATATAGCGTACGGACTCTTTATATCGCTTATTATATCCGGGGTTAACGGCGTTTTAGTAGGCTAGGGCGTTAGGTTTAGGAAGACTATACTAATACTCCTGTACCTTTACGTCCGGGCTAAGCTTGTCGGTCTTTAAGCCGAAGTTAAGGCCGAATAGAAAGAAAATAAGAAAACTAGCCTTTAGTATTTTCCCTGGAGGCGCTAGTAAAAGGACGCTCAGTACCTGTTTTAGTATAAGTATATAATCTAGTGCCTATATATCGTATCCTCCGACTCCCGCCGAATCTGCAATACCTATCTTACTAACTCGCCTGCCTTAATCGTAATCCCCTCGGGCCTAGTATATAACTAGCTAGATAAGAAGAACCGTTTATATACAGACGTAGAGAAGCCGAAAAGGGTTAGGTTTATAGAGTTCAATTCGTACGTCTTAAGTTTAAAGGACGATATAAACCTTAACGTAAGGCTAGACCGTATAAAGTAAGTTGTTAGCGATACGTCCGGTAAAATCTGTGTCGATAACAGGGATAAAGTATTAACTTTTCTCGTTACCGGTAACGGTTAAGCTACCGATATCTTTTTAGTAACCTCGAAGTCGGTCGAGACGCTATATAAGAAATACCTTATAGGCGAAAGCACTACGATTAGATGCTTTACCGCAGGCGTTATTGTTATAAACGAGTATTATTAGTATAAGGGTATTATAAAGCGCACCTCGACGATCCCCTTTAGGGTTCTATAAGATATTAATAGGGTATCGGACTATCCCGTTACGCTATTTACCTTCTATAGCACTACTATCGAAGAGGGTCTTTCCGTATAACGGGCTGCGATCGAGCATTTTAACTAATAGTAGGACTACTTCGAGGATATAAAGAAGTTACGGTGTTCTAAAGAGGGCGGGTTCCCTGCGACGGTAGCCGGGTTTATAACAGTTCGACGGTAGTACTTCGATTCTATACGCGATCTCGCTAACTAGGGTAAGACCCTTAAGGATGTAAAACCAAGTATAGGCGTAATTATTAGCTACTTTAAGCCTATAATGTAAAGCTTACAGCCGGGCTAGTGCTACCGCGGTAAGATAATTAACCCTCTGCCGCCGTGCTATAAAGTGTATAAGGAACTCGTCCCCTTTATAGAAGACGATATAAGTACCGCACTTAACGCTATAATGTTAAGCGTCGCTACCTTTATCGATAAGTATTTTATTAAGCTGAAGGCCGAATAGGAGAAGAGTGATAAGACAGATCCTATACCTATAATAGTATCTTTAATAGCGGATCTGATAAGTAGCTAGACTAAGCCTTCTAATAAGAGTTTCTTATAACTGTAGCGCTCTTTAATATACCTGTATATAGCGGTCTTATAAGATTCTCTCGACGCGGATGTCTTTACAGCTGATTGCTGTTAAGGCCTCGTATACACTTATTAAAGACTGATCCTCGAAGGAAAGTCTTTAAGTACTGCCGAGGAGAGCTTGAAGGTATAGGAGTTTCTTAACTACCTGGACGTGTTCGAAAGAAACTCGGCTAAGTTCTAATACGTTAAGATGCTAATTAACTAGATGGTTACGGACTAGGATAATGAGACCGCGCCGCTAGACGGGTCGGGTAAACGCTATACTATTATTTTCTATACCTAGCCTTTAAGCGCCGTGCTGATATACGTCCTTCTGTTACGCGACCTTACGCTCCGAGGCGTCGTGAAGCCGCTGCTACTAACCTTTAAGTTTAAAAACGAAGATAGGGCTAGAATAGTGAGGGAGATGAATAAGGACTGTACTGCAGCGAGCCCTAATAAGGTCTTTATCGCCGTTACGTCCGTCGCGGCGGAAGGGTTTAACATTTAGCGGGCTAATAACATCTGGTTTACAGAGCTCCTGCCTACCTTATTAAAGAAGCAGCAGGCGGCGGGGAGGGCACACAGGTAGGGATAGAAGATGCGGGTTAATATCGTTAAGCTTGCGGAAAAGGGAAATCTGATGGAGGAGCTTGGCTACGACGCTATAAGGGCGAAGGAGACGGTTGCCCGGCTCGTTTACGGCCTCGAGCCTTTGCCGTGAGCTTTAAGCGAAGGGATGTCGCTTTTGGCGGTGTCGCTTTTGGCGGTGTCGCTGTTGAAGGTGTTGCTACTAGGATCGGTCTGTATGGTCGCGCGAGTTTTTTATGTGTAGGTTTGGCGGAGAGGAAGGCGGAAAGCCGCCTGGAAAATATGTGTATAAAAAGGGACGGCTTGTTGGTCTTGTATGATGATTTAGAGGTTTTGACGACTTGAAATGACCGTATGTCGAGTAACTATTCTCGGTAATGAGGCGGTTTAGAATAGTTCCGTGAACCCCCCGCCCTCCTTACCAGATCAGTATAAAATGATGACTCGATGTTAATATCTCGATCGTGTTTTCAGGTTCTTTGTTACTTTCAAGTTCTTTGAATAAGTCACGAGCACTAGCTTTACCGGCCATCTATAATTCCGAAACCTATATGTGGTAGACGTTCTTAGCAGCAGAAGCAGCTAGAACTGCAAAAACAGCCGAGCAAACGGAGCGCTATTAGCTACCATACACTCTATAAGCTTTATATGCTATACGATGCCTTTTTCTTTCTGCTTTTCGATAGTAAATTAGATATTATAAGATAAGACCTGCCTTTAAGGTAAGACTTAGATAGGGGTCGCTGTTTCTATATAGCTAGCGGCGGTAAGGTATACTGTATACGGTGTTTTTAAGTAATAAAGAACTTTGATCCAGATCTCTACAGTTCGCTGTAGGACATCGTCGTTTTAATAACACAGACTAGTGCTATACGAAAGAAGATCTGTTAGTCGCCTATTGTATTTATTTACCGTTCCGGTGCTCTTAATTAGCCCAGAACTCTTAAACTTTATATACTTTTACTCTTAAACTTTATAAACTTCTACTCTTAAACTAATTACTACCCGGCTAAGAAACTATAAGACTTATCTAACGCTATTACTCATTAACTTTATTAAGATGTCCGAGACCCGAGACCTAGGCGAGGCCAGAACCTTTTATAAGGAAGTATTGCCCTCCTCCTTTCTATTTCCCTCTATATTACATAAATACTTATAATATCCCAGTCGGCTCCGGCCTCTATAAAGTCCTTTACGAGGCCTTCCCCGTTATAAACGACGTTTACGAAGTGTTTAAAGAGCCTTACGTGCCGGGTATTAACGCTCTCGGCCTAGCCTTAAAGGATAACTAAGGCCGCGTCCGTACCTTTATCTTTAAGATATACCAGATACCCGCTTAGAATAAGCTAAGGCTGTACCTTAGACGTAGATAGCGCGTTTAAGCTAAGATAACAGAGGTTAAAAAGAAGTACTACTTGTTTAACTATTAGGTCGCCGGCAGTATCGACCGTACTATAGTGTATAGTCGTACCCGCTTTACGGCTATTAGGCTAGCTAACAGCCGTAAGGTCTACAATCGGTCCCTTTTTAATATCTCCTAAGGCGGTTCTTTTAAAGCGATATTATCTAAACGTAAAAGGCTTACTATCGAGGAGGACGAGGAGGATAAGGACCGTTAGACTACTAACGATAAGGACCGCTAGACTACTAATAATAAGGGCCGCTAGACTACTGATAAGGAGTAATAGGCTTTCGCCGTTAGGTTAAAGAAGGGGGACGATATACTTTATATAGTCAGTTAGTCTTTAATGTTTCATATAATCTTAAGAGAAAGACCGGCCTGATATACTTTATAAACGTATATATAATAAACACTCGTAGATAACGATAGGGATATATTAATTAATAGTATTAACCTCGACTTTATTTTAATCTAACTACGTATAAGTTTATAGACCCGATTAATATCGGTATATATTATAACGTAGTCAAGGTTAAGGTTAAGGTTAAAGTCAGTAGTTACGGTTAAAGTCCTTACTTATCTTACCGGCTGCCCGTTGCCTTTAACTATCAATAGCATTTATTCCTTATTATTTAATATAACCCGCTAGTGAACCGGTCGCTAAAATTAAGAGAGTAGCTTACCAACGTTCATATTAGTCAGTTAAGGTCAGTTAGTAGTTAATTAGTCAGAACTTAAGGCCAGTTAGAACTCAGGGCTAGTTAGATATCAAGGTTAAGGTCAAGGTTATAGTCATATTCGATAACATTTGATTTAACATAACCGGCTGGTAAACCGGTCGCTGAAATTAAGAGGCGAGCTCACTAACGTTTAGGTTAGTCAGTACCTAGGTAGTTAATCAGTCAGAACTTAAGGCCAGTCGGAACTCAGGGCTAGTCGGAACTCAGGGCTAGTCAGATATTAAGGTCAGTCAGAACTCAGGGCTAGTCGGAACTTAGGGCCAGTCAGATGTCAAGGTCAGTAATTACCTAGGAGGTTAAGGTCAAGGTTAAGGTTAAGGTCAAGGTCAAGGTTAAGGTTAAGGTTAAGGTCAAGGTTAAGGTCAAGGTTAAGGTTAAGGTCAAGGTCAAGGTTAAGGTTAAGGTTACGGTTACGGTCGAACATTCGAATCAATATAACCGGCTAGTAAACCGGTCGCTGAAGTTAAGAGGCGAACTTACTAACCGGCTATATCTGTATAATTACTACCGTGTTTGTAATTATAGCTATTACAGCTATTACAGCCATCATAGCCATCACAGCTATCACAGCCATTATAGCCATCATAGCTATCACAGCCATTACAGCTATCACAGCTAAATTAGTCCTAAGGAAAGGTGCTATAGGTGGCTTAACTAGTTACGTGTTCCGTAGCGGACTGACCGTAAGAGGCATCGTAGCTATCGTAAATCTTCCGGAGCGGACCGGCCGTAAAAGGCATCGTACGTAGATCTTCCGGGGCGGACCGACCGTAAAGGCATCGTAGCTATACGTTACGTGTTCCGTGTTCCGTCTTCCGTAACAGACCGACCGTAAAAGGCATCGTAGCCTCCCGTATCGCCTTTCCTACTCGGTATAGCCTAAGCCGACTATAGCGGACCGACCGTAAAGGCATCGTAGCTATTACCTAAGCAGTTACTACTTAGGTAGTTATATATCCTGCGGCGGACCGAGTGTACGATGTACTCCTTCCGTATAGCCTTTCTTACTCGGTATAGCTTAAGCCGACTATAGCGGACCGACCGTAAGAGGTATTGTACGTAGATCTTCCGGGGCGGACCGACTGTAAAGGCATCGTAGCTATCGTAGATCTTCCGGGGCGGACCGACTATACGTTATATATTCCGTAGCGGACCGACCGTAAGATATATCGTAGCTTAGTATCGCCTTTCCCACTCGGTATAGCCCGGACCGACTGTAAAAGGTATCGTAGCTATACGTTATATACTTTACAGCGGACCGACCGTGAGATATATCGTAGCTATCGCCTAGGTAGTCACGTGTTCCGTGGCGAACCGACCGTAAAAGGTATCGTAGTTATTGTAAATCTTCCGGGGCGGACCGACCGTAAGAGGTGTTATAGCCTAGTATCGCCTTTCCTATTCGGTATAGCCTAAGCCGACCGTAGCGGACCGATTATAAGAGGTATCGTAGCTATACGTTACGTGTTCTGCGGCGGACCGACTGTAAAAAGCATCGTAGCTATCGTAAATCTTCCGGGGCGGACTAACCGTAAAAGGTATTATAGCCTCCCGTATCGCCTTTCTTACTCGGTGTAGCCCGGACCGACTATAAGAGGTATTATAACATACGTTACGTATTCCGTAGCGGACCGACTATAAGAGGTATTATAGCCTGGTATCGCCTTTCCTATTCGGTGTAGCCTAAGCCGACCGTAGCGGACCGACCGTAAGATACATTAAAAACACTACCTATACGGCTACGGTTAAATGATCAGTAGTCTATTTAGCGTAATAAAGCCAGACGATTAAGACTCGAAGGTCGAGATAGTTACGATCAGGACTTGAAGACTAATTCGAAGGTCGAGGATATGCTTTAAAGACACAGTTTCAACTCACGATATATGTATCACACTCGAAAATACACTCTAAAAACTGTATCATACTCGAAAATGCACTCTAGAACCCCGTATTAGACACTGTCTCAGGAGTCAAGACCTGCCGAAAATGGGAAAAAATCGCTCTCGGTTGACAAGGGGCTTTCCCACGAACGGGAGCATGTACTCGCCAAAGGCCGCTTCGTATCCCCAGAGAACCCAGCACACCAGCACGGCGGCGAAGGCGTAGAATGCCATGAATGCGCTGTTGATAGCCCATTTCTTCTTGACAAGACCGGCATAAAGGACCACGAGACCGGGGACGGACTGGAGGGCCACGAGAGAGGCCGCTGTCAGTTGCCACGCATTGTCACCTGTGCAGAGAAGAGTGAGCTCTACTGAACGACAAACTGGAGTTGTATTTCGTTCAAGCACAAGGAATGAACATATCGGAATATCCTCAAGGCCAAGTAATCAATGCAAAGCTCTGGAATGAGTACATACCGCTTCCTATTGGCTCCGAGGGCGTCCACCAAACAGGCGCACCCGTACTATTGTCAGACATTATAGATCGTGTCACTCAGACCCCCAGAGTCAGGAGGCTACTGAGTGCAATGTATTGAACCGAGACTATGAATCGAGGAAGCCTTGGGAGATACCGTTGCAGAAGCAAGTGTTAGAAACGTCTGACCGCGATGCTATCGTGTGCAGACCAGAAAAAAACAAAAGTGAAGACGCAACAAACGCCAGGGAAAATGTAGCTGCGCATCATGGTCCTTTTCATAGACACAGAAGCTCTGCAAGGAGCTATCAGCAACAAGGGTAGCTGCAGGACCCTGGTCTTCGGGAAAGCACCTTGAGCATAGGAGGTGGTGGGGCCGGTGTGAGGATTGGCGTCAGCTACCTGTTGGATCTCGGCTGCATAGGGCATGTAGTGCCAGGTAAGCTTACTGTGGCATGAGTGCTCACCGGGGTAAGGACGTATATACTTCGATGGATAGATTTATGGTAAGACCAGGCCATGTCCTGGTAGCAGTAGTCCAGAAAGAGAGATACGGGCGCATTGTGGCGCCATCCAGTGGCTTATCACAGGCCTCTAGTAGGAAACATGAATGTGCTTGAGTGAATGGCGACGCTGGCCAATAGTACGGCCTTGAGCTATCCAATATAGTTATCCCCCCCTCGGACTCAGATGGAGGAGGGAGGGGGTTGACTGGTGGAGGCTGAAGCTCAAGCGGTTGTATGGTTTCTCTGGTGTAGATCAGAGAAGAGCCTTTCGAGGGCCTCAGGAGGAGGTTCAGCTTGGAGCCAAGCATATCGATGGCCAGGGCAGCCACGAGAAGGGAATACCGGGGATTTCTTTGGGATCGACGTGTGCTGGGACGACATTTGAAGCAACTCGTCGTCTGAATCGGCTGTCTTAACCGCCTTATCCGGTTCTATCTCATTGGATACCGACAATTCATGTTGATGAAACACAAACCTGTGGGATCTTCTTTCCATCATGCCATGTTCGCTCCTGGGACGTATAATGGCCTTCCCAGGAATAGTCAAGATTTGTAGCTTTAGGGCTGACAAGACGTCGGATTGTCGCGATGCCATACGCCGCTCGGTGTCTTGGCTTTCTTGGAATCTGGGGAAGTGGATATTCGGTGGGTCTTGGGAAAACCTTAGCTCAACGTCCACCCATCATCAAGCCCATGGCCTGTGTCGAAGACATCTTCGATCGTTTCTCCCTGCAACCAGAACCCTGGGTGTCGTGTCTGTCTTTCATGTGTCTCTGGGGGCAGGACCTCAGTGAAGGCGGCCACAATGATGGTGGGTGTCCAGTTCAGCCCCGGCACGAAGTGCAAACTGTAACTTGGGTGTGGGCAGCCCACACACAGACAGACACAGCAGCCCTCAGAAAGGAAAACATCTGGAATCATGACGTCGGAGGGATTTGGAGCTCATGCAGAGCGAGGTCGTTGTCGGATCTTCCCCTGTCCACACCACGCAATCGTGCAGTTATAACCCCGGGCCTCAGCATTGTATGCCCAATCATATAGAAAATCCTTATCTCTGTGGCGACAATGGGATTGTGGCGCTGGTTCTTCTTGTTCAATGTTGCGGAATGGATGTTGCGGTATTAGGCAGTAGAGTTCAATGGTCTTACATTTCTGTCAAAATCCAGAATGCTCCTTTGAATGGGGTTAGGGTTGTGATTTGCAGGGGGGGGGGGCTTCAGCGATGGCCACTCTAGGTGTGATATCTTTGTCAATTCAAGTCGGCTTGTACATGGCTCATTGGAGAGGGACATTGCAAGATTCTTTGCTCATAGAGTGTTATTTGAATGGTAATTCCAGGACTGAGAAATAGTGCCCAGGTGGGCAAGATATTGACGTGGTTCGTGTGCGAACGAGTCTCTCCGACAGTAGGAATAGACGCCTTGTTAGACAAAGATACCCAAGGATTGGATGTAGTATCGGTAGATTTTGAGTGGAGGGGACGCTGGAGTCGAGGGACAGGAAGAGCGGAAGCAGGATCGAGGGCGGGAAGGTGCCCAACTGGGCAGGATAGGTTTCCCAGGTGCTGAGCAGCTTTCATCTTTAGGGCCAGCTTCGGAGCTTTGTGGGCGAAGGTGGAACCTGAAAAAGGGTCAGATAAGGAGAAACCAAACATCATCAGGAGATCTCCCTGATGCCATAGCACTCACCAGGGAATGTACCTCAAGAGAGATTGGAGGATGGTATCGGGTCTCGTTGTCGACAGCTTCAAATGTTTGTGTTGTGATCTGTCAGCTTTCCATTAGGGTGAGTTGTCATCATCAGATAGGGGCCCATTATATGTTCCACAAGGCTTTCAGTACCTATGAATTGCCTGAAATAGATCTGAAAAAGGAATTCAAGCCACAAAACATACCAAGATGAGTTTTTGGAGGGGTCAACTGGTACTTGTCACAGCCTTGTGGTAGGCAAACGAGTCACAGGACATTTATGAGAGCTTCAACTTATTTGCAATGTGCAACCAAGCACATCTTATTGTTTCTTGGCCCAGAAGCTAGGCTTTCAAATCATATCAATCGAGTCTTAACCATGTAACAAATCGCAGTGTCCCCTCCCATGTCCACCTGCTTCATAGAGCTCGATATCTCCCAAGAACAACGGTCCTTTGTGATTCCAGACCTCAACTGCAAGCGATGATGTCGTAGAGAATGGTGAGATGGCGGGGCCTAGGGTTTAGACCTCGCCCTCAACCTCGCCCTTGACCTCACCATCGTCGTCGGCCTCATCGTTCTCGACGGTCTCAGCCTTCACCTCCTCCTTGACAGAGTCAGTGTCCTGCTCCTCCTTCTCCTCATCAGAGGCCTTCTTGACAACAGCAGCGGCCTTGGAGGCGGTAGCAGCCTTGCCCTTCTTGGTGGGAGCGGCCTTCTTCTCAACCTTGGTGTCCTCGCTGCTCTGGTCCTCCTCCTCAGAAGAGTCCTTGGTGATAGCAGAAGACTTGGCGGTAGAAGCAGCCTTGCCCTTCTTGGGAGCGGGGGCTGCCTTCTTAAGGGTCGCGGGGGCCTTCTTGCGGGGCTTGGTGGGGGCCTTGGGCTTCTTCGCAGGAGAGGGCTCCTCGTCGTCGTCATCGTCAGACTCGTCGTCGTTGGTTGCAACAGACTTCTTGCGCTTCGCACCCGCGGTAGACTTGGAAGCTCCAGGAGTACCGGTCCAACCCATCTTCTTCTTGATGGCACCCCTATTCAAAGGAGGTCAGTGATTTGAACACCACTTCATGTGAATGTGTGACGGAGGCGGAGGCGGAGGGGGAGGGAGGGAAGAGGGTGTTTTACTTACCAAGCGTTGGCAGCGGAGCGCGGGTGGGACATACCGACCTCGCCAGCCAGCTTCTCATAGTCGACCTGTGCAAGTGAAGCAAATCGTCAGTCGAGATTGTTATTTGAGGCAGAGACAGGGGAAGGTATAGAGGACTGGATATACCTCGGGGGGCGACTTCAGGCAGTTCATGACCTTGGCCAGGATCTCGTTCTCGCGAGGAGTGAGCGAGGCGTAGCCACCACCAGCGCCCTTGGGGGTCGAAGGAGGGGTACCGTTGTCACCGTTACCTGCCATTTCGATTGTTGAAATGATTGATTGAGTGAAGAGATGATTGAGAAAGGAAGAGGATGATGTTGGTCTGCTGTGCTCGTTGCAAGCAGATGTGGCATCGATGGTGGAAGGTTGGTGTTTAAGGAGGGAGAGTTTGTGCTGCAGCTGTCCGAAATCGAAGGCGGGTTTAAATATTTCACATGGGAACTATTCAAGAACCCTGGGGCACTCAATTAATTTTGGCATGACCCGCCAGGCTACGTACCTACACTGAGAGTCGAACGCCTACTGGCTAGGCGCTGGGACATACTTAGGTGGCTCATGGGACAATGTGATTCACTCGCATTCAAGAGAAATTTTGCTTAGCTGTGGAGCACCTCCTGCTTATTTCGTGACAGCTCCTGGCTACGGGCGCCTTCGTTTGGACTTCGAGTCCCCGAAATCAGTATGCACACACCCGACTTGCTTTTCTTCGGTAGTGATGTCTCCGACTGTGAGCCTTAATCTTACCGACTTTGATAACCTTATATGAAGTATCTCCTACCTTTGACAGGTCGAGTGAGTAAATCCTATATCTACCAATTTCACATCAGACAAGCAGCGATGACTACATGCTCAAGCTGTGTTAGACATAATGGACTGAACTCAGTAAGTACACATGTGCAGGCGGGTAGACTAACTCTATAAGAGATACCTATAAGGTGTCGCGGCTTGTACAGGGCTGAGTAAATATATTCCAGCTATAACTCCTGAATTTCCCTGAGCTGACACTGGGAGCTTAGAGCCTGGAGTCTGGTGACAGATAAGGGTTGGTCGGCAGGTACATGTTATCATTCGATACCCCTGTTTGTTATGTTACCCCCATTATGTTAAGCGTGGGAATCAATTGAATACCTAGAACATATTGGTGAAGTGCAGAAGCTCTAAACAGTTCAACCTCAAAGACACACCATAATTGAAGTTGCCTCTTCTGCTTTATTTTCTTTGATACCCAGGTGACACAATCTAAAATAAGCACCACACTCCGCAGCTCGCACAGGTTGAAGTATACGGTTTTTACAACAGGATGGTAACCAGCCTCCCAAAGGATTGGGTTGGCTCAAGTTGAAGTACTGGTCATTCTTCACTACGTACATATGTACAATTCATGTACTTAGTAGAGTGTATACACACTAAACAAACTCAAAGGTAATCTTCTGTCACCGTATAATGTCCTCTTTTCCCCTCAAACAACCTTTTCTGACTCCCGTGGCTCTCATTATACGCCTCCGCAACATATACCGGATGTGTCAATAAATCCGCCACGTTGTATTCACTGTATACGGAAACATCGTTGCGGACACCGATCGTGTTCAGCTCTGCAGACTCGGGCTTCTTTGACCGGCTCGAGTTCTTTGACAGCCAGCTTTGAGTCTCGAGGTCTGAGGAGTTCCTGCTCTTGCTGCTGCCATACAGAGTGCTAGTGAAGGTCGTCCAGCCGTTTGAGATGTACTTGGACAATGGCCGCAGGGCGAGGATGGAGCTGGCGAACAGGGACAGGCCGTGTTCAGAGAGGGCCCATATCCCGCCCCGATACCATAGTGCGACAGGGTCCGTCGCCGCGGTGGGGTGGTAAACTTCGACGTAGACCTCAAGCTTCATAATCGCAGCTACGGCAGCACTATATCAATGATAGTATTAGAACAGAGTGACAGGTTCTAGTTTGGGGGGGACTGGCTCTAGGGCTGGACCATGATGTGGAGAAGGGGGAATTGGATTCAGGGTTTGACTTACAGGAGCCCAACACCAAATAAGCATACAATACTCCACTTCTGCCTCCTGCTGATCTGGACTTTCCACAAGATCACAATTGGTAGCAGCACATGGAACAAATCGAAGATAATATAGGATGCCTCCTGGGCGTACTTGGTATTCTGGCACACAGGTTTGCTGAACGCGCTGGGGCTCTGATCCATACATCCTAAGCTGAGGACGAGAGTGGAAACGATAGTCCACATAGAGCAGACGATGATATCGACGATAAGAGTGAAGCGGATGAGGCGACGAGGGTCGAGGCGATAGAGTACTAGCGCCACGCTGACCTTGACGATGCCTGAGGTAATGTAGCAGACGTCGGTCATTGCAAAATTGTACTGTCCATTGCTTTTAGGTAAGGATCAGAGAAATGGGGTTTCTTCCAAAATAAACCAACCTTCATCGCCTTGTTGGCGTTGTGCCATGGCTTCTCGTCGTACGATACGTATCCGTAGTGTACCGTGGGGAACGTCAACCCACAAAGTAAGATCAAGCCTACCTATTTTCCCGACATATCAGAACCAAAGTTGAGACTAGTATCTCGGGATCGCTGGTCTAAAACTTACATATGTGATCACGACGGCAACATCATCCCAGCCAAGTGCCCCCCCTCTTGCGAGGGTGGTGCGGACATATATCCGGAGTCCGACTGTGATAGTGTTAAGTACAGAGAAAAAGATGACTACCCCAATCAGCGCATCGTGCAAGCCCACCTCGATAACGTAAGGCGATAATTTCCGATTTTAGCAGGTTTCGGCTCTTAAGACATTATCTTATATATGTTTTTAGAGTGTATTTTCGAGTATAATATATGTTTTTAAAGTATATTTTCGAGTATAATATATATTTTTAGAGTGTATCTCGAGGTTAAGACCTGCTTCTAAAGTAATTTCGATATCTACCTTAGAACAGGTTTCTAAAGTATATATATCTCGAGTATTTTCGAGGTAAGACCCTTTATCTAGCCTTTTCCTTTTAAGGCTAGAACCGTTCCTGTAAGGGTTAAGGGTTCTATAGCTTATATAGCCTTAGCGCCTGCCTCGGCGGTCGAACCTGTTCCGAGGTTTTACCGGGTAGTATACTTACGCCGAAACCTTTAGCTATATAAACTTACTTCTTTACCCTTTCGTCTTCGATTTAATTCCTTTTTTTTATAACTAACTTTCTTAACCTTTTAGCCGTTAGCTTATATTAATAGGTATTAACTTAAAATTAAAGGTTAAAACTATAAAGCAGATTTAAAAGCTAGATCGAAAATACCGCTTAAAAAAAGGAAAGCTAAGGTAAAGCTAAAGGCCCCGGCTAAGCTAAAGGCCTTAGTTAAGCTAAA
Source organism: Cytospora piceicola (assembly GCA_023375675.1). Lineage (NCBI taxonomy): Eukaryota > Fungi > Ascomycota > Sordariomycetes > Diaporthales > Cytosporaceae > Cytospora > Cytospora piceicola. The sequence continues at coordinate 1,369,526 of JALQBC010000001.1, read as the reverse complement.
AGCCTTAGCCGAGCCTTTTACCTTATCTTACTGCTCGAGTAAGAAAAGGTTAAATAATATTACCGCTTTAAGTAACGATAATAAGCAGCTTAAACTTAATATACCTATTAATATTATATTTAGTAATACGTATAAAGCTTAAAAGACCGAAGCTGTTAATACTATTACGATTTAGTTTCTATAAAACTATTTTAAACTAAACCGAAACTTAGAAATACTACTTATTCTCTTAAACCTAAAATAATTCCCGGAGGTTATCGATAAAATAACGCTTAAAGCTATCGCTAATACTTCGAATATATTATAAAAGTATAGGCTTTTTATAAATTTTAAATTTTTACTTATATATAAGATCTATATTAAAAAGGATAAAAGTAACTGTTTAATTTTAAATTAGTAAAACCCGATACCGAACGCCTTTACTTTTTAGAAAAAGTAGCCTTAGAGCCTTTTTAAAGATAAAATAAAGAGTAACTTTAACTTTATCGGCCGTAAGTATAATAAAGTTATATTATTCTACTCGCTTATAGCTACTAAGAAAAATACAGAAATTATCGGCGAAATCCTTAGCCTTAATAAAGTAAAATATATATATATATACTAGACTTATATTAATAAATAAACGACCCCTTTCTTTTATATCCGGTTAGTATTAAATAGTACCGATAAACCCTAATAATTTTAGCACTATTTAATACTAACGGACCTCGATAATCTTATACTATTTAGTACTAATAAACCTCGATAATCTTAGTACTATTTAATACCGACAGGACTTAAATAAACTTAGCACTATTTAATACTAACAGACCTTAATAAACTTAGCACTATCCGGTGCTAACCGACTTCGATAATTTTAGTACTATTTAGTGCTAACAGGACTTAATTAATTAACTTAGCACTAAATAGTGCCGATAGACCTCGATGATTTTAGCACTATTTAATGCTAACTACTTATAAATAATACTAATAACTTTATAACGTACACGTTCTACAGCCCCTTAATTAAAGCTAAACTACATAAGTTCTAATCACACCCGTACACCTTAATAAACGCATACAGACAATATATCGAACTAGTCGAAAGGTTTTAAAACTTTAACTTAAAGCGGATCTATAAATCGGTGTTTAATAACCCGAAATAGCCGGTTTACTTAATTAAAAATAATAATATTAAGATACCTTAACTTAAAAAGATTAATATAAACATAACTATAAATATAGCGATCTTATAATACCTCGCTTATTACCTTATAAACATCTACCTAAATATAAAAGGTATTAAATAGTATAAACGTTATAAACTAAATAAAAAATTTCTGTAAAGCTTTTTATATAATAACTTATTTCGTAGCTTTATATTATACCTAGTATATATCCGATAGTAATATACCTTTAAGTCTATTACTATTAAAAAGTCCGGTAGGTTAAATTCGAATAAGAAGCCTTCCGGTAACGAAAACACTATTTAAACTTATATATATACTACTATTATATAATATAAACGATTTATAGGCGATAACGCTAAAAGTATCCCGAATAACACGGCCTTTTAATCGGTTATAGATATATCCGCGGTATTCTGTTAACTACGCGATAAAATAAGAAACGTTTTTATTAAAGCTTTAAAAAACGCTTATTAAAACCTTTAACGCTATATAAGATTCTTAGCTAAAGCGTTTTAATATAGCCGGCTAAACTACGGCTATATAAAAAGCCGTTAATAAAACTATAAAGCCGAGGTCTTCGACATTATAGCTAATATTCCTTTTATAGACTACTAGACGGTATTAGCTATAATCGAAGAGATTTATACTTAAAGTCTTTTAAAAAAGCTATATATTACGTCTATCCGGAATAAGGATATTTTTTAAAACTTTAAAATCTTATTACCCGAGATCTTTAATATCGAGTAGTATATCGCTAGCCTTAATATAAATACCGCTATACTTACTATAAGTATTAAAAAAGATAATAAAAAGGTCGATAAAAACGATAGCGGCGCTTTTATATAAAGTAAGTATTAAAACAGACTAAAATAATATTACGTAATATTAAGTCTTTTACCTTTTTAACTCTCGATTAATATCGATTTTATAACTATACTCGATAAACTTAATATATATAATAAAAAGGCCGAAGGCGACGTTAAATATTAAAACCTTCGCGTAAACCGGCGAAATAATAAAGATAAGAAGCCTTTAAACTTATACGATATTAAACTTAAAGAGTTTTAGATTATTAGTAAGCTTTATTTCCTAGTTAGTACTTATTAATATTAATATTAACGCTTTCCGTACTTTTTAATATTAACCTACTTTAATATAGTTTATATACTAACTAGCTAACTAAATATATACTACCTATAACTTATAATAGATAACGCGATATATAACGCCCTACTTACTAATAAGGTCGGTATAGGTAAAACCTTCGTTTTCCTAATAAAACGTAAAGTAGCTATTAATAACCGTTTAGCTGTTTTAACTAAGCTAAACCTTACTGAAGATAAAGATACCGGAAAGCGTATAAAGTTATATATACCTATAATACTTATACTACCTATTATTATTATCGAGTAGTACTTCGACGAAATTTACCGGTTCTTCTTATTAAAAACCTTTTATATCCGGTTTTACTATAGTTCGAAAAGTAATATTAGCTATAACCTCGGTTTTTAACAGGCTATAATAATAACCGACTAACTTTATACCGAGATAAAGCTTACTATTTAAAAGAAAAATACCTCGAAGGTAAGATTTAAGCTTTAAGGTTAATATTAAATAGTATTAATATCCTTTTTCTTATCGGTATTATTTAATACTAACTGCTTTAATTAACTGTTAACGGTTAAATATAAAATAGAATATATATAAGATTTAGCTCTTTTTTTATTTTACTTTAGTATTTTAAATACTAAAAAAAACTTAAAGCCTTAGCTTTATTAAAGAAAAGGGTAATCTGCTATTCGACTATAGCTTATAAGAATACGATATATAAAATTTAATCCGAAAGTTTAACGAAAAGAAGATAGCTTATATTTATAAAATAGTATCGGATATATATAAGAACGAGTCCTTTTAACGTAAGGCGGATATAGTATAAAAGCTAAACTTACCTTTTAATAAGAAAGAAGTAAACTTTAAGTTTCGCGCTTTAAAAAACCGAAAAGCCTATAACGCTAACCGTACTAGTAATAATATTAACGATAAGCTATCCGAGTAAAATAACTAAGTTAATAATAATAGTATAAAAGTTAGGTACCGAGTTAATTTATTCGGCGAAAAGCTCGGAATCCTTATTAATATCTATAATAAACTACTCTTTATATAAATAAATACTAGTAAGCCTTTAATATTTATAAACGAAAAGATAAAAAAAGATAAACCTATAATACTTAAGTTTTTTAACCGTTACTAAATAATATAGTTTTCGCTTAAATTCTACTTTTAATATATTATCCTTAATAAGTATTAAATAGTATAAAACCTTTATACCGGATAGTCCCGGCTTATATATATAGTAATCTATATAGCCTACTAGCTAAACTATAAAGATAGAAAGATTAGCTTAACCTTTTTAATTATAATATCCGCTATGCCTATTATTAATAAAATTATAAACTACTGTAGTTTTATTTTTCTGTTTTAGTAAAATATAGACTTAAATAGTATAGCCTTTTTTAAAAAAAAGCTTATAATAGATATTAAAAATAACGTTTTAAAGTTCTTACCGAAAGCTATATTTTAAAAATAAAAAACGGCGCTTACTTATATATATATATATTATAGTTAGTAGTAGTAAGCGTTACTTTTCGGTTTATAAAGTATACAGAATACCGGCGAGGATTATAATAGCCGAGATATTATAAAAGCGATACTTTAATATATCGGAATACGTTAAGGGATAAATATAATTATCTGCTTTTTTAAGTATATTAACGGTAAGCTTTAACTAGTTTACTTTTACGATAATATCCCTTCGTATATAGTAAAGATATATAAGCTAAAATACAGAATTAATAAACATTTTATAAACGATTATATAAATAACTATTTTTAAGACTTTATGTTAAACGATAATAACGCTAGCGTAGTTAAGAATAAGATTAAGCTGCTTTTAAAAAAAAGCTAAGTTAAGGCAGCTATCGATAACGGTAAAAAGGTAGCGCTTTATTTAAACGCCGGCATTTTCTATATACTAATAATCGTATCGATAAATATACTTAGTTATAACGTTATATTAAATAGGAACGTTATAAGGAATATACCGAAAGAAGTTACTATAAACGACTTTATTAAGTCTGGAATTTAGTTAGTTCGAGTAAAGGGCGGTAAAAGAAAAAAAAAGAGTACTCGATAAGCCGTTAAAGAAATAGCTAACTAAAGCGATAGCCCGATCTCTTTTAATATAAAATATATAAACGCTATTCTCTATAGTACCGGGGATTTAAGCTTATCGTACCTTTAGCTCTTTATATATAGATTTAACCTATACGACTTTATCCTTACCGAGTAAAAAGCTGTCTTTAGCCGTATTATCTATAAGTTACTAATTAACTACTGTATACTAAAGCTAGTTATTAAATAAGCCGTTAAATAAAAGAAAACCTTAGTTATAGTCGTTACTTTTTAAAAGTAACTATAAGTATAAGTCTTTTTCTCGTTAATACTATTTAATACTAATAACCCTTAATCTTATTCGTACTATTTAGTACTAATAATCTTTTCTCTTATTAGTATTAAATAATACTAATAGTCCTTCCCCTATTCGTACTATTTAGTATTAATAACTTTTATATTATAAGCTAACTATTTAATAGCTTTTTAGTTACTATTTTAAAAAAGGCCTTTCTGTCGGTTTTATCGATCTACGCCGGTATAACCTTATTAAAGAAAGCTATATATATTTCTAAGTTTAACGATAGTATATTTAATATTAACGTTTTAGTACTAAACTAATAGTATAGATCCGCCGGCTTAAACCTTTACTATTATTATTACTACGATATCTAAGTCTAATATCTTTAAAACTTCGGTATTATTATATAGTCTTTTAAACGCTTTATCCGGGTTAACTAATATATAAAGGTAATATAGGTTATACTATAAGTTAATAATACCGTTTATAACTACCTTGAGTATAAAGTATATATAAAAGAGATATAAATACTTACTATTAAGCTTATATTCCCCGACTAGCTAAAAAAGTATATTAAGCTTAAGACTTTTATAGTATATAAAGTATTATGTATTATTTAAAGCTAGCCTTTTAACCGTTACGTTTAAGATATCTACTACTTTAAAGTTATCGAAGACTTTAACTCGGTAGTTACCTACGATATTACCGAGTTCTATAAATAGCTTAGGCTATTACTATTAAATACTTTAAAGAAAGAACTCTTTAAATAAGACTTTTTAAAAAAGCTTGACGATAAGCTAAATACTTTTTTTAAAACGTAGCTTACCGATAACGACTTTAGCTATAATTTTAACTAAAGGGTTATAACTAAGCTCTTAGCTATAACAGTTAATAAAATTAACGAAACTGTAAGCTAAGTAAATAATATACGGAAAAAGATAGCTAATATAACCTTCGGTAGTATAAGGAAAAAAAAGGTATCGGCGTTAAAGTAAATCCTCGATAGTAATAGCCTTATAGCTAAGCAGTAAAAGCGAAAAAAGGTTAAAAAGGCTAAAAAGGCTAAAAAAGCCGAAAAGGCTAAAAAGGCCGATAAGTCTAAAGAAACCGATAAGTCTGAAAAAGCTTAAAAGTTTAAGTATTTAACCTTAATAAGATATAGGTAAAGATACAATTAAGTTAAGTAAACCGGACTTTATACTTTATAAAATAGCTAAATAAATAATCGGAGGTAAAAGCCTAAAGACTTAATAGTTTTTTATATTTAAGCTTTATTTAATAAATAACTTACTTTCTTAAAACGTTTTCTTAATTAATTAACACCTATTAGTATTATTATTTACTACTTCTTTATACTTATTAGTACTAATTCGTTATCTATAACTTATTAGAGATAGGTTTTCGGATTCCTATAACTACTATTTTAAAGTATATTAATTAAGTAAATAATTATGCTTACGTAACTATAAAATAATATAACCTATATAACTTTAACCGTCGAACTAATAATTAAGATATTACTACCTATAATAGCTAGCCGACCTATATTACCTCTCTTTTCCGTTACTACAGTTTATAATATAGTATTTACCGAAACCTTTATAATATAAAGAGTATATAAAAATAAGCCGGCTAAGTTAGTTTTAACTAAAGGTATTAAAGCTTATACTCTCTGAAACTATTTCCGTAATAAACTAAATAACGCTAAAGATATTTTAGTTTAGTTTATACACGCTATATAAAATATATACCCCGGGCTTAATAGCCTTATACACGCTTTAATAGACCTTAAGCTCGATAAAAAGGAATATCGCGTTTTAGCCTTTAAGGTTCGAGTAACAGAGAGAAAGTAAAGCGTTTTAAAGTAAAAACGTTTAATAAACGAAAAAAAAAGGCTTATAAAAGTCTTAAACCGTTAGCTCGAAAATAAAAACGTTAATATATAAAAGAATAAGCAATATATTTAAGACTAAAAGGTATAAGTTAAAAGTTAAAAGTAATATATAAACAAATATATATAATCTATCTTTTAAGCTTTTATAAAGGTTAAGTTTTTAAACGTTTAAGCTAAGCAGAATATAAACGCCGCCGAGCAAGCCGTTTCGAAAAGTAAAGTAAGGATCTAATAAGTCTAAGAAGCTATAAAAAATTTAGTTAATATCTTAAAAGGTACAGAAGCCGTAAATTAAAAGTAACTATACCCTTTTATTAACTTAACTAAAGGCTTACTAACCTATAGTATAAAAAAATAAACGTTTGTCGGTAAAAAAGACTTAAAACTTAAACTAAAAGGTAATATTTTATAAAGTATAGGGCAGGATAAATAATATTACTATTTATATTACTACCTAAATAATAAATAGTATAAGATTAATCGCTGTAAAGAAACAAGCCTTCGAAATATCTAAATAACTTATTACTCTTTTTTATTATATCTATTATTACTATTAATACTGTTATTATTATTATCGCTTTAATAAATATTAGCGATTATCTCTCTACTATAAAACACTTAATATACCGTCATTATATTAATAATAACGTTTATTAGTTTATAAAGTAAAATACTTATTAACTTTACCGAGTTAACTAAACGCTTTAAATCAGCCGGATTAAGCTTAGCCGCTGTCTTTTTAATAGCTTTAAAAGGCCTATAGTCCGTTATAGCCCACCCCTTTAACATACCGCCCTCGGCCGGTTTAATAGCGGTATTAAATCTTTATATTTAATATACTAGCGTTTAATCTTATTAGTATCGGAATATTTAGTTATAAGAAAAACTTACTGTATCGAACCGTACCTTAATACTAAAAACCTTAAAGATATCGATAAGGTTATCTATAAAAAAGTTTATACCTATTAACTATCTTTTATTAATAGTAAATAAGCGCCGGAGCTTTATATCGAAAAGGCTAGCCTATAAAGTAATTTCGACTTCGTTAACTATAATCGAAAGCCGGGAAATAGTATAGATTATAGCTAAAAGGATATCTTTCTTTTTAATATTAAGTATATTAACGCCGAAACGATTATAAGCGTAGTCGATTATATAGCTCTTTTAAAAGCCGACGGTAAAGCAGATAAAAGCGAAAGTATCGCTAAAGCGGCTCTTAAAAACGCTTAAGTTATATATAGCCTAATAGATAACGTTATCGAAGCGGCTATATTTATAACTACCGATAATAAAAAAGAGGTTATACGCTTTATTCCCTTCTTTAAGGCTATAAAAGGATTTAAACTAATAGTTATAGTAATAGCTTAAAAAAGGTAAGGTAAAAGTATTTATTATAAAAGGTAAAATACCGATAAAAAGTTAATATATAGCTAATAATAAAAAACCTAGATTCTTCGGTAAATATATAACTAACGGTATACTAAAGTATTATAAAATATTCTAAATAGTAGTAGTTTAGTTTAAAGTAATAAAGAGACAGGCTTACCGTTATACTTACCTTTAAAAAGACAGGCTTACCGCTTAAAGGCTTTATCTATAGCAGACTATTATAGTCGGAAACGGATATAAGTTATAGTTAATAAAGTTATATTATACTCTCTTATTTAACTAATATACCGTATTAATAATATTTAAACTTTAAAGGATAAAGGCGAAACGTTATAAACTTAAAGATAACTCTTTTATAATTTAAACGTTAAAGAAGATAAAGTCGTTTATAAGTATAATAGTACGGTAGAATAACTATAAAAACTAAACTACTACTCTTCTTATTTAAAGACTAGTAGCTATACTACTACTCTTAGCCGAAGAATACTATTCTTAAAAATAAAACAAAAATAAAAACTAAAAAACCACCTAAAACCAACCCTTAAACCAAAAATAAAAACCACTATAAAACTATAAAACAAAAACTATAAAATAAAAACTATAAAACAAAAACTATAAAAAAAAACACTATTATTATAACTGTTTAACCTAGTATTACCGTACCGTTAAAGATAAATAACCGTTTAAGCCGCTACTCGGTATTATCTTTAAAGACTAAAACCTGTCTTTCTTATAAGGTTTAAAAATCTGTATCTTTAGCTTAAGATAAGTAATAAAACCGTATTACGCCTAATAATTACTACGTTAAGATAAAACACTATAATAATTTAAAAAGTAAAAGTATTAACAAAACAGGTAGTAACTAGTACCTTATAAAAGGTTTTAAGGTTAGCTACTTAAAACTTCTTTATAGGTTCTATAGTAACTACCGAAATCGTAAAGAGTTTTACAGAAAAGTATAAACAGAGAAAGAGGATAAGGTATAGTAAGAGCTATATAGCCTTTAACGTATATCTTTAATAGTAGTAAGTTTTATTAATAATAGTATTTTAGTATATAAGTACTTAATATATAGGTATTAAAGGGTTAGCCGCCCTTAATATTTTAATACCGAGTTTTTACGATATAAAATAATACGTTTAAAAACGGTTTTAAGGCAGATAAAGATAAGGATAGTATAAGTTATTATTATTATTCCGGCGGTATATTTATAATTAAGATTATTTAAAATACCTAAGCCTTTATTAAAAGAGCTACTTAAAACTAGCTACTTAAGTAACTTTTCTAATAAAAGCTTAAAAGAAGTAGCTAGATTTAAAACCTTAGTAAGATACTTAAAGCAGGTAATACACTTTACTTTTAATATTAAACTAAATATAGCTTTCTATATAAAACACCTAGCTAAATACTAAACTAAGTATCTAAGTATAATCCTGTAAATCCTTATACTTTATACCGTTACTATTATACTACTAATTCCTCTTTATCTACTAAATAGCTATAGATATTATTAAAATACTCGTCGACTACTACGTTAAAAAGCTTTTATACTTTTAACTTAAAATCCTTTACCGAAGGTTTTTAACTTTTTATACCTTACTATACTATAAAAAGTTATAAATAGCTAAAAAGCGTGTCGGCCTTTTAAAAAATAATATTAAGAAAGCCGTTAACTGCTTTTTTAATACCTTTAGCCTTAACTACCTTAATAACTTACTTTGTAATAGACTTTAAAAAAGTAAGTTAACTATCGGCTAGTTTTACTACTTTAAGGTTATCGATATAATAAAGACTACTAGTATCGATATTCTTATCTATTTAACCCCTGTTTAGCTCGGTACCGTTAATAACGTTATAACGATCTACTACTTTAAAAAGTAAATAAAAAACCGCCGGCGGATAATTTATAAGTTCTTTCGAATTATAAAAAAAAGCTTAACGCTTAAGCTTAAGTAAATTCTTAACGTTATAAACCTTAAAGATCTAATAGATATCGACTACCTTCCGGACAGTATTATATAAAAGAATAGTAAGTTCTTATAAGTATAAAATAATACTAAAAATAAAAATAGAGAAGAGGATAAAAAAGATAAGAAAGAGGAGGATAAAGATAAGGATAAGGATAAAGATAAAGATAAGAATAAAGGTAAGGACGATAAGCTATAAAGCCTTACCGGTAAGATAAGGCTAACTAAAATAAATAAAAAAGTTAGTTTTATAACCTGTTTATATAAAATAAGGATTATATAGGCTAAATAGTATATAACCTTTATAAAACGGTAGTAGATATATAAAGAACTTTACTTTTAAAAAGGGGCTTATATAGAACTAGTAGATTTTATTAAAGTCTAATTCTATTTCCGGAATAGCTATTAACCTCTATATTAATATAAATACCTTTTAAGTCCTTTAAAACTATAGTATAATTAATACCCTTACCTACGCTTTTATTATACTAGCTGCTCGGCTTAACTAGTTTAGTAAAGTAATATAAGTAATAACTACCGTATTATATATTACTACTACGAAAGGCTAGTAAACGATACTATTTATAAGAAAACGTTTATACGATAGTAGAATCTTTACTACTATATACGTGTATAATACTAAAAACAGCTAAAAGCCGTTAGTTATACCTTTATTATTATTAAGCTTAAAATATCGCGTCGGATTACCTTATCGCCCGTTACGCCGCCCTATACTCTTATACCCTACCCCTCGCCCTTTATACTACCCTGCCCCTTACTTTAAACGCTACCTTATATTTTAATTAGTAGCCTACTTAACCGGCTAGCTTAACCCCCCGACCCGGACCTTTTAAAACGCTGTTAAGATTACTATAGTAACTACTACGATACTTTACCTATATATAATACTAAGATCTTTAAAAGGGCTTATTAGTAGAAAGGTATCGTCTAGCTTATATATAAGGCTAAGCAGCGGCTAAACCGGTATATTATAAAGCTTATAAGCTTATAAGGCGTAGTAGACTACTATACTAATACCTATATACTCTTAACCTTAAACTAAGCCGCTGTACCGCCTAAGGTCTTAATATAAAAGTTTAAGCCGGCGGTATATATTAAAATCTCGTTGCTATACGTTATCTATAAAAAAGGTAATTATATTACGCTCTTATTTAAAACGTAAGCTTAGTTTTCGACCTAGCCTTATAATAGTATTTAGTTTAATAACTTTATTAAGTATAGGCCGTTTATCAGATATAATAAGAGCTATATATACTATAACTTACTATATATTAACCTAAACTATATTATATAGAAGCTGTATAATATTAACTAATTTAAAATAAAATACTATAACTATATCTTTATACTCTGCCGAAACGGTTTTCCTATCCCGGTAAAATACTTAAAATATAGCTTACCTTATCTCTTTTAAGTAAGTCTTATACCTGTTTATATATTATAAGCTTTAGCTAACGTAATAATATATATCCTTTATAATATTTAAACGCGTTTCGTTTTAAATTTAAGTACTTAAAGATACCTGTAAGCTATTAAAAGGCCTCGCTTTTAAACGCCTACGGTAATATACCTTTTTTACGTTTAAAGCTACGCTACCCCTTTAGTTCTATAAAGGCTTTACCGTTACACTAGACCTGCGCTATATCTGCTAAGCTAAGGTATATATAAAGGTCGACCGGCTTTAGCTTATCTACCCCTTTTACCTTATAGTTAAATCTTTTATATAGGTTATAGCCTATTAAAGGCACCTACTCTTCTACTACGTTAAGTAGCCGGAAGCTAGCTAACTATTAAAAGTTTAACGTTCGGTAGTTAGCTAACAGGTATACTTTAAAACATAGCTTAAACCGTCTTTAAATAAGCTAATAATAAAAAAGATCTAATAAGCTTTATAGCCAGGGTTTTAGTAACGCTATATAAAAGCGTAACGTTTAAAAAAGTAAAGGCTATAGGTCTGAGGTTTTAAATTATAACGTTTTAAGGATTTAATTAATTAAGTATTATTATATCGTTTAAAGTATTTTATTTAAGTATTAATAAAACCCTTTTTATTAAATAGTACCTTTTAAATTAATACGCCGCTACTATTTACCTACTACTTACGCTATTACTTATACCGCTACCTATATTACTATCTACTACCTATGCCTACGCCTACGTTTATTACTTACGCTATTACTATCGCCGTCGGTTAATCGCCTACTATTATCGTTACCTAATTATTATTTAATACTTTATTTACTGTTTATTATCTACTACCTACTATCTACTACCTATATTATCGCCGTTACCGTTATTATTACCGTTACTATTGCTATCGGTTAATTACCTACCGTTACTATTACCTAATACTATTATTTACTACTACTACTACTACTACTATTATTATTACTACCGAGTAATAATTACTATCGACTTAAAAATATATTATACTATCTAGATATATATCTTAATTACCTTTTTTATAGTCTCTCCGACCTTAGTTTACTTTATAGTATACTATAGTAAGCTTTATTATATAAATCATAATCCCGATAAATTTATTTTATATAGGTAATTAAAAAATCAATTTACCGCTATTAAACTTATCTTTATAAACTACTATAAAAAGTATTTAATTACTTTAAAAATAAAATAACCGACGTTATTATAATCTGTCTTATTTTAACTAAATAAAATTTATTTAATAATAAAAGCAGCTAATATACTATTATAGTTCTTTAACGTTATAGCTTTATCTATCTCCGCTACTAAAGGCTACGTTTTTATATAAAGTATTAAAACCGAAACGTTTTATTTAGTCGGCTATCCTGTTTATAATATTATATATCCGATCGACGTTATACGCGATAATATTAAACTACTACTAGGCCGTTTCTTAAATAGTATTAAACGCTACCTCGGCCTTATCTTTAATTTAAGCTGTCTGTTTATTAACCTCCGTAATAGCTTTAAGGAATATACGTATAACCTTTTTTACGTTTTAGTCTTCTCCGCTACCTTTTAAAATCGAAGCGACTTTAAGGTATTTTTCCTCGATTACCTTAGTAAAGTCGACTAAAAGGTTTTAAGCTTAGCCCGGGTTCTTTATAATAAAGCCTATAAAAGTAACGAGTGCTTTATCCCGCCTTTAAAGCCTTTAAAGTTATATAAAGCTTTATATAATTTTACTTATAAAGTTAAAGATAATATACTTTAAAGTAAGGCTATAGCTAAAAACCGATAATATAAACCGTATAAAAACATTTTTTATATCCGATATTAATAAAGATAATATAAGCTTACTCGTCTATTTTTAATACGAATTCTAATATATAAATAAAAGGCCCGGTAACGTAATAGTTAGCTTATTAAAAGTAAAGATACCGGTATTATAAAAGACAGAGATATCGTCTTTCTCTTATAGCTAAGTCTCGGCGATAATATTTAGCTAACGCTTAATAATTTCGAAGATAATACCTTAAAAGACTTATACCTTAATAACGTTACTATTAAGCTATAAGCCGTACTCTTCCCTTTTATATATACGTATAGGCTTTACGTTTATCTCCGAGGCTTTACTTACGTTTTCGTATACCGTTTTAAAAAGGCTACGTAATATCCCTACGTCGTATATAACGGTATACAGTAGTAGCTCCTTTTTAGTTTACTTATTTTAACTAGTTCCGGGCTCCGGGAATATACGTTCTTTATAATACGAGTATAAGTCGAAAAGGTTCTAATAGTTAAAGTAAGCCTTTATTAAAGATAATATAATATATTTTTAACTAAAAAATATATTAGGCCGAAAATAGGTATATTCGAGATAACAGTATATAAACGTTACTAGCTAAAATTTAAGTTAGTATACATAAACGCTATAAATAACAGATAAAATAGCTTTTTATATTATTTATTTACTCGGTTTTTAACTTATAAACGTTTAGTCTTTAGCTAACGTTAAGCAGTAATATATATATATAAAGTAATATATATATATAGGGCGGTAGTAATAGTAGTAGTATCGGTATCGGCTCGGGTTTATCTTTATACTACGGCTATAGTAATAGTAATATTAGTATCGATAGTTTAATAAAAAAGTAGCTTTATACCCTTAAGCTAAGATTTCGCGTCTATATAAATAATTACTACCTTTAACAGATAATCTTAGCCTTATATCCGATAAGTCGAAGAGGCTATATACTTATTTCGGATATATACTTAAATAGTATATTCTATACTGTTATAATTTGTTTAAATTAGGTTTTAGAAGATATTAATAGTAAACTTAGTCTTTTTTATTAAATATCGCTTTTTTAACTACTATTTTAGTATTTAATAAATACATTTACGGCCTTCCCTATCTCCTTTTTTCTATAACGCTATCTAAGCAGGTTACCTTACTTTAATAGTATAAAGATAAAAGCTTCCTATAATTCGTACCTCTGTTCTTTAGTCGTTTAACTCTTAAAAAGGAGCTTTTATTTTAGTTAGTATTAAAAGGTATAAACGAAATTAATATATAGACTATTAGTACCTTTTAGTATTAACTACTACTAGCTACTAACTAATAATTCTAATCTGTTCTTAAGGTTTGTTATTATAGTCTTTAAGGTTATTAATTATACTTATTAAATTCTAAACAAGCGTTATATTAACGCGGTTAAAAACCGTGTTAAACGTAATACAGTCTTTTCTTATATTTACTATTAAATATAAACAGCATAGCTATCTAAAATTAAACTTTAATTCTTATAGTTGTTTATTATTACCGATATATAGTAAAAGTCTATTAAACGACTTTATAACTATCTGCTAGCTTTTTATAAAAGGCCTGTTATTAAGTACTAGCTTTTCTTTAAATATAAAAAGGGAAAAAAAAGCCCCGATACTTATTATAGTCGCTTTTAACACCTTTTTATAATACAGTTAATTATATTATAAATTATATCTTCTATATTATATACGGCCTTTATGTTAAGTGCCTTATAGCTTAAAAAGAAGAGAACTACCTTATACTATCGAGCTTAAAGACTACTCTCGATCCCTTTCCTTATAGCTACTATACTAAAACTAAAAACCCCTTTAATAACAGCTACTATATTAAAACTAAAGACCTCTCTAATAACAGCTACTATACTAAGACTAAAGACTTCCTTAGTAACAGCTACTATACCGAGACTAAAGACCTCTTTAGTAACAGCTACTATACCGAGACCGAGAACCTCTTTAGTAATAGCCTTTATACTAAGACTAAAAACCTTTTTAATAACAGCTACTACACCGAAACTAAAGACCTCTTTAATAACAGCCTTTATACTAAGACTAAGAACCTCCTTAATAACAGCTACTATACTAAGACTAAAGACCTCTTTAGTAACAGCTACTATACCGAAACTAAGAACCTTCTTAATAACAGCCTTTATACTAAAACCGAAGACTTCCTTAGTAATAGCCTTTATATTAAAACCGAAGACCTCCTTAATAACAGCCTTTATATTAAGACCGAGGACCTTAATAATAACTTCTATACCGAAACTAAAAACCTTTTTAATAACCTCTACTATAGCCTTTAAATAGTACCGGATAGTTAACTATTTATAAACGTTTACCTTTTATATAAGATCGTCGAAAAGATTATCGAGATATTTATCTTAAATAAGTTCCTCGATATATACTTAAAAGAATAGTTCTCTTCTTTACCTTTTACTTAAATAAGCAGCTCTCTCCGATAAGCTTATATACAAAAAGCCGGGTACGCCTTTTCGATAAAAACGATAACTTATAAAAAAAACAGATAATAAAGTATATAAATATTAAACGACGTATCTCTTATAAACTAATAATTTTATAATAAATATAATAAACCTACGTTAGCTAACCGAGTATAATATACTTTTTATCGATATAAGTAAATACCTGTATTAAAGTAGTACTTTTACGCTAATCCTTTAAAATATAACGGCTATTATTAAAATCGTTTTATACGAACCTATAAAATTATTTAATTAGTTTATTATACTTAAAAGCCTATTAAACTTAAAGAAGGTAATACTAGTATACCTTATAAAGCCTTACTTTAATATATATATAAGCCTCGAAGTAAATAATAGACTACTATATCTTGTAAACGTAACCTTTTATACTAAGTAATAGGAGTTTATAAGGTAGTTTTAAAACCTTTTCTTATTAAGTACTATAACGTTTAACGGTAAGAACTTTATTAGCTTTATACTTATACTTTATAAGGATATTTAAAGTATCGAGTATAAGCTTAAAATATAGTTTTTTAAAAACTAGCTTAGCTTAGCCCTTAAAAAAGAAAAGCTTCTTCGAATTTATAGCTACGTCCTTTAGCCTATTAACCTTTTAAATTCTATTAAAATATAAAGGAATAAAATTACCCTTTTTTAAAGTTAAAGTAAGTATAACTAAAGTATGTTATCTTAAGCGTTTTAAACTCTTCGTTATATTAAGTTAACGTTATATAACGTTTCGCTTTACTTAAGATTTAAAAAGATTAAGGAATTAAGATAATATAAATAGTACAGTACGAATAAAAAGTATATACTTAAATATTTAAGTATTTAAAATAGATTTAATTATTTTTAAAAACTAATATAAACTAATAAGCTAATTTAGTATAATACGAAAGTTAGTATCTTTTATCTTAGTTAGTACTAAAAGGTACCGATAGTTTATAGGTCGATTAAATATACCTTTTAATACTAACTACTAACTACCGCTAGTTAAAAACTAATAGCTAATAGTTAAAAACTAATAGTTAACAGTTAATAGTTAATAGTTAACAGTTATAGCTTTTATTATCTTAGCTATTAATTAGCCTTTATATAAAAAATAATACGCGATTTAGCTATATACGTATAGTACTTTAGCTAAGCTTATTTATTAAAATAAACCTCTGTTCGATATCTCGCTTGCTATTAATTAGGCTACCTAAGTAAATTTAATATTATATTTAAAGTCTTTTAATTACCGGTAAAATTATTAATTACTAATTACTAATTTCGACTACTAGCTAGTATTAGCTATAGTTAGGTATTAGCTGTTAATTACTAGCCGTTATTATTAATATAATTACTAAAACACTAAAACACTACGATATTTAATAAACATATACTATATATTTATAAGGTTAGCTTTATTTACGTAAGATCGCGATAAGGTAATATAGGTCTCGGCCTATAGATCCCGCTCGGTAAGTTTAATTTTACCTAATTTAATAAGGAGTAGGCTTAAAAATTAAAGCGAGTTAGTTTCTTATTATATACTTTATATATAACTCTATAGGGCTACGAAGACAGCCGCCGAGCCTTAATTATTTAATAACCCGTAACCGAAAACAACTATATTATAAATAGCCTTACTATTTACTTCCTTACCGTTAATTAGCTATATATTAATTATATAGAGATAGTATAAATTAATCCGTTTAGCCGGTTGTTTTTATATATAAAAGTAAAGTATATACAGGTATAGGTTATTTAATACGTGCTTTTTAATCTTTATAATCTCGTTAAAAATACCTTTACCTAACTATAGATTTTAATAGCAGTTAGTACTAAAAAACGTAAACAGATCGTACTGTAGGTTTAAAAGTATACTTACCTTAAACATTTACCTTAAACCTATAAAGTTTACTTACCTTAAACGTCTTAAAGTATATACGCTTACGTTAAAAAATGAGTTTAATAGCTGTAAGTCGATTTATTACGTTTATTATATAAATTAATTAGTCGGCCTATATAAACGTATACCGGAGCTTACTGTAGCGTATATTAAAGTAAATATATATCGGAAGGACTATAAAAGGGCCGATAAGAAAATAAACTCGAATAACGGTATATAATATTTAAAGGCTTTAATACTTATACTATAAAGGGTCTAGTCGGCTAAATTAACTAACAGTAATAATATTAGTAATAATTCCTAGTAGTATATAGTAGGTAATAACCTATAGGTAAAGCTATAGGTAGTAAGCAGTAGGCAGTAAGCAGTGGGCAGTAAGTAGTAGGTAGTAGGTAGTAGGTAGTAGGCAGTAGGCAGTAGGCAGTTAGCATTAAATAACGCTAATAGATTAATTAGTAGTACTATATAATACTATTAATTAGTTTATTCGTATCTTTTAATACTAACTAAAGCGAGAACTATATTATATAGTTTTACTATAAAAACATTAGCAGTCTGTAAAGCTATCTATAAGTTAAACTTAAGTAAATAGTTAAGTAAATAACTATAAACCTATAAAATTAACTATCTTCTTTTAATATATATATACTAAGAGATAAGTTTAGTATATGTAAGTCGATTTTTTATAATCTTTATATAAAATAATTTATTAGCGATAGAAAAGTATATACTCAAGCCTACTATAGTATATTATATTATAAACCTATATCGGAAGGACTATAAGAAAACGTTCGAATTAAAAGAAAGATACCGGAGATAAAATTAAAAATAGTAACTTAAGTAAGGCTATTTAACTTATTAAATACCCTATTCTTAAACGTAACCTTCTATAAAACACACCCCTTCTTAAATAACGTATATACCTAAGTAGATATTCTATATAATAACAGCTTATCTCCTTTTAACTTAGCTAGTAGTACTTTCCGAATACGTAATTACGGTAGTAATAAAACCTTAAGCAATATATAATAGTAGCTAGTTAAGTCTTATAGTTTATTTTTAAGCTTTAAAGGTTTATTTTTAAACCTTCTATATAAAACGTAAGCTCGTTTTTAAATAGAAGACTATCTATATATAGTATAAGCCTAATTCGTTAAAGTAAGTTATAGTAAGTTTATACTATCTTTTAAATAGTATTACTTAAGTATATTATATAAGTATAGCTTATCCCCTTCTATCCTAGCTATAGCTTAAATAATAGTACTCTCCGAATATATAATTATAATAATAATAAAAACTTAAGTAGGTTAACAGCGTAGTTTTAATAATAATCCGGGTCTTAAGCTTTTAAGCGTATAATAGCTTTTTAAAAACTTTATTTACAGAATATTATAGTTATTTACTAAGCTAGTTCTTTAAAAGATTCCGAAATAACGCCTTAACGTATAGCCTTTTAACTATAAGAGTTATTAGTAGGTCTTTTATCTTACACGGTTCTTATTATATAGTCTTCTAAACAGCTTAATAAACTAAAAGTCTCGGTTATAAAAGATTTATAGCAGGTTCTAACCTTATAAGCGTAGCTACTCCGACGACTTACGTTAGTAAGAAGCGTTAGTTATATTAGTATAAGCTCTTCCTCGGATAAGTAATAAGTAATACCCGCCTTTAAAGAACGTTAAATAGCTATACCCGGAATATTATAGCCGTTTTAGTATTAAAAGAGTTAAAATTAATCGAATCTATAGCCGTATTTAAAGATATTTAAAAGTATAAAGGCTTATACGTTAAAAGTAAAATCTATACCGTATAAGCTTTTATTATAATAAAAGCTTATATTAAAGATATTTTCTATAGCTATAGGTTTAGTTAATAAGGTATACGTTAACGGAATACACGATATAAAGGAGGGCGTTAAAGGTAATATAACCTTATAGTAAGGTATATTAATAAAACCGCCTAAAAGGACTATACTATATCGATAGTTACTATTAAACTTAAATATAAAACTTTAGTAGTAACGTAAATACAGATAAAGACAGCTAATAAGCCTGTAAATAGTAATTCTGTTTCTTACGATAGCCTTTTACTTTAAATTTAAAATAAAGTTCTCGGCTAAAGGAGTTTAACGTATTTACTAGATTTATTATAGCTTATTAGTCCTTTAAAAACCCTTTATAAAATTATAGGTTTTACGCCTTATCTAACTAAATAATATTATAGTATAAAGTAGTTTCGAAGAACCTGTAATAACAGATCGTTCTTTAATTTAAGTTTATATAGAAATTAAGTATAAACTTAAGAGTAAGTACTCGAAGAACCTGTAATACAGATCGTTCTTTAATTTAAGCTAGAGATTAAGTATAAACCTAAGAGCGAGTACTTAAAAAACCTGCGATACGGATCGTTCTTTAATTTAAGCTAGAGATTAAGATATATACTATATTAATTAACCTTATAAACTTTTCCTGCTTATACGCTTATACTAGTATATCGTACCTTTTACTCTTAAAGCAAAAACTTATAAACTAATATTTAAATATATAGTTTTACTATCTTTTAAATCTATAATTATTTTAAGGATATTTAAAAATATAAAGACTTATATATTAAAAGTAATATCTATTAAACTGTATAAGTACTACTTACTATAAAAGCATCTGCTAAGGATATTTTCATTAATTATAGGTTTAATATAAGTTTATAATAATATAGCTGCTTATAAGTATAGAACTAAGGCGGCGATAAAGGCTTAGGCAGCTTAGTCCTTATATTAAAGGTTACTATAGACTTTATTATTATAAGCTGTTATTAATAGATTATTACCTTACTAAATCTGTTCCTTTGCTAGATCTATTCCCTCGTTAGATCTATTCCCCTGCTAAATCTATTCCCTTATTAGATCTGTTCCCCTGCTAAATCTGTTACCTCGTTAGATCTGTTCCCCTGCTGGATCTGTTCCCCTACTAGATCTGTTACCTCGTTAAATCTGTTACCCTGCTAGATCTGTTACCCTACTGGATCTATTACCTCGTTAAATCTGTTCCCCTGCTAGATCTGTTCCCCTGCTAGATCTGTTACCTCGTTAGATCTGTTACCCTACTAGATCTGTTGCCCTACTAGATCTGTTCCCTCGTTAAATCTGTTCCCCTGCTAGATCTGTTCCCTCGTTGGATCTGTTCTCCTGCTAGATCTGTTCCCTCGTTAGATCTGTTCCCCTGCTAGATCTGTTACCTTGTTAGATCTGTTCCCCTGCTAGATCTGTTCCCCTACTAGATTTGTTACCTCGTTAAATCTGTTGCCCTGCTAGATCTGTTGCCCTGCTAGATCTGTTACCTCGTTAGATCTGTTACCTCGTTAGATCTGTTCCCCTACTAGATCTATTACCTTACTAGATCTATTACCTCGTTAGATCTGTTGCCCTGCTAGATCTGTCACCTCGTTAAATAATATCTATTATATAATTAAGGGTATTGCCGTGTCTTGTTACCGTAAGTTCTATTACCTTGTTAAGTCTGTCCCTTTACTGAATCTGTCTTTTAGATCTGTCCTTTAGATCTGTCCCTTAGATCTGTCCCTTAGATCTGTCCCTTAGATCTGTTACCTAGATCTGTCCTTTAGATCTGTTACCTAGATCTGTCCTTTAGATCTGTTACCTAGATCTGTCCTTTAGATCTGTTACCTAGATCTGTTACCGTAGGCTATACTGTCATTCTGTTACCTTGTTAGATTTATTACCGCAGGCTTTACTATAGAATAATACTTTTACTATATTTAGATCGAGATTACTTTACTTAGGCCGGCTTATAAAAAGATAAGTTAAAAAACGTTTAGAAATATATATTTATACCGTAATTTATCCTTATTATTAATTAACTACTATTTTTAAAAAGCACTAATAGATAGTAATTCTTATAATACCTTGCTAAGTAGTAAAGCTATAGTTTAAGTTATTAATAATAAAAGAATAAAAATTATATAAGACTTTCCGGGTTCTTCGGATTTATCGATATTAATTTATAGTATAGTAGCTTATTTGTATTTTCTATTTAAAATAACCTAAATAACCTTAAGTTCTATAGGTTAGTATTTACAGAATCGTGTTTATAAAGGGCTAAGACTGTTAAAAAGCTTTAAAAACTTATTGACGTTATAGTGTTTTTAATAGGCTTTATTTAAAAAAAGTAAAATTTATCTTTAATATACTTTTATTTTTCAGGACTTTCTTTTTAAGTAAATAGGTCTTTTAAGTCGATTACTATTATTCTTAGTGCTATTACGGCGAATAGTTAGTAAGCTAGAATTAATTAGTATAAAAACCGTACTTTATCTACTCGACTACTCGATACTCGGCTATTAAACCCCGCTCCTTCTTAGCTACTCGGCTATTCGGTAACTCGACTAATTAATTAATTAATATCTCTCCGGCTTAAACTTACCGATATTACGATTTTATTAATTAATATCTTTAAACGTTATTTACCTGTTATATTAACCGATTTACGCCTTAAGCAGACTTTCGACTTTTAACCTCTTTCCCGACCTTTTTTCCGATCGCTTTACAGATATAGTATTTCTATTATAACCTCGGATAATAATATAGCTAAACGTATTAACGTATATAAAGAGCGACGTCTTATTTCGAGTTTAAATAAGGCTTTATATTTAAAGGACGTTAAAGTCGAGTTTTTCGAAAAAAAAGTAGCTACTACGTTAAAGGTAGTAGAAGAAGAGCTTAAGGTTAAAACCTTAGTAAGGCGTAAAAGATATATCTTTTTATATAAAGTTAGTACTATTTAGTACTAAAATAATACTATCTAAATAATTCTTATTACTATAATTTACCTTAATTAAATATTAATTATAATATATATAATGTTTATTTATTACTTATATACTTACTAGAAAAGGAACGTAATTAGCACCCGAGTTAATATTTATAAGTATTAACTTTAAACCTAATTAATTAAACGTTTTAGCACCTTTTAATACTAACTAGCCTTATAATATTTTTAAGGCTTATATTTAATACTTTGTAGATCGGCCTACTATTTAGTTTCGTTATTTAAAGACTACTTAGATACTTAGGTATTATTAACTTATTTCTTAATTTAAATACCTTACTTAACGTTATACATCCTATTATATTTATAAAATAAATACTACTTTAATATATCGTATAGTCTTATTACTAAACTAGTATTACTAACTCTATTCTTTAATTTAAACACCTTACTAAATATTATACTTTATTATCTTTATAAACAATATATTAACTAGTATTACTAACTCTATTCTTTAATCTAAACACTTTACTAAACATTATATTCTATTATCTTTATAAATAATATATTAACTAGTATTATTAACTTTATTCTTTAATTTAAACACCTTACTAAATATTATATTTTATTATATTTATAATTAAATACCTGTTAATATATCGATATAAACTAAACTAATACTTACCGTCGCTTATTACTTAGCCTATTTAGCCGTTATTTAGTCCTTTTTCTATAAAAGAGTCCGCCGGCGTAAAGTAGCCGGCTACCTGCTTAGCTAAGCTATATTTAAGCCGATAAAAGCTTAAGGTATATCGGGTTTATATATATTTTTAAAGGTTTCTTTTTATTTAGTAAAAGGTAATAAGATAAGCCGGAAAAACGATAACTTTACGCCGATATTACGTATAATAAGCTTAGTAAAACCTTACCGCTTTAAATATAAGCTTTAGATATTTTTACTCCGAGTATAAATTTCTATATCTTAATATCTTATCTCGGCTACGTTTAAAACTTTATATAATATTATCTTATATACGTTCGGATTCTATTATAGGCTATTATCGGTTATAACGTCGGCTATAGCGTTTATAATTACTAGGTAAGCGATTAACAGTCTTTACTACTATATCTTTTACTCGTTATAAACTTAAAGAACACGTCGATTAGTAAGTTTACTATAAAGCTTTACAGCTATTATTTTAAACTAGTTCGGCTTATCGGGTAGCTACTATAACTACTACGGCTATTATATCTACTACGGCTATTATATTTACTACGGCTGCTATATCTGCTATAGCTACTATATTTGCTATATCTGCTATAGCGAGAGTTACTTAATAGGTTACTATAAGATTTTTTAACCTAGCTGTTTTAAAGCTAGCTATTAAGCTACTATATAATATCGGAAGAGTTTACTTTAAGTAATAGTTAGTAACGTACCTTTTAAGACTTAAATAATAAGGATAAACCTAAATACGTATTTCGATAAGATTTATCTTAGTTAAGGTAAGATTTTACTTATCTGTTTACTCCCGAATCTCGTATTTAGTTATATTTATAAAAGGAAGTAGCTCCGGCCCGAATAAATCGTTTTATAGTAGTTTAAATTCTTAAAGCGTAAGGAAGACTATAAGCTCTTTTTATCTTCTTTAGTTTTCGATCGGGATAGTCTGCTCTTTAGCTTAGTCTTTAAGGTTATTTTATAAACCGCTATTTAATACAGATCTACGATTTATTTAAACGGTCTACTATAGAAAGATACGTCGCGATAAGGTTAGCTATATACTATCTGCTAAGTCTATCGTATCTATAAAAAGTAAAGTATATAGTATTTCGAAGCTAAGATTTAATAATCTCGAAAGCGATATATATAGCTTAAGTAGGTAATAACGATTAAAAGGCTTAAAACTTAGGCTTAAGGCTATTATAGCGATTTCTTTTAGCTTAAGGCTATTACTTAATGTTTTTTTATTAATAGCTTTTAGCTTTTTATCGACTGTTTAAAACTATCTTAGTATTATCTTTTTTATTTTTATTAGTATTATTATTAGCTAAGTTACTTTATAGCCTTCCGATATTCTAAGGTATAAAAGAAAGCGGTCTAAGATTTTTAAAAGCTTATTATAGCCCTCCGATATTCTAAAGTATAAAAGAGACCGGTTTATAGTTTTAAAGTTATTTTTATAAGTTACCGATATTATTAAAGTATAAAGGAAAGCGGTTTAAGACTTTTAAGAGTTTACTATAGCCCTTTAATATTCTAAGGTATAAAAGAGACCGGTTTAAGATTTTAAAGTTATTTCTAAAGGCTACCGATATACTTTAAGATCGTTTAAAGTTATATTAACAGCTTTAAGTAGCTGTTAGGTAGGTAACTTAAGTATATAGATTTAAAGGCTTACCTTTTTTATATAAACTTTCTCGGAATTTTCAAATCTTTATAAACCTCTTCTGCTATACTTTATCCCTTAGACCTTAATTCCTAGACCTTAATTCCTAGACCTTAATTTTTAAACCTTAATTCCTAGACCTTAATTCCTAAACCTTAATTCCTAAACCTTAATTCTTAGACCTTATCTACTATACCTTAATTCTTAAACCTCATCCCTTAGACTATATTTCTATAAACTTTATCTGCTAGACCTCATTTACTAAACCTTAATTCCTAAACTTTATCTGCTAGACTATATCTCTATAGACCTTATTCTTTAAACCTTATCCCTTAAACCTTAATTCTTAGCTACGTCTATAGGATAGCAGAAACCGGATACTATAGGTAAGGTAAGCTTAATACTATATACTATTTCCTATTTTATTACTAATATAAATAATTCGAAAAATAAAATATCGCTTTCGAAAGCTACTTTTACCGTTACTTTAAAAGCTATAAAAGGCTAATAAACTATTAACGATCCCTATATTTATAATAAAGTAATATTAATAATAAGTTTAAACTTTTTAAATATCCTAGTCCTTACCTCTATACTAACTAAATCTATAAAAAGTTAACGTATAAAAGTAAGCCGTTATTACTACTATTACTACTACCGCTACTACTACCGCTATCGCTAAGTAGTCTTTCTATATCCGGAAGAACGATAAGCCGGCCGACGGCCCTCTATAGTCTTAATAAAGGACGAGGGATAGATTTAAGGTGTTTATATAGCTAAACTAAACACGTTTTTTTAATAGCGCCCTTAAGACTATAGACCGACAGGCTTAGATTAGCGATAGCGAACTAGATAAGTTAGTCTAACTCGTTTAATAGGAAGGTAGTTTAGAGTTTTTTCTTATTAAGGTAGTTTTATCGGAAGTAAATATAAGAGGTACGTATATAGTAAATATAACCGCCGATTCTTAATAAGAAGTCCGAGACTATATTAAGTCGGCCTTTATATATATAGCGATTATAAATCCGTTAAAAGAAAAAGGTAGTTTATATTAGGCTTTAATCGTCGTGTATAAAGGTAAGCTTTTATATTTCGATATATCGGCTTTATAATACGTATTTACTTTTTATACTCGAGAACTTTTTATATTTATTTTAACTTTAGCTAATATCGACACTTATTTCCTACTTACTACGATCGTCGAAATACTTTAGTAACTAAGCGGGTAAAAGTATAGACTTTTTATTATAGAAATATAACGTAGAATCGTTTATAAGAGTAACCCGACGGCGGTTATAAGTTAAGGTAAAAGTATTAAAAAGATTACTAAGCTATAGAAGGCTGCGATTATTTAAAAGCTCGGTAATATTAAAGATAAAGATAAGCCCGAAGGATCGTTTAAGCCTTATATTATTAAAGATAAGTACGTAATTATCGCTAAAGCAGTTTTTAACTAAAAGGCTAATAATTAAGTATTCTTAATCGGTTTTAAGGATATTTTTACCTTAAAACTAAAAGAATATATATTTCGGAAGAGTATTCGAAACGATAAACTTATACCCGGCCTCTTTAAAAAGGAGTATAACGAACGCTTTAAAAATATCGTAAACAGCTTCCGGTATAACTTTTATTTAATCCTATTAGCTAAAGCTATATTAGTAAAAGCCGATAATTTCTTAAACTTATAAGCCTTCGACTTTTTAATTAGCTAGAATACCCTTTTCCCGGTCTTACTATTTATACTATCTTTAAAGGCTTTTATACCGTTTACTTATCGCTAAAAGGCTTTATACTATTATATAAGGGCTAATATAGTAGTTATAATAGGCTTTTTAAACTAAGTAAAAAGCTAAAATTAGTTTCTTTTTAACCTTATAGTCGGCGTATTTTAATAAAAAGTCTTACGAGATTTTAAAACTCTTTAAGCTTAACGCCTTCCTATTTTCTAATAGCTTACCATAGCTATAAAAAACCTAGTAGTAGCTCGACGTTTACTAAGGTTTATTAAAATATATTAAGCTTAGTATAAGTAATAGGCTAAGATAATAAATAAAGACTTAAAGATAGTTCTTAAAACTGTTTCGACAGGAAGAAAGACGCGGATTTTAAGGGAAAAGCTCGCTAAAGCTAAATATCCGCCTCTTACGCTCCGAATCAGAACTTACAGATCTCTTAATAACGTATTAGTTTAAAAGGCGTTCCGGATTTAATAAAGCTGCTTAGCTATTTTTAAAAGCTACGGCCTTAGTAAATCGGAGTTTAAAACCTATATACTTTTTAATAACACGATTTATTCCTTCTATATCTCTTACTATAGCTAACTACGCTTTATCGGCTATACGATCGGTATTTTATATATTATATTAGTTTCGTTAGATTTCTATAGAAAATATAATAAAGCTATAACACGCTCCGACTTTAATAAGCCTAAACTAGGTATTTATTAAGAGCGGTTCTTCTTTTAAATTATTTATAACGTCTTATAATAAGTCGCCTAAGCCGTTTAAAAGGTTAGTAACTAAAGGACAGACGACCGTTATTCGTTAGACTTTATACTTAAAGTTTAGTAGTCGATTATAAACTGTTAAGGCTTCCCGATCGTATTATTTAAGTATAGCCTTTTCCGCTACGTACCTATTATATAAGGACTTCCGAACTCGGTAATATTTTTATAGTACTAAAGTCTTTTATTACCGGTAGTTAGACTTATTAAATACCCGAACCTATTTAATCTAGTTAAAAGCTTTTAAGATAAGTTTTATAACGTTACCTAAGATAGTAATATTACGAATAAGGTTATAGGCTCTTACGATCCTTTATTTTAGCTAACTTAGTTTACTTATTTATTATAGATCTTAACGAGTAGTTTATTTTAAAAGCTCGATCTTAAACTTAATAAAGAGCGATAAGCTTTACTTAAAAAACACCTTAATATTAAAGCTTTTAATTCGTTGTTTTTAAACCTTAACCTGCCGGACCTTTTATATACTTAACTTATAGATAGTTAAAACTAGCTTCTTTCTTTCCGGTACCTTAATTATATTACCGGTAACTTTGATACTAGCTAGCTTTAATATTACTTTAACCGTTTCTATAATAAGTAAAGGTATAGGTATAATAATTATTAAAGGTTATTCTTTAACTAAGAAGCTTTAAAAGCTTATCGGGATATTAACTTTTATCTCGATATAAAAGGGGTATTCGATTAAGTATACGAGTTTTTTTAAAAATACCTTTGTTATAACTATATCGACTATACCGGGAAGCGAAAGAAATTCGGTATAAAAAAAGACTTCGATCGACATCGTTAAAGTTATATACCTTTAAAAAAGCGATCGCTTCCGATAATAGTTTATAAATACGGCTTTTTTTAAATAAGTAAAATAAAATATATTAATATATATTAAGCCTTTAAATTCTACTAATAATATATAAACGACTATAGTAAACCTAACTAAAGGCTATCGAAAACGTTTTAATACTCGATCTGTTATTTCGAAATTAACAGAAAGTATAATTAGTAGAGATATAAAAACTCGGAAACCTATAAAAAGGTTATCTTTTACTTTAACCTTTATTTTAAAAGTAAGATAGATATTATTAACGAGGCTACTGTTTAGATGTAGAAGGTTATTTAAAAGCTTTTTTTATCGTAGGTACTCTAAGATTCTTAAAATAACTGTAAGGCTATATAAGATCGTGGTTTATAAAAGAGGGGCTAAAGTAACGAATAGAAGGAAAAATCTTTTATTTATAAGGCTTATAAATACAGATCTATACAGACCTAAAATTTCTATCGATATTTTTAAAGTATAAAGTACGAGTTTTATAACCTGACTTCTGTACTATTACTATAAGAATACTATTATTAGTATTATAAATTCGAGACTAATATCTTTTACCGGTTTAAAAAACATATAGTAGAGTACTATTAAAGAATAAAATTCTAGATTGTGCCGTTAAACTTTACAGGGAAAGTTAAAAACCTTTTTAAAAAGCTTTGAGATATTCTTTCGAATAATAACGGTATCCCGACCGACTTAAGGGAATACGTATATTCTTAATACTTCTATTTATTCTTTTAAGAAAGCTATCTTTTATAATACCGGTTAATAAGCAGCTACTATATAAACCGAAATACTTTTAAGCTAATCGACGATAACTTTTCGATTGCTTACGTTAAAGTATAAGTATATCTTAAAGAAGAAAGCTAGCTACCTATTAAAGGCGATAGTTAAATTTTATAGCTATTACCTTAAGGTAAGGCTTCCGGGAAAGGTAAAGCGGTTATTGCTATAGGAGGTATAGTAGCTGCCCGAGGTATTACTGTTAGAGGTATTTTTATTAAAGGTGTTATTATTAAAGGTATCTTTATTAAAGGTATTATTACTAAAGGTATCTTTACTAAAGGTATTACTACTAAAGGTGCTATTAAGGGTGTTGCTACTAAATAACCGGTTTCGAGTATTATAAAGCTAACCTTAAAACGTCGGATTTCTAATAATAACTAGTATACCTTAAAACGATCCTTAAAGCGTTAGTCCCCGGATATAAAATTAGGTATCGAAATCGAGATTATTATATATCGGCGTTTAATACGGCTAGCCGCCTTTTAGCCGTTAAGTAATAGTATATCGCCGTTAGTATAAAAGGTAACGTTAGATAATATTATAGATAAAGGTAGCGATAACTTCGAAGGTAATAACGATTTTAATAATAACGAAGGTAATAGCGAAGATTAGAATATCGAGTAAGGATATATATCTAGTCGTTCTTTATTATTTATAATACTATATATTATATCTCTTTTACTTTTAAGTATTAAAGTTTAGTACTAAAAGACGTTAACTTTAAATAAGTTTCGTAGTTAATACTAAAAGATATAAACTCGTAGTTAATAACTACGAGTTTATACCCTTTAATACTAATTATAAACTAGTTTCAAGCTTTTTAACTATACCTTAAACATTCTAGCTACCTTTGAGTTAGTACCTTTTAATACTAGTATTTAGCCTTTTAACTATACCTTAAATATCTTAGCTACCTTTAAGTTAATACCTTTTAATACTAGTTTCGAGCCTTTTAACTATACCTTAAGTATCTTAACTACCCTTAAGTTAACACTTTTTAATACTAGTTTCGAACCTTCTAACTATACCTTAAGTATTTTAACTACCTTCGAGTTAGCACCTTTTAATACTAGTTTTAAGCCTTTTAACTATACTTTAAGTATTTTAGCTGCCTTCGAATTAATACTTTTTCGTATTAGTTTCGAGCCTTTTAACTACTTTTTAAACATTTTAGCTGCCTTCGAGTTAATACTTTTTAGTACTAACTATAAACTAGTTTTGAGCCTCTTAACTATACCTTACGTATCCTAACTAACCTCGAGCGACTAGGTTACTTATTACTAACCAGGATACCTAAAGTAAGTTAGTATACTTAAGGCGAGTTAATATACTTAAGGTAGGTTAAGGTGCTTAAGGCGAATTAGTATGCTTAAAGTAGAGTTAGTATATTTAAAGCGAGTTAAGATGCTTAAAGTAAGTTAAGATGTTTAAGGTAGTTAGTATACTTAAGGCGAGTTAAGATACTTAAGGCGAGTTAGAGATACTTAAGGCGAGTTAGGATGTTTAAAGCGGGTTAAGATGCTTAAGGCGGGTTAAGATACTTAAAGTAAGTTAGTATACTTAAGGTAGAGTTAAAATACTTAAGGTAGTTAGTATGCTTAAGGCGAGTTAAGACGTTTAAGGTAAGTTTTTAAGTACTTAAGTAGTTAGTACTTAAGGTATAAAAGGGGCTATTAAAAGTATATAATTACGTAATACGGCGTAGATAAGCTCTTTTATTTAAAAGGCCTTAAAAGCTATACCGTGCTTATCTCGAGCTATTATACTTATTTCGAGCTGCCGTACTTATTTTTAATAAAGTAAAGTACGTATTTATATACTTAATATACCGGGTATATTAGCGTTTACGCCGGCCTTACTACCTTTAAGGCCGGAGCTTTCTTTAAAAGCTTAATTACTTTATATAACGTATAATTAAATTACTTCCTGTTATTAACGTGTTTTTGCTTTCTGTTATTTTAATATAAGTATATACTTAAATACCTTTAAACGTGTTTCTAAAGTTAAGCTTAAAAAACATTTTTATTACTACTATTACTACTATTACTACTACTATAACTATTACTACTACTACTACTAATAATAATAATAATAATAATAATAATAATAATAATAATAATAGTTTGTATTACGCTTTCTGTTTATAACTCGATTAAAGTAATTATAAAACTAACTACTATATATAGATAAAATAGCTTTTACTTCTCTCGCTAAGTTACTCGCGGCCGCCCGGGCTATAAAGGCCGGTATATACGCTTTTTAGCTCGATTATAACCTTTATATTAACGACTTAATAAATAAGAAGAAGAGCCGCGCCGGCGGTATTAAGAGTATATATATATTAACTTACTTTATTCTAGTTACTACTATTCGAAAGCTATTACTAACTTTTATAATTAAAGAGCGTAGCTTTTAAGCCCGCTTATAAGAGTAAGATCGGCGGCTTAAGCCCTCTTTCGTGTAAGTTACGCCTCTTATTATTTATTATTTATATAAATTACTTATTGCGTTCTATACTTACTTAAGTATTATTACTATCTTTTATATTCCTTACTTATTTCGAGTATTATTACTACTTTTTATATTCCTTACTTATCTCGAGTATTATTACTACCCTTTATATTCCTGTTTATCTCGAGTATTATCGCTTATATTACTAACTAGTATATAGCTACCTGTATATATAACTGTTTAGCTAAGCCCTCCCTCTCTTTTTCCCCTTTCGATAATAATAATAATAATAACGATAACGATAACCCCGGTTTACCTATAGCCGCCGCCGCTTACTATTAGTCCGCCTGTCTTTAAAAAGCTAAAAGCGAGGCTAAAAATAAAGCTAAAAAAGACCCTTTTAAGCTTAAAGTACTCGAAGGCAGCCTATATACCGACTTATATATTAGTTATATAAGGTCGGCTTTAATTAGTCGGAGTACGAGATAGTGTTTCGACGTTTTCGAAAGTAGTCTTTTAAGTATAAAAACGTATTACGTTTACTATACTCGAGGCGGCTATACTTATACCGCTATTACCGGCCCGGCGAAGCCGGCCTATTATATCTTTATAAACGCTTTAGCCGGTAAAGCTAAAGCCTAATAAGTTAAAGTATTTTACGGTTTCGTCTACGAAGTCTTCGAAGATTCCGCGTTAAGGTTTACTTTTAATAAGGTAAACGCTCCGGTAAGCGAAGGTTATACTTAGCTATATATAGCTAAGTATGCTTTTATAGACTTACTCTTAGACTTAATCTAATAAAACGCTTTCGTATAGGTGTTTAGTTTAAGTATTTAGTTTTATACCGGCGTATATACCCTATAAGGCTTTTTATTTATTTATTTACAGTTTACGTCGGCGTATACGCCCTTCGAGGTAAAATTATAAATTAAATATTACACCGGTATATATGCCCTTTTTAGGTATTTAATATCTCTTACTCTTTTTTCCGTATATATAATATTAAATGTTTATAGTATTAAGGTAGTTAGCACTAAACGATACTAACTTAAGGTTAGTTAGAACGCTTAAAATTAGGTTTAAAGTAATTAATTTAGTCGGAGCCCGAGATAGCTTCTATAATACTTTAGACGGCTATAGAATACAATATAGGCGATATAGGAATTATAGCTAAAAGGTTAGTTATAAAGGGCTTAAAGGGCGTAAAAGTAAGGCTATTACCTAAGCAGTTACGTGTTCCGTAGCAGACCGACCGTAAAAGGCATTATAGCTATACGTTATATATTCCGTAGCAGACCGACCGTAAAAGGTATTATAGCTATACGTTACGTGTTCCGTAGCGGACCGACTATAAAAGGCATCGTAGCTATCGTAGATCTTCCGGGGTAAACCGACTATTAGAGGCATTATAGCTATACGTTACGTGTTCTGTAGCGGACCGACTGTAAAAGCATCGTAACTATCGTAAATCTTCTGTAACAGACCGACCGTAAAAGGCATTATAGCTTCTCGTATCGCCTTTCCTACTCGGTATAGCCTAAGCTAACCGTAGCAGACTAGCCGTAAAAAGTATTATATATAGATCTTCCGGGGCGGACCGACCGTAAGATATATTAGAAATACTACCTATACGGCTACGGTTAGTTAAATAAGGGACTATTAGCTAAGGACTCGAAGGTATAATAGAAGCCGTAGCGGAAGCTGTAGCGGAAGCTAAACGATCAGACTCGAAGGCTAGAGGTCGAATTCGAGGGCGATATAGAGACAGAGATAGCTACGATTAGATTCGAAGGTCGAAGGTCGAGGGCGATAGAGATAGCTACGATTAGATTCGAAGGCTGGTACTCGAATTCGAAGGCGATATAGAGACAGATAGCTACGATTAGATTCAAAGGTCGAGGGTCGAAGGTCGAAGCAAACCTTACGATATATATATCAGCTTTAAATACACTTTAAAAACATGTACCAGACTCGAAGATACACTCTAAAAACATATATCATACTCGAAAATACACTCTAAAAACATATATCAGACAGTGTCTCAGGAGTCAAGACCTGCCGAAAATGGAGAAAATTTACTCTCGCTTAACAGGGATGTTGCTGGATGTTTCCAAGTCCCAAAAGGTTGCACTAAGTGTATGGAAAACAGCCCTGCTAAGGCAATGTAGATTGATGTTGTCGAGATATCAACGCTGGAATCTGAATAGGAAGAGCAGCCCCAAAGGAACAAAATTGATCACCAAGGAAGACCTCAGATTAAGACCAAGAAAGTGCACTGTCGAGGGCAGCTCATATATCAAGAAATGCCCGGAATGATTCGTACCACGTCCGCTCGGGCGTCGCCCAGGACCCGATTCTGAAGATCATTACTCTGAGTTGCCCAATCCACCAGCTGAATATAAAAGGTTCCTGCAATGAAACCTTAGCACATGCGACTTAACGTGCAGACCACTGCAACTCGGTCGCATGAGGGCAACAGAGCTCACCCAATCGCGTGTTTCGACCGGTCCATGGATCCTCTTTGTGGTACAGAGTCCCAGGTTTCACGCCACCAGCATGTGCAAAGGATTTATACAGGTCAGCACTTGCCAATGACAGTAGCGTCAGCTTACTGCATCTCTATATTTGCCATGTGGCCGCGTAAGGAAGAGGAGCACTTCCCCGCCGCGTGACAGCACGACGTATGCAAGTCATCCACTGCTATCTACACCTCAGTCCCCAGCCTGATTACAATTGCCGTATGACTGTGCTGTTGCAGAATATTGAGGCAAGAAGTTCAGGGTGGGCCAAAGAGAGCTTACTCGACCTCGAACAATCATGCAGTCACGGCGAATGTGACGCTCTGGTATAACCTAGGTATTGATGATCGTCGTCGGTCGGTGAAACGAGAAAGCAAGACAAGCTAGAGGATTGGCCGAGATATACTTGATGCTACCAAACTACCCCCTTACTAAGTTGGTGATGTATCATACGATGTTATTACTCATAACTCCTCCAATGGTATGAGCTGCATCTGAAGGTAGTGGCAATGTGACGACGAAGGTGTCCAACGAGTCCTTCACAAACGCTCGCCACACTCGCTTGGCGCAAAGGAAATATCGAACTTCAGGACAAGCCTCGAAAGCGCGACGCGCAAGTTCACATTGGCAGCATTCTGTCCGGGACAAATGTTGGCTCCTGAAAATATTATCAATATCCTGAAATCAAAAATCAAACCGGGAACACACTGAAGGGGCGTCCGTGCCGAACAAGAATGCATGTGGGGAGTAGGGAGCCTTGTCGGTCTCCATCTCCACCCGCCTGTCTCCTCACCGGTCCGGGATGAGCTGCTCAGCTTGCTTACAATACCGCGGGTCCTCGTGGATGTGAAACATGGGCATAAGGACGTTAGTGTTGTCGGGAAAGTGCACCTCGTCAATCTGCATGCCACCCGGTGGTGTCTTGACGAAATCCGGCGACAAGGACGGCGGGCCAAGGACGTAGATTCTTGGAAAAGAAGCCGCCGATTTACTTCACGCTCTTCAGTTTCTCCTAATCCCAGTCCTGAGGGCCCCCGGCCAAGGCACGTCGGAGCAGAGCTCGCATTTTTGTCTGCGTCTCTGGGCACTTGGCCAGATGATTGAGAGAGTTGGTAGGTGTGCTGGTGGTCATGCCACTACTACATGCTAGTGGCACGACCAGGTCATCATTAAGGTCGTGTAACAAGCTCTTACCTGCCCGCACGCAGGACGATCCTTGCGTCATCATCTTGAGCTTCGATGGAAGGCGCCGCAGAGATATCGCTTTCATGGACGGCCTTGAGAAGCCAAAAGACTACCTAAGTAGGTGCCTAGGTATGTCCTGGAGGGCATTCCTCGTTGTCTCAAAACTTTAGAAATGGAGTGTAAGCTTCTTGTTCCACCAAAAACACACCTTCGAAGTCCATTGGGGGGGGGGGGGGTAAACAGGCACACCTTCTGTTTGGCACAGATATTATTGAGCACAGAAGCTGAATATCTCAAGGTAATTGTTAGCAGCACCTGGAATGAATACAAAGTTAGTCATGAGCCACGGTATAGGGCTCAGGGTTCCGACGATCTTGATATCGATCTTAATATGTTCATGGATTGGCTTGATGGCAGAGTGTTCAACACCAAACGCGAGATTCCCGAAATCCATGTTGAAACCCACCTCACTCATCACATCGAAGCTGTTACACATGGACCAATCGGTCACGTTGATGGCCTGTCCAGCACGGTCTTCAATCTGTTTTGACAGTAAACCCTCTTTCACCTCGATCCTCAGTTAGTAGGTTGCCAATCCTTATGAAGGTCAGTATGTTTATTTGACGCTTAGACATGTTCAGAGATATTCGGTACCTATAAAGGCTATACCTCTAACTCAAGTCCTCCACCTATTCTGGTGATTGTTGGAGTCCCGAGTTCATATGCATTGAGGCCTTCATCGAGCCGTTGCCTGTATACCCATGCCACGTTGACTTGAGGCACTTCGAGGTTGGGCCTTAGATCGCCAGCACTGTGGATGCGCGGAAGATGGTAATCTCGCGGGGACCTGATGATGGCCCGATATGAATAGGCACATCCCAGGCCTTGATACCACTCCGTGGAAGCTGCCTCTTATTACCCGTCCGTATGAAGTCTCCGCAAGGCTCCGTGTAATACTGGATATTCTGGGCTGCATTGTACGCTGTCCAAAAACCGCTTACCTTCGCGCCCAATGGACCCGGGAGGCTTCTGCACCTGTGAAGCAGCACCCGGTGGATGCTTATGCTGAGAAGACAGCTTGCATCGAATACAGTGAATACAGTCTCGAAGAGAAAGGATTTACCACGACCTCCAGCCAGCTGCATGGGCCGTAAGTCGCGAACACGGCCGAGATGAAAACAGCAGCAACTTCTTGCCCCAAGTGGAGATGTGTAGAAGACCTTTGGGGTGTTATGAGAGGAAACAAAATCAGGGGACGTCTATGGCGTGGGCTGTTGACAAGGAGGGAAAAGGGAAAACTATGTACACAGTCATTTGCAAGACTAGAAGTTGGTCACCAGTCACCAATGACAAGGCAGGAAACCGTCGGATAAGAGACTTCCAATAAGGAGGCATTCGATCATCCCAAATATCCCAGTCTATCTAACCCCAAGTACCACCACCGCCACCGGATCTTCCGCCTCTCTTCTGGGCACTCAGCCGCCAGTCGTCCTCGCCCTGGAACTTGTTGTACAGGGGCTGTATCCTCTCGGCCTTCTTCCTCTTGGACAGCTTGTCCGTGGGCGCGACCTGGAAGAAGGTCGGCGCCGCCTCCACCAGCCACTTGGGCTCGATGGCCGTCGTGATGTGCATGTACTCCTTGGTCGTCATGACCAGCGAGTGGTAGATAACCCACTCGGCGTTCTTGCCGAAGAGCGCAGAGCTGGGGTGCAGGTACACGTTGGTCCCCTCGATCAGCGTCTTGTAGCCCTCCTGCGGGTCCTTCCGCGCCGAGTTACGGAAGAAGCCTGAGCAGAGCGCCCGCCGCACCTTCTCCGTGTCGCGGCCGCACGACACGATAGGGTGCCGGTATCGCTGCATCATCTTGGTGAGCTGGTCCCGTACATCCTTGGCTCGGCGGACACCGCGGGCCTGGATGAAGTTCTCGAAGCACCAGGGGCTAGAGAACCCGCTGTTCTTCCAGGAGTTGTAAACGTTGAGTAGCGTGAGGTGGTCACCTGCTGGGTCGTGAAACTTGGCCTTTTTCTGGTCGGCTTGTGACTGCTTTTCTTTCGGGCGGTAGAAGACGGTTTGGATGTTGAGCATAGACACAATGGTAAGCATCTCGTCAGAGCAGCCGAGGTCGACGCTGAACACGAGGCCCTTGGCCAAAGATGGGTCGACGGGGAAGTCTGCCATCTTCCGTCCCAGGCGGGTGAGAAGGCCTTCGTCATCAAGGGCGGATAGCGCATACAGTTCCTCCAGTGCTGTAAGCATAGTATTCATCGGGGGTGGGTCCATGAAGCCGAAATGCAGCAAGTCGTTAATTCCTGAAGCCTTCAGCATCAAGATAGTGTGCGCCAAATTCTGCCGTTGGATCTCCGGGATCGTGGTCGGGAGCATCTCTGACTCAAAAGCTTGCTGGGTATAGAGCCTAAAGCACTTTCCAGGACCTGTTCGGCCTGCTCGTCCAGCTCTTTGCTGAGCACTCGCCCTAGAGATAGGTACAACCACCAGCGAGTCCATTCCAAGCTTCGGGTCATAGGCATTCTGCTTCACAAAGCCCGGGTCAACAACGTAGTAGATACCATCGATAGTGATGGAGGTTTCTGCGATGTTGGTGGCAAGTACGACTTTTCTGCTGCCCGGTGGGGCAGGATCGAAGATCCTGCTCTGCATTTCACTGGGTAGTGCTGAATAGACAGGCAGGATAATGAGATCGGGAACATTGGGTCCCAATGCTTTCATTCGCTCATAGAGGACTTCGCAAGCAGTGTCAATTTCCTCTTGGCCCGTCAGGAAGACGAGTATGTCTCCAGCCGGCTCCGCGAGGTGAATCTCCATGACGGTCACCAACGCCGCATCGAGATAATCGCTTTCTGGTTCCTTCGAGTAGAGAACCTCGACGGGGAAAGTCCTTCCTGGAATTGTGAAAATCGGTGCCTCATTGAAGTACGACGAGAACTTGTCCGCATCAAGGGTAGCAGAGGTGACAATGATCTTGAGATCCGGTCGTCGTTTCACGGTCTTTTTCAAGAGGCCAAAGAGCACGTCGGTCGCGATCGTGCGCTCGTGCGCTTCGTCCAGCATGATAACAGAATACCTCTTCAGATCTGGGTCCATGATGATCTCGCGCTGGAGATGTCCGTCGGTCATGTACTTGATAACGGTGTCCTTGGTAGTCTTGTCCTCAAATCTGATGGCATAGCCTACCGCGGCACCGACTTCACAGCCGACCTCTTCTGCCACACGCTTGGCAACACTCATCGCGGCGACTCGACGCGGTTGTGTGCAACCTATCATGCCCGTGTTTCCAAACCCGGATTCCGCCAGATACTGCGTCAGCTGTGTGGTCTTTCCTGAACCAGTCTCTCCAACCACGATGAGGATTTGGTTGTCCTTGATAGCTTGGATGAGCTGGCTGCGGAAGTGGAAGACAGGCAATGTCTCTCGCTGCTGCTTAATGGTCATGTTTGTGCGCTTGCCCATGGATATGTCCTTGGGTGCGATAGCCTTCCTCCATTCGGGCCCTGCGTCAGGCTTTTGACGCGCATTGGCCTGCCTCATATCACTGGCGAATTTCCGTTTTTCAGGGTCTGCCATGGGGTCCTGCCATTGCGAAGACAGGTCAACCTTGGCCTCCGACTCCTTGACCTCTGCCTCCTGTTGTCGCATCTCCTTCCTCTCTTTTGTAAGATTCGTGCCAGCCATAGCAGCACGGTTGAGAGATCCATCTGGAGCCTTGATGATTCGAATCGGCGATAGTTCGAGACTCTGCTTCGTCTGTCCAGCAAGGAATGGGGGCTCTTCCTCCCGGATCTCAATGTCCACGTCTTCCTCTAGTTCCATCTGTCCTTCGCCGACTAGCGTGGCATTGTAATCCTCCTCCATGTCAGGATAGTCGGACGCTTTGGCGACGCCGGAAGCGATCAGCTGACGTATCTCCCATCTTTCAGGTGAGGTCATCCGCTTCTTCTGTCGCTTCGGAGGGCCCATGCTCTGTGGCGGCCCTGTCATCACAACGTCGTTCATTGATCCGCCGCCGCCGCCCAAAGCCATCGCATTGGAACCAGACACCATCGAATTAGAGACAGACTGTATTCTGGCTTGGGGCGCATGGTCCTGACCGGTTTCCTGGTCCACCTCTTTCATGGACAACCCGATCCGGTTTCCCTCGATCTTGACGACCTTGACTTTTACGTTCTGGCCCTTGCTAACGAGGTCGGACGGATGATTGACCCGTTGTCCCTCGACAAGTGCTGAGATGTGCACCAGACCATCAACCTTGCCACGTATTCCATGGAGATTGACGAAGGCTCCGAAGTCTTTGATACCCGTAACATGTCCATCATATACCTTGTACAGTTGTGGTGCATCGTCTACCTCGCGGGGTGGAGGCCGTCGGAATTGGTCGTCGTCATCCTCCTCATCGTCAAAGCGGCCTCTCCTCCTGCGTAGTTTTCGGTCGTCGCCATTCCCATGATCGTCATCGTGTTTTCGGTCCCTTCCCCTAGAATATTCATCTTTGGAATAATCGCCGTCGTAATCGTCCCTCCTCCGCCTTGGCTTCTCATCCTCGTAGTCACCTCTTCTGTCCCGATGGCGATCCTTCTTCTTGCTGCGTACATCGTCTTCGTCGGCTGCCGGGCTTCGACTTCGCTTCCTCCCCTTCTTGGACTTAGGCTCCAGGTCTTCGAGCAGCGCCAGGGTGTCATCGATCTCGTCTGCTCCCTCTGGATTCTTATCCGGTATACTGAGACCCTTGAAGATTTGCTCTTTCTCCTGGATGGTCCGTTCTGGCCGGTGATCCTCTTGCTGTTGCTGTCCCTTTCCCCTCAACTTCGGGTGCATGGTACACACGAGCCTGTCTATGCTCTCGACCAAGCTGTTGGGCAAGGATGACGCGCCCATGGCAGGCAGCATATTCTTGAATTCGTCGAAACTGTTGCATTCTAATCGCTTTGCGATGACGAACTCGGCGAGGGTCTTCCGGGCGTCATTGTCGGGTATGCCCAGATGGTTCTGTAGCTCGGAGGATATCTTGGACACCAGCGACAGCTGTTCCAGCGATTCGAGTGCTTCGAGTTCCTCCATGGCCGTCGTCGTTTTCGGTATTCGACCGTGTGTATCGCGTAAGAGCGCACTCGAGGCCCCCTTCTATGGGTTGCCTTCCAATGAATCTTCTCCCAGCCAAGGCCAGAGTATCCTTCCTTCCGATCTGTAAAATTTGAGAGCTCAGTGGGAGATCCCTCCAGTAGCTCGGTTGTTACTGGATATGTGGGCTCCTCGTCCGGGTGGGCGTGAATTGGTTGGAAAGTGAGTGTCGGCAACTGAGCTCGGAAGAATAGTAGAGGTTGAAGATGCGACGAAAGCTGAGCATCGCATCGGCAGAAAAGTAGGCAGGGATGTAATGTCATAAAGTTAGCGTTGCGCTAGTCAAGAAGTAGCTTCCACGCTTTTTCACTGTACACAGTACTTTACACGCATCTGCTGGTGTGAACACAGGCACACAACTTGCTTCACAGCACATGGTTTTCCGAAAAACAGTTGTAGATATTACTAGAGGAATGAGTATTCAATCAATTGATTGCTTAAAAACAGTCTGGATACATATCTAGGTAGTCTGACAAGCTCTTCGATAGAACAATAAAGACAAATGCAGACAGAAGCAGCTTCTATAATATATAACCCTAACCCTATACTCTGGTACCTGTTGCAATATTGAGAACATCTCAGATAGTATTCCCCCTGAGAGTGACCGTCACCTGAGCAACATGTAAATCAATATTCTGATTGAAACTATAGCTTCTGATAAACCAGGACCCGGTCCCATACTATTGTCCCTTTTCTCCTTTTCTTTGGCCTGGCAACACCACTCGACTTCCTGGATCTCGATGTAATCCGGGGAACAAAGCTCTAGAACATCAATCCCCAGTCTGCCTTATGTAAGCCCCACATACTTAAGTACTTACACAGCCCTGCAACTGAGAGGACTTGGCAAGCAGCAGAAGCACCAGCACCGCCACTGGTCTGTGAAACATGACCAGATGACCTCAGCGAAGTCGGTCCAGTCAATCACCAATCGCCCCATGAGCCATCTCGAGCCGCGTTGCCTGCAGACTCCATCCTTTTCATACACAATTGACCTGGCCCTCTTGGCAACTTTGACAAATTATCTTGACTTTGCATACTGTCTCACACAGTACCATCATCTCTATCTCGACCATCGTAAACCTCAAAAACAAAACCTTTGCATTGCTCGAGTCACCATGTGCTCATCCGACCTCTTCCTCGGCCTCTTGGCCCTCCTGTTCCCACCACTTCCAGGTAAGTCACTACGGTTTCCCGCCTGATCTCGCTCTGCCCTTGGTCCCCTCGCCAGACCCTTAGAGCCGCGGCTATGCTATATCACTTGCGCCCAAGTCAGATCGCCCACATCTGCTTCGTCATGACCCCACTTGCCCCCTAAGTTACAGTCACACTCGACGAGATGCTGACAACAGACCAGTCTGGGTGAAATGCGGGATCTGCAGCGGCGACTCCCTACTCAACATCCTCCTCTGCATGCTCGGCTACGTCCCCGGCCTCCTGCACGCGTGGTACATCATCGCCAAGTACCCCGACCCCGTCGACTACCACGGGAACTACAACTCGGAGGACGGCCGCGTGCAATACGTCAGGGTCAACCAGGGAGACGAAGAAGCCGGCGGCCACGGCGGGCGCCGTGCGCAGCAGCAAGGCGGCCAACAGCTGGGGCCGAAGCCGAGGTCGCAACCCGGGAGGCAGGCCAACATGAGCTACGGCAGCGCTGGCGGATCGTCGTCGTCGGCGCCGCCGCCACCAGCACTGCATGACCACAACGGAGGGGAGGGTTCCAGTGAGGACTTCCCGCCGCCGCCGAGCTATGCTGAAGTCGTGGGAGACCACAAGATCCAGGACCGAAGCTAGACGGCTGAAGGCTGGACCGGTAGGATCGGGGGAGGTGCACGTTCTTGCTGGTTGCGAAGATCGTGGCAAAGGAGGCCCTTCTAGTGTCTTGAGCCCACTTTGGCAATATGCTTTGGGCTGGCCGGGGCACGGGGGTTGTAAGGCTGCAAGGATCACGGCCACTCAGTTTACGAGGTATACACGGATACGAATATGCATTGGAAGGCGTTTGCTTAGGGGCGCCTAGGCTTGAGTCCATGGGAAACGGTATGGACCCGAGCAGGCTGGTTTGTTGGCGGGTTTGTTCTGATTGCTGTTTTGTGCGTTGCTTTTGCGACAGTCTATGAGCCAAGAGATCATCACCCCACGGGATAGTTGTCATTTAACCATAATAGACTCTGATATGCTACAACCGCGAGACTGATCACTCACCTGACACCCAAGCGAGGTTCTGCATTCGCAAAATGATGACACCAGGATTGAGCACGAGCTTGCCGACGAGCCACAAGAGACAAGCGAGTATCATGTGGCGGCCACCACCACCTACACATTTATTGGTCTGCCGTTGGCCCCTACATAGGCGTTTCATCTGCATGTAAATGGGAGTTGAAGGTGCACTTGGGTCAGACTAAGCAATGAAAAGCCTGGTGCATGATTCTCATTTACTCGGCCATGGAAAAGCCACAGTCCTCATGATTTCTTCGGTCAAGCTGCATCATGGACAAACCCC
The DNA here is from genome assembly GCA_023375675.1 of Cytospora piceicola. Lineage (NCBI taxonomy): Eukaryota > Fungi > Ascomycota > Sordariomycetes > Diaporthales > Cytosporaceae > Cytospora > Cytospora piceicola. The sequence goes on along the minus strand of JALQBC010000001.1, from coordinate 1,326,890 downwards.
AAGGGTGTAACCCAAAAGAACGATCCCAGAAGTAACAAGCCTATCTGGATGCGATCATCGCATGCCAACTCAAAACTTGACCCTCTCCATCGTCTTGACCAGCGCCTCATCATCCTCAGCTTCCTGCATCTGCCTGTCCAGCTCCGGGTCAAGCTGCCTCTCCAGCTTGTCAGCCTCCTTGTCCTCCGACGCAAGGATGTCGTACAGCTGCTGGTCCTCGGCGTCAGGGTCGTCCACAGAGGGGGGCAGGCGCTCGTTGGGCTTAGGCGCCTTGTAGTTCATCATGAGGGCCTGGGGCAGGAAGGTGTGGAAGGAAGGCAGGACCGCGGTGCACTCCTTGACGAACTCGAGGCCGATGTCCAGCTCGCAGATGATCAGCCGCATCTTCATGCCCACCTTCAGGTTCTCCATGATGCTGTGCTCGAAGTAGAGGGAAATGGGTTTGCCTGGGTTGTCCGCGCGGCCCTCGGCCAGGGTGGGGTGGTTGTCCCAGCCGTCCTCGATGATGGTGGGAACGAGGACAACGTAGCCGATAGGGGATATGGCACCGGTCCGGCCATCCTTGCCCTTAATGCCCTTGTAAATGTTCACAATGTCCTTGTTGGAGAAGACGATATCCTTGACGGCATAGGCATCCTCATAAGTCTTGACAACCTGGACTGGCTGCTCGTTCATCGCCAGGACACGGTCGATGAGCTCGGGCTTCTGGATGGAAATGGTCGCCTTGAAAAGGCGATCCGCGTCGAAGTCCTTGGGTGCGATTATGCTGGTATCCCACGATCCCAGCACATGGGCGCTCTTGTCTGCCTTCTCCTCGTAAAGCACGTCGTTGTTGGTCACAGCCGCCAGAGATACGCTGATGGTTTTTCCAGTGCCGCAGAAGAGGATGCGACAGGCAAGGTTGAAGTCGCCAGGCATGGCAGCCCCAGTGGCTCTAATCTTGGGCATCTCTATGTTGGCAAGCTCACAGACCTTGCAGGCCTCGGCGAGGTTGTCGGCGTACTCAGGGCAGACATCATGGTGACGAACATACTTCAGGAAGTTCAGGACCGTATCGATTGCGAGCTTGATGTCGGGGGACCAGAGGCCTGCCATCCTGGGAAGCCAATCGCCGCTGTGAACAGAAACACATAAGTACTTTTGCTCTTGCAGTGTGGGAAGTGAGCGCGGGAGTGGCTTGGCGACTTACAGGTATCCAGCCACAACACCAGCAAAATCGACGTCCCAATGCTCGGGATAGTGGGGATTGAAGTATCTACTAGTGGCCTCGCAGCCGCGGTCGAGGATGTCGTTGGATGTCATCAAGCGGATGTCATCCGCATCGTAAGTGCCGCTCTCCTTCATGTCCTTCACATGCTTGGCGGTGCCAGTGAACTGGCGCTGGCTGGTGTCAATCCCACCGAGTGCGAGGTACTTGGAGAAGACGTTGAGACGGTCGGAGGTCATTCGACGGCGCATGGTGTATCTCTGGATACACTCCTCAATTCGCTCAGGGAAGGGACGGTTCCTGTGGTGTTGTAAGCAAGGTGGCGAGCAGCGGGGAGTTAAGAAGCAACCACTCACAGATCGTAGAGCTTGGTCTCAGTCGCATGCTCTGCTGGGGTCATGGGAGGATCGGCATAGCCATCTGCAGAAGTTGAATGTGAGCTATAGCCGCTGCGAGTGATTGCGATGACATACCTTCAAAACCAGTGCCACGATACTTGTTGAGGCCTGTCTCGCCGCGAGAGGCCAAGCTCCTCTTACCCTTTGGTGGCATCTTGGTTCAAAGGGGTGCCCCAGGGGTAGATCAAGTGAAGTTGAAGGGTGACGAAATTGGACGAGATGGAAAGCTTTTTGGTGACGACAGCTAAGTTATCCCAGGTGAGTCTCCAAAGATAGATTGCGCGCATATAGCTGGAAGTGCATCCCAGATCCTAGATAGGGAAGGAAGGAGGAATAGCAGGGAAAGCTTAAGTGCCATTTTTTAATTTCCTCGACTTCACAGAAACAAACAATCATAGAAAGCCTCCTTTGAGAACAACTTTGGCATCAAATTAAAGGAAAACCATAAACTTCCAAAGCCTCCTCCCTGTGCGCTTAGAAGAGGGCATCTTGCAAGGTTCTCGCCTTTCTCCTGTATACCAGTATTTAACTAGGGATAATTTTCATAAGAACAATTTTGACACTATCCAATCCTTTGGAAAACAAACAAGAAACTCGCAGGTGCTAGAAGCAGCAATTTGCCAGCCCAGACGTGACTGTACGCCGTTGACCACCTACCTGCAACCTACCGATGTGTTTGATGTCTATATCCTGTTACCAACCTTGTATTGAAGGAAATGAAAACATAGAAATGACTCCATGTAGACACCCGTCATCTTCTTCACGGCAAGGTGCCTCATACCGCTGTTTGTTGCCCAAGAGCATCCATAGATGACCTAAATTCGAATAAGCAAGTATCCTGTCAGGAGACAGACGGTGAGGCTGTCGTGAATGTTGAGCCATTTTGATTCATCCACCAACAAATCCAACAACGGCTGACTGCTTAACCAACAGACCAGCATATCGGTATACCGGCCAATCTAAGTTCTCATCCAGAAAAGGAATGTTTGCCCCCCTTTGGAAGGATTGGGGGAAATGGACCGCCCTGCAGCATCGACCTACATTAGACCAACAGCACTGCCCAGGTCGCCTGCCCGTCGACCCGTCCATGCCAGCAAATCGCGCACCGAATCCCCGGAAGCCCTGCAGCTGTTACTACCAAAGCCATGGTCCTGGATCGCCATGGTCAACTGGTGCCAAGCATCATTTTCCGTCATGCTTGTCGCGGGCTAAGATTCCATCGACGATGGTGGAAACGGAATCAGGGAGAGATTCGTTCTTTAGCACCGTGGAAAACGATACAGGACATAGAGCATGTTGAACGGATGGATTTCCTGGAAACCTTTTGGGAAGTGAAGTGCAATGTTCTTCCTTCTTGGTACCTTGACTTCTGAGGTCAGCAATTCTTTTCGGAAAAACGCACACGTTGCAACGGGTGCACTCGCTATCGTGTCGGGCATGTGTGAGGGTGTCACAATGTGCACAAATAGGAATCAGTCATCATGAGTTGCAGGCAATGCTAGATGCGAAGGTAATCATCTAGATCTCATTCGGCTCCTTTCGACATAGGTATGTAGATACCTAGGTAGTGCTGAGGTAGTGCTGAGGTAGTGCTGCGGCAGTGCAGTTACTCATGGCTGTCAGGCTGTAGGCAGTTAGGGGCTGGTTCGTCGAGGCCCTTCTGTGTGTTGTGAGATTGTCACCCTCTCCAAAGGGCGTAGTGAGTGGCTGAGTTGGAACATTGGTTGGAACATTTGAACATGAAGTGTAATCATTAAAGTCATACGCCACCGGTTCTGCCGGTGCCCACTCTTCACTGCCGCCACAAATTAATATACAAGCGCCGAGTGCTGATAGGCCTGTGGGCCTGTAGTCTCTCGGTGGGCTCTTCTGGTCTTCAGCTGTCAGAAGTCTCAGGCCTGTCCGCAGCTCGGTTCCGATTGCGAAGAAGCCTAACTGCTCCGTTAAATCTACAGACTCCATTTTCTTGCGTTTTCTCAGTACACATGCTATGTATGTATCTAGGTACCTAGATACCTGGATACGTAGGTTACGTTCGGTTACTAGCAGCCATCGTGTGTTCGTCGATGACATGACAAGATCCCATGCCCGGTTTTCGTCCACCTGGCATTGCGACTAGCGACCAGACAACGAAGAGAAGAGGAGTATCCAGGTAGGATGATCACTGATGGTTTGTTTGCTTGCGCATCTCACCTGCGACTGCATTTGCAGCTGCAACTGTCAGAAGATCGGGAACCCTCCCCTACCTGGAGTAGTAGTAAGAGGTACCCAAGTAGGTACCTAAGTAGGTACTTATTACATCCATACTCCCATACACCTATTTACATGTACCAGCACACCTCCCCGCCCCCATTGTCATCAGCGGACATTTTACATATCGTAACTACCTACGTATCTAGGTAGGAGGTAAGATAGATAACCTATGTAGATATGTAGGTACTTAGGTAGGTACTTAGTGCCATTTCGCTTCTTTTAAGCGTGACGCGGAACAGCTCTGAATTTGAATACTCCACCAAATTATTTTTTTGGGCACTTCGAACTTCCTTGGTTTCCCTTTACCCGTTGTCCCAACACTGGGCCGTGCTCGTCTCGGGCAAAAAAGTTGAAAGGCGGCACAAGGCAAAATGAAGGGCACAAAGCACAAGGCACAAGGCACAATCACAGGCACAGGCATAAGCATGGGCATGGGCATGGGCATGGGCATAGCCAGGCCTGAGTAGATCCATGCGTCCAGCAGCCAGCAGCCAGCATCCAGGTCCATCCATCCTTCACCACCTCCCCCCCAAACACCTTGAAACCCACTGAGTAGGCGGCTGTACCTGTACCCGTACCCGTACCCGTAACTCCTCCGTTACAATCTAAGCCATCCAAGGTGCGATCCTCGCCCTCCTCCCTCTTCTCTTCTCCCTCCTCCCTCCCGTTTTTTCATAGATCCAATATCAATATATCCCTTTCTCGACCTTCCTTCCTTTTATTTCTCTACTTTGTTTACTTCTCTCTTTTCTTCACTTATTCAGACCCCTCAAACTAGTCCTTCTTTTTGCCTAACCGTTATCGATAATCGATTTCCTCCAACCGACCGCCTGTCTGTGTGACTCGCTTAACCCGAACCGTCATTGGGTAGACTACATCTCCAAAGCAGTCGTCGCCACACTTCGCACTCAATTGACGTCGGCTGCCCCTTTATTTCAACCCCGAACCTACGTCGACCTTCGACCTTCGACCTGGATGCGCCATACTCGAACCCCCATTGTCGCATAACATTCCTTTGCTCGTCCTCGTAAAGGATCGGGCGCAAACCACGATGCCTCCCCAGAAAGTGATACCGCATTACTCCGAACTTGTCGAGTACAACTACGCGGTCGCAGGACAGTAAGATGGCCCATCCTGCAGACGGACGAAAAGAAGTCGCCACACTGGGCCGTTGCTACTGATGCGGCGCTGACTGACACTTCTCTTCGTAACAGTGATGGAACGCTTTGCGACACAGAAGGCGAACTCTTCATAAAACCTTGTACACAGGCCGAAATCGATTTCTACCAGTCGCTACCACTGGAACACTCCCGCATGCAGGACATCGTACCCGAGTTCATCGGTAGTCTCACCCTCAACGATGCCACCAATATCCATTCGATTACCGACCAGTTACCTGTTGTCGCCGAAAACAATATATCTCAGGAGGTGAAGGGGCAAATGATCGAGCTCATCGCCGAGAAGAGCAAAATGCCAGCAGATACGACGCGTACGGTGCCCACATCAGCATCGAAACCAGTATCACTGTCAGCGGCTGCACCGGTGGATAACGTAACCTGGATACCGAATGCGACCGGCAAGATCCCCACGGACAAGGCTGTCGTCTTGATGAATGCCGCCTGCGGGTTCAAGCGACCGAACATTGTGGACGTCAAGCTGGGCCGGCGGTTGTGGGCAGACGATGCGCCCCTGGAGAAGAAGAAGAGGTTCGACAAGATAACCTCGGAGACGACACATCATGACCTCGGTTTCCGCATTGCCGGCATGCGTCTGTACAAGGGCTCGGACAAACCCGACGAACTTGACGAGGAGGACTACCGCATCTATGGCAAGGACTACGGCCGCAAGGATGTCAATAAGGACAATGTCATTGAGGCGTTCCGAAGCTTTCTCTACAACCGCAAGGCTGGAATCGACGACGATTACGCCAGGGCTGTCGCGGATGCATTTCGACGAGATCTCGAGCACGTCCGCGACGTGCTGGAGAAGGAGGAGAGCCGCATGTACTCGTCAAGTCTGCTCTTCATCTTCGAGGGCGACGGCGACGCTCTCAAGGCCGCGGTTGACGACCAGAGTAGGAGTAGTGCTGCCTCGGTGAAGGCGGGGAGACTGGGAGACGACTGTCTTCCCGGCGCTCGGACCACAAGCCGGATTGATAGTGGCATCGGTTTGGACGACGACGGGGAGATCATCTTCACGGGCCAGCCTGACATGGATGAGTTGTCAGAGTCAGACGATGACGAGGCTCAACCCCCTGAGATCTTGAAACTCAAGCTGATTGACTTTGCACATGCTAAGTGGACCCCGGGACAGGGCCCAGACGAGAACACTCTACTGGGAGTTAGGAGTTTGATCAAGATTTTCGAGGAGTTGGCCAAGGAGCCAGAGAGGCCGATGATGGCCGGGCAGAAACACAGACGGTCCACATAAGCAAGCATGAGGGGCAAACGGCAGGCGTTCCAGGCAAAGGCGTCATGATAGAAACCTTTGGAGATGTCATTACGGCGATACATTACGGGGCAAGACAAAACGGTTACTAGGCAGCATCAAAGGGTTCGTTCAGGCATGACCGGGCATTACCAAGAGTCATACATCTTGGGTGTCCCATGACGATTCATAATACCCCTATACAAGGTCTTGTTGTACAAGTAGCTTTACTTCGATTCTTCTTGATTTCTCAGGAGTCTGGGGAGACCAAAGACAGGTCTCTTGGTCTGGCATAAATTCATTTTATCGTTCTACAGGTTTTTGAGGCAGCCTCCGAATTCCTGATATGGTGAGAGTTATATGGAAGATGAACCACCTCAAGAGTACAGTGCTCCGGTCCTTCTCATGTTCGTGAGAGCGTGTCTCAAGCCGAAGAGCATCAAGAACTCCCGCTTCCTGATTTTCAAGACCTGGGCAGTAATAATTGGCTTTCAACAATGACGTACACAACAGGATTGCAGGTTTTGTGTGTAGTTGGGTCCTCCCAGACTTGCATCATCTGCACTCAAGAGCTGCAGGACATGCTCAAGTGGCACATGGCAATCTTGAAATCTGATTGTTCACCTTCCGGTCAGGGGTCCCTACGCTAAGGCAGCGCTTGTGGGGGCCCTCAGGGTTCCAGGGTTCCAGGCTTCATCTGGCTTCCAAGGCACGCAAGGTTCATCACCCACCTAAACTTTCAGTGGACGAGTGGGGTTTTCCGGGCTGGCATCCGACGCCCCACCACAAGCAACAGCCACTGTATCTCACCTGAACATACGCGTAGCTCAGCCTCGCCCAGCTCCATCTGCATTCCATTCCCCCTCCATCGCCCATCAAATAAGGCTGAGCTTGCCAATGCGAGAGCTTTCCCCTCACCTCACTGCCTCTCGCTTCGCCTTATCGGGGATGAGCTTGTCAGCATGTCTATTCCTGGATTAGGGCAGCTGCCAGTCAAGGTAAGCTTCCTAGAACCCCGGCAGACCTTAAACCGACCGCATGATCAAATGCCGAAGGCAACATCTTCCAGGCTAACCCACCTCTTGTTGGCTCCATAGGCAGCGACCTCCTCCGTGCGGCGCATAAACCTCCGCCCCTTCTGGGAATGGCGCTTCGAGATCCCATCCGCCTCCACAATAACCGTGCGCCTCCTCTCCGGCACCGCAGAGCGCGACGGCACCGAGCTCGCCCTCAACGTCACCTACAAGTTCCGCGGCCCCGCCAAGTCCAAGGTCCTGACCTGGCGGGGCTGTGAGGTCGAGTTCGAGGCGACCGCGGGCGCCGAGTCCGTCGTCGAGTACGTGGCGGAGCACGCCGGCCCGGACGAGACCCCCCAGACGTCCCACCTGAACCTGCACTTCCTCCTGGACGGCCTGCGCAGGGAGGCCCGGGCCAGGGGCGCCACGGGGCCGAGGGTGCTGGTCGCGGGCGGCAGGGCCGCGGGCAAGACGAGCCTGGCGCGCACCCTGGCGGCGCTGGCGGTGCGGTCCGGCGCGCAGCCGCTGGTGGTCAACGCGGACCCGTGCGAGGGCGCGCTGAGCCTCCCCGGCACGCTCACGGCCGCCGTCTACGCCACCGTCATGGACCTCGAGGGCGAGGGCACCGGCGGCTGGGGCGGCACGCCCACCAGCGGGCCCTCGGCCGTCCCCGTCAAGCTGCCCATCGCGCAGTACTACGGCCGCCGCGACGCCGCCGAGGACATGCCGCTGTACAAGGAGCTCGCCTCCAAGCTGGCCGGGTCCGTGACCGCCCGCATGGGCGGCGACGTGGACGTCAGGAGCTCGGGCATGATCATCGACACGCCTGGTGTCGTCGGTGACGACCTCGCCGGGGACCTGGCGCAGGGTGGGCTGGAGGCCGTGGCGCATGTGGTGGATGAGTTCTCGGTCAATATCATTGTTGTTTTGGGGTCGCCCAGGATACATGCCGAGCTGCAGAGGCGCTTTGGGAAGGAGAAGACGAGCCTGGGCGAGCCGATTGGCGTGGTCCTGCTGGATAAGTCGGACGGGGCTACGGAGAGGAATGAGGGCTGGATGCAAGCTGTCCAGGAGGCTACAATTAAGGAGTACTTCTTTGGTGACAGCAACAGGACGCTGAGTCCGTTCACGCAGCAGGTCGACTTTGACGATGCTGCCATCTACCGCATTCCTGAGCGTAAGGATCCTGACTGTTCGTTCGCTGAGTCTCGAGGAGTATCTGCTAACACGCGACGCACACAGCAAGCGAATACGCTATGGAAGAGAGGGGCCTCGAGAAGGTCGAGCCGACTCCGGCCCTGTCCCACTGGACCTTGGCCGTCATGAATGCCTCGGTCGGCGACTCCCCGGAGACCATCCGGACAGCAACCGTCCTGGGATTCGTCTACATCTCCGACGTCCACAAGGATCGGCGCAAGCTTAGCATGCTCACTCCTGTGAGTGGCAGGATTGGGAACCGGCCACTGCTGTGGGGAACCTGGCCGGAGCAGTTCATCAACCTCCTGGGTTGATTGGATCATTGGGTGATTGATCATCACGAGGCGGCGCACCTCGCAATCTTCGCATGGGGAACGGAGTTTCAGGCGTTGCACGTACGATAGGGAAAAGGATTAGAGGCGCTGTTTTAGTTGTACCGGATCACAATCTGTCTTTTTCTCGACCAGAACTACCGAGTGAGGGCTGTTTCCATATATCCCCATTGATACCCACCTGCATTGACACCTTTTCCCTACCTACGGCTGGTGCCGAGATGCCAGGGATGATCACCGGCCCACCCCCTGCTGGTGAGGCCTCACAGCATCGTGCAGATGAATGGCCCGCGTTCCACAGTTGACGACACTCTAAATTTCTGCCCCTAGGCGAGCATGTGAAAACTTGCCTTCCATGTCAGCCCGTTTGACGTTACATCGAGACAATTCCAATGCCGCGAGACATTCATTATTGTGGCGTCTTGAGACATCCAGACTCCCAGGATTCGCCATGTCATTTGGTGACAATTACCCTGTGTAGAACGGCGAGTGCATATGCGACATGCAGCTGTCACCTTCGGCAGAAGCATGATGTACACAACTGAACTGAACTGGATTGGTCCGTGGGCCCAAGGCTACTTGAGTGCAGCGCACCCACTGTTGATTTAACTACTACCTAGGTATGTACAGGTGGGCGGAATTCGAGCAAGCCCCATGGGAGGAATCCCCATCTTGGGACTGTGTTTGATCGACGTCCAAACGTTACCTCCTAGTTATAGCAAGTGTGACACCGGCAAAGAGATGATTAGAACTTGATAATGTGGATGCTATGCGGCTGGCTTCCAGGGCCCTCTTCAATATTCCGACTGCTTGGCTTGAAAAGCCAACACTTTGGGTTTATGGGTAGTTGCGGGCCCAGAAGCAACTGTGTTAGATTGTAGCGTTAAACACTGCCAAGTTTAATATCTAAGGTATATCATCTCTCGTGTCCTCTTCAAACATGGAAATATGTAGCAAAATCCACCTGCCGGTTGCACTTCAAATTCACGTTGAGGACCTTCTTCCTCGGTCCCATTCCTCAAGCTCGTGGCCGATGAGCATCCTTTACGTCAATTCCCATGGAAGACCAAAAGTTGTCCTAGACTGTATGGTCTAATAGACCAACGGATGGCGATGGCAGACGTATATCTGTACCCTCACGAGACGTCCAGCAGCCGGAACTCTTCCGTTCTGACTGGTCGTCCGAGTCAAGCTCTTGTGTTGCGTATACGCTGGACTGTTCAAGGCGAGGACTTCTCCTGGCCCCTCATAAAGCGCAAGAACGCCTGTGCTATCCTGACACCGTCGTGGTCGATCTTGGCCCTGTTGACGCCAGAGGTGTAGTCCTTGTCCGAGAAGACACCCGAGTCGTGCCTCAACTCCAGGATCTCGCTCACGATGTCTCCAGTGAACTCTGGGTGCCCCTGCACTGTGATAGCCTTGCCCGGGATGACAAATCCCTGCGTCGCGCAGACATTGTTCTCTGCCAGGTTCTCGGCGCCTTCTGGGTTTGAGAAGATAATGTCCCGGTGCATTTGGTGGATTTTCTGATGCAATTGTTTAGCACAAGTCCAGGAATAACCAGGCCAAGATGGAACGGTTGAGGGGGGCTTACCAGGGTATCGGAACCAAATATCTCCCTTCCCTTCTCACTCAGCTTGATCTCCGTAACAGCGAGCTCCCAACCCTTCACATTCTTGTCCACCTTGACACCCGAAGCTCTCCCCACAATCTGATGGCCAAAGCACACACCTACAACCTTCACCCTACCCCCGGTAGCCAGTGCCTTGCGCGTGAAATCGACCAGCTTCAGGATCCACTCCTCGTCCAGGTAGGCAGAGTGCTTAGATCCGCTGATGAGCACGGCGTCGATGGAGTCCAGGTCTGGGTACGCGTCGGGCTGGTTGACCACGTCGTAGCCGGTGATGGAAACGTGGGACTCCAGAGAGTCGGGGGCAACGGCCCGCCGGAACAGGTCGGTGAAGACGCCCCGGTAGCCGTGGTATTTGGCATTGGCATTGGGGACGGGCGTGTCCGCCTCAAGGATGGCGAGGCGGAGGGGGTTGTTTGGGGCTGTTGTTGAGCCCATGCTTACTGCTATGTCTTGTATGGAATGGGAGAAATAAGGTGCGTGTTCAGGGAGCTCTTGGCCACGCGGTCAATAAAGTGTCGAGAGCGGGTTGAAAGTCGAGGAAAGTGATGTGTGTCAACAGATATCACGGAAACAAAGAATAAGAGTACTCGTCAAGAAGCTGTTCATCAGTAGCAGAACGTTCAGTGATCAAGACTATTCAAGTGAGGAAAGAGCTCCTATTAGAGGGGAAGGGGGTGCTTTATGTGACGTCGAACACGACTCGGGAAGGCTGTTGCGACAGGCGCCCTGAAGGTCCACAATAATTAGGTGAGTAGCCGCCGCTTTTCGGAGTGACACCGGCAGGTGCATCATATTAATTAATATTGTTACACCCGAACCTTATCACAGCGTTTTCCAGCATTCGAGATTCGTAAATTCATATTGGTCATCATCTCATGAGATCTGGTGAGGATAATACGCATGACATACCGTTTAGGCTTGGATATCTTCCTGTCGCAGTTGATGTATACACCACACACGAGAGCGACTTTTGTCAGATTATAAGCAGTTCAAATGGTAAATGTTAACCCCCCTCCCACAAGGAGAAGCCCCCCTAGAATTACAAACAAATATCTGCATACCCTAACCCTCGCAACGTCAACTCTTCAAAGCACAAAATCACGTCTGTTTGGCTTCCTGGTCTGCGACTTAGAGCAGCTCACAAGGGATATTCGGCAACCGAAGGAGCATTCGCTGCTGAGGATGGATGGCGTACCCTCGAAAGATGAAAGGAACGCCGAAGTTGCATTCTTTCGGAGACTACCTTACCTCAATACCTCCATCCAGTCCTCGTACCGAACACCCTTAATGGATGTTACCGGTTGACGACGTCACAAGAAACCCTCTTTCCTCGAATTTCTCTCACTTGGTTGCAGACCTCAGCTACTCATCGATTGTCTAGTTTGAATGCATGGGTTGCAGCGTTGGTTTCCTGTGTCTAACCCAGCTCTGCCTTTGAAATTCTCTTTCGGCGGGTTGTTGAAGAAATCGGGATTGACGACCCCGCGACAACCATAATGCGAATATACGTTTGGCAGATGTACTCAATGAGCTCATAGAACTGATGCCGCTGTTCACAGCAGGGTCGATCAGGACGATCTGACTCTGCCCGATGGGGTGCTGCCTCTTGACATCCTTCGGCGTAATCACCTGGACAAACGTAGCAGATGGAGAAGCCTCGCTCGCACCAAATGCAATACCTCCACCACCACGCATGGCAGCCATGATGGTTCTCTTCTTTTCACCGAGAAGTTGAGAACCATTGGTTATATGTCCCTGGACATTGCTAGTGGTGTTCTTTTCAACACCGATCATCTCCGAGACGAGATGTATGGCAATCCACCGTCCAATGCGCTGATGAGCCTCTCTCAGTGCCACACTGGCGAGCTTGACATCTCGCATCGGACGCTTTTTACCTGCTGAATCGGTTGCGTGCCTGGACCGGGCTCTGCATCGCTCCTTCGCGGGACGGTCCAAGATGCTATCTATGAATGCGTCGTCCGGCTGAGCAACGGGCAAACAGGATTTCAGCCACGCGCGGATGTTCGTCTGCAGGTAGCTGTTGCTGCCTCGCCCGCAGACCGTCCTGAATGGCAGCAGCGAGGATCCAGTCCTTATTCTCACTTCTTCCCTCCAGTTCCCCCGAGACAATGAACGAGTGAACAATCTCTTGACGGGCTTCCCGACCCAGCATCTCAGATGCCCAACAACAAAGCAGTTACCCGAGCGATTTGGCGGCACTTCGCAATCGCCTCGATGGATTGCCTGCGATGATACGCCTGGCTGGCCTCGTTCTTCTGCCGGGAAGGCGTCCAAGCCACCTTGGACCACTGACGAGACAGCGTCGGAGCCGTCCAAGATGATGTCTTCTTCGCTGAGCTCCTGCTTCGATAGGTCGAGCAATCCTGTCTGTTCGGTATCGGGGATTCCGCACAACCCAGCGATGGTGGGCCTGGGGTGTTCGGTGCCGTGATGGGTGTTCCGGTTCAGGCGAGATGCTCTTGGAGTGGAACAATAACTCCAGGGCTATCTGAAGTGACCAACATGTTGTAGTGGTGTTATGGTCAGAGTTGTATCAGAGTTGTATGCAGTTGTGCTTGGTAAGATATTGTTGGGATTTCTGATATTGCTGCTCTGAGTCCTTTCCGAGTCCAGGGGGATCTGGAGGGCTCTCATCCTCTGGTGAAACGATTGTAGGGTCTGTGCTCGCTTCCCTGGCAGCAATCGCGGTTTCGACTCTCTCTCTCTCTCTCTTGTTGGCCATCATAATTTCCATATGCGCCCGTACTTGACGTACGTGGTCAAGCGTGAGACTGAGGTTGCATGACAGTTTTGACCTCATATGACCGCTCTCCAACATACGATTCTTCTAGCCTTCATGTATTGGTATTCTAGTCATCTTGCTGTCTGAAGATCGGCCAGCGAGGATACATATCGACTGAAAATGATATAAACTCAAACTTCCACTCATCACTTGAAAAGACACATTACCCTTAACAACATATTCGGTGAGGGCAAGGGCACCCGAGAGTTGGTTGTGATACCCTTGAGAATACGTTCCAGGTCCTCATACAGGCAGCCAGTCTTCTGTCCTTTCGTGCCGCCCTAATACTTTGCGAGAACCCAGCTGTCCATAACAAGGATGGTCCGTACGTTGCTGACTCGCCGAGTGCAGTCACCCGCGACCTCCCGAACACAGCAGACGTGGTAGCAGCGAGCCGACGCTGGCCATCTCATACTATGGCATTAGATGTCTCGTCCTCCAAAGCCTCAAGGCGCATATGGGGCTCATCTCTGACGTCAATGGTTCTGGGCGGCCAGACTCCGGGTAATCCTCCCGCCAAGGTTTATGACTGCGACGCTTGGCAGACTCCCTAAGTACCTAGGTAGACAAAGAGATATCTGATATCTGCCAAGCAACGAATATCAATGCACTGGCGAACGGATTGCTTAGTTTTATACACGTGGGGAAGACACTGTGCACACGGAATAAACCTAGAGTCCAGGTGACAGCACTTGAGCGCTAGGGCAGCAAGGTTTGGGTCTGACAACCTTGGCAGCTCGGAGAGCTTCATGGTCTGCAAACTGGTTTTGGAGCTATGATTTTAGCTTTTGAACTACCCAGCTGTCTAGATGTCCCGACAAATACCGATCTTGTTGGTCCCCGAGTCGAGTATGGACGCTAGATGGGTCGGGTCGCTTGTGATCGCCAGAGAGGGACCTAAACCTAAAAACCCGAGTTGAGAGGGAGGTATCGATTGCGGGCGTCACCAGGACGGTGAAGACATGGAAGTAGTTTCTTGCATACTGTTATGTGCTTGGAAATAATTTTCTGTTATGTGGATGATGTTGAATACCACCAAGATTCCACTTCGCCGATGCGATATCTATGGTGGTCCGAAGAGAATTCTGAATGGTGGAAAGGCTTCATGTCAATGTATCCAGTTGGGGCCCGACCACGATCCTTCAGGATATGTTAAGCATAGGGACTTAGAGCAAAATTTATTATTATCTGTATCATTTATTTTATTTCCATGAATCCAAAGAATATACACATGGCAACAGAACTATCACACCATGACCCTCAGGTCGAACGCAGCCCATCCATCTACCACCCATCCCTCACAGGAAAGCAAGCCCAGCAACAGCAGCCAGCCCACCCAGGAACTCGACGCCCATCGCGGCAGTCTGCTTAGGGGCCCAGGCCGCCGAAGCAGCCGAGGAGGCCGCCGTGCCCGCCGCCGGGGTGCCGGTCGGCGCCGCGCTCGTGGCGGCGGCGCTGCCCGTGCCCGTGGCCGAGGAGGAGGAGGAGGAGGCGCTGCTGCTGCCGCTGCTGCTGCTGCCGCCCGAGGACGACGCGCCCGTGGCGGCGGCGGTGGCGGTGGCGCAGCTGGCGGTGGACTGCACGGTGACGCCGTTGGCGGCGCACATCTGCTGGGCGAAGGAGATGGCGGCCTGCTGGTCGGCGGCGTCGCAGGCGTCGATCAGGCAGCACGAGATGGTGCCGATGAAGTCCGGGTCGGCGCAGATGCACTTGGGGTCCGTGCCGCAGTCGCCGTAGGAGCCGCCTGAGAACTGGGAGGTTGCGCAGTCTTGCTGTTGGAGGGGTGAAGAAGTGTGTGTCAGTTCATATGTCTTTTAGGTGGGGTGCATGTCCTCTGGGGTTGATCATTGGGGGTCTTCTTCTTTGGTGTTCTCTTCTTGGTGTGGGGAACAGGAAGAGGGGATGGGGGACATACTGCACACGAGGGCAAGCTGGCGTATTGAGCGACGGTCAGGCTGGCGAAGACGCCGGCGGAGAGTATGGAGAACAGCATATTGATGGCGGAGGATGTTGCTTCTGGGCTATGTGTCGGCTTCTCAAGAACAGAGATGTGATGATACTGCTTGGAGGAAGAGTGTGAGGGTGAGATGTGGTTGGGAGAGCATCGGGGAAGGAGAGTAAAATATTCTGGAAACTCGTGGGATTAATGAAGGCCTTATAAGTTTGGGTAACACTCGGAAGAGTGGAGAATGAGCTGAGCGTTGGTTAGGAACCCAGGAAGACTTGAAGGAGCCCTGCAAGATGGGTAAGTAACAGGCAAGGTAGGAGGAGATCGAGCTGAAGGCACGCCAAGCAGCTTTGAGAAGCACCAACGTTAGCAACGCTACCAACAGTAGGTACCAACGAACGGGGCCATAATGATCATGAGAACAACTGACTTCGAGGTAGACCAGGTCGAGATTAAGTTCTAGATCCCTCCCCCCCTCTCCCCTTCCACTAGCATGCAGGAACGGAGCCTAAAGGTCCCGATATCTCTTTGACCACATTCCATCTTGAGCGATCTAGACACACTTGGCAGTGTCCTGAGCCCGGCAGTGGGCATACTCGTGCTCAGTAAAGCCGTTGAAGGAGGGTCGATCAATTTCCCCATTGGGTCAGCTCGGGCCCCACCGTTCATGTAGTGTACTGAGTAGTGCACATCAAACCCACAGGGCCAGGAGGGCTGGAGGGCAGTAGGGCCTGAGGGACCCACTGAAGAAACTCAGCCCACTTCTTCTTAGCGCAACTGGTCGGGCCACTTTCAGTGTTAGTGTCTACTTAGACGCCCACTAACTACTACTTAGGTACTTACTCCACTGTCTAGTCCTCCTCCTTCTTTCCTGGGCACCTTGCCTCAGCCTCGAACAAACTATCAACTCTCTTACCCCCTTGGTAAGTATGCCTGTAACTGTCTGCACCTCTTTGGAATCTCTACTGTCTCGACTATGCCTAGGTACCGTTACTTTTTTCCTCTTATGATGTGGTGTGGTACTCGGAGGGCTGCCGAGAGAGTGGTCACGAAATCCGGGGAAACAATGGCACCAGCGGCATATCGGACGGGACAACGGGGATCCACTTAGCCGATCTGGCCGACAACCACACGGATCCTCCGTATTGGTTTTGTACCACCAGTCAACATGCCGCAGGTGGAAATGTACTCCGGCATCCATTTACTACTGCTACCTATTTCCCCGCAAAATTAGCCTGTCCATTGACCGTCATGGCTACACTTCCTAAAGCCCCTAGGGTTTCCGGTTTTCAAGTAGAAGCGGCTGCTTGCTGTACGTACGTAGAGTAAGGGTACGTTGAGGTGTTGAGAGTTCGAGGAAGGACATTCATAGTTTTGAACTACCTCGTTTAACTCGAAGCTTCAAAGGTTAGTAGGTGCTCAGGTGATCTTGCTGTGCCGCTGCGCATGTAATTTGCGTTTCCTAGCCCTCTTCTGTCTTCCTGGGCATTTCATTTCACGAGTCACGGCCTAGTCTGGCAGGTCAGCTAATGTGCACTCAATCAGCTCACAATTCTCCGGCAGTCGCTTGCTACCTCCCCATGTCCTCCTCCTTCAGCTCCTCGCCCCCACTCCCCTTCCTCTTTTTTTTTCCATCTTCCCGCCTACAATAACCAAGTCGTAAAACAATTTAGAAGACACCATGATGCTGCATGCATGCATACCTTCTACATCTCCGGATTCGCCCACAATTTGATTGGTAACTACATAGGTACGGAGTACTTTTACGGCCCTGTATCATGGGTCTCGGCATTCTCGAAGACCGGAGTATGGACGGGCATGTTCCAGGTATGCAGCATATACCATCCCCTTTCGTCCCCATCGTGACACTCATATGCCCGCGTAATATATCATATTATAGCACATTACAGACAGACAGACAGACTGATAGCCCCCTCAAGGCACCACCAGGTATTTCGACGATCCCGCCCGGCCACAATACGCCATCCACGACGACGGCACCCGTGGTCTCAAGACCGACAACACCGGCCCCGTCCCTATCATCCTCGTCCCACAGCCCTCCGATGACCCCAATGACCCCCTCAACTGGCCCTTGTGGAGGCGCGACCTCATCACCCTCACCCTCTCCCTGTCAGCCATCTTCGCCACCTCGCTCGGCCCCATCCTCGCTGCAAACACCGTCACTGTCTCGCTGTACATGACCCATGACTTCACCGACGTCGCCCTCCTGACGGGTTATTTCCTGCTGGGCGTGGGCTTCGCGGGCGCACTGTTCGTGCCAACCAGCCGCGTCTGGGGCAAGAGGCATGCCTTCATCTTCGGCATCGTGGTGCTGATCGCCTCGAGCGCCTGGGGCGGCGTTGTGGGCAAGCAGAAGGACTACAACAGCTTCCTGTGGTCCCGGATCATCCAGGGCGTCGGGTGCGCGCCCTTTGAGGCCCTGGTCAACGTCGCCGTCGGCGATCTGTATTTTGTCCACCAGCGAGGCATCCGCATGGCCTTTACTAATCTGGCCGTGTTTGGTGGAGCCTTCTTCACGCCCATCGTAGTGGGTAAAATCACCCACACCTTGAATTGGTGGTGGACCTTCTACCTGGTTGCTATCTTCTGTGGCGTCTGTCTGCCGGCTATTGTCTTCCTCTGCCCCGAGACGGCATATCGACGGGATACGAGCCTGAATACCGATATGCTGGCCGGGGAGAGGACGGCGGGGATAGAGAACGGGGACGAGCACCCTCTCTCACCCCAAGACAATGACCACAACCTGGGGGAGAAGGGCGCACATGGAGACACCAGATCGCCCAGTGTGAGCGATAGGGCTGCCGTGCCTACCAAAGCCAGTTATCTCCAGTCCCTGGCCCTCTTCAACGGCCGCAAGACCGATGACTCCCTCTGGAAGCTCGCCCTGCGTCCCTTCCCCCTCTTCCTCCAGCCCGCGTTCCTGTGGGCCTGCCTCATCCAGGGCACCCTGATCGGCTGGACCGTCTTCATCGGCGTGATCCTCGGCGCCTCCTTCCTCGGCGCCCCTCTCTGGTGGGACGAGGTGCAGACCGGCTACGCCTACACGGGTGCCTTCATCGGCGCGGTCCTGGGCTTCGTCATCGCCGGCGGGCTGTCCGACTGGACGGCCAGGGTCCTGACGCGCTGGAACGGCGGCGTCTATGAGCCCGAGTTCCGGATCGTCTTGGTCATCCCGCAGTTCGTCTTTGGCGTCATGGGGACCTTCGGTTGGGGCATCGCGGCTGATGGCTTGCTCGTGGGCAAGTTTGGCTGGGCCGTGCCGCTGATGTTCTTTGCGTTTGAGGTCTGTGGGATGGTCATCGGTGCCGTGGCGAGTAGTCTCTATATTGTTGATGCTTATCGTGAGTTTCGACCACTTACCATCTCCTTTTGGCTCAAATTGCCACATTGGGTTGTCACATGCTGACTCCGGTTTCAACAGGCGACCTCGCAATCGAGGGCTTCACATGCATGATCATCTTCAAGAACTTCTTCAGCTTCGGTCTAACCTTCAAGGCATATTATTGGCTGATTGAGAACGGGGGCAAGAACACCCCCGTATTCAACGCGCTCGGCGCCGTGCAGGTCGTTGTTTGCGCGCTGAGTGTGCCGATGTGTACGTCTCACTCTAATTACTTACCTGTCTCAACCTAGAGGCGCAGACAGTCCTGGCTAACAATACAATTCTCTGCTAGATATTTTCGGCAAGCGAAACCGGAGCTTTTTTCACCGTCATGACATCCTCCAGAAGTTCGGACTCAGATGATTGAGAAATATTCTTGTTTATATGGCTTGCTTTGGCTTGCTTTGGCTTGCTGTAGCTTGTTCAATGTGGATCTAATACTTAATGGTAACTAGAAACAGTGTATTATCGGTCGGTAATTATATTCATGCCATTACAGTTTATAATACAGTCTGGAGCCAAAAGCTCGTGTGAATGTGAAAATCAAATGCTCGAAGGATGAAGAAAGATCATTTCCGGATTCCCAATTTATATCAGAGCTACACGCAAATACCCTCTTACATGCACATGTGTCCTTCAAAATAGTTTTTGACCATTCTGTAAGAATGTGTTCATCCGCAGGTGTCGGGCTTCAAAGTTTCAACGCATCATAGCGTAAGCACTGCATAAGTTCAATTCAAAAGATTCTTTTAATACATACGACTTGAAGAGAAAAGGGTAAGCTGGATATTGTATCTGTCTACACGTGTATCCATCGTAGCCTAGTTATCATGACCTTGATGTCCGCCGCCCCTCCGCACAAAACGAAAGCAACGCCCTTCAACTCGAATTGATCTCCATCTGTAAACTTTGGGCCCTATAAATACTGTTGCAGAATATGTATCAGCTCACTGCCCCCGTCTCTTAACAGTGAAGTATATGTAGTTAAATAGTGATCATGCTTTAATTACCGTTAAAACGGTCATGTCACATGGTATTCAACATGAAAACGTAGGGCGTGACTGGTGCCACCATATATGTATTCCAGGCCCCGTAATCATGATTGATCGTGATTCCTCCACGGGCTGGCCTGGGCGAGGTGTAGACCGGCTCTGGTACTGGGACTGGAGGTGTCGAAGGTGGTGGCTTCGCATCCAGGTCGATGGAAGCCCATTCCGGCGACTCCAACCCCGCCTCCTCATCGCGCTGCTTCCGCTCCTGTCGCTGCTGCTGTACTCCAAACCTGTAACGCACCCTCCTCCCGCACCAAGCACCAGCCTGCGACGCCAAATTCCAGGTGTGCGTGGCCGGGCCTCGCACCGCGTGTGCAACGGCCAGGGAGACCTTTGCGGCAAGGTAGACGGGCCAGAAGATGGCAAGGAGTATATACACGGCCGGCCGCAGCCACCTCAGATGGTTCTTGGTCCAAAAGTCGCTGGAGGCCCATCTCGCCTCCCACCCATCTGGTTTCCCATGGAAACTCCGGTCAAATACTGCGAGGGCAATAATTGTGTAGAATAAAGTGGCGTAGAATGCAATCAAGAAGTAGAAGACCGGAAGTATGGGATCTGACCACATTATTACCAATATTGACGGATGTTTTGGTGTAATCTCGAACAGTTGATTGTTAGAGCTCCTACAAAGGGAAGCCCGGTCGCGATGGGTGGCCACATGAGTATTTATACAGGATTACGAAACGCTACCATCGACATCGGCGTAGATGGGTCTCGTAGCGTCTGTAAATCCTGTTCATTTCTACATCATGAAGAGATACCAGACAGGACCACATGCTGTCGAAGAGCGCCGTCCTGTTTAGCTTTTGAACGGACAGTACAATTAGCCCTGGTTCCTTGGACCGCTAAATTGTGCTCAGATGTTAGTCCTTTCGCTGTTGGCCTGACCTCTTGTTCTAGCTCAGCTTTGATGCGCACGGGTGCCTGATAGAGCCTTCGCGGCTCCTGGGAATCGGCCAAGTCCAGAAGTCCAAAGTCTCAAGTGAGAACCTTCAATGTTGCTAATTACCTACCTAAGTAGGTAGTGGGCCGGCGCCGTCCACTTACATGGATCGATTGTCGATGAACATGTGATAGGCAGGGAGATTTATAAGATTTCTTTTGTTACGCATACATACCCCATGTTAACGAACCAGTTGTAAGTCCAGCCCTTGCCGACCTGCCTACTTTATCTTCTTCTGGCTAACTGCCCAGGTGGTGAATGTGTCAGTAGTAGTTGACTGCAATGTCTAGCAATGTAGGTACAAAACTTCCTGATAAGCAGGTAAGTATACACTATGACGGTCTGTGTTATCCTGATCATATAGTTCCTTCAATGTGCAACTAGGTACGTTTCCGGGCCGATCCAGACCATACTCTTGCTCGCTGTGGGCTGTCACCTGTAGACGTCGCGATGTTCAATGCTGCCTCAATAATGGGTCTGCTGCCGAAAAGATCTGCGGTGGAACCTGTGCCCGTCTGGTCCCATAATACCTGTCCAAGATACATATTTTGTTTACCCCATGACTACGTAAGTACGCTCCATCCTGCTCCACGTTGCTCCACGTCGCTGCCTACTTGAGGTATGTATACGTAGTGGGCAGTGCCTGAGTGCCCAGGGCCACAATATTCGACTAACCTAGTACGGCCGCCTCATATCTAGAGCTAGAAGTTTAGGCCGGATACCAGACATGATAGGCGGCTGGCGAATAGGCGAATCTACTTTCGGACTCCATACGAGATCCACAGCAGTTCTCCATCTGCTAGAGCGAAACGGAGCACCCCGGACTTACCCCAGCCAATGCAAGCTATTGACACACTGCAGCAAGACGTGCATTTAAGTATAACCAATCATGAGGAGCGCCTTCAAGCCACTGAAGCTTATTCTTCTCAGATCGCCGGGTAGATCCTCACCCGGTGAGATGCATCGAAGCAGGCGCAATGAGGCTGGATGGTGATGTAATTGCGGGCATTGGCGATCAGCCCTGAAGGCTGTCACGTTTTCTGTCTCTCTGGGTATTCCCAGACCCGATCTTGGATTCAATGAGGACATCAGAATGAAAAAGCGAGCAAGAATATAATCTGCTGTCTGTAAACCCCAGTGCTAGAAGAGACACCACGATGCCCAGATCTTGTCAAGATTGTGAGAAGAAGGAGGGCATCGTGAAGGGCATCATCGAGAACAAAAAGTGGAGGGCAGCGTGGAGAGCACCGAGTAAGTCGCTGTGAACATGGGTAGCGTGAGGCTCTCGACGACGCGCTATGAACATTGAACTAGTTGCATTCGCCGTAACGAGTAACGAGGTTCTGATGATCTGGGGATACCACGACCTGAGGAAAACCGACGATCTGATGCCGCGATCTTTCGGCTCAAGTTGTTTCCGAATGAGAGATCCGCAATATCGTCATGGACGCAGCTTGGCAGTTCAGCCGCAAGAGAGCATCACGATTGAGCGTCGCGTTACAGCATGGGGATAGAGCATCGGGATAGAGCTGCTCTGTTCTGGTTGAAGTCCATACCGAACCATAATCACTGATGAATGATATATAAACCTAGGTAGTCTAGATTGTTTCTCTTTCCTTGCGCCACTCAACACACACTTCTGCACAGCAACAGCCCAACCTCCCAGCTCAATTACCCACGATCTCGATTCACCTATATCTTACTTTTTCCCCTTCAATATGGCAGACCTCAGTGGAACAGCCCCCTTCACCTTCAACCCCAGCAAGCTCGGTTATATCAAGCCAACCCTGAGCTTGCCCGAGGGGCAAGATCTCTCTGTGGATGACCTGAAGTCCATCTTTGGCATCGAGGGCCAGTTCTTCGGGAAAGTCCCACGACGCATCATCACCCCAGTCCTCCAGGGCCAGTGGTACACAGAGAACTGGTACTCAGTGAAGGGCTACCTCTACGTCCTCGAGCCGCAGTCGTGGGTACCTGTGCTCGGCCACGGAAAGACGCTGCCGGCCTCGTCGTTCAAGACAACTTACACCAACGAGGAAGAGACGGTCACGGAGACCAAGTTCAACGCGGGCACATCGGCAGAGCTCACGGTCGAGGCCGGCGGCACATACTTTGGCGTCACCGCGAACGTCAAGTCAAACAGCGACATCTCCTTCCGGTACTCGAGCACCACCACGACCAAGGAGAAGCTGGAGACCACAGGCACCAGCGGCTCCACTCCCATCCATCAGCTGTTCGTCTACCCTGTTCTGCGGTGCAAGGTCATCAAAAGGCAGCGGGTCGACTACACCATCAACGACAGCAGCGAGGAGCTCAAGTGGACGGGCGAGAGCTACAACCCGGGCTACTGGGACGCCCGCTGGGTGGCCGACGCCCGGACGCACGAGCTCCGCAAGCTGATCCGCCACCCGGTCCCGATGGAGGGCAAGGGGCTGGGCCACAAGGGCTATATGCTGCCGATCCCGACGCTGACGGCCGACGGCGAGCTGGATGTCACCACCATCATGAGCCGCCAGGGCTGGGTGGACTGGTACCATTACGACATCCCGTGGGAGACGGAGGCGGACTTTGGGGAGGAGACCATCGATCTCGCTGCGCCTCACAATGATGTTGCTTTCAGGCCCATGAGCACCTGGACCACTCTCGTAAGTCCGACTTCTGAATGTACCACATGAGTTGCGGGGCTACCATGTGCTGACGGGCTGTCTAGCCTCCATTGAACTCCTAGTCACAAATTTACGGTATCCAGGTTTTGGCCTGGGTGGGACACGCCGGCCATGTGTCACTCCATGAGGTGGAAGCCTCAGTGTTATAGCACATTGGTAAATGTACTGATGTTGTATTGAGAGGATGGCTTGGATGAACTTTCCAAAATGAGGAGATTGGAACTTGGTCATATAGCTTTCAAATACGAATGGTTCTTGAAGGATTTTATTGAGACGAAATCGAATGGCGACCTAGCTACTAAGCCTCATGTCTTCAAGGTGATCGTGGCTTCCAGATGTCCGAGGTTTACCTAATGACGTTCATGTTTTGAGTTCTTGGCAAATGGACGGTTCCGACTGCGAAGCCTGTCGGAACCGAATGAATCTTTAAGGGATACCTAGGTATAGAATGGTCAGTGCTAGTACTTCAAGGTTGAAGAACAGAGAAAGGTATCAGATGTCCTGGGGTATGAGAATTGTATCGACATCTGGATACTATGGATGAAGGGATCGATCTGGCATCTGAACTTTTAAAGTGGATATGCAGGTATTGCCTGCTGACATTTCTCCTGTTGGAAATGTCTCTCATCACACATGATATACGGTTCCTATTCGGTGGTATTGCAAAATGATAATCACTTGGATATTACATATCGCTTGTATGGGCCCCGTAGTTGAGCTGAAGCCCAAGGCATGTCAGTATATAGCAGGCCCTTGTTGCCGACATCGATAGCAAGAAATTTGGCATCCATAAAACTCACTATACTGTATGTCTCCCCACAAAAATCCCAGTGAATATAATTGAAAGTAATTAGGGACACAACTGCTGCCATTATGGGAAGGTCAAGAGAAGTATTTGCCCCTATTATCGAAGAGGGAGGTGACTGACAGCTGGCAGCAGCTGTCCTTCTTCAATTGCCAGCTGACAGCTCACAGGCACCATACCCGCCAGCTGCCCTCTACAGTCGCCTGCATTGCACCCCTGTAGATCTGACCTCCCTTAATCTTCAACATCGCGATGGATCAGTCACAGACTTTGCCGTCACGCGGCCATGTGCAAACCAAACCTTCCACGGCGATAGGTATGTCTTGTTTCCTGTTGGCGGTTCTTCAGGGCGCCCCTGATTACCCATTGAAGCGTGCGCAGAAATGCAGTGCCCCTGATATCTGTCTGCCATACGTGCCCAACAGCCACCCATGTTGCTTAGACCACTTGGCTAACCTTCATGCCCAGCATCGCGACCTAGGTCCTCTACCAGAGGACCCTTGGACGTTGATAAGTGAGTCTCCTCACACACGTCGTAGTCTACCAATTAACTAAGTACCCCGCAGCGATCCCCTGAACCCGCCTCGGTCTCCGCTGCCTCAGCTGTCAAACCGCCTCATCCCATCCCGCCCACTTTCCAGGCAGGGCAGCCCAAGACTACCAAGTCCAAGACTACCTGGTGACAAGCGTCGCTCTTCTCGCTCGCCGGCCCCTCACCGCAGTCCGGCCAAGAGCCCGGCCATCCCGGCGCCAAAAGACTTCTCCTACCTGCTGAGGCCGGAGATCTACCAGCCCCTGACGCCCACCTCCGTCCCGGCCCCCTTCCGCGACTCACCCAGGCAGCCGGCCCCAGACACGCCGATAGCCGAGCTCCTCGCCAACGGGCACTTCCGCGCGGCGGCCATCGCGGCGGTCCAGGCCCTCACCGGCACCGGCACCGGCGGCCAGCCGGCGCCCTCGCCGACGGACCACGCCCGCATCTTCGAGCTGCTGTACGTGCGGCTGTCGTGCCTGACGCTCGCCGACGCCACGCAGGTGGCCGCGCAGGAGGTGCGCGCCCTCGAGGACGTCAACAGCGCCTTCTACGCGGACGACGCCTCGGGCGCGCACCTCGTCCCCTGGGACCTGCGCGTCCTGGTCGTGCGCCTGCAGGCCATGGGCTTCGGCGACCCCCGCCGGGCCGTCATGAGCTACTACGACCTCGCGCGGGAGGCGCGGGTCGGGGTCGCGGGCGCGCTGGCGGGCCACGACAACTCGGCCAGCGAGGTCTGGAAGGACCGGCTCGTCGAGCTGGGGTTGAAGGTCGCGGGGGCGCTGGTGGAGATGGACGACCTCGCGGGCGCCAGGGATCACCTTGCTGGGCTGAGGGGCCGGCCCGGTGGCAAGCTAAGCATGGCCAAGGCGCTGCTTTGGCTGCACCTGGGCGACACGGCTGCTGCTAGGAGGTGTGTCCCGGCGGGAGACTCCGGGGAGAGGGTCATCGCTGCGCTGTGCGCTGTGGCTGACGGAGAGTACGAAGCCGCGCTTGCACTGTGGGAGGAACTCAATGAGGAGATTGAGGGCGACGAGATGGTCGCCGTCAATTTGGCCGTGTGCTTGTTGTACACAGGCAAAATGGAAGAGGTACATTTACTCCCCCCTTTTCTCGGTGACGGGCGTGTACTAACCAACGCCTTACCAGGGGAGGGAAATACTGGAAGGACTGGTCGCCAGCGGGCTTTCTTCGCACACCCTCCTATTCAACCTCACAACTATGTACGAGCTCTGTACCGACAGATCAAAGGCTTTGAAGGGCAAGCTGGCAGAGAAGGTGGCAGGGATGGAGCCTACGCCTGCAGGCTGGGAGAAGTCCAACGCTGACTTCAAGTTGTGATCGCCAAAGTAATTTCGTCGTTTATCATTAAATTTATGGGGCTTTTTGTAATGCACCGTTTTGCTCCTGCGGGCATGTTGCCCTCGTCTTTTGGCTTGCGTTGTCGTGACATGCCTCAGGTGCCCATGCTATCCCAGCATTGACCGTAGTCTACCAGGGACCCTAAGAAAGATCCAAGAAAAGAAACCATCGCTTCCCACCAATAACGCCAAATCATCAGATTCCTGAACCCGAATATAGCTCCATCTAGATGATGCAGAAATCACAGGGGATAGGGCACGGAATGATAAAACAGAATCGTCCCGGGCACATGCCACCACGGTCACCGCCGCGCATGTGTGCCTCCGAATCCTCGTGTGGTCGCTGCGGATCTGTCGGGCGGTCAGCTCATTTGATCTAGATATTAGGATGAGTACGAGACAAGGAAGGGGGCTTTCGTACCCATGGGCTCGGAGATCCTTGGCTGCGACACCTGAACTCTGGGCGGTGCAGTGGGCGCTGCCTGTCCGTCCACCGCGGGGGCCGACTGCTCCGTAAGCGGGATTTGCTGGAGGTCTGTGGGGGTGATCATGGTTGCTTGAGTTGTGCAGTTTTGATTGTAGGTGGTTATGGTATGGTAAATGGTTGTCGTGTGTGTGAGGAAGACAAGATGTGTTTTTATCAATCGGTTGTTTTGTTTATGCCAGAATGTGAGAATGCAGACGAACAACAGCAAGCAGTCCAAATACGACGATCGACGGGCTGATTGACCGTTAAATACGTCAACAGTCAAGGTCCACACCACACAAGCTTGGCACTAGCCTCCACGAATCGTGGCTGAATGATTGCTACCACCAGGCGGCAGGGCGCAGTTTCCAGGTGCTGTCCACCCCTGCCACCTTTTGTCTTACACGCTTGCACCCCCCTGACGCCCTGAAACGGTACAGCACCTTCCAAGATTTCTCAGAATGGTTACGCGTCATGGAGTGACATCATCGCCTGCGGTCCGGGATCTCGCTTGCGATTCATCTAGATAATCTCAATTGTCCTTTGCTCTCCACCCTGCGCGGATGGGTTTTCAGAAGAAGCCCAGATATCAGCCATCGATCAATCATGCGCTATATGTTCTTGTGAAAAGACATAGAAAGCTGTCCATGTTCGACACGAAATTCGACGGTGATACTCGAAGGGCAATGATACTTAGGAAAAGACTGTTCAGATGAGGCCCAGAATATTTGGCAGACCTGGCAGTCACTCTGGCCCAGGGAAGCAGCTTTGACTTTGAGGGTGTCTCTGCAGTGACTTGCTGGATCTTTTACCCATTCTCGAAGGTCTTGGCATCTTGCGCAAATTGACAATATCGTCAAGGCTGATGGAGGAGGCACAGAGACAGCCATTACTGGGTCCGTCACGGGAGGAAGAGGGGGGGGGGTGGCTTCGAGCTGTGAGGCACGTTGATAGGTCTGATCCACGTACATAGATGATATTTTGATATACCAGCCAGAAGAGGGGTTTTTGACTTTGACCAAGATGGTCAAAGGAACCCTGGGAATGCAAGCGCCGGATGCATGGCTGCCTGAAGATCGTATCATCACTTTCAAAGTGAAGCCTTACAGCCACTGCACTCACCACCACTCAGTACCCACCATCAACCATGCATACCTAGGTATACATACACACTGAAATTTTCATGCGAGACCGTAAAACAATGGGTTTCACTTCTGATCAGACTGGTGCGAATATGTACTATTCTTACAAAACGCTCCATTATCTTCATTTATACCTTTTTCAGCTCAATTACTAACTATACTAGGATCCGAGCCTTCCCCGGTGGTTGCATTTCGAAAATGGCATCGGCTCCCACCCCCCTCGATGCAGAATGTAAAGAAATATGATCGCTGTGCTCGTTGTGCTCATGACACCTCTTCAGATTACTAGGTATACGTTCCGGCATCAGCGGAGCAGCAGCAGCCCCGAGGCTCTCGCTCCGCAGCTGCCATAGACGATCCAGAGCCGTCTTGAAGTCGTCGAGGATGATCGTATCCGTGAGACACTTGAAGACCAACGCGAGCTTCCAGAATGGGTTGACCCCGACGGGCACCGCCTCTGCAAGCACATCGGTCACGGACAATATGTCCAGAAGGACAAAGACAAGGCTGAGTGCCATGGCGACCATCATGACGGCGAAACGCGGAGAGATGGTGACCACTTGCCGGAACGTCATCTCGTAGGTGCGCTTCAAGGTCCACAGCAGCTTCATAGAGGCGGCTACCCACCAAGGTTCGCGGAACAGGGTCTCGATGGGTCTTGTCATGAGGAAGAGATTGTTGCCTCCGAGGTTGTTGAAGAATGCGAATGTGGCGTATATCTCGAGGATCCAGTACGGCTGTACCACGACCACCGTGCCGATAAATATGAGACTGCTTCGCCTGCTCAGGAAGGGCTTGATCTTGAGCCACGCGATCACGTTGTGCAGCCCGTTGGATATGTGGAGGCATGTCGCCGAGACCGAAAGCCACCAGCCGTACTCTGGGCTCGACCAGAAGAGGTTATACCCCTGCCATCCCCCCAGAAGAAGCTGATTGCAGAGAATCTGCGTCAGTTAGCTGGAACTTCTGTAGAGAGGGCTATGAGGTTGGAGCTTCGTACTTCGAGAAGAATCAACTTGTGCAGGAGAACTCCTTTCCGCATATTGGCTATGGTAATGCCGGCCATGATGACCAAAGCGCCAAGCACTGTGTCCTCGATGAGCTTTGCCCCTGTTCATGCTTTGTGTTCAATAGACTTTGGACGTACTAAAGGCGAGCGTTGTTAGACCCAGGCAAGTTACTCAGCTATCGTCAAGTTGGCCTTCATGGCCGTGTTTGGACTGACCTGAATCCCTCTGCCCATCCTTCGAGTATCAACGCCCCACGATCTGTTGGGGGACTACTCTGGGACGGGGACACCCTGGGTAGCAATCCATTACTGCTACCAAGTGGACTCATCCTGCCCCAATGTGGCTTTGTTTAGCATCACTTTTCGGAAGAAGAAAGAAGACTAAGATGGGTGGCCCTCGAGGACCGACAATAATATTTTAAGCGGGGAAAACAAGAAATGCAGAGACAAACGACCGGGGTGGCAACCACAGCCTTATATTTACTTGAAGAAGTAGTCTCACGTACAGTAAGCACAAAGACACCTCGAAGCGGGACTGAATGCAGAGCACAATTTAGTCTGACCACACATACTTCTGCAAGATTTGTGCAGTTTGGTTCGTCACCGCTCCCCTGGTCCTGGGTCCAGACGAACCAGAAGGCGGAATATGGATGAGGATGAGCGGTCATGTACTTGTGAAGATCACACAAGCCCCTCCAATCCGCCTCGTGACACAGCAGGCTCTTCATTGTCCAGGTTGGTCTCGGGGTCCTTTCGTCGGGCGTGGTGGGATCCGAAGGTGGCCCATTGGTACACACAAGTACGGGGTGGCGTTTTGCCATGCAGATGCGGGAAGGCAAATCTGGGGAATTTATGGGGGAGAAAACTGCGCCAGTGGCTTAGGGCAACACTGACCCAGGCTGTCGGGATTCTGGGTACCTAAGTAAGTACCTAGGTAGTCATCATCACTGAATCAGCCCGGACTCTAACGGGACGCCACCACAAGCTGCCGCCTCATCCTCAAGAGGGCCCAGGCCCCCAACAAAGCTCGAGAATCCGGGAACTTTTTTCCCGACCAGGATTCTGCCACCAGACAAAGGGTTCCAAGGGTTCTGCGGCTCAGGCTGGTACATCGAGGCAAGCCATATCACTGAGTGTTTATACAAACGGCTTTGAGGAAATATACATTGGCGGTGAATGTGCGATACCGCTACCTGATCGCTTGAAAATATCGTGCTGATGAGACTTGGCAGTGATCATGATGGTTAGCCAAAGTTCGGAATTCCAGTGATTAAAGGACACTCGAAACCCAGTTGCACAAGATGTAGAAAATGATATATCACATGCATGAAACCGAAACCAACTCCCAGAAGAGGGACTGTGCATCAAAGAGTGATTGACTGAATCAATTGTTGGGTCACCGTATCTGTCTTCACACTTTCTCATGTCTATGGTCTTGTTGTGGCCAAGAAGCGGCTCGAAGATCTAGCTGGGTCAGACAATTTCGAGGTTTTCTTCGCCGTGGTCCTTGAGTATGATCTCTGGGGTTTGACTGATATACTATCCAGTAACCCAGCCCGTCATATCAGCCACGTTTCTTTCGTATGTTGTTCAAGTCCTCTGTGAACTTCGAAATGTCGAAGCCCGGTGACATGGAGTTGTGCGTGTTGACCACTTGGCAGAGCTCTGTAATGAAGCCTTTCAGGGCCTTGTGCTTATCACTGCTAAACAACTCGAACATCCAGTTGTAGGCGTGGACGGGCGCATCGCAAAAATCCGCATAGTTGCCGATCTTCAAGAACTCCTTCAAAGGGATGCAGTATGCAGCTGCATCACTGTGTTCACGAAACAGCTCGTTCAGACACTCCCCAGCTAAATAATCGCACCTGATCTGTCGGGCTTTGATCTCGAGTATATCCCTTGAGACCAATGACAGCCCCTGTAGACGGTAGTGATTTTGCGCCCAGCGTATCGAAACATTGTCCTCTGCCTCGTGCAGTGTGATGCGGCGTCCGGTATGATCCTGATCCAACACTGGCTCAGTATACTCCGAAGCAACTTCATCAGCGAAGATGGTGCTCATGGATGCCAACTCCTTCGACTTCTCTGCTAGAGAAAGCAGGCGATCAGACTCGGTACACTCGAGGGCGCCGACGATAGTAGTGTTTTCCAGAACGCGCTGGTAGGCAATAACGAGTAGACGATTGATCAGGTAGTCCGGGTTGGAGATGTTTTGCAAGAATACTCTAGCCTTGACTTGCTTGGATATATCCCCCTTGAAGGCCTCGTGTGCCTCTGAGTATGGCAGTGGATGGAGAAGTGCCCGGACCTCTCTTTCCTTCGCGGCGAGGGCTGCCTGAACCCGCGCCTGATCCGCGGCGTCGAATGCCTCGTTCCTGACGGCAGTTTCCTCTTCCTCGCGAGCGTTTTCGAGTTCTTTTTCCAGCTCCTCACGACGCTGCCGCTTTGCTTGGGATGTAGAGGCACTGGCGTCGGCCTTGCGCTTCGCATTCGTGAAGTCCTCTTTGATTGCAACGAGCTCTCTGTTATCCAGCTGCACCTTGTGATCGGTCTCCTCCTTGAGGGTATTTTCGTGGGGTTCCTTCGCCTGAGCAAGAGCCCTGACAGCGACAGGGGGCTCGGGCGGTCGGTCCATCTTGATTCGAAGCTCAGTTCAAGGACTAAAGGCCTAGGTAAGCATAATATTATGGAATCTTCAAGCAATGTAAAGTTGCAGACTGAAAGGAAATGTAGAAGTATTGTAATCAGCCGCGCCGACGTAAGTCGAATTACTTGAGATGAATCGGCCTCGAGAAATGTGATCGAGGGTAGGGGCCCGGGGGGGGGGGGGACTGTACGATCGTCTTGATGACTGTCGCCCGGGGTGAATACGTTTGTGATGACACTTACCAGATGAATCTCAACTGACATCGAGCAGATCCAGATGAAATGGTTTGGTAGAATGTAAATCCTTTTGCGACGGAGATGGAAGGTACGGCAAAAGTTGAGAAGATTTTCGACGAAACCAAAACCGGACAGCCAACCCGCTGTTTTGGGATTGTGGAAGGAAGCTGGTTTGGCAAGGGGAAGACAGGGTAGTTTGAAGGGTTTGGTAGGGATTCAGTGCTCTTGTGATGAATGTTGAAGGTACGGCTAGAGTTGGAAAGGTTGTCAACGTAGATGTTTCGCCGCCACGTGCTCCCGAGTGTGATGCAGCTTGACGATGCTGTCGATAAACTGCCAAGGTGGTTAAGGGCCTGAGCACCCATACACCTTTTCACGTAGGTGCGTGATAGGTACCTAGGTACCTAGGTACCTAGTTTCAAGTGGTCCCGTTTGTTGAGTTTGGAATCTTTGAACGGTACAGACGTACCTGACGATACGGATTTCGAAGTTCGTCAAGATGGGAAAGAGCGTGGGTACTTAGACCTAACCGTCTCTTAAATCAGCCCAGGTCACTTTGATATCCTGTATCCTGTATATTCTGTACTTAGGTGGTGGTCTGCAATCAACCCTATCCCTTCTATGATACCTACTTAAATACCTACTAGTAGGTAGGTGGTCTTCTAGGTATATTTCACCATGGGTATCACCAATTCGCTGCCCAGACAAATGACACTAGCATATAACTAACCAACCGAACCACTGCACAGCAACACACCCCAACCCTACCTATAGTCTTTGTTACATCGACTCAGGACATACACAGTAATGATCATAGGTAGCCTTCCCGCCGATTTCAGCTATGCCAAGATGTGGGCCCCCGAAAATCCTTCTCATGAGCCCCGGGCAGTTTGAGGTTGAGCTCGTCGATCGATGAAACCCGGTATGATCACCCGGCCGTTTCAGATATCATTATCCCCGACCTCGGGATCCCTTCCTAACGCTACCGTCACCCATTATTTAATTTACTTGGAGATGCCCAATATTCACAAAGACCTTCCATAACCAACATCCGCACCCAATCTTCGCACCAACACCGTATTCTACTGCTCAATCCCCAGATAATGGCTGCACACTCCTTCAAAAACGTCGTCATCGTGGGCGCAGGGCCCGCGGGACTCCTCCTTGCGCTCCTCTTATCCAAGCACGGTATCCCCGTCACCATATTGGAAATGTCCCACCAGCTGGACCAACAGCCCCGAGCAGCACACTATGGCCCCCCGGCGATGCCAGACCTGGAGCGCGCTGGTGTACTGGACGAGCTGAGGACGAAAGGCATAAGTATCGAAACAATGACCTGGCGCAACTACGAAGACCACAGCTACATCGCGGGCTTCGACGCGCAGATTCTCTCCGACGTGGATGGCAACGACTGGCGGATCGTCAGCTACCCCTTGCAGGACCTGGACCAGCTCATGCTGGATCACTTCGTGGAGAAGTACAACGGCGATGTCAAGTGGCTTCACAAGGTATTGGGGGTCGGGCAGGATGACGAGAAGGCCTGGGTTGATGTGCAGACGCCGGACGGTAGGAAAAGAATCGAGGCGGATTACGTCGTTGGATGTGATGGAGCAAACAGTCAGGTCAGAAAGAGTTTATTTGGCAATGAGTATCCGGGTTTCACCTGGGATGCTCAGATCATCGCCACCGACGTGAGAGCTTCCCATATCCTTTTCAATTGTTCCTGGCTGGGGAAGCCGTATCATGCTTACTATGGATGATCATACTGGCTCGTTTGTTTTTTATGATGTCTGTTGTTTTTGCTGACTGGGCGACGAGTAGACATATTATGATTTTGATAAATTCGGCTTTCATGACGCGAACCTCATCTTACACCCAGAACATTTTTACGTGAGTTTTGGAAAATCAAGCCAACGTTTTGATGACATGAGATTTAACCCAGTTTCCACAGCTGGCGGCCAAGTTGACGGTAGATGGGCTCTACCGTATCACATACGCAGAAACTCTCGGGCTGTCAATCGAAGAATACAAAGAAAGGCAACCATGGAAGTTTGAGAACATCCTACCTGGCCACCCCAAGCCCCACGAGTACAAAATGGTCAACTGGGCGCCATATAAGATGCACCAGAGGTGCGCCCCGAAATTCCGGGTCGGCCGAGTCCTCCTCCGAGTCCTCCTCGCTGCTGATGCAGCTCATTTATGCAACCCATGGGGAGGGCTCGGCATCACCGGAGGCTTTGTCGACTGCGGCGGCCTTTATGATTGTCTCGCTGGCATATGGGACGGAAAGGCGGACGAGTCGATCCTTGATATTTATAGTGAGAAGAGGGTCGAGAAGTACAAGACAATCATCGACCCGATTTCTCAGGAGAACTTCCGCCGTGTTTCGGACAAGGACCCGAAGACAAGGTATGACAGAGACGAGTTTATGCATATGTTAACGAGGGGAGAGACGGACAAGCCTTTCCTGAAGGATTTCCTGATGGGAAGTTTTGATGTGAGATATGATTTCACTCAACATTACAAGGATGCTGGGAAGACAGCGGCACAGTAACACAGGCTCCGCGGAAGGATACAGAAACTCCAGGCCCCAACCTGCCGTTCAACAAGACAATCTGATCCGAATTCAATCAGACAAGATTATTAGTCAAGACACGTAAAGTGGCCAAAATCATCAAAACAAAACGCCAAATCCTGCCCGGGTCAAACAATGCGTGACAACATACTGCAAAACAACCCAAACCCAACGAATGGCCGCAAACAGCCAAGATTCAGTCAGCCATAAAGAACTTGCAGTAGTTCTCCTACCTCCCGATTACTTGTAATGGCGGGATCCCAAAAAGCGAGAAGGATCCGCCCCGTCGTCAACGCCGTCCAGCTCCTGCGCCTCCAGATCCTCGGGGACAGCCTCAAGTCCGCCCGAACGGTGGCGGGGAAGTCTCCTCGGCGGCCACCTGAAGCCCCCACTAGCCCAGTCAGGGTGACTGGGGTCACAAGGGTCCGGGTGGAAGAAGCACCTGACGTCCTGGTGCTCCCTGACCAGGGCCATCTTGGCCGCCTCGGCCTGGCACCGGAAGCTGCCGAAGCGGTACTCGACGACGGCGTACCTGCCGTCCAGCCCGTCGCTGTGCGGGATGATGCTGTCGACCTGGAACTGGAGCTTGGTGCGGAAGTACTCGGTCAGGGTGCCCGGGTTGACGAACTGGCGGTCGCCGCCGATGAGCAGGACGCGCGTGGTGGCCCTGGAGTGCGCCTGCTGGGCCGTCTTGATGCGGTTCCACATGACGCGGGCGCCGAAGCCGTCGATGGTGAAGCCGCGGTCCGCGCAGAGGGCGAAGAACTCGGCCGCGGCGTCGCGCTCGAAGAAGATGACCTTGGCCGCGCAGCCGTAGTGCTGGCGGTCGGGCTCGGGCGCGTTGATGTGGGTGGCGTAGATGCGGCCCGTGGGGCCCATGGCGTGGATGGTCGTGATGAGCCGGTGGGTGGTCAGGTCGGGGGGCAGGTTGACCAGGAAGAGGGAGCAGTTGAGCTCGTTGGGCACGTCGGCGCTGCGGTTGCGCTCGAGGTTGGGGTCGCCGTTGTACGCCGGGCTGAAGCCGAGGGAGAGCTTGGTGAAGGCGTTGTTGAGTTGGTTGTAGGTTGAGTCGTTGGCCGCAACGTATTCCCGGTTGGGATTGGCGTTGCCTGAAACCATAGCAACTCTGATTCCGTCCTGGTGAAGCGGAAGTCTGGAAGTGTTATTCGGAAGCCATGCTGTGGGTGACATGTTCGGGGGGGAGACGCCGCTCATGGGTCGGTAGAATGGTCTCTCGGGGGACCGCGACTCTAGAGCAGAGGGAGAACGGGAAGCTTGGGGGTGCACCGAGCCCGGAACAAGAGGCAAGCGAAGGGGGTGCGAGAAGTTGCGCCTGTTGTTTTGCTGCTGGTCGAGTATTGAATACCGCTTCTGGAAAGTCCGAGAACCCTGGGAAGGCTGAGCGTTTTCTTGGTCGATGTCGCGTTGAAGCCTCTCCATCGCGAAGTCCAGCTGCCTGGAACTGAGAGGTCTCTGGGGTGAGTGAATAGAACCAGATACGTTCGAGTTTTTCGGCTTGGGTGTGGGAGTTTGGTCTTGCTGCTGTACATTGACGGAAGGAAGCTGACGAGTTCTCCGGCCAGTCGAAGCATCGACTACCGACCATTGCTCATCTGGAGCCGAACCAACCCCCACGGATAGAGGAGTGTCTGAGGGCTGAGGGCTAGCAGTGTGTGGAACCGCGGCAGGAACTGTTGTCCCTTTTTGAGCCTCCGGATCGGCTGAAGGGGGCTCTAAGGAGCGTCCAGGCCTATTGTAAGCCATGGTGGTTGGAGGCTCGGTTGCGAAATCTCAGCGTGGAGATGATAGAAGCACGTTTGTGGCTTAGAGTGATCTGGATCACAAAAAACAAGAGTGTATGTCTAGAGGCAAGAAAATATCGAGGTATCATGTAGGGAACTGGGCAGGTCTAGAACGTGTATGCCTATATATAATTGAAAGTAGTACGCCCACTGAGCCACAGCCTCGGATATAAGGCCATTGCTTGAGGCAACATCAGGAACAAGCGAGAAGATGTGTTGAGTGTAATTCTTGAAAGATGTCAGGCTTCTACAGATAGGCATAATACTTCTGAATAATTGTTTCGTCGACTGTACAGCCTATCAAATGCCAGGCACAAGCGATCCTTAGTTGGTATGTTAAGCGAAACTTCCTCAAGTAATAGATGAACTGTTTGGAAAGAGTCAGAACAAGTTCGCCAGTGGCAGACTTGAACGTGGATTTCCTTTGTCTCTCGCCTCAAGTATGTTTCATATCGTGTAAGATTTGGCTTGAAAGGAGATCATGGTGCCAGGCATGGAAATCGAATTCGCTGTGTGGCCTTCGCTTTGCAGTGGACTTCTCGGATCGGTTTCGGGTACCTAGGTACCTGCGGGATTCCAAGGGAGTCCAGGAGACCATCGAGAAGACAAGGTCATTGAGGACTAAGACGTTCGATATATTCCCAAGCATTGTATGTTTTGGAACAGGGTCCACCGCCGAGAATGCCTTTGTGCAACTGCAGACATTCAGCGCTGAAACGGTTCCACGGTTCCAGAGCATCGATACTAGGCCATCGTAAGGAATGGCTTATTTCGTGACAGTTGATATCTTGTCTCTTGAAGTGCTTGGTGTTCTGTTTTAGTGACCCCCCCCCCAAACCTTGGAAGAGCATATCATGCAACATACCAGTTGACATGTGTGTTGCATCACAAGCCAGAGTCAGAACACGATCAAAACGCAGTCATCGGGAAAACTCTAGATCTACATACATAGTTAGTACCAGGCGACTGGTCCAGAGATAGAGGCCTCTATTTATTCAAGATAATGCCGAAGGTAGCTCAGATAACACAAGGTCCCACGGGGTGCCAGCAGAGTCATGTTCGGTGTTTTCTGAAGACAACTTTGAGAGTTTTACATTATGGAACTTCATAAATGACACTGAAGACAGCGAAAACACAGTTTGTCATCTTGGTAGAATATGATGGTATGAAGCAACCTACGTATTTTTATCCAACACAAGCACAAGTTCCATGACTACATATTTGGGTATTCAGTTACTGCTACAGAGAATACAACTGGGCTTAATGTCGCAATATCCTATATCGTATATTATATACTAAACGTTCTGGAGTTATAAATCAACTCCTACAAGATACCTCGTAGCCTGCTCGTCTGCATCCAAGAAGGCCATCTCATCATCAAACAAATTTATACTAATCTCCACGCCACCGTGGCTGGCATTGCGTGGGAGTACATGACCAAGACGAACATGAGGCGCATACTGCCCATGTAACACACGAACTGACTGAGGGGTACCATTATTTCCAAAGTACCTCTCGCCGAAATTAATCTCGCTCATCTGGAAAAAAATCATATTCGACACTAGAAAGTCCGCTGAATCAAGCCGGTCGACAAAGCGACCCTGGATGCGGGACAGGTCTTCCGTGGATCGCAACAGCGCGTACGCATCTTGTATGGCACGACGGTCGACACGTGCCCCGGCCTCACGCAGTATCTGGGCGATGTGACCCAGTGAGGTTGACGGTGCTATAAGTTCCCTTAGCGGCATGCGTGCTGTATTCAGGAGCCAGCAGTTCCCCGCGTACGCAGGGGGAAAGTCGGGCCCAAAATCATTGCGGACATCTACCGGGGACTCGAAGACCGACACCGTGGCCGTGAGATGACACGAGCGTGCTTCCGCGGCGGCGACGCGCGCTTTCATCTGACTCCGCCAGAGCAGGGCGTGAATGGCGTCGCTCGCCGAGATGGGCGGTGTTCCTGCAGGTACGGGCTCCGCGGCACAGACTTTTTGGAGGGAAATGAGGTCCACACTGGATAAAAACATTATGCGGTTGAGCATGGTGCGTGAGGTATTGCGTGGTGGCGAGGCCTGCTTGTTGTTCTCGAAAGCCGTTGTCACCACTTCCGAATCTACTTCCGTATCATGGCCCGAGTCCAGCGCAACTAGACCACGCAGCCAACTATCACTGCGATTGGAGCTCCTTTGCTCAGTCCTTTGTCTCTGCTCTTTCACCCATATTTGGTCTGGTATCTTGCGATTGAGGTCCTGATGTGTGAAACTGAACGGTGAGGGTGCAGCAAGTCCTGTGCTGCCATAAGGTTGTTGCAGCTCGCGCAGGTTCTGAGCCCATATCTTTGTGATATTCAGCATGCCTGCGCCGTCAGTGGCTGCGTGGAATGTGGTTAGGCCTAGAAGGAGACCCCCTGGCAGGAAGTTGGCTTGGGCCAGAAAAATGTCTGCGCCAGCCACATCCACATCGCCGACTATAGGCGCATCAAGAAGCAGTAGTTCTTCTGGGAAGACATTGCTAGGGAAACCTCTGTCTTTCAGATCGGCATAGGTCCACTGCGTGTCCAACTGGTGGTATCTGAGCTGGTATGGCTGAGGGCCGTCCAAGGAACACGGTCGATGGCGGATTTCAAGTTGGCCAGGACGCCAATCTGGGTTGTCAGAAGAACGACGGAACACTTTGCCACTGGCCCAAGGCTGCTGTACAAAAGTCATGTGCAACGCTTCGCGGAGATTGTTGAACACGACTTCATTGCTAATCCCAGGTTTGATTGAGAGGGGGAAGATAAGGCGGACATAATTATGGGGAGGAATATAATCCAGAAGATTGAGTGGAGTTTGAATCGTGTCTGGCAACATTGTGATGAACTGGGCCAATTGACAACCTGGTAAGGTGAGCTAGCCCTGTAGTTGGCTTCCTGAAATTCGACGGACAGCAGCAACAGGTATAATTCTATGGATTTGTTTGAATCTTTACAATGGGATGTGTATATGGCAACTGACCCGTAACTGGAACTAGTGAGAGGAATTTCGACCTAATGGTGGTCCAGTCCTTCTCGAGCGTTGAATCCTGACAGCTTCGGTGGCAGAGGCAAATACAGAGCTTTGTTTGGGGCAAACTTCGACATGCGACCCAGGCTTGATACCCGACAAACAATCCTCCAGAGTTACCATGGTCAGGGCGAGGATCTCAAGCGAGCTGCACACACCAATTTCTAACGCCAACTGCGTTTTCTTTAATGTTGATTGTATGCAACGCTCAGCGAGAGATGCGACTCAAGGCTACATAGTGCACACATCAGCTCCCCGAATGGGCTGACTCCGATAGGATTACGGAGTCATCCGGAGTCAACAACGCCAGCACGTTGATACGGATGCAAACTGTTCCGTAAACCGGGAGCGTTGCCTTTACCAATTCCAGGGTCAGTAGCAGCCGGGTGGCAGAGCAGTGCGCATGCATGTGCCTCAGTCTTATGCTCAATATGTAAATCCGCCAACACCCATTGCCTGCAAGGTATTTTCCGTTCCACCACCGATCTCGCCGATTGTACTGGTTTCTATCAATTACTAGAATCTTCGATATAACCTGTAAGCACACGCCATGGCTGTCTCCTCACGGGGTTTCACTCGTGTTGCGGATCATGAGCTTCAGCGCTATATTGTACAATTCTTGTACAGAGAGAGTGGCATCATAGCTCCTTAGCTTGAAGAGTATGTCTCGTCGGTGTGTCTCGTTCACACATCTATTCGCAACTTGATAGTTACATAATCGTCCTCTGACGCCCGCTCAGAAATCTCAGGAATACCAGCATCCATCAAACGGTTCACAAAAGTCCTCACTTTTACGCGCTGGCAGGTGACTGAGTACTCCACCACCATCGGCGAGGCGGCACGATGACGGTCTTTGTTGCTGGCCTGCTCGAAAGAAGTCAAGACCGCGCTGTTGAGCGGCCTTCCACCTCCAAGTTGGCCGTGGTGTGTCGGTTGATCAATGATTGCTTCTTCAATTCTCTGGGGAGTGATGAGTGTTTCCCCCCAGTCGAAGTCGTCGCTGCCGCCACCCATTTCTGCAGTCATCAACTCCATATCAGTCAATCCTGCTGTGTGGGCTGGCTCGATATTCTGCGTCCAGGCGGAGAGGTCCTGGTCATCCCATTCTGAAAGCGTGATCCTGCGCATCATCCTTGCGTCGTTGCCGTCTTCTTGTCGGGAGATAACACCCGGAGTAACATCACTGGTTGGTACGTTCCACACTGCGCCTGTCGTCGCGACCGAGGCCGACCCCCAGGGTGTCTGAGAGTCGTTGGCAGCAGAACTGGGTCGTTCACACGCGGCTGAGCGCTGTTGGCGGCTGTACGGTGGTTTCCCCCTTCCATCAACCAAACTTGCCATGTCGGCAGCATTGGTAGGTGGTGTCGTGGTCATACCAGATGCGTAGGAAGAGTTTGCGACCCCTGAGAGTTGCCCGTCTTGTCCAAGCGTTGCTTGCGCTTGTTTGGGGGCATCGATGCTGACTTGCTGCTGTAATCGTCCTCCACCCCTCGTCTGTCGCTTTAGACGCCGCATTAGCAAGGAGTTCCTGTTCTTGAGAGACAGTGGCGCACGCGACTGGAAGAAATGTTGAGCCATAAACTTCCAATTGTGGCCGTAGGTCTCTACTAGATCCAGCAGCCGCTCGTCCTGCCGCAAACATCGAAACAATCAGTTAGCTTATGATATATGGTCGCAGGTGTGATTCCTATATGGGCCACTGAATCCAGATGTCATCCTCCTTTCCAAAGGACAGCCTCTCGCCGGAAATCGTCACTGTCCAAGACCAAATGGATATGCTCGGGAAGCATGGGCTTATAATCAACCCGTCGGGCTAGATGAGTTCTTGGCCTAGAAACAATGTGTGACTTACCTCATCCGGAGACCACTGGCTGTGATCCAATTCTGGATTTAGCTTGTCCTTCCAACGCTTCGCACACTGGTCCCCGTTGCGAGTGCCCACGTCGTCCGCAACAAGGACCCACCGGAGACCGTGCTTCGACACGGCCTGGCGGAGGCGGAAGTCTTCGGCCGGTCCCCAATTTCCCGTCTTTGGCAACTTCTGATGTTTTAAAAAGCTTGCTGTGAGTAGACCTCTCGCAGTCCCTGAAAGATCCACGTCTGCCATGTTTTCTTGTGTTACGTAAGATTAGGGGGCAGACTTGAGGTAGACTTATATGCCCGACGGCCTCAGGAAGACTATACCAGTTTCTCAAAAGATCTCAGGCATTTCTCGAACATCAGTAGTTATCGCGAAGTATTCTTCCAATACCATTTCAACGGACCTCGCAGAATGGATAAGGAGGCACATCATTGATGGCAGATTTAATACCGGGTAGCATAAGAGGAGGCTCAGGGGCCATGGACCACCTGGCAACGTCAAGCCCAAAGCAGCACAGCGCGAGTGGGTTTCATCGCAAATGGTAGAAACACCCTAGTCTCTGTACTAAAGGACTTTTGGGTTCCATCAAGAATTGAGTCCGAGGTCATAAGGGCAAAGGATCTGGGGTGTGAGCCAATGGATTAATGTGAATGACCAACCTCTAGTACCGCGAAGCTGTGAATATGCGAACGATCAGAAGTGGCCCCTTGGAGGTCATCTACGGTATCCCAAAGATGTTTCAGAGACCGAACCCCTCTAGCTGATCTAGGTATTCCGGCATCGTAGAGAGATCGGGCTAAGGAGTAAGCTGGGCAAAAAAACAATAGACACTGCAGCTTGACCGCGCATTCCCGAAGTCTAACTGCATAGGTAATCAACAATGCAGATAACGATCGACTGATGCGTTGTGTGATTTGCCGAATCGCGAGCCACACTCCTGAGGACTTTATCGATCTCCCAACTGCATGAACTAGCGCTGGCCTTGGAGACTCGACGACCGCCAACGTTGCTACGTCGCAACATTCTCGGTGTGACTTCGGGCCTGTCGCTGCACAGGGTAAAATAATCACACTTCAAGCCTTCTTGCCGCAGCAAGCCCATCGCAAGTGCCACCTTACCCGATATGGATGATGGATGGCATTCAGTCAAAAATAAAGATGCATGGGGATGGGTCGATCTTCCATGTAGCAGCGGCAATGCATTGCGTATTTGCTGACCATCTACAATTGGTTCTAGCTGCACGTTTATACTCTCAACAACCTCACCAAGCTAATCCTGCGCGACACACGACTAAGGGTAGGGCCAGCGGCGGGTCCTGCAGGATGGAGTGATTTACATTAGATCCATACATGTGTGATCCTGGCTGCCTGGATGCCGCACGATGAGCCCCCTAAACCACGGGCAAATAATACTCATCGCATGTATCCTCCTCAGCTTGATACCCATGCACATACCGTGGTCAGTGGCTTATGGCGTGAGGCGTTTCTACCCCGAGCGGCTTCCCTCTTTGCCTCTTAGGGGGCGCCCGGCGCACAAATGGGCCCAGCGTCTGGCCGGCTGCTTCGGAGCTGCCTGGACGCATTGATTTTGCAAGAGCAAACACATATACTAGTCTACATATGGTACTTGATCCCTGTGCTTGCAGCGCCAGCAGACGAGCATGCCTCGGGTATCACCGAAGAGCAGAAACGGTGCCTTCTTAGATGATTCGATGAGCACATATTTCAAGGTGTTGAATTCGCCGAGTATTATCACGCGTAAGTGACTATCGGAATCGCCTGCGTGACAACAATGAATGAACATCTACTATGCGAGCTCGAAGAATTGATGATCATGTTGATCCATTTCAGATTGTCCGAGTAGTCCAGCGTGTAGCCTACAAGCATATACAGTATTT
Organism: Cytospora piceicola; assembly: GCA_023375675.1. Taxonomy (NCBI): domain Eukaryota; kingdom Fungi; phylum Ascomycota; class Sordariomycetes; order Diaporthales; family Cytosporaceae; genus Cytospora; species Cytospora piceicola. Next base: position 1,284,238 of record JALQBC010000001.1, on the reverse strand, counting down.
CCGTAACATCCAACTCGTTGACAGCTTTGATATCCATCATTACCCCGATATCCATCCTTGAACTAATTTCCGTCATTATCTGTAAGCACCCTAGTTATACGAATGTTTGTCGTCTTGACAATACCAGACGGCGGAGACCGGAGAGTCGCAGTATCTGGTTGAGTATACTCTGTCTCTGGAATCTGGTTGAAGCCTTGCACTTTTGCCCCGTACTTGGAAAGTGAAAACCCCTGGTCATTATCCTGCACGTAATTCACTGCTGATGGGCCTATCGGCGTGCTGTTCGACGGTTCCTGGCGCGGAAAGGTTCCTGGTGCGGAAGGCCCCATGTTCGACAGCCACCTGCTGCTGGCTTGCGTGTAAACTTTGGAGTTGAACTTCTCGAGAAGAGGGCGGTATGTGATGAGACAAGCAGCAATGAGGTATATGCTTGGCTCTGCCAACGTCCATATGTATAGCTCCACAGCGTTCCAAGTAGCGTCGATGAATGAGCTAGTGTTGTCGAAGGCGGCGAGTCGTAGAATCGAGGCTACTATGCCACTGATTTCGCGACTGTTAGCAAAAGTGAGATAGGAAGATGGCGGGGATATCTCATGGTCTGAACTCACATGCCACCGAGCGCGAAAGTCCCCGACAAGGCTATCTTGAGCTGCCTTGAAGTATGCAACTTCCATATGATAGGCAGCGGAAGAACAAGTAGGACTACATCCGTGATGATATTTGGAAGAGTACTCCAGACGTACAGCTTTTCCTTATCAATACACTTTTCGGCTTGGGTTTCCGGAGAAGCCCACTGGGCTTCGAAAGGACGACACGCGGCAAGACCAACTGTGAAAGAAATAACGGCTGTACAGATCAAGACGCCCGATGTAAGGCAAAGAATAATAAGAACACTCCGTTGAGGAAACAGTATACGATAGACAAAACAAATAGCCAGCTTGGACAAACTGATTGTAATCCAATACCATGAAGAGATGGCGACAAGATATTTGAAGAATGTAGCTGCGGCTTCAGGATGATTTTCCGCAACCCATGTGATGTGGTACCCGACGTCGGCATATTTCAAGCATGCTGGGGGAATGCCAGTCAGTGGGGTTTTTCTTAACATGCTGCCCGGATCTGGTACCATAGACTCACCTATGGCGAGACCAGTTGCGACAAACTGTCCAAACAGGGCTGTAAGGACCAGCCAGTCATCAAGGCCGTAACGTCGTGCTGTCAGGCTCCGGGCATAGAACCTCAATGCTGTGAGAAGGACTAGGAGCGGTGTGACCACGGAAACAAAGATGACGAGGCGGTTACCAATATAAGGCGTGCTATCCGCCATTGCAAAGTCGTCAATATCAGTATTCGACCGAATCCTTGTAGGCCAACGGTAATTAAAGAGAGGTTTGGGGTATAAGGTCTATCAACGTTCAAATCGAATATTAGACAGTAAACGGCAGGAATGAAGGCGCAAGGAATCCAGAAGAGCGTGAAAGTCGAGTATGTAGCGCACCAGTTCAGCGACTTGGGAGAAGATTGAATTTGAGCAGGTGAAGATTCCGAGACTCCTTTTCTCTCATTCTCTTTCGCATCCCTCCCGGACCTACCCTAGGGTAGCTTTCTTGGATCAATATATCAGTCATGGATGGTCTGCTCTAACGTTGCACTGCATTGAAACTTGTCTCACGTCTACACCCTTCTCCAAATGATTCGGCCGCTCGGTACTCAGGCTGTCAGCCTCGCACAACTACCTCAGGGCGGGTAGGAGTGGGCACAAGAGGATCGAGGGATGTCGAGATAGACCCACAAAGGACATTATGAACCTTCACCTTGCAGATCGAGGACTTGAGCATACACTGAGGCATTGTCGCCATCGTATCACAGCATTTCATCTACACACCCTGGGGCAGTGAGTCAACATGTTAACCCGAATGGGTAATTGCTGCATGTGGCTGTTGCTGTGGGGACTAAATATGGGGAATGGCCTCAGTGCTGGGTCTGGACCACCCGGATCCGGATAGGGCTGAGAACACCCTGGGGCAGATACATACATAGGGCGAGGTTCATCCATATTCCGGTGCAGCGGAGTTAACTCCGTCTCTGGGGCTGTGGGGTTACAACCTGGTCAGCCAACAGGCGGAGTTGGACTAACCAATCTGCATTCTGCGGGCGACCGTTGGTAAGCCCTTCATCTAAATCGTGCGGGCACTGGATGGCCAGACCGCTCAAGGCATTATTCCAGTCTCTTGGAACATTCCGTCGGTGATTCTGATCTCTTGCCTTGCCTCCCTAGCACACACACACCACATACCTGAAACCTCTCTATCAAGCCATTCATGGATGCCGAACACATATCGAAATGCCTGGGAGAGTTGTTGCCACACACGGTGGACCGTCTTGCGCGGGAAAAGCCCAGCGCACCGTATGGTCTATGGCCAATTGCTCAGGCCTCCTACGAGGATGGCTTTCGGACCATTGATTACGGCCAATTGGCAAATATTGTCAATGGCCTCGCGTGGTGGATCAAGACGAACATCGGAACAAGTCAGAATGGGGAGAAAGTCCTGGCCTACGTTGGTCCCAACGACGTTCGACTCACGGCGATGCTCCTGGCTGCCGTGAAGGCTGGCTGTGTGGTGAGCAGCGAGTTCGTCTGACTGGTGTGAACCGCGCCTGGCTAACGCAGGTTAGTTATTTCTTACCTCGCCACGGAATAGTCCAGTTGCCCAGCAGTCACTGTTCACGACTCTGAACTGTCAGACACTGGTGACAAGCGAACCTACGCCACCAGCAGGCCTTGCGATCCTCAATAGCGTCAAGCCAAGCCCTCGTCATTTCACGATCCCGAGCATTGACGAGCTTCTATCTCAGCGACACCCACTCTTCTCCTACGAAAAGACGTTTGAAGCAGGTCGATGGGATCCGCTCTTCATCATGTATGTACACCAGCTGGGTCGGATGGACCAAATAAACTCCTGAGACTGACCTTTCCTTTCCCTCTTTTCCAGTCACACATCTGGATCTACGGGCATGCCTAAGCCCAAGATCTTCACCCAAGAAACTGGGATGCGACACATCGCCTGTAGCAACCAAGCCAAATCGATTCAGCCAGGAGCTGGATCAGTGGAAGACTTTCTACAGGGAAAGCGTTTGATGGTGACGATGCCGCCATTCCATGTAAGACCTAACCAAAGCCCTTCTGCGTGTACTACAACCATGAGCTGACAATCTTCAGGGAGCCGGCCTCGCCTGTTATCTATTTTGGGGGATCCCTTTCGGTACTGTTCCCATCGCGCCCGCCGCCGTCGGCATAGTTACAGCACAGGCTCTACTTGAGGCTCTCGAGCAGACACCCGCTGAAGTCGCGTTCCTTGTACCATCAGTGGTCGTCGAGCTTGCTCAAGACCCAGAGCTTCTGGCCCGCTGTGCTAAACACCTCGACCTCATCCTGTATGCCGGAGGTGACCTGCCCCAGGCTCTAGGGGATCGCGTTGCAGCTGTTATTCCGCTAAGGTGTTGGTGGGGAGCATCAGAATGTGGTTTGCCTCATCAGCTCATACCACCTAACCTTAGCCCACACGACTGGCGCTACATAAGGTTTCACCCATCAGTTGGTACTGAGTTTGAACAAGTTACGGATGAAGACTACGAACTTATTATACGGCATGATAGAAGCCTCCAAGAGACACAGACATGTTTTAGTATTCGCGGCCACGAAGACCTTGATTATTATCGCACTAGAGATCTTTTCCACGCGCACCCTACGGTCCCGGATGCGTGGTGCTGGAGGGCTAGGGCTGACGATATTATCGTTTTTCTGAATGGTGAAAAAACGAACCCTGTACCGATGGAACAGTACGTGGTGGCTCACAACCCGGAAATTTCTGGTGTTCTGGTTGTCGGTACACAGCGGCTCCAAGCTGCGTTGCTCGTCGAACTGGCCGCCTCGGAGGCAAATAAATCCTTGAACACAGCTCAACAGGTTGAACTCATTGAACGAATTTGGCCGAGCGTGGAAGAAGCCAACCGTTCTGCTCCAGCCCACGCGCGGATCGAAAAGGCTCTCATTCTCATCCTGCCAGCGAACCTTCCCTTGATCCGGGCAGGAAAGGGCACAGTCCAGCGTCCTGCGAGTATAGCCCAGTATGCTGCCGCGATTGATGAGCTTTATAAGAATGCGGATGTCATAGACGGCTACCAAGACAACAGCCTCAATGCAACTGTTCAACCTGTTGACTTGGCCGATGCCCAGAGCATTGATTGCTTTGTCAGAGACAGCGTGGATAGTCTGAGGGATTTGGTCGATTCAGAAAAAGAGTCTGCAACCTTTTTTGAACGCGGAATGGACTCGTTGATGGCGCTTCAGCTACTTCGCATGTTAAGGCGTGGCCTCCACCGTCCTGACCTGGCTTTATCCACAATCTACTCCAATCCCACGGTATTACAGCTACAAGAGGCTATCAAATCAGGCTTCCAACACACTCCAGGTGCCAAAGACGAGTTGTCGGTAGAGCCGCTATTCAAAACCTACAGCGAGCTCATCCAGCAAATCCCAAAGCCAACGGTTCTTGCTCCTCCGCATAGAGCGTCCCAGAGCGAGCCAATGACGATCCTTCTGACGGGATCTACCGGTACAGTAGGCACATTCCTCCTGCGTGCCCTACTGGATAACCCCAAGATCCAGCATGTCATCTGCCTGAATCGTAGTCAGGACGGTGGCCGAGCGACGCAGGAGAGGCGTTTCGCAGCGGCAGGGCTAGAAACAGGGGACCTGGATCAACATACCACATTCCTTCATGCGGACCTTTCTCAACCTCTCCTGGGGCTTGCCGGGGAGATATACGAAGACCTGCGCACTCGAGTTGGCCTGATTATCCACAATGCGTGGCCCGTGAATTTCAACCTCGAATTAGCTGCTTTCGAGCCTCAATTAGCAGGACTGGTAAATTTATTTCGCCTGGCTGCTGATTCGACCCAAGGCCATGCGGTGCGGCTTGTGTTTATCTCCTCGGTCTCCGCAATCGGTGGACTTGCTGGCAAGGGTAGAGGCCAGCCTGAAAAGATATCCGCCTCGTTGGATACTCCCTACTCTAATGGCTACGCACGCAGCAAGTTCATATCGGAACTACTGTGTGATACAGCGGTAAAATCTCTCGGAAACCCCGCCGTGGTGATTCGTCTTGGTCAGGTCGCTGGCGCCGTTCGTCATTCAGGTGGCCAGTGGAACCGGCATGAGTGGCTTCCCAGTCTTATTATCAGCTCTGCAGACTTGGGTTGTCTACCGTCAAGCCTTGGGCCTCAATTCTCAGAGATCGACTGGGTACCATCAGACTTGCTAGCTGATGTTCTAGTTGACCTTATCACAAGTTTACTTGGTCCTGAAGTCGACCCGGGCCTAGCAACAAGTCCTAGGACGGATGGTGCCCAGGTGCTCAATATCCGGAATCCTTGCACAACGTCCTGGGAATCTTTGCTTGTCACTGTCACAGATGCGTTACTAACGCACCTTGGTTCCAGTACCCCACCTCTTTGCGTTGTTCCGCCATCGACCTGGCTCACCCGGATGAGAGACGCCGAGCGCAAGGCAACTGACCAGGGCAGCACAGCGTCATCAAGTCCGGCGATGAGATTGTTTGATTTCTACGACAATAATCTATGGGGGAAGTCAAGTGAAGAGAGCCCACAAAGCCTGGAGCCAATGGAAATCGAGCGTTCACTTGCCAGCAGCGCAACGCTTCGTGATATGAAGGCTGTCAACGGTGCTTGGATCCGGAAATGGGTTGATGAATGGTTCACACTGGACACTCCCCAGAATAATTGAAGAACACCGGGTAAAACGATGCTGGATATTTTTCTTGGTTTCGATGATTGCTTGACCTTGTGCGCCACCCGGGAATCTGTTCTGTTCCAAACTAGTGCCGGATAGCAACCAAGACTATGCCAGCGGATGATACCTACAACCCTCAATATAGATTCTACACTATTGCTTATTCAGACAGCTGGTATCACTTCCTCAATGCCTGTGTATGCAGGCCTCCAGCCATTTTGATGGCGGGCATACTTAGGCGGATAGCTCTGACTGTAGCACAGCTGGTGACGAAGTGAAACTTAAAAAGCTTCCAGGTGTCGTGCAGACAAACCGCCTGGAGCGGAAAGACCGCGAGCCTCTGCCGTTGCTTGAAAGCTAATCAAGTATGTTATCCACGTCCACGGTTTCATTACGAATTGTGTTTATGCAAGCACCGTATAGGCCCTCGAGGACAGGGTCCTTCTCGTTGTCATGGACTCTGCAGATAGGCAGCTTCAATGTTGCAATTTTTGCTAGGCCCTTCTCACCAAGACGTTGTTATTAGACCTAATAACTCTACAACGTGGAGAACTGCTGTGAAAACACATGGTAAACAAGTAATCCTCCGCATACATCACTTACTACCTCCCTCAAGGGAAACCGTCATAGTAGACAGTCACTATGCATGTTCAATTGATCTGAGACGGGTAGAAAAGCATTTCAAGTGCAAGGTTAAACTAATGTAAAGAGTAAATAAGGACTTAGTCTAAGACGCCATTCCCAAAATAAGTGTCTGCAGCGCTGCTTCAGGACTCCGGCCTTGAGTCCAGTCAACATGGCCATAGCCAGCATATCGCAACAACTTTCCCCATGCCTGCGCGCTCTGCGTTGCGTGTTTTCGCCCATCCTCAAAGCACCAAAACCCTGCTAGAAGACCATATATCACATCCGTCCACAGCATCTGTGTAGTCATTTCGCCAATTATCACGAAGCCATCCGGCCGCAGTAGAGAGTGGATATTCTTTAGGGATTGGGCCACGTCTCGAGTGGCGTGAATGACATTTGTCCCGAGGACGATGTGCTGGCTGTTTCGCAAAACGAGCTCTGGTTCTTGCTCAATGTCCAAGACCTTGTACCTGACAAAGGGAAATTGTTCGAACGTAGAGGATAGTTCCTTGACAAATAAAGAGCCAACATCCGTAACTGTGTAGATAACAGGTATATCAAGACAGGCCAGCATCGGAAGCAGTGAGGAGGTTGTGCCTCCAGTTCCAGCGCCAACTTCAAGGATTCGAAGAGGTGCCTCCTTGTCTGGCCAGGAGCGGGCCACCGTCTCGATGAAATCCGCCAACTGCTTAAGGAGGACTGAGTTGAGCTCCGAGGACCTGTAGGACCTTGCTAAAAGCTCGCGAGTGTCCGGATCGCCGAACAGGAGCTGAACCGCATCCAGAATTCCAGCAAGGCAGCGTCCATAGTTCGACCCCATAAGGCGCATGAGTTTAATGTCGGCGTCTTGTCCGGACCTCTTTTCGAGAAGTTGGTCCAGTGTGGTATCAAAATCCTCACTAGGGCATGGAAGGTTGGTTCGGACGATAGACCCATCAATAATTCTGATCAGGTCCCTTTTTTCTAACTGCGCGTACATGTGGCCGACCAATTTCTCGTAAGCTGGCACGTGTGTGATCTGTGGGAGTTTCGAGCCAGACTTCGCAGTTCGGATCGGACATCCCAGTTCTTCTAGCGCATTGCAAAAGATGGCAAGCGAAACTTCGTCTGACTTCGGCATCCATTCCGCCGAGTAGGTGCTGAGCTTGCTGTTGCCGATATATTCGTCGGTGTCGCTTCTCACAGCTTGGAAAGCCTCTACAACAAAATCAGGATCCAGAGCGCCATACCTGTCGAAATGAGGCGTGACATCCGATGGGGTGACGGAAGAATTGTCGAACTGTGCGGCCGGTGCGCCCAGTGTTTCGTCGAGCCGCACGCCGACAGGCGGATCAGAGGAGACATTCATTCCTGTGGATCGTACAACGATCCTTTCAGCCAATCTCCATACAGTCTGTTCCACCAGTATCTCAGAGGACTGTAAAGGTGCATGGAACTGCTTTGTGAGCCAATTGCGCAACTCCACTGCGATCAGCGAGTCCAAGCCCAAGTCCATGATCGACCCCTGCCGGACGTCGATGGTCGCCACATCCACGTCAATCAGCCGTGCCAACTGTGAAGCCATGGCCTGTGACACAAATTCAACGACCTCGCCGACCTCGCCCCCTTCGAGGACTTGGTCAAAGTTTCGTTGGTCCGCTTCGACCACGTCCTTGCCGCCGCCAGCCGCTGCTCCGCCCTTCCGGCGCGCCTTGGAGATGTGGCTAAACATGGCGGCCCGGACATTGCTGTTTGGTGCAGTCGTGCCCGCCAGCGACTGGGCATCAGCGCCGATGATGGCTTGCCGTAACTGTTGAGACGGGCTCTCCACGTCCATGACGGCGCCCAAGACGTACTGAAAGAAGCGCTCCAGCTCCTCGGCACGAATAGGTGTGAAACCAGCGCGGCGCAGCGCGCTCTGTCGTTTGTCATCGTTCGCAGTATATACCAAATCGTCGGTCCATCCAAAGTTGACGGTTAGGAAGCGGCGTGGCGATCCCTTCTTATGGACTGATGCCACTGCATGATGGTCGGCATGGGCCAAGGCATCTTGCACAGTGTTGCCAGCATTGTAGGCTCCCAGCGCACCAGCACCATTGATACCGGCGAATGATGAGAGACAGAGTATGAAATTGAGTGCTGGTGATTGGAAAACATGGTGGAGAATCTCTGTCCCTCGGACCTTGGGCTCAGTGCCGGTTTTGAAGTCTTGGAATGTCATCAGCTCGAGTGGGCGTTCCTGTTCGCAAATCAATATCAATTAGCACTGTCTCGAGTAGCTTATCGAATATGGCTTCAAACCTACAATCAATACAGTAGCTGCCTGTATAATACCGCAGACTGGAGGCGCCCCACTCCTTGTCAGCTCGGCCGCTGCGTCCTGTATGCTCGGCTCGGATGTGATATCGCCTTCCAGGGTGTATAAGTGGAACTCAGGCCGTATTGCTCTCAACCGCTCCTGCAACTTAGAACGAGCCTCTGGCTCCAACGTATGGCGCGAGATCGTGGCCACATGATTGGCACCTCGCTCTGCCATCTGAAAAAGTAACCTCTGGCCCATATCACCAAGACCGCCTGCGACGACGTATGTGGCGTTTTCATCTGTCCATTGCTTCACGTTGAGTCTGTCGGAATCAAGGAGGACCTGAACATGAGAGTGACAGCCGGCTTCAAGGACAACCTTGTGATGAACACCCGTGTTCACCAGTCGCAAGGCGGTCTCGGCATCTGCAATGTCGTGTACGGGAATGTCTAGTCCTGATAACGGGACGTGCCTGAGTGCAGCCATAGCATCAGCTACTAGGCCGCCTACCATGTCGGGACGAGCCTGCAAGAGACTTGCAATATCAATGGAGTGAATAGAAATATTAAGAGGGAGCTTTAGAGTACCCAATCGCGTTCCCTTGACTGAAGCTAAGTCCCCGATTGCTACGACGCTGCCAAATGGCTTGACGACCTTCAATGCTTCAGCTAGCAGAGTGAAATGTCCGTCTCCAGCCAGGATGACTGCGTCGAGTCCCAAAGGGCAAACGTGGGCTGCCAAAGGTCGATTCAGAGAGCGACGTGTAATAAACAGATCAGCTCCATCGATACCGAGCTGCGCTCTCAGCAGACGAGCCTCGGCCGCATCAGCCGCTGTGGCAGTGACACGGACGCCAATAGATCGAGCAACAGCAATTACGGCGCGTCCAGCTGCAGTGCGGGCTCCATGCACGAGAATCGTCCCGGTGCTGGAGAGAATTCGCGCCACGGTGCGGAGAGCATACGTGGCCGCAATGATGTCAAGCAGCAGTGCGGCTGCAGTCTTCGCAGGCATCATTTCAGCGTCGATTTCGGCCGGAACATGACAGGCGTTAGTATGCCGGATCCGTAGTCGACTGGCACCGATGACAGGAGCCAGAGCAACAACGCGATCACCTGGGACTAGGCATGTGACGCCGGCGCCAACCCGTGCGACGACACCTGTGTACTGGCCCAGGGCTGGAGAGCGAGTCCCATCAGACTTTGAGATCACGATGCCACGGGTTTCGACCTCGATCTCGTCGTCAGCTAGCGGTATGCTGTAGACTTGATCATCGAAAAGGAATAGACCCGAGTCGTCAGGTGACAGCATCAGTGGTGGTTGGCTGTCCGTGAACCGATGGCTTTCCGTCTTTGGGTCTAGAATCAAATCGCCACTCTCGGCAATGGCTTCATTCAGTCGGTCGCTGTGGTGCAAGCGCGGAACAGTCACGATCCCGCTCTCCCTGATCCGGTACTCGCGCTCCGTATGGGCCAAATCCGGATTCGTTAATTTGTTGACTACCGAAGCGATGATGTCTATAAGACGTTCGTGGCTGTCGTTGTCTTTGAGCAGGCCTGTGTCGGCATGGATCGTGGTCAAACGCAAACTCTGGTTCTCGGCATGTGCTGTTCGAGCGACGCCCTCGATCTGGTGGAAAGCAGATAGATCGTCTGGACTAAGCCACACCAGCCGTGTTGGGTTTGTCAACAAATTAATCGCAGCGGGGAAAGCCTGGGAATCGGAGAGAATAGGGGATGGCATATCGTCCATGACAACGAACACCTTGTTGCCGCTTTCTTCTGAAGCCAGGATGTCCTTTCCCTCGCTGCTCAATAGGGGTTGCAGGTTCTCGGGGCTCAACGTTTCGAGCGACACTTCAGCGCCGCGCGCACTGAGACCTCTTTGCACTGAGGCGACCCAAGCAGGACATGATCCGCGCGACGAATGGGTGAGGAGTTGGATCTTTTGAGGGAGCTGCGAACCGCATGGGCGAGTTTTGGCCACAACAATCAACCGGCCTCGAGTCTCATAAAAGGCTGCTTGCTCCTCCAGCGCAACAGGAGTCCTTTGAAGAGCTATGCGCCAGTCTTCCCTCTCAAATATATGAGCACTCATGACAAGCAAGATGGTGCCGCATGGCTTGACGAGTTGTGCAGCCTGTTCCAGCCATTTGGCCGACGTTACCAGCACGAGATCGTAAGAGCCAATTTCGAAGCCGCGAGATCCGGGGTTCATTCCTGGCCGGAGCATTCGATACTGCACCGTGAATGACTTGAGGCGAGCAGCAGCATCCTCGAAGCGGCCTGGTGACACATCAACAAAGTCATAAACTATTATTTCGTTGTCATTGTGGCTCTGGACGGCATGGACGACTTCCTCTGACAGATCCACGCTGGCGCCTAGCCCAATGATTGACAAGCCATGGCGTTTTGCACTGATTAGGGCAAGAACGTCAGATAGAGACGGATTTTCAGTGGAGTCTCTGGCACGCATGTGCTCGATATCGATGTGCCAATCCAGTTCGTAGCAGATCTCGCGCGTGTTGGACTTGAGTGCTTGGCCTCGTCCCTCTAGTTTGCGCGATGCGAGACTTTTTAATTCGATCCCTGTCGCGGAAACAATCCGGTGCCCGCTGGCGACGACAGTAACGTCGGAAATGGCGGTACGGTAGTGGGTTGATACAATTTTCGTCGAAACATCCAACGCAGAACCCGGTCTTTGTAGCGACGGTGTGACACTGATGAGAAGTTCCCCTATCTGGACCGGCATAATGGATCCTCGACCAAGACGGCGACCTGCAAGAGGTAGGGAGGTGTGCAAGATTGTATCCAGGGTAGATGGATGTATTACGTGCGGCCGCTGGTAATTTGCCGGCATTGAAGTTCGGATGTCCTGGACCTTCAGCGACGATACAGCCTCTGACGCATCGGCTGCCATGGTCATCGATTTGAGGCCGGCGAATGTCGGACCATACGTATTTCCCACGGCGTTCAGCTGGCTGTATAAGTCATCATGAAGCACGTTTTCGATACCAAGTGGACATTGAATCTGGTAGGGCGCCCACCGTGCGGCTCCTGTCTCTGCTGCCAACCCATCCTCAGTCCATATTCCCTCCACAATACCGACGGCGTGGTCATACCATTTCCCATCGTCCGAGATTGCTGTGACGGTGAAATCGAAGCAGGATTGCGAATAGTACTGTGGCTTCAAGTTCAGCTGCAGCTCGATCCTTTGCGTTTCGGGTACAACCAGTGCTCGCTTGAATGAAACTTCCCGAATGGCTACTGTTTCCATTGAACGCTGGGGATATCTAAGGCGGGCTAGCTGCATGACACTCTCAATGGCCATGCAGAGGTAGCCAGAGCCTGGGAAGACCATTAGACCGTCCACAATGTGGTCTGCTAGCCACGGTAAAGTGGTCAGACTGATAAAATGCCGCCATCGAGGTTCGAGATCCGTTGCGCTCGGGACAGGCACTCCTAGGAGGTCATGGTATGGCTCATTGCGATGAAGATATGCTCGCGCCACTCGTGACTCATGCCAGTGTTTCGTCGAGTGGTCCCACTGATAAGATGGAAGATCGTGTCGTACTAAGGCTGTGTCTGCACCTGGTGCCAGAGTCGACACTGCGTCCCAATTGATCCGGACGCCATTTTCAAAGAGTTTGCCAGCCAGTAACAGCGAGCTGCTAATCGCGTCTAGCTTTCGTTGCAGTGGTGCCTGATACTCCATTGAGTGCTTGGGCATGTCTCCATTCTGCTGATTGAAAGCGTTTGACTGTCGAATAGGCCCTGAGAGGGAAGGGTGAGGGCCGATTTCGACCAAGATTGGGTGCGCTCCGGGTCTATGGTGCATCCTGCCGAGTGTTCGTACCGCGTCAGCAAAGTTTACGGGGGAGACAAGGTTAGAAACCCAATATTCTGCGTCGAAGTCGGACTTCTTAGGCTGGCCTGTAACAGAGGAGACAAGCCTGACTTCAACCTCATCATCTGCCAACACCATATCCGCAGCCACCTGCGAGATACGATCTCTGTATTCATCAGCAACGGCTTGCATATGATGGGAGTGATAAGCCGTGTCAACAAGCAATTTCCGGTGAAATATGCCCTCGTCCGCCGCCGCGATACGTTCGGCTACCTCGTCCACAGCCTTTGCATCTCCAGAGACCGTCACACTCCGAGGGCTGTTTACGCACGCGATAACAGCCTTGCCCTTGGTCAAGCCGTTCAGGAACCTTTCCGTGACTTCTTGCTCTCCCAGACCCACAGACAACATAGCGCCGCGGCCCAGGCCCTTAGCCTTCACAGCCGACGCCATAAAGCCACGGTGGTAGGCGAGACTGATGGCTGCCTCTGGTGAGAGATAGCCTGCTGTATGTGCAGCAGCTATCTCCCCACTCGAGTGGCCTACTACAGCCCGCGGCTTGACTCCTTGTGCGCGGAGCAGGGCTACCAATGCGATCTGGATGGCTGTCGTTGCCGGTTGCGCGATTTCAGCCTCGTCTAAGCGAGAATCAGGCTCGGGGCGGACGAGCTCCGTCTCGAGATCCCACGTCGCGCCTAATGAGTGAAGCGTGTCCCGAGACCTGCGGATCGAGCTCCGGAAGATTGAGGAAGGTGTCATCGTGTCTAGCAGCAGTTCGCGACCCATACCCGCCCATTGGGCACCCTGTCCAGTGAAAGCGAAGAATATGTCAGTATCTTTCGGTGGCGTGTTTCTGGCAGGAGCCTCTAAGCCTTGATACAATTGACCAAGAAGCGAGGCACGATCATGTGCTACTGTACTGAACCTGTAGGGATAGGCGGTGCGGCGATGCAATAGGGTGTAGGAAAGGTCGGCCAGAGGTACATTGTCATCCTGCCATTGAGACACCCAGTCGATGTGAGCTTGGATAGTTGCCCTAAGCGATGTCACGCTGTTGGCTGATAGGGTAAAAAGGCGAGGAGACGTCACGTCGTCTATTGCGGGTGGGATCAAGTCCGGGGCATAGCGCTCCAGAATTACATGCGCATTGGCACCGCCGAAGCCAAAGCTATTGATAGATATGCGCGGGACTTGTCCAGGTGCTTGAGGCCATGGGATGGCTTTAGTCGGGATGGATATGTGATCCAGAGGCAAGCCAGGCTTCGGCTTGGCGAAGCCAGCGACAGGCGGTATCATGTTGTGATCAAACATGGCTGTTGCTTTCAGCAGGCTTGCCAGCCCGGAAACACACTCGGTATGGCCAATGGCGCCTTTCATGGAACCAACGTACAGTGGCCCGGATCGATGTGTCTGGGTAGTGTCCGCAAAAACTTCTGCGATACCACTCAGCTCCTCCGTATCACCAGCTACAGTGCCGGTACCGTGAGCCTCGATATACGAAGTGTCTTCTGGCCGCAAGCCGCAACGAGCATATGTGGACCGAATCAAGGCTGCTTGAGCTCGACCACTGGGATATGTGATGGTCTGTGGCGTGTAGCCGTCCTGGCCAGCGCCGGAGGCTCGAATGACAGCGCGTACTCGGTCGCGGTCGCGGATCGCATCGTCCAGACGTTTTAATATTAGAACAACGGCGCCCTCTCCACGGCCATACCCTGAGCCGCGGTCATCGAATGGATAACTTCGCCCAGTGTCGCTAATCATCCGCAAATTGCCCAAACCGATAGCCTGGTCCGGGCCTAGGATTAGATTGACCGCCGCGACGATAGCTGTATTGGACTCTCTCGACTGAAGGCTCTGACATGCTTGATGCAGCCCTATAAGGCCACCTGAGCACGCAGTATCTAGCGTCAGTGATGGACCCCCGAGATTCAGCATGTGCGAAAGCCGGTTCGATAACAAGGCTTTCCCTGTGCCGGTCGCGTAATAAGTCGGCACGTCGAGCGGGTCCTTATCCAGCTGCCGCTCATAATCTGCGGTAAAGCAAGCTGTGTAAACTGAAGTGGCTGTGTCTGATATACTTTCGCACGTAATGCCGCCATTCTCAAGGGCCTCGTGGGTGAGCTCCATCACGAGCCGCTGCTGAGGGTCTGTTGCTGCGGCTTGCCCTTTGGAAAATCGGAAGAACCCATGGTCAAAATCTCGGATGTCCCCCGAGATGAAATGACCGCCCGGATGACTGTTTGTCCCGTTGGGATCGCCAGCGTTGGGGTGGTAGAAAGCCTGAGATTCGTGTAAGTGAGTGGACAAGGTTTTGCTGCACGTACAACTTCGTCTATCCGTGTCACCTCAACTGACCTCTTCATTATACCGATCTACTGGCACTGGCTGCCACGATGATTCGCCGCTTTCCAACAGCTTCCAAAGCTCTTCAATATCATTGGCCCCTCCTGGAAGTCGGAATGATAAGCCGACCACGGCGATAGGCCGTATGGAAGCTTGGTCTCTCATGGTGTTCTCATCAACGGCTGGTCCTTGCTTGGGTTATGTCCTCTTTTTTCTTGTTTTTCTTCAGAGAAAAAAGCGCCTCAAGTATTTTCTACCACAATGATGATTGGATTCGAAATAATGGTGTCTTCGTTACACCAAGTCAACACGCTTAAGCAGATGGTCGGTACCTGGGTACCCTAGGGTAGTTTAGCATGCCCGTGCAAGGAGAATGATGTGCCTTTTGGGCAAGGAGTGGAAGTCACACTGGAGATCAATATTCCATACTAACAACCCCGTTTAGACCCGAATCTACCAATTAGGAATATGCCTAGAGCCACATCAGTACTACATGGCTGCGGATAAAACGCCTTGTAGGAATAACAGGGATTTCCCAAGGGGCTGAATTTTGATGGGCTGAAGATTATCCGGAGTCAAGCAGAGTCAGACGGAGTCCACTCCGTAAGCATCTATACCTACCTGCACCTTCGTGGTTTGATATTCTCGGAATATACCTTCGATATTAGCCTTATGTGTTCCGATTAAGTAAAGTCTCGATGTTGGGTGCAGTGTGCCTACCTCCAGCCGCACCGATGCAACGGTCGCCAAGAACAGAATTTGAGGCACAGCAGACAAGAAAAATATAAGTCTTCCGAGAGCTTTCCATCGAGGCATTTCATGTGCATGACTAAAAACGTCAACACGGATAGAAATTGACCAAACCAAAACGACAGGATGGGTTCCATGCCAGCATCCTCAGAGGTATACTTAGTATTTGGTAAAAAGCTTCCCGTCATTCTCAATGGTCAATCATGCCAACTAACAGGCAAAATCAGGCAATGGATGGATTGCCAACCAAATCAAGGAGATCATGATTGCCCAGACGAAGACAGTCGTCATGTCCCGTGCAAGAATAGAGCACCGTGAAGATGTTCTAAGGTACGATCCCCCTCCCCTCCGCTCAAACACCAGCTGTTTTGCCACTAATCGATGGCCCACATGCAGCGAACTCGTCAAGCACCGGCCGACACGGGTCATCAACTGCGCCGGAATCCGCGGCTATCCCAATGCCGACTGGTGTGAGGACCACAAGGTCGAAACAATGCGAACTAACGTCCTCGGTGTACACAATGTGGTCGATCTATGCTTCCAGCTGAAAATCCATATCACACATATTGGTTCAGCCTGCATTTATACGTTATCGGAGGAAGAAATACAAAATCGCCCACCATTCAAGGAGACGGACGAGCCCTTCTTCCAGGGTTGTTGGTACGGCCGCAGCCGCCTGCTCAGCGAGCTGTCGATCCGCCATTATCCCAATCTTTTATTGCTGCGCATCAGGCTGCCCATCGCTGCTGATTTCCACGAGAACAACCACATTACAAGATTGCTAAAATTCGAGAAGATCGTAGACTTGACGGGGGTGAGTGTGTCCTTCTGGAATGCATACTTCCCACACACGAACACGACCTGCTTGTGTGAGAGTCTGGCTAAAAAAAGAGTAGTCCGGCAGCGTACTGCCCAACTTGCTCCCCGGCGCTGTCATCCTGTGCGAAAATGCAGAAACAGGTATTTACAACTTTGTAAGTCACCTCATAATTGAAAGCACCCCTTCAACAGCAGTGCATGTGTCTTCATTTTACATTTGTCACGGCCGGAATGTACTGAAAGCTAGAATAGGTGACTCCTGGTCAGATAAGCAACGTTGAGATCATGGAGCTGGCCAAACAGTATCTTCTGCCGGATCTTACATGGCAGACGTTTGGGCTTGATGATATGCTGAAGGTTTTAAAAGCCCCCCGGGCCAACTGTATTGTGGACGCAGGAAAACTGGAGAAGAAGCTACTCGAGTATGGCTACAAGGTTCAAGATCACCGGGAAGCATTGATAGAGGTGTTTAAAGCCATTAACGAGAAAAGATTACGTTACGATAGGTAGCCGCTCACGCAGAATACTCGCAAGGGTGTTATAGCGCAGCAGGCTGGGCACAAGGCACCTGGGGCATACCTGCCACTAACAACGAGCTTAGAGTAGGGAAATAATCCAAGACCACGCGTACATAGGTGACCCAGACGGCGATTTAGAAAGTCCAGCCAGTCTCACTTTGTCGGGCTCGGTTAGTCGGGCTGCACAAAGCGACGATTCAAGAAACAAGTAAGCTAAAGGGTTGGAAATAGTGGAAGACCTTGTGTAGACAAGTGACGGAGCATATTTATGTAAATATTATGGCGGTGTAATCATATGTATTCGACCAAACTTTGATCCAGACGTCGCGAACCTCAACCTTGGCACGATAGCGCGGGCTTCACGCCCTGCCGGGCTGTCGGTATTCGATATATGAGCCCTAAGAAGTCATAATCTCCTTGAAACGGCCAAAATAATCGATATCGGATGCGTAAGGCTGACAGCTCACATCACGAATGACTGGCGCGAGTCAGAGTCTGGGCGCTGCGAGCGCTCCGACCCTCTTGGCCGGGCTCTTATGCGTGGCCGTGGAGAGCACCAGCCTTACCACTTACAGAAAATTTGTATAAATCGGGCGAGGCTGACGGATGCTCATCCAGATGTAGAGACTATAAGACGACCAAGTCGTTTGTCGCCACTGTTGAATGATGCCGATAATTGACAAGGGTTGCTCTCCGTCGGGGCTGTTCCTTTTTTTCCGTCTTTGTTGTGTCTCAGTATGATCCGCCAAAGTCTCGAGAAATTCACGTTCCTTCTGGGTAGGAAGCCTGCGGGAGGCGTGGGGAGGCGCCCCTTCATGTTTCCTCCTTTCACCGCCAGACTTTAGGCGACGGTTCTAGGGCTTGACGGTAGGTGTAGATATTAGAACTAAGTGATTATAGAGAGGGAGGTTTCAACACAGAAACGCCAAATACAGAGCCGAACGGTGGTTATGGAAAAGGGTTTATCGCCAGTTTTGTCAACTGGTGTCTCATATAGCTTCAAAGTGCCGGCTTCCGTGTGGTTGGAAAGTTAAAGCGGCTACGTATTGAGACATTCCAAACGCTGTATGGAAGTTCCTGGCAAACAATATAGGACAAGGCAGAAGCAAGTTTTGCTTAGTATAAAGATTGTCGGTTAATTGTGTAGAAATAGCACAACTAGATGGGCTTCATAACAATTCAGAGCCAGGAGGTTACTGACCAAGCCGCCGAATAAAATCGGATATGTAAAGGGTGTGAACTTACATGTGAGAGTTTGGAGACTGTGTAGTAGTTGGTCAGGGCAAATGCTGGCGATGCCTGGGGTATGGCGACTGCTTGGAGAGGAATCTTTGATTTCCTTGTGAGGGATGAGGGTCAGGCGCGTATAAAGCAGGAAGCAGTACATGTGTAGCAGTGAAGACATGCACCTTTACAATTTACACCATTATCAATCACCAGACCATTTGGACGCCTTGACACGGACCAAATCAATGGGTACGTTACCTGCCATAAGCAGAAGGTCCATCTGAACGGAGCGTCCAAGTTCTGCAAAGGTGTCGCTGACTTCGACCCAGGGGGGGGGGGGGCCAAAGCCAAAGATCTGCCAGATAATATGCGTGCGCGAATATTGTCAACTGGTTTGTTTGAAAAATGACTAGGACCTGTTTATATGTGGTACATGCAGCTGAGGCGGGCTGGTATTTACAGAACAAAAAAAGAGTTTCGGGCATAGACCGCGTACCTCGCCTCTGTCATTGGTCTTGAATTGCCGGATGGAGAGCTTGATTGATTCTATTAGAGAAAATTCCGTGAGGGGACCTGAGTTGACCATGATTCTTTGTTTGCCATGGCAATGCTTAAAGCACGCTACAATTCGCAGTGTGCCCGGAAACGGGGTGGCTGTAAATAGAGACAAAGACGATACCAACAAGTCCATCGGGATTGCTGTCATTGTTGACTGACGGAAGCCAACTGATGGATGCTGATCTTGGTTGCATGTTTCAACCGGTGAAGCAAGTCTGACCGTTGAAACAACAGAATTGCCTTAACTTGAAGCATACCTTGCAGAAAGTATAACAAACGGCCATGAAGACATCTGCACTGTTATCCGAGGCAGCAGCCAGCAACGAAGCCATGACAACACCGCCATCCAGAAAGCGCAAGGCCGTCGACAGCAAGGCCGGGCCCGAACGCCCCAGCAGGCGACGAGCTACAACTCCACGTCGGATAACCCGTTCCAGGTTCAAAACAATGAATGAGAACAGTTCAACGCCGAGCATCCTCGACCCAGGACTTGAGGTGCAGCCGCGCCGTCGACGACCGCTTGGAGGTCAACGAGCCACAGCGGTGGCCACCCGGCCTCAAGATGCTGCCACCGAAGCTCCTACTGCTCCTGAGCAGCTAGAGAACGATTCTGCGCCTCACTCCCAAACGGAAAAGAGGGTCTCCGAGGCCGATGTCGCTGCGGCTTCCCAAATCGCCCAAGCAGTCCTCAAAGCAGGCCTTATGGCGGAATTTCCGACACGTAGTGTTGGCGGGACGGAGACATCGCAGGGCGGTGATAGCATCACTGAGCAGGGCCCGACACATATTATCGCTGGAGTCGTGGATAACACCGAAGCCACGCGTAGCCTGCCCACAGAGCCTAGATCTCTAGCGCCCTTGCCATCAACCTTGTCGCCAAGTATACACGGAGTTGATGGAGAAGCAGACAATTACCATCGCGGCACAGACATTGAAAAGTCACGCCCACGCACGGCTGTAGGCACTTCGAGAGATCAAGCAAGGGCCGGGGCAGATGAAAACGAGCCAACAGCGACGAACGAGTGGCCAGAGGCAAGAGAAGTTGCAGAAGCAGAAGAAGAAGTCGGCAGCCAAGGAGATACGAAGAGACAACAGCCAACACCATGGTTGCCAGACAAAGCAGACAACTTCAGGCCTCGATGGGGGTGGTATCCGTCCGAACAGGCCCAATTGCAAAACAAAGCCCCGGTTGCTGATGAGGACAAGCCCAGAGCTATGCCCACGCCATCTTTCATTCTATCAGGTGGGATCGGTGGCGAAGTTGAGAGCCCTGTTCAAAACCCGAATCCAGGTGGCTTGAAGTCATTGTTGCACTGGCAGCCGGAGGCCAACAGGATTTCGTATGCTACTGATGTAGCGCGAGTGCTCAGTCCTTGGGAAAACCAGGGCGTGACAGGACCTCTACCCCCGGCCATGTTGCAATGGGAGCCTACTCGGTATTCCGTAGCAGGCTGCGATTACAGTCCCGAAGTGTTTCCAGCTGACTTCGAAGAGTCTGAACCAGAGGACTTTGAACTCGAAGAGCGGGACGACGATGTGGATCCTTGAGCGTGAGGATTGGGAACCGGTCCTACAGTAATCGCCGAGTTCGACACTGTATACAGAGCATCACAAAGGGGTCTTCTGAGTTTCAGTGGTGAACGTTGATATATTGCAAAAATGAGGATTTATTTACCTTTATGGTTCCTCCAACCGTAACGCCAAGCTATGCCATCCCGAGGTATACCGACTTTGAACTCTTTTTGCAGACCAGATATGCCGTGAACCGTCGTAGCGCGATTTCACGTTGACTTCGTCCCCAACACCGGCTATCAGAAGTCCATGTCCTCGTCGCTCTCGTCGTCGTCCGCGGCGCCACCGCCTTCTTCCTCTTCTTCCCTACGAGTGGCCTCCGCACTCGCCCCGAGCTTTCGCACACCGTCCACAACGCCCAGCACAAAGCCTCTGTTCTCCGCCAATTCCATGGCACCAACACCCCTCAGGTTCATGACACCCCCGCCGAAGCCCTCGAGCTGTGTCGTGCTCCCCCGAAGCTTGGCCGAGCGCACCTCGACCAGGTCCCTCAACAGGCCTCTGACCTCTCCTGCAGAAGCGGGCATATCGTCCGCGGCGTGTCCGAGTAATGTTTCGGCCATCTCCAGCCAGTGGTATGGCAAATACCCGGCGGGGGCGTCGGCGGTACAGCTGGGTAGGAAGGGCGGCGACAGTAGTATTCCGTTGCTACTGCCATCGTCTTCAGTACCAAACGGCGAGGTGTTTATACGGTGCGCAAAGCCTCGACTGTCGCCCCGGGCTGGCTGAGGTGGTGGTTTGCTGAAGGATGTTGGATCTTCCCTCGTTTCCTGCCGGATTATCTCAGCAAGGGAGGCTGGATGGAGCCATGCTGGAGGTACGATATTTGCGCGGCGTTGTTTCTTTAGGAGGATGGCGAGCCATAAGGGGAGTTGGGCGCGGTGAGGTGGTCGGAGGGGAGGTGTGGTGCCCTGGTCCAGGAAGGTCAGCGGCCATGACGACGATCACGAAGGCTGTAGCAAGACAGATGGACAGGAGGGGCGCACGCTGAGTAGCTCTATGCCATCTAGTCTCCCTCTTGGGACGACCGTCACCATTTCCATTTCGCAGAGGAAGGAGACCTCAGAGGGCGTCAGGCCCGGTGGGAGTGGATGGGCCATATTTTGGTGCGACAATCAGATGCTATGGCATTGGAAAAGCTGTTGACGTTACGAGAGGGGGAGAAAGAATAGAACCAATTCAATGGGTTTCCGATGCCCCGAATGTCCGAGAAGTAGATGGACGGGGTTTGGACGCTTTGCACTTATACACTCCCAGTGTCGAGGAAGTTACGTGGGGTTGAATCGACGTTTGACGCGCCTTGACGCGAAGCTCAATAAATTGCTGAAGAGCTACTGCTGCCAGTCGGGGGCCAAAATGAGAACCCTAACCCGAGGGTCGACTCGAGTGTGTTAAGTTGATATCAACATCGACATGACTTGGGAGTAAAATAAATACACCAAAACAGCAAAAAAGATACTTGACAACAGTGAGACTCGAACTCACGCCCCTTTCGAGACTACGATTGGAAATTCTTCTTATGAAGAAATCACCTGAACGTAGCGCCTTAGACCACTCGGCCATGTTGCCTTGTTATGCTGGGGATGTGGTGGCTTTATGATGTTGTAGCCCATCGAGACCTTGAGATCGACAGTGTGAGATGATTCCAAGTTGAGGTTCGCTTTCAAAGTTTATGAGTTTTTTCCCCTATGGATCTTAGGCGGTAAAGGTCCAAGGACTTTCCTATGCTCCCATGAGCATTGGTGATGATATACCTAGTCCTATCCGGTTAAGACCGCCAAAGTCATCTCAGGCTGCATATTCTGTACATAGTACTCAAGTAGGTAATCTACTTACACGAGACTGGCACTTCAAGTTTTGTCTCATGCTGGGACAACATGGTGCATGAGGCGAGACTCCAACCCACTCTTTGACTCACTATTCTGTATGTTTTTCATGTGTGTTGTGGCTGCGTGATATTAGAGGTCGACATAACAACACAGCCATGAAAAAGAGTAGCACCACAGTTATATATATATATATTTTCGAATTTGTACGGTGTCCGTAACCAGGGTCCTCAATCGGGACGTATGCCAGTGAATTAGGTTGACTGGATGGTTAAGCTCCCAAGTCTTCAGTGGCCTGAAATACCTTGAAATGCCTTGAAATGCCAAAAAAAATCCCATGATCAGACAGAGTTGACGTGCAGGCCCCACCTCCCCAACTACCTGCAGGCGGCTGCAGCAGAGGTTCCACAGGCGTCTGGACCTGGAACGTGCCCCTGCCATTTTCTGAAAATTTCGGCAGAAGAATACTTTGAGATGGGACACAACCTCATAAGTGAGCACTCACTCACTCACCAACTGCCAACAAAACCTTGGAAACGCTTTTCTTGGCCAGACACCTTCCCAACAAGTAAAACTGTCTACCCACAAGCCTCATCTGCTCCAAATATCAAGTTACGAAAATATCATTATGGCTCCAAGAACCACCAAGGCAAAGGCGCCCGCCACCAAACCAGTGGCTACCAAATCAAAGGTCACTAAGGCAAAGACCACCAAGCCAGAAGCGGCCACCAAGGCAAAGGCCACCAAGCCAGAGGCCACCAAGGCAAAGGCCACCAAGGCAAAGGCCATCAAGCCGGAGGCCACCAAGCCAGAGGCCACCAAGGCAAAGGCCACCAAGGCAAAGGCCATCAAGCCGGAGGTCACCAAGGTTGAGGCTATCAAGCCGGAAGCCATTAAGCCAAAGATCACCAAGGCAGAGTTCAACAAGGCGAAGACCACCAAGCGAGAGGCAGAGGTGGAAGGAAAGAAAGTCGTAAAGGACCCCAGGAAAAAGCGCCAAGCCCTCAGACAAAAACTGTACAGGCAGTCAAAATTGTCACAGCGGAAGAGTGTGTTCCAGGGTGCTATCAAGGCAGCAGGCAGCCAGGAGGAGAAGGCAGCCCTGAGGGCCGCCGTCTACCGGCGCTGGACGCCCAAGAGCACCGGCGAGAAGACGGCCGAGGTCGAGGAGCTGGTGAAGAAACAGGTGGGTAAGACCCGGGAGCTGAAGCAGAAGCGGAAGGAGGAGAAGGCCGCAAAGGCGGGGGCCGAGAAGCCCAAATCGGCCCCCGGGAAGAAAATCAGGACGCCCAAGTCGGCATCATCCCCGGGGAAGAAGGGCAAGAAGGCCGCCAAGGAGGTGCCAACGGAATCCGCCGCGGCGGCTGAGCCGATGGAGGGCGTAGAGAAGACCAAAACCCCCACGAGCGCCGAGAAGAAGGGCAAGAAGACAACCCCGGTCAAGAAAACCAAGCAGCCCACTGAGAAGGCGACGGAAGCAGCAGCTGAGCCGATGGAGGGTGTGGAAGAGACCAAGGCCGCCACAAGTGCCGAGAAGGATGTCGAGTACCCCACGCTCCCTTCTGTCGAGGAGGCGGATGCCGAGCATGAATTCCAAGAGGCGGTCAAGGAGGCCGCAACCAAGAAGAAGACGAGCACGCCTGCCAAGGCAAAGAACGCGCCCAGGGAGTTGAGCGCGGAATCCAACGCCGGGACGCCCCGGACTCTGAGACGTTCGCCTAGGAAGAGGACTGTCCTGGGTTAAACGGGGAACTTACACGTTTGAATCGCCGGACGTAGATTTGCTGGCAGGGTATTTGAGATGGACATAAAATATAGTGACGCGAACTACATCCGAGAAGCACAGCGTTGTAATCTGATCACCTCAAGATTGACCATATTGGAGCTCAACTGAAAGTGACCATGTCATTACAGGTCGGCGAACTGACGAGTAATTCCCCCACACCCCGTCTTTCTCCGGTCTTGTTTCTTATACTACAGAATGAGCAGTATAGTCGCTTGGTCTTCTCTTTCAGGAACTGTTGGATCGAAGGATATTTAGTAAATATAATGGAGCCACATACTCGCGTTGTATGCAAGTAGCTGATATGTCGGGTTCCAGCACCATTGAAGTGCATTGTCGCGCTTCGAGACAAACGTGTCAGCCGTCAGCTGAAGCAGGAAGACACTTGATGGTGCGTTGTCATCTATGCTTGTCTGCGTGTATTTGCCCGTTTGGTATAATTACAGCCCTGGAGCTCAGGAACGGTGCAGAAATATTAGGTACTTACTTAAGTAAGTACCTAGATTGTAAATGAACATGACGTGTCTGGTCTCAATCACAGGATTGTTCACCGGTATTGCAGGCCTTCCAGGGCTTGCTGCCCCCTCCACGTTTCTAGACTAGAGGAAAGAACCCACCAAAATGATCATCTGAGATCCCTCGGAGGCTTGCCACGTCTGTCAATCAAAATTACTAGAGACTTTGTCAACCGTGAGAAACAAGCAAGTAGGATGGAAGGAGTATGTGTAGATGGTACAGCAGTCATTGATGAGCTGGAGGAAGTATGGATGATGCCTGTTTAGATTTAAAGTTTGTGGCTGGCTTATAGTAGACGGGAGACTCACTGGAAACGTCAGCCGTCCCGAGGCGGTGGGACGCCAATCCCGGGCCTGAAGCCATTTTTAGAACGGATTGTTGTTGAATTCTGAGGCTGATACGTTCGATTGACCACGGCGAATAGACCTAAAGGTCTCGAATTATAGTTTCTCCGGATAAATGGGTAGTATTCTTGAACCAACAGCAGTTAAAAATCAATAGTGGCAGCGTGTGGTCAAGCCGCCTAGGAATCAAGCCTGAGAGGCTTGGACTAGACACACTGCGGATCCGAGGGATAGTCTACGCCGGAGATAGACACTTCTAATGGCTGGTGCTCTGGGATAGGATCATAAGAAGGAAGTACTTTGCATGCTTATACAATCCGGATCTGGCAATGTCAGAGTGTGAGTGTGTGGGTTTTTCTGCTTCTGCAGCAGAGAGAGGTTCCACCCACACCTCGGCGGGCCTCAGGGCATCAGGGGCACCTAAAGTACCCTGCAGGACCCCTGCAGAACGAGGCGTTGAACGTTCTATGAACCCACAGCAGAGGGGATCCATGGAACCTATGAAAGACAATCACATGCTGACATGTATGCTCTATTCCTGACTTCATATCCTATCCTACCTATTTGCAAAGCTGCAGTCGAGAGCTGCAGTCATCTGATGGCTCAAAGGTACGCTGTGGGTGCCTTGGAAGCACACATACCCCGACGACAGCCTCGTATTGGATTCCCCCTCCTACCATCTATTTAGTCAACCTAACTATTCTGTTTCTCTATAAGACCTGCCTGCATGTAGAGTCAACTCCGACAGCCGTATCTCTGTGGTTAACGGTAGTCCCCCGGCATCAGGCACGTATCCATCACATCAAATTAATGAGCACCGTGACCCCTCAGACGATCTGACGGTGAAAGGGCTACAGCCTCATTAAATTGATTGGGCATCGCCTGTAAATATACTTTCCGCTTCCGCTACTTACTGCTATCCATCTGGTGTAGCCGTCTGAACCCAGCAGTACCCACATTAGACCACAACTGGTAACTCAAGTCGATTACACTCGTCGTACTGCCGAATTTCACTTATTATTTCTACTGTGTACCGTGGGCTGATCAGTATTCCAAGTCACACAGGCCTCACGACTGATTATACATATTTATTCTGCGCCGCTTTCTGTCCCCAATAATTTAGTGCAGGTACACGCAAGGCAACAACAACAGTCCTGAGCCACCACCCCGCCACCATCAACCATATCGCCGTTGGTGACCACATAAGTTCGACTTCGATATTCTGCCTCTCCCTTCCCTCCACTTCCACTTCCTACGATTGCCTTCCACACGTAGTTTTCGTTATCAGTCTTAGAAAATATGGAGTCACTATCGCAACACACCGCCATCGTCACCAAGGGCGGCGGCCCGACCAAGCCCCGTGCCGATGCTGAGGTCAAGGCCGACTCGCCCGATGCGGCCGACAGCCCTGCGAACAGCAAAGACGCCACCGAATCCCTGGACAATAAGAGGAAGAAGAATGCAAAGAAAAATGCAAGCGATCACAAGCTGAAGAGAAAGGACAAGAAGAACAGCAAGAAGAAACGTGTCACTACCGACGACTCCTCGTCTTCTTCTTCCGATAACGACCTCGCCGAGTCAGACATGGCCAGCGAGGATAGTGATCTCGAGGTCGTTGTCCCACGGAAGTATGTCACGAAGAAGGGACAAGACGCTCTGAGGTTGAAGATGGACAACAAGACCAAGAAACACAAGAGTCCAGCGAAGACCAGGTCGCGGCCGACTGTCGCCTCGGGCTCTGATCCAGACTCCTCCGATTCCGACTTGGAGTCGTCAAGTGACGAGGCCGAAGATGCTGAGCCCGTCGTCGGTAAGAGGAAGAGCAGTGACCGTATGTCAAAACAGGACATAGGGATTGCAGTGGCCCGGGAAGTACAGCGCATCTTTCAGCTTGCTCAGACACGGCCGTCAACTTCCGCCGTCCCCGGCCAAACTGGGTATGGCGCTGGGCTGAATTCCGGGCTCGGCGCCGGCCTTTCTGGGACAGGCTACCCTATCCTCAGCGGCTTGCAATCCAGCTATCCCTCCAACCTGGGAAACCAGGGTCGCCCCAGCCGAGGCGCTGGTCTGGACCCAGGAGGGGCTCGAGATGCGTTAGATGACCGCTTGGCACTTCTAGGTACCTTGAACGACCCGCTGGGGGCTGACCGTGGAGCCCGACGTCGCGGTGCTCTGGGGGACAACACCCAAGCCGGCGACCCGGCCGACTCCAAGAAACAAAAGCCCAAGAAGCCCAACTACAAGCGTGTCGATCAGGTATGGGACAACACGATACACAATTTCAAGCTGCAAGATACGGCCGCGTCCACTACCGAGAAGCAGTACAGCGGCTTCTGCTTCCACGTGCGCCGCACCTTTGACTGGGAAGGCAAGTACAAGGCTACTGTCGTCGACATCAAGAGCAAGCTTTTGCGAGAATGCCTCCAAGATGTCATGGGCAACATCAAGGGCGTCAGCCTCGTGGACGAGACACCCAAATTGGACCCCAACATGCTGTTCCTCTACCTCGAGGACCTACGGAAGCACCTAAAGGTCCTAAAGAGCCAGGTCGCAAGCCCGCCGGGGTCCGACAAGGCCGAACGGAAGAAGGAGGCCAAGCGCCTGGAGGAGAAGCGGCAGCATCTCAAGATCCTCGTCAAGTACATTGACAAGGACTACGAGCACATCAAGAAGAGCCTTTATCCAATGCTGGAGCACGGCTTGATCACCTTCGACCTCCTTTGGGCACTCTGGAAACCAAATACACTCGCCTATACAGCCACATATGGATCGCACGACGAACCGAGGGTCTTCAAGGTCGATACCGCAGAGAAGCACTATCATATCTCCAAGGGCGAATTCTACTTTATTGACGGAAAGGTAAGGATGATGGTCAAGTTGACGAGACTTCAGTAATCCAATACTAATCCTACGCAGTACTTCGAGTATGACGGCAAGCAATTCGGGTACGGTCACCTGATGGAAGAAATCAGCGAGTTCCGCGGCGCAAAGAAGATCACAAGCCTGAGTTGCTACCCCCTGGAATACCACAAGAACGAGGAGCAGCTGAGAGAGGACCTAATCGAACGGGGCAAGAAGTTCGTCTCCCTCTCTGGGGTTCACTACAAGTCCCATCAGGGCATGGCCTATTACAAGAAGAAGAAGTCGGTAATTAAGGTCAATGTGAACGGCCGCGTGATGGTGGACTCGGCCATCCACAGGCGAATCAACCCCAACTATCCCATCTCTCTCGTTCGGCCCAAGGAGCACGACATCCTCAGCGATGACGGGGACTCGGATGACGAAGATTGCTGCTGCGCGGAGGGCTCGGACTCTGAGGACGGCGGGGGGCAGCAGCAGGACAAAGACCTCGAGGAGGGCGAGGAGAAGGTCAAGTACGTTACCAAATTCTTCAAGGATGACAAGGGTAAGATCCAGCTCGTGCGCATGACCAAGGACGAGTACGATGAGCTCGACAAGCAGAAGCTCTCCGAGGTGGAGAGCCTCGACGATACCGTTCTCGACGCGAGTGACGACGAGGCCAAGCTTAAAGACCCCAAGAAGACACCCGAGTTCACTGACGAGGAGTACCTCATCGCCTCGCCCGTCGTGCTCGGCTTCTCCTTTGGCGAGAAGCTCTGGCTGGAGTTTACAGTCTCGGGAGTCAAAGATATCTCGTGGAACGAAAAGGCGTACGAGTCACTGGTCCTGGAGCCAAAGACCAAAGAGACCGTCAAGGTTTGTAGCCCCCACCACAGTGGCTTGCTCAATGAATCCAAAGCTAAAAAACGAGCAGGCTCTCGTCGAGTCTCACAAGTACCATGCTGCAGAGAGCATCGACGATGTGATTCAGGGCAAAGGCAAGGGGCTAGTTGGTAAGTTTCCATCACCCTCACCTACTCACTTTTTAACCCCCGTCATCCCCCGTTATCCCCCACCACACCCAAACTCACCCTCCATAGCTGTCCTCCACGGACCCCCCGGAACAGGCAAGACCCTCACGGCAGAGGGCATCAGCGAGCTGCTCAAGTGCCCCCTCTACATGGTCTCGGCGGGGGAGCTAGGCACGGACTCGCGCGTCCTCGAGGGCGAGCTGCAGAGGATTCTGGACATCTGCCACGCCTGGGGCGCGATCCTCCTCCTCGACGAGGCCGACGTGTTCCTGGAGAAGCGCAACATGCACGACATCCACCGCAACGCCCTCGTCAGCATCTTCCTGCGCCAGCTCGAGTACTTCCAGGGCATCCTCTTCCTCACGACCAACCGCGTGGAGACATTCGACGACGCCTTCCAGTCTCGCATCCACATTGCGCTGCGGTACGACCCGCTCGACCTCAAGGCCAAGAAGGCCATCTTCAGGATGTTTGTGGAGAAGGCCCGCTCGCAGCAGCAGCAGCAGCAGCTGAAGAAAAAGAAGAACAAGGACGGCGGGGCTGTTGCCGACGGCAGCGACAGTAACGAGCGGGTGACGTTCTTCACGGAAGAGGACTACAACACCCTAGCCCGGCACGACCTTAATGGCCGCCAGATCAAAAACACCGTTATCAGGGCCCAGGCTCTGGCGGTTAACAAGGGGGAGTCGCTTTCCATGGAGCACGTCGGGCAGATCCTGGACGTTCAGGTCAACTTTGACCGCGACCGTAAGTATTATCCGAGAGCGATTGTTTTCACCGTTTGGATATTCTTGACTCCTGAGACATGTTTAATCCGGGAGCGACAAATTATGTCTCGCGGCTCCCGTTTCTTTCACTTCCAGCCAAATACTGACTCTCATTCTCGTAGTGAAAGGTGGGACGGGGTACCAGGATGCCATGAGGAGTTACTTCTAGGGCTATTAAGATACGTTTTGATGGACGGCACGCACCAATGTACCTGGGAACGCGTCTGTCTACTGAACGGGTTGTGTGCTTGATTTGGTGTGTCAATTTGCGGTTAGGGTATCCCTTTCCGTCTCTTATCCCGGCATATTGTGTGTTTGGTCTTGCGCGTGGAAAGGAAACTGGGTTTAGGATTTCAGATCGGTTCTATGGGGTTAAGTGCATGGCAAAATGGTTAATCAGGCTGATGGTTTGTTCGCCCGGATCTCCCGGTATGGGCCTTGGGTTGGTTTGGATTGAAAAGGTGCTCCATGTTGTACCCTTAGTGTGTTCTTGAGACTGATCTTGACCTTTTGGGAAAGAATCCCTCCCCCAAAAGTATCCTTCATAGTATACATAGTTGATGTTGAAGATAGCCTTTCTTTGACCACCTGACCACCTCCCCCCTGGCCCTCCCCGAGCCGCAATCAGGTTTCTGGATTTATACGCAGACTAGTCAGCTTCCGCCCTGCGAGCAACGACCCAAAAACTCTATGGGCAGTGGCAGAGCACAGGACGTTTATTGTAAGTGCCCTACGATTGCTACGAATTCGAATCGGGGCTTGATATCAGCGTCGTCTGGGACCCATGGCAATCTCTCATTTTTGCTGAATGAGCATCAACGTCGTCGGTAATCACAGATTAGCGCTTCAGTCCAAAGATGCTCATACACTCGCCATCTGGCGGCGCTGAAAAAGGCTTGACTGAGTTTTGGTTGAGGTAGTCGAACTTGGTCAGAAAGCCCCAATGTCATCCAGGAAAATGTCCAGGTCCGTGAAAGAACAACATATAATATATTTCAATCTTGTTCCCAACAGCCCAATGGCTTTGATTTCATCGGGAATACAACCAACCGTTTATCATAAGACCCAGACCATGTCTTTCCATTCTATGATATTCCCCAGTCCCGCCCCCACCGGAAGAAGTCTTCCTGTTTCCAAACACCCCCTCCCTTACAGACCCGCACTGATCTAATCAAACACATCAGTCGAGTACCTCTCATTCCTCATGGCGTCAAACTTCTCCGTCGCCTCCTCGACGCTCAGGTCCCGACCGTGGTTCGCCTTGGCCCCGTCCACATACATCCGGATGGCCACCTCGCGGACGGCATCGCCCACCTCCCGGCTGCCGCAGACAAACACCTTGGCGCCCTTGTCCCACAGCGCCTGGACCTCCCTCCGGTCGTTCCACAGCCTGTCCTGCACGTGCGCGCAGCCCTCGCTGGCGGCCGCGTCGCGGCTGTAGCTCCGCCGCACGTCCACGGCCCCGGCCGCCTGCCACCTGTCCAGCTCCTCGCGGTACAGGTCGTCCTGGCCCGGGTGCCTGCACCCGAAGAAGAGCAGCGCGGGGGCCAGCGCCCGGCCCGCCTCCAGCATGGCCGCGCGCTCCTGGACGAAGCCGCGGAACGGCGCGAGCCCCGAGCCCGCGGCGATGCACACGACGGGCGTCTTCTCCGTGTCGACGGGGAGGTGGAAGGACGCGTGCGAGGGGCGGATCGCCACGTGCAGCTTGTCGCCGGCCGCGAGGCCCGCCAGGTACGACGTCGCCACGCCGAGGTACCGCTGGCCCGTGCCCGACAGG
Organism: Cytospora piceicola; assembly: GCA_023375675.1. Taxonomy (NCBI): domain Eukaryota; kingdom Fungi; phylum Ascomycota; class Sordariomycetes; order Diaporthales; family Cytosporaceae; genus Cytospora; species Cytospora piceicola. Next base: position 1,253,000 of record JALQBC010000001.1, on the reverse strand, counting down.
GCCGGCGCGTCGAGCACCGCGTAGGTCAGGGTGAGGTGGTTCTGGTGCCAGAGCGGGGAGGACGAGATGGAGTACTGGCGGACGCGCATGGGCGGGAGCAGCCCGAGGAAGGTCGCGAGGGGGAGCTCCACGGCCGGGAACTGCTCGAGCAGGTCCAGGACGGACCGCCGCTTGGCGTGGACCTCGGCGAGGTAGTCGTCGCCGGCCAGGCGCTGGAGCGCCGTCTTGGCGGACTCGTCCTTGGTCGCCTCGGAGAGCGCCAGGATGCCGCGCTTCGTGGCCGGCTGGCCCAGCTCGACGTAGGCGCCCAGGACGTCGGATGCCGGCACCGGGTAGCCGGTGGGCAGGGTCGTCAAGCTGCTGCTGTTGATGGTGATGTTGGCATCCCATGCCAGGCGGAAGCGGCGCAGCGCGCGGTGGACGACGTCCTTGGGGTTGATGGGCAGGATGGCGAGGTAGTCTCCCGCAGAGTACGACATGTCGCTGGGGAGCTGGATTTCGATGTGCTTCTTGGTAGGCGCGTCGGGCGAGGTGAGGTCGTGGGCCTCGATGACGACAGCCTCCTTGACGTCTTGCCGGAGGGTGGACGATCGAGGCGTGGAGATCTCAACGGAGAGGCCCCCGAGCGCTTCTCCATCCTCCCTGTCGTCCGCGATGCCATACTTCTCCTTCAGCGCTGGCCACAGAAGCTCGTCCTCCCAAGTCTCGAACTTGGTGAACATGTCGCCCTCGGCGGCGTCGGCAACGCCCAGTGCTGTGATCCTTGTTCCCCCGACCGCCTCGATGGTGGCATCGACCATCTTGGGGATCTTGTGGAAAGTCTGGGACCAGTCGTGGTGGCCACAACCAAAGACTGCATAGTTAACATTCTCCAGCTCCTTGCCCTTGAGGCCCCGCAGCCAGTTGCAGAATAGCGCCGCATTGTCTGGGGGCTCGCCTTCATAGGACGCGGTGACTATAACGACGGGCCTGTCGGTGGGCAGGTTCTGTTGCGCTGCGTCCAGTGAGTCGACGACGGTGGCGTTGAACCCTTGGCTTGGCGCATCGGAGGCAAGGCGACGGGCAAGGGCCTCGCAAGTGCCGCTGTTAGATCCGTAGTAGATGGCAATCGGCTTACCCTTTGCAGCATTCGCCTTCTGGTTGCCCCCAAGCGAAAGGCTGGTGACCGAGTTCTCAAGGGGTGTCGTCGGGGCGGTGGTTCCGTTGAGACGGTGCTCGAGCTGGGTGGGTGTGAGACCGTGACGCAGTGTGGCCCTCATGAGGAAGTCCTTGGGCTTGATGGTCAGGGTCTGCTTGATGCTCAGGTGGTAGTTAGGATCATCAGGCATGAAGTTGAAGTTCTGGAGGAGCATCGCCATGACGATAATGGCCTCTTGCCACGCGAATGGCCGACCGATACAGGCTCTCATTCCGTTGCCGAAAGGCTTCCAGCAGTTGGGGAACTCCTTGTTCAGACGGTCGAAGTTCTCCTCGAGACACCTCTCCGGCTGGAACTCGTTGGCGGTCTCACCGAAGACGGCTGGGTCGAGTTGAGACTTGGCAACGAGCAAAGTGACGGACTCGTGTGCGCCAACGGCCCACTTACCACCGAGTACTTCGTCCTTGAGCGGTTTGACGGAAATCATGGGGATGGTCGCTGTCAGACGCAGCGTCTCTCGCAGGACCTAGAATACCCATTAGCCCAGGCTCGCCTCCCCAGCCCACGTTAGATATATGAGCTTACAGCCTGGATGTATTGGAGCTTGTTCATGTGCTCCACGGTGATGGGTCCCTTGCCCACGATCTCGTCGACCTCCTCTTGTGCCTTGCGGTAGGTTGCCGGGTTCTTCAGCAGGTTGTAGAATGCAAACGATAGCATGCCAGAGGTGGTCTCGTGTCCGGCGATAAGGAAGGTGATGAGGTTGTCCGTAATGCTCTGGTCGGTCATCTTCTGGCCGGTCTTGTTATCCACTCCGTTCAACATGGCGTTCAGGAGATCCTTCCGGTCGGTCGGATTTTCCTTTCTGGCCTTGAGCACATCGTCGGCCGTCTTCCTCAGGATCTCAATATCTACGTCGTACTTCCGGTCAGCCTCCCGGTAGAAGATGGATGAGAAGGGTGGGCGCCTCGTCCTGTTGCCGGATTCGACCAGGAAGTCGCCCATGGCCTCGATGAAGGGGTGCATCTCATCGTGGTAGAACGAGTTGAAGCGGTAGTCCATAGAGCACAGGGACAGGGTATCGAGGGTAAGCCGTGTAAAGTCGTCGGTGACCATGATGGGGCTCATGGGGCCGTGGCGCGCCCACTTCATGGCCATCTGAGCGGCGATGTCGTGCATCTCGTCGAACATGCCCCTAATGGACATTGGGCCGAATGCAGGCATCAATATGCGATGGGCAATGCCCCAGTTCGGCTCTTCTGAGCGAGCGGTGAAGAGGCCATCATGAACACCATTCCGAACCTCGACGAGGACCCTGGCAACGTCCTTCTTGAAGCGCTTCTCGTCACAAACCTCATTAACCAGGGCCTGCGAGGATACTACTACGACACTCCGTCCGGGTAGACTGAGACGGTAGATTTCACCTGGGAATGCGCGTCAGTGACGCTGTCTTCGAAAAATGGACACATTGAGGTGGGCTAACCATATTTGTCTGCCATGTTTATCATGGACCCGAGGGGAAAAGCCGGGTCGATGTCGTTGATGTTGCCCAGCAGAGGCCATTGCGGCGGCTGAGGAATGGGCACTGTGTTGTCTGCCATCTTGTCCGTCCGTTGTGATGGATGGATGGAATGGATAGACGGGTTTGGTTGGTGTATTATTGGAATCGTCTGTTGATGACCAGGTGAAGTAGTTGCGGCGCGGCTGGTCCCCTTTTATACGATTGACACGAGGCTTAGCAACAGACAGAGAGGACTTCTGGAGTGGCAGAAAGTGGGTGTGGACTACCGCGGTAATGTCTCAAGCCACTCGTAGTGAAACCCGACGATCAGTTCATGTGCAATTCGTAAACTGCGCCGGCGTCATTGGCTGCACGGACAGGCTTTGTCAGGCATGTCAGGCATGTCAGGCATGTCGAAGATCCACTGGCATCCTCGGCACATCGCTACTGGGTATGTAAAAGCTGTCCTGTGCCATCCAATGCTGACGTTCAATTAAGGTTCTGTGGCACCGGACAATCCGCGCCTGTGTCATCTACGACGGCGACGTCAAAGAGGAGCGTAGAAGAAGGGCCGCGACCCGTGGGTTGATGGGGCTAAACGGGTCTCTCGATATAGAATGGAGACGGATCACACACGATTGTTTCCGAAAGGAACGCGTGGCCTGGTGGTGGAGGAAAGATGTTCAGTAAAGTCCGGTCCTGGGTAAACACTCGTGTCATGATGTATGTGTGTACACTGGTACTGGGTACGATAGGACACTGTATGGTAGCATTTTGCCCAGAGATCTTGGTGCGGCTTACTGTGGTCCCCTTTTTTTTTTCCCCCTTCCCTTTCCTTCCGATAGATCTACATGCCGAGGTCCGTCAAGCCATGTTTCGCGACGATCGGAATGCCCGTTTCCAAGGTCAGGGGACGACTCCATAACGTTTCACGCTCCGGATTCCCTGGAAGCCTTTTTCCTGTTTTTTGTTTTCTTTTTTTGGTCTTCGTTAGCTTAGCGTATGTACATACGTGTTTCCATATGTAGTATGTTGTATGTATAGTACTTGCATATGCAAACATCTAATTCTGGGTAGTACATATGAATATCTCTATACGGGCCGACAAATTTTACCATCACGACCCCCCCTTAACACTAACACGATGACAACACCCATTGTACGAGATAAGTAATCATACAATATTTATGGATGAACTGAGCCAAATCAACTCTCGACCAGTGAACTTTGAACGGATCCGAAGAAAAATAAAGACCCACCGATCTCCGTGCCTCGGTCCAACTCCTTTAGTGTATACATGCCTGTAAACAAAACCCGACGCACATGTGGTGACCCAATTATTTCTGAACGGGTACTCAGTCCAGGTACGTCGATTTCACTTGACTACGTTCCACCGATACTTGTAATCAAGAGAATCAGAATAAAATACTCGGGTGCCCCAAGGCACTGGCATCAATTTAGGAGCTCTGTTCTACTCGTTACATATGTAAGATTACCTAGGTAGTCCTGTATTCCCAGTGGCTCAAGAACTTCAGAATTAGTAGCATATACCTCACGTAACTACCTAGGTAGCTATGGTATATCACCGCCGCCGAGTTAGTCGCATATCGTAAGGAACCCATACAAGACATATTGATGAGGCAACAAGCTTGAAGTCATAGGCCCAAGAACAATCGCGAAGAAAGTGACTGACACCTGATATGGATCATTAAATAAATTGTTGTCCTGAAACTGTGGGCGGCAGTATAAAGATGACTACATCTGTGTATAGAAGAAGACTCAATCAACCACATTAATGCCAAAATCCTCAACTGGCTTCCACACCTGCCAGCCCAACCACTATTATTCATTTTCCCAATCCTCAAACGCGCAGAAAACAGATCAAGCCCAAGTCCTGGAATATAGAATCAACAACACGCGTCCTGCCTTGCCTGCGCCTCCTTTTCACAGACATGTCGGTTTCATCAATATTACACCAAATGAGCGTCATAAAGGGGTATCATCCAAATGACACATTCCTATGTATCTACAAGTATATGCCAAACTTCCCGTAATTTTTGGTACCGACCATGCCGTTATGAATGAGTGTCGTGAAGTCGTCAGTTCGTCAAATGAGCGTGATGAGCCTGTGGTTGCAGACAAGGTAGCTAGGTGCCCCGGTATCTCGCGAAGAGCCACAAGCGTTGAATATTAGGTTTGTAGGGAGTGATTAAGGATCGTTATAATCATGAAAGTATAGTGTAACATGCTGGAAAGGGCCCAGTCATGCCTAAACGAGGAAAAGCCAGGCCAAAGCCGGCAAGGCAACAGTTCCCAGGCTTGGCCTGTGTAGTCTCCCGGCCGCGGCAGCATCTGCTGTACTTGAGGTACCGGATCCAGAGGCCGTTACACTCGCAGTCCTGGATGTGCCAGTCAGCGTGGCTGGCGTGGTCTCCGCCGAGCTCGAGTATGAAGATCCCGAGCTGGCCGGTATGGAGCTGGCTACCGATGTCATGGAGCTGCCAGACACTGAGCCGCCAGACGTTGAGCCGACGGGGGCCAGGCCGCCCGATGTTGGGCTCGCGGACCCTGAGCTGGCGGAAGGGGACCCAGTTGCCGAGGGCGTGGAGCTTGGCGACTGCCCAGAGCTTGCAGATGCTGCGGCAGAACTGGACACGATTGAGCTGCCTGGCGTCGCTGTTGCCGATGTCGAGAGTACTGATGCAGTCGCCGAAGCAGGCGACGATTCCGCAGACGCCGAAGACGCCGAGGCAGAAGACGACTCTGAAGATGCCAAAGACGCCGAGGCAGACGACGACTCTGAAGATGCCAAAGACGCCGAGGCAGACGACGACTCTGAAGATGCCAAAGACGCCGAAGACGACGACTCCAAGGCCGACGAGGGGACACTGGCACTGGCGCTGCTTGAAGATAGCTCGGTGGTGGCCGAGGACGATTCGGATACGATCGTGGCCGACGTGGAACTCTCGGTGCGGGACACAGACTCGGATGAGGATGAAGACGCAGACTGTGTTGACAGGATGCTGATAGACACACTGGTGGTCGACCCCTGAGATGCAGTCTGCAACACCGAGGTCGTGGAAACTTCTCCCACGGCGGAGGAGCCAGAAGGACTAGTTGCCGGACTCGCGTCACAGAAGCCGATGTACTGCGAGAATGCTGATACAAGGGCCGTACGGCTCGACGACTTTGTCTGACTTCCATGTGCATCGATGCACTTTTGACAGCCCGTGTAGTAGTAATTGAAATTAGAGTCGCGGGCGCAGAGACCGGGGGTCTTTCCCGTGTTCTGGGCAACCAGGTAGGCATTGTTGCATTCATCGAAACAAACAGCGGGAGCAACACCTGTTTCCAGATCCCGCCGTGATGGCGAGACCTCCTTGAGCTGCTTGTTGGTGACAACGCTACGCTTTGGCTTCGACCACAGATCAAGACTTGACAAGACGGTGGGAAGGCTTGTCGCACTGGTGGTGATCGTGAACTCCGTAATAGATGTCTGCGAAGCCCAGTTTCCAGTAGTGACGGTGAACTCGTGGCCGTCAACCTCCTCGACGATGATCTCTTCCGAGAAGATATCATAGCTCAAACCAAATGCTTCCGGGTTGAGGTTAAAGTATCCTTTAGTAATCTGATAATAACCTGTCTCGTCCTCGTCCCAAGTGATATTCTGGACGGCCGTCACGGCCTGGCAATAATCTGTCGGGCAAATGTAGTTGTCGGATGGCACATCGGACCACACGTCACAGCTATCTGGTTTTGGTGGATTGCAATTGTAGCCAGGTGAGCAGCCCCAGGTCAGGTCTGACTTGGGATCGAGAGGAGCGGCAGTGGCTTCCGCAGTAGGGGGAGTGCAGACTTTGACACTTTCAATTATGGTTGAGGTCAATGTAATGGTCTCTCCAGGCGAAGTAGCCGTTTCAGGTGGCGAAGACACAGTTTGAGTCACATGACTGCTCGAAACAGGCAGGGTTCCGGTGAATGTTGATCCTGCCTGCGTATAGGTCGTAGTCACGCCTGGTAGAGAGGAGACCACAGTCAGTGTTGTACCACCCTGCGTATAGGTCGCAGTTACGCCTGGCAGAGAGGAAACCTCGGTCAATGTTGACCCTGCCTGCGTATAGGTCGTAGTCACGCCTGGTAGAGAGGAAACCACAGTCAGTGTTGTACCATCCTGCGTATAGGTCGCAGTTGCGCCTGGCAGAGAGGAGACCACGGTTAATGTTGTCCCAGCTTGCGTATAGGTTGTAGTCACGAGAATGCTCGAAGCAGGCAAGGTCTCTGTGTATGTTGTCCCTGCCTGTGTATAAGTTGTAGTCACAGCGGGTACAGATGAAGTCTCCACTATTGTCGAGGTTGCTCCGGACAAGGTGATAGTCGATGCCTGCAAGGTGAGGGTCTGGATAGAGGTTATACCAGGAAGAGTTGTGACGCTACCGGGGGCAGTTGTCACCAAGGTAGTTCCAGGCAATGTTGTCACCGAGCCAGGAAGCGTGCTGATTATCGTTGAACCTGGAGCTGTCGAGACGCTCGTTGAAGTCACGGTCACCGAAGTCAAGCTTCCGGAAATGCTCGTGGTTGATATCACGGTCAGCGTCAGAGTTGTCTCGCTTCCAGGTGCAGTGCTGATGATGGTACTTCCGGGAAGAGAGACGGTCGAGGCTGGAAGTGTGATTGTTTGGGTTATTCCTGGAAGTGTCGAGACTCTAGTTGTGCCTGGAAGTGTGATTGTTTGGGTTATCTCTGGAAGTGTCGAAACCCGAGTTGTCCCTGGAAGTGTGACCGTCTGGGTAATCACATTGCCCGGGGCAGTCGATATGCTCGTAGAGAAGACTGTCAGGGTAGTTATACTACCAGATAGAGTGGCTGTGGTTACGAAGCTTTGCGTAAGCGTCGTGACGCTTCCAGGCAGGGTGGTGACGATAGTACTCCCCGGTAGAGAGACGGTCGAACCTGGAAGAGTGAGGGTTTCAGTTATTCCTGGTAGGGTGGCCGTCTGGGTGATCACACTGCCTGGGGCAGTCGATACGCTCGTAGAGACTACTGTCAGGGTAGTGATCCTTCCAGAGAGAGTGGCTGTAGTGACGAATATTTGTGTGACCGTTGTGACGCTTCCGGGCAGAGTGGTGATGATAGTACTGCCTGGCAGAGAGACGGTCGAGCCTGGCAGAGAGAGGGTGACCGTTTGGGTTGTCAAACTGCCCGGAGCAGTCGATAGACTTGTAGAGGTGACCGTCACAGTGGCGAGACTTCCGGAAATAGTGGCTGTAGTAGTGAAGCTCTGTGTAACCGTTGCAACGCTTCCAGGCAATGAACTGATGATTGTGACGCCTGGCAGAGTTGATGTGACTGTGCGAGTGAAGCTTTCAGTCTCCCTATTCCACTCGATGTCAGTAATCCATCAGGAACGATTGTCTCAAAGGATGCTATCAGAGGCTTTCTCCAAATGCATTGGTTGCTGGTCAAAGACACGACTTGATGAGATAACATGCAAAATCTGCAAAGGTATAGGAAGGGCTTGACCTAAAGAAGAACAGTCTGCCTGAGGAGGCATCTTCAGACAGCAAGCCAAAACCCAGCGGGTGGGCAACAAGCATGGATGAAACATGAATAACTCACGTGACAGGATATGGAACCGAGGTCGTGTAAGTCGTTACACCGGTACTATATACGGTCGAGTAGATTGTGGTCGAGTCCGTGACTGTCACGGCATAGCTACTCGAATAGGTGACTGATGAAGTCACTGTCGTTGGCGAGAAGGTCGTGCTGACTGTAGTGCTCGTAATTGTTTCGATTATTTCCTACAGTGTATGAATCAGCTTCCGAAGTATAAAAACAACCTCATACGTGTCATAAACGAGCTATCATCTAGTAACAAGGCAGCCCAGAGCGTACTTGGAATTTAATCTAGGAAGGTAGCTCTTGAAAATGAGGGGAGAGGGGAGTGACTTCTCACCGAGGTTATAGTTACGGGGTAGGATACCGAGACCGTGTCGGTAAGCGTATACGGGATCGAAGTCGTGTACGGGACAGAGGTCGTGTACGGGACAGAGGTCGTGTACGGGACAGAGGTCGTGTACGGGACAGAGGTCGTGTACGGGACAGAGGTCGTAAAAGTGGAGGTGATTGTGTTGTATTGCGTCGTGTAAAATGTAGACGTAGATGTATGGTCGATCGTAGTAGTGACAGGATAACTAGAGCTGCTGATTATTGTCGATATGCTTACTGTTGTGCTATAGATCGTTGTGGACACGTAGTCTATCGTAGATACGTAAGCGGTGATAGTCTCGTAGTCTGTTGTGTAGTCTGTTGTGGACACATAGTCTGTTGTTGGCACGTAGTCTGTTGTTGGCACGTAGTCTGTTGTTGGCACATAGTCTGTTGTTGGCACGTAGTCTGTTGTTGGCACGTAGTCTGTTGTGGTCTCGTAGTCGGTCGTGGGCACGTAGTCTGTTGTGACCTCGTAGTCGGTCGTGGTGTCTGTCTCAATCTGCGTAGTAGTGACAGGATAGGAAGCAATGGAAGTCGAAACGGATACTTCCAAGTCCGTGGTGGTGATGTAAGAAGTCTGAGTCTCCGTTGTAGGAGACGGCACAGAAGTCACGAAAGTCGATATCGAAGTGATGGTATCAGTAGTCCAGATTGTGCTGTAGCTTGTATGGTCACTTATTGACGTGGTGGTGACCGTGACTGGATACCTTGTGGAGAATGTCGTGGTAAGATACAAGGTTGTCCGGACGTAAGAAGTTTGAATCTCCGTTGTAGGAGACGGAACAGAAGTCACGACAGTCGATGTTGCAGTGATGGTATCAGTAGTCCAAATTGTGCTGTAGCTTGTATGGTCACTGATTGACGTGGTGGTGACTGTGACCGGATAGCTTGTAGAGTACGTCGTGGTAAGATACAAGGTTGTCGAGACGTAATCGGTGGTCGTGAAAGATTCTATATCAGTAGATACAGAAGTCTGTTTGGTACAGTCAGAATAATTTTCATCAACAAAGCCGCTCCTACCCCAAGGGCTAGACAACACACCTGAGTTACAGTACTTGGAGGCAAGGTCTCAGTGGCGGTTTGGAAGTCAGTAGTCGTCCAGTAAGAGGTGAAATCTTCAGTAAGCGTATCCGTCTATGCGGTTGAGTGGAATTAGCACTCTTTCTCGTGTTTCTTTGGACATTTTTGGGAGTGTAGGGCAGGGGAAGAAAGGGATAATTCGAGACGTACCAAGGTCAGTGTACTCAGTGAGGTGGTTACGACAGTCGTGGAAGCCGTGGTGGTGTATGTCTGTTTCGACGGTATGTGTCAGCGAAGACTCAGCAATGCTAGAGGGCCCCAAAGTTTTCATGGACATACGACTGGGACGCTTATGATATCGGTCAAAGTACTGTAGTGGTCACTTGTGGTGGTCTTCGGCCAAAATAGTCAGTGTTTGAGTTCGTGTTTCCAAAAAAGGCGCAGGGCCTTACGCACCGTCGTCAGAGTACTCCAATAGCTCGTTGTGAAGGTTGTTATATATGTAGAGATAACTGTCGTCGTAGAGACCTGAGCCAAGCCAGGGGTCAGTCATGCTGCACCACGAGAGGATACTAGAAGAGGATAACATCAGAGCTTGATGTGGTATCGACATACCGAGGTCCAGGTCGTGGTGGTAGGAACCGTCTGTTTCAGTATAAGTTCTAGGTTAGCATACTTCATGAATTGGATCTTCCCTAGGTTACTTCGGCAGGGGTACTTGAGATCATGGAGGGGTTGAGGGAGGAACGGCAGCACAGGAGGAAAGCATCAGTTCTGCCACAATTGGTTTGGCCAGAAAAGAACGTACCAATATCTCGGTAGAGACAACTGTGGTTGGCTCTGTAAACACAACTGTGGTAGGCTATAGGGAATACATTAGTCCAAGGACGACAATGGGTGAAAGGATCTGGAAGGAATGAAATGCGGAAACATCTTCAAGTTCGATGTTCCATTGACATACCACTGCTATGGTGGTCGGGATTGCCTAGTTCAAGGGGGACATCATATTAGCATAGAGCAGAAAGAATGGATGAAGCACCAATTGTCCTCTCCACTGGAGTAAGGATGAGTAAGGGCCAATGCCAATGCCAGTGACGAAAGCCCGGGGTAATTTCCAGTAAATGTTCGAGAAGAACAGCCAAGACTACCTGAATAGTGCATGTAGGCAACGCTCTATCATGGTGCATAGCCCAGCAAGAGAAATGGTTTTCCGCACAGCAAACAGTGAGGTCAAAATCGGCATTTGGAGATATTCTGTACATACTGTAGTTGTGATTAGGTAGACAGTGCTCCAAAGCGTCTCTGTCGAGGGAGAACAGCCAATAAGGCTGCTAGTGGTCGACGAGGAGCTGCTGGTGCTTGTGCTCGTGCTCGTGCTCGTGCTCGTGCTCGTGGAGCGGGCAGGGCAATCTGTGACGGTCGGAGCGCAGGACGTGATAGTATACGTCTGGAATACAGTAGTGGTGCTTCCAGATGAGGCTTCCAGGTCGTAGTAGGCAGCGGTAGAAGCATAACTGCACACGTCAACTGTTCTGGTATACGTGAAGGACTGCGTTGTGTTTATCAGCATCCACGCGAATACAAAAAGGCATCAAATCCGATGAACTCACCGAGACAGAGGTGGTGGTGGTGATCTCGGTCGTCCTATGCTCAGTCAGCCAAACTATACTTAACACCAGTCCTGCCGGGAGGAGAAACCAGGTATGATTTCGAAAATTGATCAAAGCCACCCCAAGGAGACATGAACTCACGTAATAAAGTCAGTTGCTGTGGATAGCTGCGTAGTTGTGTGATCAACAGTGGTTGGTACAGTCGTTGGCACAGTCTATTGACGAAGAGTTAGTCCGTGGTCGAGATTTGAGGCGGCGAGATCAAGAAGTGTCTCGTCCATGTAGTCCAATCATCCTAATATCATGTTCCATAGTCGTCCCAATGATGACATGCAACTTGGCTGCATCACGCAGAAAACCCCCCAACGGGGGGGCAAAACGAAGGGGCAATATGTGTGACTGTCCCAGGGTTTTGGCCCTCGATCTGGCCCAGGAGGCTGATACTGAGGCGGGCGTCTGAGTGAAGCTATACAGCTATCATCTTCTCCTACCCAGAGCGCAAGTAGCTACTCTTTTTATCTTACCTCGATTTCTTGTTTCTTTGCCGCTCGGCAACAAGGCTCGGGGTAAGGGGCCAGGAAACACAATAAAGATTACCAATGAAACGTGCAATGCGTACCGTGATGCTCGTAACAGTTCTCCAACTTGTCACGGTATTAGCCGAGCAGCCAAACGTGGTTATACTGCCTACAGTTTCGATAGGGATGCTGTTCGGTACAGTGCTGAAAGGATAAGTACTGCTTGCGGCGCTTTGTATGGCCGCATAGGCCGTGTAGGGAACCGTTGTGGTCGTGGTGGTCCAGACGGTCGTCCAAGTAATAGCCTCAGAGGTGATGGCGCTGACATAGTCCGAGGTGTTGAAGGGCACCACAGACGCAATGGAGCACACCAAGTCTGTCGTCGTCACCGCAAACGACTTTTTGAAATTCCCAGGTCAGCGTCTATTCCGCGGTATTTTATCAAATGATAGTACTTACCGTAGTAACAGTGCTCGTGGTCCATTGGGTAGCCCTAGCCTCATCATCAGCAGAACGTTCTTAGAGAAGTCTCTTCATATCGACAAACGACCCCTGGGGTTGGAGGAGGGAGGCGGGGGCTTTCCGTCTATCTCAGGCGAGCACATGGCACCCAAGCGCTGACAGAGTTGATCGTGAAGCCAATTTCCAGAGGTGGTTTGTTCGAGGGCTCATAAACTTACGTGTAATTGTCAGTTATGGTGGTATTACGCCAAGAGGTTGCGGTAGTCGGCTCTTCAGAAGTCACAACTAGGGTTGTCGAGTAGTAAGCAGTGATAGTTGAATTCTCCCATGCAGTGGCAGTAAAGTTCTTCCCGGATGCCGTCGTTGTTATTGTTTCTTCCTCAGTGGCTGTGGTGGGCTGGGTGATGGTAGAATTCTTGTACGCGGTGACAGTGAAATTATTGCCGGATACCGTCGTCGTTGTGGTTTCTTCATCCGTTGTGGTGAAAGTGGTATTTACATACGCCGTCAAGGTCGTGTTCCTGTACGCAGTGACAGTGAAGTTGTTCCCAGATACCGTCGCCGTTGTCGTTTCCTCCTCAGTACAGGTAGTCGTAGTGGGTTGGTACTGGGTTACTGTCGCGTTCTGATAAGCCGTCAATGTCGAATTTCGGTACGCGGTTTCTGTTGTCTTTCCCTCCTCAGTCGAAACGAGAGTCGTGGTTTTCCAGGAAGTGACAGTCTGGTTGTTATACACCCCCGACGCCGTCACCGTCTCTGTCAGGGTTGTATATATCGTTGTGGGCTCGGCACAACTCAGTGTTGTGGTTGCCGTCTTCCAACACCACTCGGCGCACACACTCGACGTTGTTCCGTTCGGATAATGTGCAGCTTCTGCAGACGCCCCCAAACCAAGCGCCCCAATGGCCCAGAGTACATAAAGAGAGACCATCTTTCAGATCGCAGGCCCGTGTGTTGCCGTATCCGCCCAAACAAGCGAACGAAGGTCTGGTAGATCGGCGCGAAGAGAGAGGTGTCCAGAGGAGTGAGCCTTCTGTCAGTAGTGACGAACTGTGGGGATTATGAGTGAAGACGCGAACACCAGAGGCCGAGACAGGTACTTGCGGATGATATGTAGATTGACTAGGGTGTTGCAGGCATAAGAGATCCAGCCACACGACCTGACGACCCAGGTTCGAGCAATACCGGGGGGGTGAGCCAATGGCAAAGCTGCAGAGGATTGAAGATTACCTTGATCTTATCACAAAACTGGGTATCACTGACTAGGACCGGAATATATCAGGCGAGATCACTACGAGTCTCCCACAGCGGGACTTCCCTTCTCTTCAACGGCGGCGAAGCGGCTCGAGTAGCGCAGTACTTTCGCGGAGCAGATGGGTGAAAGCGACAGGGGAATTTCAAGGTCAAACTCGGTTTGGGCTATGGATACAGAAACGAGAGCGCGATGTGCATCGGCATTTGGTGTAGCTACATCGCAAGGCCTATTATGGCCTTGTGGCATGCAAGCAGACGCAAGTACGTACATAGTACGGCCCAGGTAAACAGAACGAGTGGAGGCCACTAAGCCAGGGTCATGCAGGACTGACAATAAGGACGAACCAAATAATCCAGAGATGGCTGGTTGGTACAGGGGGGGGTATGCCTGTACAATGGGATGACGAGATACGCTTCCCTGTACGCAATACTATACCATAAGCCGAAGATACAGTGTGGAAAAGTTAGCGGCCGGCCCTGGTCGTGGGCTGAGGTCCTGTGTAAAACCTTGCAAAATGACATGAGCAAGTTGCCGAACCAGCTGAGAGACGTCTAGCACTGAGAAGGGTTCTGGATGCCAAAAGGATCATAAATTGGCCGGTGAGTCCCATGGCTGATGTTGATGTCACAGGAGGGAAGACTGCGGTATCCAAGGCGATATCGCTGCAATGCTGGGGTAGCGTCCGCCGTTGTCTCCTCAATGTAATGTAACCTGGTGGGCAGGCACCAGAGGGCCACTTTCGATCCTCCTTCAGGCACTGGTAGCTATGAGCAACCTTGGAAGGCATTTACAAGGTAGCAAGGGTGACGGCTTTTGCAGAGAGAGAGAGAGAGAGAGAGAGAGAGAGAGAGAGCTACCCCTGCCAACAGCTCTGAGAGGGTGGGTACATACTACAAGGCACACTGTACCATCGCGGTATGCTGCCGTGCTCCAACCCAAGCTAGAAGGTGGGACAGTGTTATTGCCAGAATACGATCTGGAAAAGATCTCACTGGTTCCGCCGAGGTGTGAATGAGCGGGCCGAGAAGTAGGTACCTCCTGGGCATTCTGGGACCCTCGGTCTTTGTCCTTGAGACAACCTTGGAATTATGATAGACCTGCTAACCAACACAATTGTGGTCAGCAACGGATCAGTGACGCCTGGCCAGCTCGAACTTCAGAACTGATACCAGGCCAAGACTTTTGATGTGTTGGCAAGTTGAACTGGTTGTGGCGAGGGCATCGAGCTGACGATTGGCCTTTTCGCTAGATCGAGCACACGATGGGAGGCAATAAGTTCCCGGACCATTTTCTACTCGGGTGTGCCTTGTAGGGACCAGGGGAAGCCGCGTGATTCATTGACTAGTTGCCCCTCTCAGTCCCGGTGAGGAAGTTGTTGCCACATTTGGAATATGATACTCTGCATATCTTACAGTTCTCCATGAATGAAAAGGAAATCGTATAAACCGACGAATGGTATGGTATGGCATGGTAGTACTTGGCAGGTCTGGAGGGCAGTAGACTCAGGTAGTGCTCACCGCTCGGGGTGGTGTAGTTGGCCCTGCATGATAGCAACACAGCGTGTGTTGGTAAGGTCCGCATGATTCGCCGCCTTGCGGATTGTACATAGTACGTGCCCTGTCGAACCTTGGTACTCGGGTAGGTGGGATCTTGAAAGAGACAGCATCCTGGAGGGTGGTAGGGTGGCAAGATTCCCTTCAGTCGCTGCTTCCGGTGAGAACTAATGTAGACCCAAGATCCGAGAGACGCAGAGGCATATGTGCCGGCACCGACTGAGGATACTTGGAAGAGGGTGTCGTGTTTTCCCTTGCAGCCAAGACAGCCCGCAGCCTGTCCCTACGTCAAAGTCGTCATGTGAACGCCATCCTTCGCCGGCTCGGATGTGATCCTGATGTCTCCAGGCTAGCTAGAGCGAGAGGGTTGTCCATTCGGCCGACGAGTTGATGGATTGGGTAGTGGTGTTGTGGTGTTGGTGGAAAAGAGGAGGAGGTTGCAGTTTGTGGTCAAAGGTGGGACCGATAAACCGGCTAGCTCCAATCGATAAGAGACCTTAATGTTCTAGCGCTGTGTGGATCCCTACTTATCGGGTGTGGGCCAGGCACCAGTTGACCGGCAGGGACAACAAGGGTTCAAATCGGGCGGGGGACAATAAGCCCTTGTAGATCCATCGACCGCGGTCTAACTCCCCATTGGACTGTCTCTGCTGACGTTGGCGCGATGTATTGGTGAGCCTCGCTAGGCAGACCCGGTTTTATAGTGTACCATACCTAGGTAGTATGTACACAGTAGTGTGGATAGCACATGCACTCACAGGGATCACACAGACAATCTGATGATCCCTGCCTATAGAAGAAGTCTGTGCGCCAGTTGGCACTCGCAGTTGCAGTTTAGGGAGCCAGGGAGCAGGGAAGCAAGTCGCCAGGTCGCCAGGTCGCCATCTATCCGGTCCATGCTACACTACCATCCTGCCATCCAGCCATCCAACAAACCCCTCGCCTTCGGCAGGTCTACTCAATACGGTCAGGACGGCAGGGACGGACGGCCTACGGCCACTTTCCATCACACTCGTCTGTACCTACCTACACCAGACAATACCTAGGTAGGTACTGCTCACGCCACTTTCTCTCCAGATGTGGGGACACAGCAGTGGAAAGGCTCCGATGGTCTGGAAGGCATGTATGTGTACGTCGAGTTCGAGGCTGACGGGACGCGCTATCCTGAATATCCGGACTTCGTGTTGGACACCTGCATACCTAGGCACCTAGGCATCTACCTCGTGCCTGGCAGCCAGGGTGTCTATCTCAAGGTTGAGAAACGGACTGCACGGTTCGCGACGTTGGTACTTTCGTATCATGACAACTATCAATCCCTTCGGCGCTTTCTTCGCCACTCTTTGCCCAACAGGCTGTATATTTTTACCCTCGCTCGAAAGTTCTTGGACTCATTTCTCATCCACTTCGTCAAACCCACGCACTGCAGGGCGGCACCGTGGAGGGTTCAGGACCCGCGGACTTCGCCATCTGTACTGCGGCTGAGAAGACATGTCTTATTGTCCAAAATGCTCCTCCATTTTTTGAGACCAGGTCGTAAACATGATTCTGGAAAGCAGTGCCTTTCTGTGTCTCAACATGAGTAAGCTTACGGCCATTCGCTGACGAATGAGGGGGAGCCTCGTCATGCCGAGCATGGCAGGTAATCAATACAGTACATGAGTTGAATTACTTCACTCACACTGAGCGCGTGATGGGACGGCGCGATGCACTGATCCCAGCTACAACTCAATTTCTCGGTATCGGTGGCGTACTTCTAGAATCAGTCCTCTTCTAGTCGTCGTTCGCATGGCGGCGATCCTGGGCAGGTCTGATCTACGTTGCACAGACGTCGGGACGTTACGCAGAAGCAATTCCGGAATCGTTGTCCTGGCTGTTTGGCGAAACCGTTCTGTTGATGTTGCTCTCAGTATGCAGGTATTTGCGGAAAAGGTGGCCTGCTAAAGTGAAAGCAGGGTTTGAACTCGACAACAAGGAGCAAAATGTCGGATCATTGCTCTATTTGAAGTGTTGTGGGACCATACTATGTGCACAAGCTCGATGCCATGCATGTTTTCATCCCATGGGCTCGAGACATAATTATTCATGGATGCTTATGCATGATGCCGGAAGGTGCCATGATTGATACTGGTGTGTACCGGTCCGGAGTGCGGGCAACCTGCGTGCATACGCAGTACGTGATGCGTACCAACCATCCTGGATGAATCAATCCTTCTACATACTGTAGGAAAGCGCATCGGTTAGGGCCGGGTTCAAGGCCTAGCACATGGGCCCGACTCTCCCAACGGATAATCCTGCATTGGCTCCCAGAAGGATGCCGGACGCACCGGTCACTGCAAGAACTCTTCGGTGCCTTTTCCCGGCAACGACCGACCACGGGGTCCACAAGCATTCTTTGTGCCACGCCCAGCCCCATTGCATCCTTCTTCTTCCCAGATACCAGGTCATGCTATGCTCTACTTTACAAGTAGATACTGCTACCATGGGGCACAGTGAAGCAGGCTGACCACCCACGGCAAATAGTATGCAAGCTCGACCACTTCGTGTTAGTTTGCATGCACCCAATCACCAAGACATGTCTTCTGTGCATGCAGGATGCAGAACTACTCTGTACTAACGGACTTGGCTTCGCCACCTTTCGCGATAATGGAAGCCCAATACGGAACGTTGCACTCTGTCGCTTACAGTTTACGATGAGGACCAACAGCTGGCACAAGGAGGGGTCAGGTTGGATCAGGTTGGACGGGTTTCGAGGTTGGATTTGAGAAACCAGCCTTCCCAGGGCATCCGTTCTTCCATTCGACGGAGACAATTCGAAAACCCTATCCCACCTCGAGACCACGGGCCGTCCAGCAGAATTTCGCCACAGCCCGTTACTGAATAGGTATCTCGAGAACGTGGGTTGTGAGGCTCAGAATCCAGTGTCCGTGGAGCCTTTCCCCTTCAGGTGTGTATGTCAAGGTGCGCACCCCAAGTAAGCCCGATCTAGACCCTCACTTGCATCTCCCATCTGTTGGTCCGAAGATCTCGAATCACGCCGCAGACAAAGACTGGTTTCTCTTTTCAGATGTGGGCTTTCGTCTGAATTCTTATTGTCGTTTCTGAGTGTGTTCCTCGTCTTCCTTTGTGTTTCTAACACCAATGACAGGACCTGGTGCCATTCAGTCCGCATTCCAGCTGTAGACCAGGCAACGTCTAGCGCTTTTGTTCCAACCCCGAAGACATGGTCGACCAGCGGTCCTCCTCGCACAGCATCTGAACTCCAAGGGTGTGCAGCAAGAGCTCGTCAGAGCAAAGCCCCCTGCGTCTTTGTTCGTGTGGCTCAACTCCTATGAACTGGGATCCTTGGTGTCAGTTCTTATTGACGGGACACACCATGGTGATTTCTAAAATGTTGACCTTACTTATCGTCGCCGGCTCTGCGTCCATTGCGGTGGCCCAGGCAGAATGGCAGACCAATCAAGTCAGTGCGACGATGTGCATGTGGGAACAACCGCGAGGCAAGTCACCTCACCATAAGAGTAATATCATATTTTTAACTAAGCTAATCGACAAAAGCGGCTGTTTTGCGAGATACGCTTTATGTGGATGGCGGGTATCTCTTCTGGACTCCAGGCTTTGCCGATGGACATTTTGGTCCGGCAACTCAAGACGGTGAGGATCTCTCCTCTGGTGATCTACTTTGTCCCTTGGGCTTTTCCTGACGCGCTGCACAGGCAACCCGC
This sequence comes from Cytospora piceicola, assembly GCA_023375675.1. NCBI lineage: Eukaryota > Fungi > Ascomycota > Sordariomycetes > Diaporthales > Cytosporaceae > Cytospora > Cytospora piceicola. The sequence continues at coordinate 1,234,233 of JALQBC010000001.1, read as the reverse complement.
TGGGTCTGATATATACATTAAACTTCAGCACACCCTTTAATATGACCCAGAACATCAGTCAGGTCTTCGTACCACAGAGCAAGGTCGGCCGCGGCTTGGCGACTAACCTCGCACCGAACTACTTCGACGGCGCATTGCTCGCTAACGATGACGAGTTTTTCCTCTACGGAGGTTTGCTACTCGATACCGTCTATGATCCTCCAGACGGCGACAGGATCTTGGTATTTCAGGGTTATCAGTACGGCGTCGAAAGAGATGGCTTTACGTCAAACATCCAAGAAAAAAAACTGACTGACCTGACCCGCTACATCGCCTACGGAGGGGCCGCCAATGTGCCATCTGAGAACAAGTCATTCTATTTCTCTGGGATGCAATCGCCCTCCCATGGACCTGTCTACTCCCCCGGCGGCAATGATTCACAGACTGCCATCAACGTAGCCAATACTCTCATCTCTGTTGACATGTCTACGCAGGACTCAGAAAAATGGTCCAATGTCACTCTGCCGGAAGGCATTCCAGGGCGCGCAAATCCCGAGCTGGTCTGGGTACCAGTTGGATCGGAGGGCATCCTAGTCGCCTTGGGTGGTGTAGTATATCCCGACTTTGACAACGGTTTCCAAACTTCAGAAAATGAAACTGCGAGCGTAAGTACCCTGCTCCCCCGAGTTTCCAAGTAGCTAATTCTAACACATTCACAGGAGAACGAAAGCCCGGCTTTCATGTCAAATATCAACATCTACGATATTGCAGCTGATAAATGGTATACCCAGCCAACGACAAATGGCCCTCCACAACTCACCAGGGGCTGCGCCGTGGTGCAGCCCGCGCAGGACTACTCAAGCTTCAATATCTACTACTATGGTGGCTACAATGGTCTGGACTCCACGGATGGGTCAGCCTTTAAGGACGACGTCTGGGTCCTATCCCTGCCTTCTTTCATGTGGATGAAGGTAGCCTCCGGAAGATCTGGCCACGGGCGCGCGGGCCACAAATGTGTCATGCCGTACCCTGACCAGATGATGGTCATCGGTGGGGCGCCAGCGCAGTCCGGAGAAGACGGCGCCACGTGCCTGGAAGGCGGTTTCATCGAGCTGTTCAATTTGAGTTCCTCCAAGTGGCTGGATCGGTATGATCCGAATGTCTGGTCCAAGTATCGGGTCCCGAGCATGATCTATCAGATGATCGGCGGTGATGAGTATGGCAGCGCGACTTCCACCACTCCTGCACCTACTGGGTGGGCCACTCCAGCACTGGCCAGCGTCTTTGCGACTAGCTATCCCACGTCAAAGATTAAAACCTACTACCCTTATGCCGCTGCTGCTACTAGCAGTTCCTCCCTGCCCACTGCCACTGTCCACAGCAGCGGTGGCGGCAGCAGTGTGCCTAAGTACCTGCCACCACTCCTAGGTGTTATCTTGGGCTTGATACTTGTCTCCTCCATCGTCGTGGGAATCCTTGTCTGGCGTCGTCGCAGGTTGTTCAAGAAGAACGGCGGCAGGAGCGAGATGACGGACGAGAATGGCAACCGCATCCTATCCTGGATTCGTGGCCAGCCTACAGACAACAAGGCACCCACGGTCACCACCACCGACGACCTCACCAGGAGTCCAGAACCAGAACACGCTGGGCTGTACACAAATCATCTTTATCAGCAGCCCTTACAATCCTATCCTCAAGAGATGGAGAATACTCAGCAACTCGCTGAGCTACCGGGTTAGTGAAAGTCTCCATTACACTCTATAGCCACTCCGAGACTACGATGCTAACTCCGCATAGCCTTCTCCCCAATGGCAGAACTATCAGACACGCCCCTTACCCCCGTCGAAGTCATAGAAAAACACTCGCATTTTGGGTCAAGCGGTGCCAACACAAGTTCCCGGGGCAACCCCTCTCTAGGCTTCAGCTCCGTCGGTGCCACAGACCACGCCAGCATGGTAAGCAGCAACTCCGCCGCAGGAGGTGCCGTCGCCGCCTCCTCGTCCCGCAACCTTCTTCCCTCCTCCACCTCCCAGCCACCGCGAGACGTCCGATCGGACTCACCCGCGATACCAGGGGCGTCGACCTATGATAACGACCACGCTCCTGGGCCCACCACCTCCCCCGACACTTCCCAGCCCGCCCCCAGCAGCAACAACAACCCAGACGGCGGCGGCGGCGATATCGCCCCCGTCACCGCCGCCGGCGTCACCTCTACGCCACCGCCTCAACCGGCTCCGCGAGGTGACTCGGGGATATCAGCCTTTAGCGAGCGGGACCGGGCCCACCTGAGGAACGTCTCGGACCCGGCCACGGTGAGCACCATGGACGGCACCGTGGTCGGGTCGCCGCGGATCGCGCCCCAGCAGGTGCCGGGGCGCGTGGTCAGCCCGGAACCCATCGCGGAGGAGGAGGGCGCGGCCGGCCCGGCGCTGGGCGGCCACCCCTCGCCGCCCGCCATGGTGTCCCCGCCGACCGGGGGCGAGGCGGACGGGGAGGACTACGTCAGCTCGAGGAGCCGGTCGGACGCGGTGAGCCCTGTGAACCGGACCGCGACCGGGCATGGCGCGAGCAGCAGTCCCGCCAGGAAGAGTGTATTCCGCGAGAGCAGGGAAGATATGGGTGGTGCGAGATGAGTGCGAGTGGGTCACGATCAAAATACATGAGGAGTGGGTTTCAGGGAGGTCTCGATGTTTTTTTTTTCTTGGTATATAGTTGCTAGCACGATTCGGCTAGATCAGCTTGCTGGTCTGCTGCTGGAGGGAGTGAGAGCTAGGAGTGGATTCTTATATTTTTCATAATCTACAGGAATGGAATGAAACCACATTGTCGGCAGGTACCATATTTGGACGAAGTCTGCACTGGTGTTGGGGATGTAAGTATTCCGTATTCCGCATATCCAAGTTGATGATACCATGCTAGGATGCCCTCGACTCCTTTATTTCACTTCTTGATTTTCTGATACGTGATATCACCAACTGAAGCCTTGCTAAACTCTCTGGCCACCTGCGGACCGGCTTGGAATACCTCCTCTTTAGAGATAGTATTATGCAGCTGTGTCATAAATGTGTATCTTAGTCACCGTACTGCCAGGAGCGAACGCAGCATGACCACTTCCCCCACAGACACTGCGAGACATGCCAGTACTGGAGTGACAGCTCAGCTATGTAACATGCCAATCTCGAGTTCTCCAGACCAAGACATGGAAGCAGTGTCAGAAAACCATAGACATTTTTTACCACCACCCTCCCTACATAATCCAGTCGCGGAAGTGCCCGGCATATGTCTTGTGTGCCTTCCAAGACACGCTATGGCTACGGGGAAGACATGGCTGATAGAGCAAGCCGGACACCGTGAGTTGAGCCTTGACTACTGAGGGTCCCGGGACCACACTATTGCCTCGCTTGGTGTGTATTGGTGAGTTAGACTACGTACAGGTCAGGCGAAGGGACGGATCACAGCTGGGAGCCTGGGCCGCCTGGGCAGGAATACCCCGAAGACAAGCAGGCAAGCCTTGGCCAGGGCATATTGGTTTGCGTAGACCCATACTGTCAACCAAATGGGCAGTGGTGTTAGAAAGATACACCATGCGTTTATCCGGATCGCAATAAGTTCATCTGCTACAGTTATTTCGAGTGCCCCGGTGCGAGCTGACCTGGCACTTGTTCCTTTTTTGCCTTTTGATATCAGGTTCATTTTTACTTACTGGGGAGCTGTTCGTTTCCCCTGTGCTCGTAGTAGGATTGGTCTGCATCATAGGCAAAGTATTTTATATAGTAGCACCTGTGCCTGTCTCCGAGACTTCAAGGTGCCTGAGAGATAAGTCGCCCGCTTTCTTTGCCTGCTCCATCCCGGCTCGTAATGGAGCCTCTGGCGCGCTTCATTGGTTCTGAAATCTCGGAGACACGTTATGTATGCAAGAAAGAGTTGTTGTATATTCCGTCGCAGTATATCTATATCTCCTGATGTATCACGAATGCGAGAGTCTGGCCTTCTCGTCATATCTAGCTCTCCAGTTCTCAGGGGCCTCGAACCTCAAGACACACTCGCTAACCCCGTCCTGAACGCCTAGCCAATGCAGTAAAGTCCGATGAGGACCTCTAAGTCCCACCTGAACGTCAAAAATGAACCCTATGCCCGCTCTCAAGCAGGCAAGCCCTGCGACCTCCTCCGCCTGTTGTGGTCTCTCGTCTCCTCCAGCTCCTTGATGATAAACTTATTGAACTCGTCCGGGTTATCCAAGTACAGGTGATGTCCGGCCTTCTGGACGACGACCACCTTGGCGCTGCCATTCTCGTCCCTCCTTTCCTCTTCCGTCCCTTCCATCAGGGCCTTCTCAGCCCTGGCCTTGATCTTCTCCTCGGCCGCGTACCCACCAGCGACGTCCATCCAGTCGCTATCACCGTACATGAGCACCACCGGGAAGCCCGTCTCGCGCTTCGTCGGCTGGCCTTCGGCAGCGGGTGTGACAACCTGCCGGCCGATCTCCTGTATGCGGTTGATGAGCGGGTTGCGGGCGTACGCACCGGGCGCGAGGATGTACGTCAGCGCGAACTCCCCCGAGCCCTTCTGCCGGAACAGGTTGTACGAGTACGTGTGCAGCGCCGCGGACTCCTCGGCGGGCAGGTGGTTGAAGCGGCGGGCCGTCCAGCTGGAGACGAAGCGCGGGCCGAGGGGGCCGCCCATGCGCACGATCGAGAATGGCGACACGCAGTTCGTGTCCCAGAGCCAGACGAGCCAGCCGGGAAGCTGCCGCCGCGGCGCCTTGGGGACCGTCTTGGTCGTCTTGTTGTTGATACGCACGGCCTTGCTGTTAGCATTGGTGTCCTCCTGCTCGACGATGCTCTCCTGGCTCTGTGTGAACTCCTGGGCCAGGCTCGAGTCTTGCGGCTCGGGCAGCTCGGCGTTCGTGGCGAAGGGGTCCTCTGGTATTCCCACCGGCGACGCCAGGATGAGCTTGTTCAGGTGGCCAGGGTACTTGAGCGCATAGGACGTGGCCAGGTAACCACCCAGCGAGTGGCCCAAAAGGGTGAACTTCTCGATTTTTCGAATCTTCCTCCACTCCTCAAGCGCGTCGATGAAGAAGTCTTCAGCCTCTTCTACTTTCTCCTTTGGGTCCTTGGCCTTTATCCGGAAGGGCGTTCGCGACGAGTTGCCCATGCCCAGCATATCCAGCGCATATAGTCGCCACCCTGGTACTCTTGTCAGGGGCTCGAAGTTCTGGTAAAAGAAACCCAGGCCGGCACCGTAACCGTGCAGCATCACGATGGTCTCTTCTTGTTGTTCGCCTACGCGCTCGACAGAGTATTCGTTGAGGCTTCTGTTCTTGCCGGAGAGCGCGACCATGGTGGAGCGCCATACCCGGTTGCCGAAAGGATCTGGTTTGGAGAGAGCATCCTGGGGGCTGGAAGAGAGGGTGTCCGAGATGGCTTCCTTAAGATATGGAACGTAGCTCAACACAGCGCGTTCGGAGGCAAGAGGAGTGGGGATATTCCACTGCAAGCGGGTGTAAGTCAATACTGGAGTCCAAAAGTGTACTACATTCGGTGTTGCGACAAAGATGTGAGACTTACCCATTGGGAGACGGCATCCTTGTAGCCTAGAGGGAAGAACCCGGACATTCGTTTCAGCCCGGTCTGTTGGTTCTGTTCTTTCGACATTGAATTTGACTTTCTTCTGGAAGACTGGCGAGAAGAAGAAGGCGAATCGGCCTCTGAAGAGGGGTGGGGATGGGTATTAGGAGTATCGGATTCAGGTTGTTGAAGATGTTGAGGTTGTTGGGAAATTGCCGCGGTAGACATGGTGGCGCCACGGACACGCCAGTCGCATGTAGTAGACGTAATCCGATGTGAAGAACCAACCCGGGACCCGAACTTTGTTACGAAGGATGCGACAACTGTAGGTAGTGCTGATGAATAGGAAGAGGATCTGGCTGAAATCAGGGATAAGGATGAAGATAAAGAAGAAGTATATGACGTTGACGATGATGAGGATAGAAACACGAAGCCGTTTCTATACATGGCTAAACCATCAGAAGGAAAAAAGGAACCGACTCGTTCTTAAAGCGTTTTAACATTGTCTTACTCGCACACATCCGATCTGACCTCCAGGGACGTTATTCCTTCTCATCGTCGGGGCGGACGGAGTTAAACGTGTAAAAGCCTTAAAGCCATGGAGGTCGCACGCCTAATATGCAGAACATGCCTTTAATTGCAGGCTAGTCCGCAATCCGTATTGAACTTTGAGGGTGGCGACGGTCATTCTGGTAATCGGCGTTAAGAATCCTTCCGATGGCCGATCTCACTTACAAACAACTGTCCGGATCTGATGTTGCTGCCCACTCACCTGTTGCCCCCATTTTAAGGCTGACTCGCTGGTCTGGAAACTCCAGGGGAAAGACTCTCTTTTTAGAGCAGCCTGGCCACCGGAGCAGCCCACTGGTTATAGTTGAGAAGGTCCACTGCCCGCCAAATCCGGCTCTATCCGATGGGTCGCACTGTGACCTGTCAGCACCCAGCACTCGGCACTCAGCACTCAGCACTCAGCGTCAGTGGCAGCGTCATCCCACCTGACCAGACATCGGGACCAGCAATTGAGAATAGATAGCTCCACCCAAACCCAACCTCAACCATGAGCACATGCATGGCTCACCAACAACTTTTCATACCCCATTCGCGCAGTGTCCATGCATGCATGGTTATTTTCAATGATACTCTAGTTCGGCCCAGAATACCAATCCATTCTGCATGAACCCAACAAAAGGGCTACAATCAGCCCGTGTCTGACCGCCTCCTTCGCGTCGCAAACCGCGTCGAAGCCGACCCTCTTCTCTCTCCTGAATTGGTTTGCGACACACACATCACAAACAACCCGTTCGGCTCGGCCCTTGCGTCACCAACCCGCCCCAAGCCATGGCGGACGTCGACTCGATCGTCAAGGGCACCGCCACCCCGCCCGCCGAGAGGGCCGCCGAGAAAGTCGCCAGCACTACCGGCGTCACCCCTTCCCCGGCAAGCAGCAAGCCCAACGACCCCCTCACCCACGCGCCCTCGTCGCCGTCCATGATCTACCTCAACCTGCTCATCCTCGAGGCCTCGCTGAGGGCCCAGTACATCGAGCTGCGCGCCCGGCGGCGCCACCACACCTTCTTCCTGTCCATCCTCAGCATCTGGATCGTCGGGTTCGGCTACGCGCTCTTCTTCGCCCCCAGGGAGGACGGCCGCGGCGTCGGGGGCTCGGTCTACTGGGGCGTCGAGATGATTGAGAAGCTGTGCTTCATGGGTGGTGTGATTACTGCCGCGCTCGTCTGGGCCACGGGCATCTGGGAGCGCGGCGTCAGGTGGCCCAGGAGGTGGCTCGGGATCACAAACAGGGGTATAAGGGGCTTCAACCTTAAGCTCGTGCTGGTCAAGAGGCCGTGGTGGGCCGAGATCCTCTCCACCATAGCCTTCTTCCTCACGTACGGGCTGTTCTCGCACACGGACGCGTCGTATCAGTATGTGGAGCCTGGAATACTGCGAGAGGTGGAGAAGGAGATGGACCTCGTCGGGAAGGGCCACCAGACGCTCCCGATTACCAGCAGAGACGAGGAGAAGGCAGGCTACGAGGAGGACCTGGCATCCGGGGGAGACTACGTCAACCTCCTGTTGTTGGCGAAGCCTTTCTCCCCCACATTTCGCGAGAACTGGGAGCTGTACAGGACCGAGTACTGGGAACGGGAGAATGAACGAAGAGCTGTGGTGCGGAGAAAGCTCAAGGAGAGGGAGGCGCGCCGGAGGAGGGAAGCTCTCGGATGGCTCTGGTGGCTTCCATTGTTGAAGACTCCATCGGCTAGTGAGAAGCCGCACCTTGGACCCCACGAGAAGGCCCATCATCGCCATCTACCAGTGATTGAACGAGAAGGAAAACGGCCTCGTAGCATGAGCAATCGTCGAGGTAGCATATCTGGCCATTCCAGCAGGAGCCCAACGCCGATGTTGGATGTCAGGGAGGGCAATGCCAGCCGCAGGTCCTCGGATGCGTCGCAAAAGCGGAAGAAGGCCCTGACAACGCCTGTCAAGTCCGGGAAAAGACCCGGGGTGGAATCTCGGTCTGTCACGCCTGAGTTTCCGTCTCCGCTGGCCAAAGATAGCAGCATCAGCGGCATGACCCCCACAGAGTCTAGTAGCCCACTGGGAAACGCTCGGCGTGGAAAGCTAGCATCAGACCCAGCATGAGACCCAGCATGATGCAGGAGGATATGGTTCAAATCAGGTGTATGATGATGCTTCTATATATATCTACAAGGTTGGACCGGACCGTAGAGGTTCCTGACGCAGCCGCTTCGGCTACGGCGTCAATCGACCTGCTTTCCCAGTGATTTCCGTTTTGCGTCCAGTGTTGTCCAGTGTCGTCCAGTGTTGATAGATAAGTATGCAAGCCACCTAGGCAGCTCTTTCTTGGATCATGTGCCCAGGCGGGTAGGTGCCTACTGTGGTAGGTACCCACGGTACACATGGTACCTACCTAGGTACTCAAGTACCTACCTACCTAGGTACCTAGGTAGGTAAGTAGGTACTAAGTACCTAGGTACTTAGAGTATCTGTGTACCTGCTTAAGTAGGTACGCAGTTGAACATTGGAAGCCCCATACCGGCCGCGTGCATGCCGTTTGCGGGTGCCCGTTGCAGCGTCCCGGGTGGGTGAGTGCCCGGGCCAAGCCGGATCACGTCCGTGTTGCGTACCCAAGTACCTACAATACGCCCCATAAAAACATACAATTAGCGGGCGGGTGCCTAAGTTCCTGAGCTAACTTGGCTCGTTCATTCAGCCCTCGAAACTTCCCCAGGTTAGAGAGGCTCATCCAAGGGTCCTTTCAACTTCACTTTCACCCGTTTCCAATCTCACCAGCCAAGCGACACACCAACATCGACTCAAATCAAAATATTAACTTCACATACCTTTTTCTCCCTCCCCTTCAAGCCTTCAACACACTGGTCACAGCCCATTGAGGCTCAATTACAGTGCACGGGGCTGCTCTCGTTTGCTCCCCTCATCTCATCGCCCGCGTCAACTTCCTTCCCCAACAGGAAACAGGATTAAGGAGAAGGAGATCGCCCACTCTTGCCCGAAAACAGATCTTCCAAGATGCAGTCCTTACCACCTCAACACCTTTCCGGCGGCGTAGTCCGCAATGCGTCTTTCACCAACCGCCCACCCAGCCCGCCATACATCCACATCCCCACGCCCCTAACCGCCGAGAACGCCAAGACGCCCTCGGTGACGCCCTCGTACGACACGGTAGACCCCAGCGTGCTCACCCCAGAGGACCTGCAGATCATCACGGGCGGCAGGGCGCAGCAGGCCGTGGACCTGCAGCAGACGACGTGGCGGTACGAGGACCGGCGCAAGGCCCAGCCCGTCCTGGACTTCCTGTACCTCGGCCCCCTCGCCGTGGTGCGCGACCACGAGTTCCTGCGGGACGAGGGCATCACCATGCTGCTGTCGGTGCGCGACGCCGCCATGGCCCACATGCCCATCGTGACCGTCGACAAGGCCGTGGCGGCCCTCGGCCTCGAGGTGCAGTACCTCAACATCGCCGACCGGCAGCAGCTCATCCACACCCTCCCCGCCACCATCAACAACATCAACGACCACCTCCTGCGCGTCTACAGGAGCCAGCTGCGGCCCGCGGGCGACGGCAGCGGCGCCGTCGCCATCGACCCGTCCACCTTCCGGCGCGGCAAGGTCCTGGTGTTCTGCGAGACGGGCAACGAGCGCGGCGCCGTCGTGGCCGCCGCCTACCTGATGGCCATGTACGGGACCGAGATGGTCAGCGCCGCCCAGTTTGTCTCGTGCCAGCGCTTCTGTGTGAGCTTTGACGAGCCTACAAAGCACATGCTGCAGTCCTTTGGGGACATCCTGGACGCCAAGAAGATGATTGCCAGGCAAAACCAGCAGAGCCAGCAGCAGACCATGTCATCTGTGCCTGGTGTGGGAAGTCAGCCGTCAAGGAAACGAGGGTTCGAGGAGACTGTGGGTGAGGAGGACCTGGGTGAGTTTGCTATGGATATGGATCGATATGAAGATAGGGCTGCTTTTGCACCTTATGCGCAGGGAAGCATGGATACCACTATGAGCTAGGATAATGTGGTCTCATGCATGTGGTTCGGGGGGCTCCAGGGGAGTTGATATCTGGGCTGGAGAGGGTACACTCATTACACACAAGCAGCATCATGGCTATGGTCTGCTCTCCTTTTACTCATTGTGGGTGGTTATTGAATTATTGTATTGCTAGGCGTTGTCAGTGCTCGCAACTTATACCCCTAACCTTGTGGCATTCTGGGTTCCTGGATCAGGTTTATAGCAGGCTCTCTTTGAGGAGTTGTACCATGAATTGGTCCAACTGAAGTGTGCGTATCTTTTGAATAGCAATTTATCAAAGTTCTACAAATTTATACTGAGCCAAGGGTTCCTGCACTTCTAATAGTGTGTCTCCCAGAGAGCAGTAACAGACCGACGTGTATGTCATGCGTCTGTCCTCTTCAACATGGTGGACAACCTTCTCCAGAGGAGTGTTGAGCTTCAACTTCTTTTGTGTATAAATATGACAGAGGCGTCGACTGCTAGCTTGTCATACTAGATGCTCTTAGCAAGCGTAGAGCTAAGAATCCTGGCCTCTGTTGATATGTGCCTGAACTCATGGCCACTTCCAGGGGTGGAAGAAGCCTTCCTTGTGTTGTTTAGGGAGGTATTCACTATGGTCTATTTTCTCCATGGTCTCCTCTCCATGTTCGTAGCTTGGTTCCCACTGGATGACTTATCCTCTTCCTCCTTGGAAACCTTCATCTGAGGAACATCCCCTAAGTATCATCATCATTAATGTCCTCACTTCAGTTGCCTTTTATGAATTTCTGCTATAGACGTCTTCACTTGGGTTACGCTCTCTCAATAGAATAATGCTTCAGTGATAAGTCTCTACCAAAAGCCTTCTCAGTAATATCCCCGAGTCAACATTTGCTCTCCAAAGAATCTGCTGGCGCAGGTGCTAGTTCGAATAGTTTTGGACACGGTCTGATCTGATCAAATGTTCCCATCTTGTGTATAATCTGATCATCTGGTAGTCTTGCAAATGCTATAGCTCTGGTGTACTTGCCATGGGCACACATGGCCTGAGGAGCTGGAACTTTCCTCTCTTGCTCGTAGCTGTGAACTGGTTGACTACTTACACGTCGCGCTGCCAATGTACCCTTCAGGCGCCTCCCCCTTCCCCTTCCAGTCGAATCGAAGACGGAAACCATCCTAGTAGAGGCTGCCGTCCTGTAACCTACCTCACCTTTCCGTCGAGTGATTCACAAAACTAAGAGGCCCAAAGCTTCTTCCAAGGACAAGCGTCGTGACCTCTTCTACCCACCTTTACTAACCTACCCCTACGACGCTTCCATCTAGCATCGTAGAATCGAGTTGCGACCGCTTCCAACAGGCATCACGTCGTAAGCTCCTACACATCGTCGGCGCCTCCCCCACCAAACATCGCGATCTTTAGTTCCACCATCCCCGTGGACCCGCTTCAATCACCCTAAGGGGTCAATAAAGCTAGAGCCAATCAAACCCCCGTCAATATGGCACCCAGGAAGAAGAAGACCGTCCCCAAGAGCGGACACGAAGCCTCCGAACCGTCTGGAGACGAAACCTACAAAGCTCCACGCGCAAGAGCTCCACGCGCATCATCCCCAGCTCCAGCTTACCGTCTCCGCGACCACACGCAACTCAAACGCCCAGAGCGCTATCGCGGCGACGCCCCTGAACCCACGCGCCCTCTCTGGGTTCACCCTCAACCTGCTTTCAACCACGAGCTCGCCAGATTCATTCCCTGGAACACCCTCCCGCCCGACCACCAAGGTCCCATACCGTCAGAAATGGCTTACCAAGAGTATGCCGCCGAGCGCGAGCGCGAGCGCGAGCAGGAGAACAACCCCGACAGTGTCCACGCCAACCAGGGCAGCGACGTCGTCTTTCGGCCGTTCCAGAAGGATGGCGAGCCCTCAACTGGTCCTACCGTCGCGCATCTCAGCCGCAAGTTTCCCCCGCAGGACCCTCTGCGAGCTGTCTACACCGCAGACCCAAGCATCGTCGACAACACCAAGTTCCACCCGCCCAGCGACCAGTACTCTTACCGCGACGAGTACAACCCTGAATATGACTTGGATGCCCCCGAAGAAGACATTGCTAAGGAGCAGAAGGAGCTCGAGCGTCGCAAGGCGGCATACGTCGTAAGTCCCACCCTCCCCCTCGCCCACCCGCGTCTTCTACCGTTGCAGATATTCATATTGCCGTCATCCTTTGCATTTTCGCGTTTCCAACTCTCCCAACTCTGCAGAACGCGCCTGGAAGTGACTGACATCCTCAATTCAACATTCAGGACTGGGCTTCCCTTTCTGACGGCGTCAAGTTCGCTGTGATATACGACTTGGTGCAGGACTATGGCTTCACCGGCACCACGCAGATTCTCAGCCTCTCGATCGCCGAGGTCATCAGCTTCAGAAAGCTCTACCGCGCCGAGAAGGTCAAGTGGGACGCGTTCGAGGCGCGCATTGAAGGCGAGGTCAGAGATGCCACCCAGCGCGCGCCCAACCAGTGCGCCAGGCCCTTCCCGCGCGTCAGCCCCAATGGACCAGCAGCTCCTGTGCTTCATCTTGTGACAGACTCACTCAGCAAGGAGGAGGTTGCGAAGGGCTGCCGGTTCCTCAAGTTCATGGGTATGAACAAGCACGCCCATGCCTTCAACAAGTGGTACGGATCCGGCGATAAGTTCTATGAGATGCCAGAGGTTCTCAACCTCGATCTCGACTTCCTTGAGGAGACCAGTTACCGCTACCCGGGCTTTGACATCAAGTTCCCCCAGACTGGCGTCGAGCAGGAGCAACACAACGATGAGGACGCCCAGCGCGCCCGCTCCCCCTTGAGGTGCCCGCCAAGTCCTGGTATGCCCAATCCCATGGAGAGCGTCCACTGGCCCCCTATCATTGACGAAAACTACAACCCTGACGCATTGGAGTTGGCGAAGCGGGCTTTCCGAGGAATCTGCAACCCGCTGGACCCATCCGAGGGCCCCGAGAATAGACATGGTCCCATGCGCGACTGGAACGCCCCCGGCTTGGGCCTGGGTCTAGTCATCTTTGATCCCGAAGAGAAGATCCGGGTTGAGGCTGCCGAGGAGCTCCGCCGCGAGATGAACCCCGGCGGTGTGATTATCAACGGCAACGCTGACGAGCAGGGAAGGAACCTCGCTACTGCGGGATACCGGTTGGCAGCAGTGGACGACCTCGCGCCGCCCGTTGAGGGCACCACGAGTCTTAAGTTTGCCAATGACCCTAGCGACTTCGTGCCATACGACGACCCCGCGGTGCTCTACAACTCAAAGGATTTCCCTGATGAGCTGCTCGAGGAGGTCATCGAGTCGGACTTTCTGTATGGCTTCGACTCCGACCCTCCGGTTCCCAACGGCACCTCAGGCGAGCAGCAAGGCGGCCCCGAGCAGACCTGCCAGCCAGCTCCCCCTGCCGCCGCCTCGGGTGTTCGCCACGATGACAACTACGACATTTGATATGGAATTCTTCGCACCATCGGAAGGATGCACGTGGAAGTCCAACGGTCTGTTGGAAGTTTTCCCTATGTGGACGATCTGGCCATGTTTCCAGTTCATCATGATCGACACAATTTGGTGTGGATTCCGTATTTGCGATTTATGGTACTTTGATCTTCGTACATCAAAGCTTTCCAGGAGATTCAGCAGGGTGGAAGGTATGGGAAGAGTGCTGAGCAGCCTTGGAAACGGTCCACATTGGGCAAGTTCGTGATGATTTTCCTTGTTTCGGTTTGTTATTTGACAAAAGACGATGGCCAAGATCATTTTGAGTCTGACTTTTGGTGAAAGGAAGCCCCCTTTGCCAGGAGAATATTTGCGGTGGACTCAGCTGCCAGAGATTCGGGGCTTCAAAGGAGAGCTCTACCTCCCCTTACACCAACTGCCCTTTCTCTGGAAAATGAGATATCATGACTTGGCGTTTTATGATTCAGAAGGATATACCCAAAACTCAGGAGCAGCATATGAAATACGGCTGGTGCTGGCCCGTTGACGAAGTAAAACGGTCTGGGATATATTGCAGTGTCCATGTTGAAGACACCTGTGCAATTTCCACGGAACTCACGAACAAGGGGCACAGAAAAGACACAAAAATAGGAGAGGTAAGCCCATGCATAGCAGTTCTATCAAAAGCAATTGATCAGTATTAACCCATTGTCACGGTGACGGTGAGGGTGGTGGTGGTGATTGATGATGGTGATGTTTGCGTGGTGATGATGTTGTGTAGTTGAGAAAAGGGGAAGTCACTGGGCAGTTGATTGGCCCCTGCGATTGTACGGATCCATACACTACCTAGGTACCTAGGTACTCTTTGCTGTAGGTACCTACATACATGTAGGTACCTAGGTAGCTAATACTGTACCTAGGCTACCAACATCACTCATCCCTGCCATAGTGCACAGACCCACCCCATATGCAATCAAGGTGAGCGAGCATGCACTAGAATGTCCATCCACTTAGGCACTTTCCACTTGGGCAGCTGCAATCAACTGCAAATGCTCCCAAGTCATCTTTAAGCTTGTCGCAATCCCATGACAGCATCGTCAACCCCTGAGCCTTTTACATTGTGATAGAGCTACTTAACTTATCCATTTACCACCATCGATCCGCTTACGATTTGCATTCTTTTCCAATAATCTCTTTCTCTAGGTCCAAGGGCCCCCCAATTCCGCCCCTTACCCCAGATTCTCTCCCCTGGGTCCCAGCCATTTGAGTCCGAACATCGCTACGAGACATCCGGATCCCCGAGCGCAAACCATCAACCAGCTCCTCCGAAGCACTTAAGACTCGACCATGGCACCTCGCATAGAAGCCCAGGAAATCGAAACATACTGGAACATCTTCTCAACGAGAACAGGAGGTGGCCAGTTCCTGACGGGAGAGCAAGCAGCGCCCGTGCTCAAGAACAGCGGTCTCAACGATGGCCAGCTCGAGCGAGTATGGGATCTCGCAGATGTCGACAACGACGGCAATTTGGATTTCGAGGAGTTTTGCGTTGCTATGCGACTGATATTCGACATCCTCAATGGGGTAAATATGCATTGCCAACTAGTGCCAACAAAACAACTCTCCGAGTGCTAATAGTCAACCACCAGGAATACATGGACGTGCCCGCAACACTACCAGACTGGATGGTCCCTGAATCGAAAGCACATCTCGTCCAGGCAAGCCGCGCCATCACGGGGAAACAACCCCAATTCGAACAGGTTGACGACGACTCGGAATCGGCTGGTCTGAAGGACGGTTTTGACTGGTACATGAGCCCGGCAGACAAGTCCAAGTATGAGCAGATATACCAAGAGAACCGGGACATGCGTGGAGAGGTAGCATGTAAGCCTTTGAAACCCCCCCCCCCTCCTCCTCAATCCATGCAGGACTGACATGATGCCGCTTTACAGTCAACTCCCTCTCCGATCTTTATGACAGTCTCGACGTCCCAGACACCGACATTCGCTCCGCCTGGAACCTCGTAAATCCCTCCGCTCAGTCATCCATCAACAAGGACGCGTGTCTCGCCTTCCTTCACATGCTCAACAACCGACACGAGGGCTTCCGCATTCCGCGCACGGTGCCCGCCTCGCTGCGCTCCTCCTTCGAGCGCAATCAGATCGACTACCAGCTCGACAACCAACGGACAGCCTCACAGTCGC
The DNA here is from genome assembly GCA_023375675.1 of Cytospora piceicola. Classification (NCBI taxonomy): domain Eukaryota; kingdom Fungi; phylum Ascomycota; class Sordariomycetes; order Diaporthales; family Cytosporaceae; genus Cytospora; species Cytospora piceicola. The sequence goes on along the minus strand of JALQBC010000001.1, from coordinate 1,218,484 downwards.
GATGGGCCGTCAAGGCCGACGATGAGACTGCCACAGGTCGCAAGGCCAAGTTCGGCGACCAGTACCTAACACGGCTGGGTAGAAGCGGGTTCAAGAGCTCAGGGACCGATTTCTCGACAGAGAAGACGGAGGACTGGGAGGAGGTCAGACTGAAGAAGCAGCTGGCGGAACTGGAGGCTAAGGTCGAGAAGTTGGAAAGCGCGGCGGAGATCAGGTCCAGCGGAAAGAGGGAAAGCAAACCTGCGCTCGTCAAGAGGGAACTTGAGCAGTTGCTCGAGTACAAACGAAAGCAGCTGCGGGATGTCGAGGAAGGCAAGAGCAGCAGTGGCGGTGGTAGCTTGAAGAGCGTGCAAGATGACTTGCAGACGGTGAAGGAGCAAGTCGACGGTCTGGAGTCACATCTGAGGTCGAGGGAGCAGGTCCTGGAGCAGCTGAGGAGGGAAATTGAGGATGAGAAGGCGAACCGATGATCACGACCGGGGGCAGACACCTCACATACGACCAACAATCTCGTACATAATACAGTGGCCAAGATGGCAGTCAATGCGTTGCGGAGAGCACATATTCGTCTCCGGGAATCAGTCTATTAATGGCCTTACGGCTCTTGGTATCGTAAAAAGAAAGCCTGTCCGTCTCTCCTATCTCAGCTTCCAACCCGACTCCAGGTTCAAGCACCGGCGTTCCATGTTCTAATAGTTGTATATGAGATCTCAACTTGCATTGACCTCAAGCCACACTTCCATCGATATAACCAGGCATCCGCTGAATGCCCAAGGTCTTCCCCTTGGCGAGCCAAACCATGAGTGAGAGCATCTTGACGGGCCCCATCCTGCCGGCACCCCTATTTCTCCCAACGGCACAAGCGAGGACGTCTATTGGTAGAAGTTTTACCTTCTGCGGCTGTTTGCCCTGGAGAGCAAGCTCGACGTTCTTGCACACGCCGGCGGCCTATCAAGATATGTCAGCCACATGCCTCCTCCAGACCTCGATAGCCAATGACTTGGGAAGATACTCACCTGCTTCTGCGTGTAGAGAAATCCAGCTCTCGGGGAACTGACAACATCTCCCAGTGCCCAGACGCCATCAGCCCCTTCACCCTTGACCCGATAGTACTCGTCCACATTCACATAACCCTTCTCCCCGAGGTACTGCTGGTCCACCATCTCACTGTTCGCCCGCATCCCCATGGTCGGCAGGTACAGGTCCGTGGTGATGGTCTCCCCGCTCACGAGCGTGACCTCGGTCCTCCCGCCCGGCAGCTCCCTGGCCCCGGCGACCCTCGCGCCGAGCCTGACACGGACGCGCAGCTTCTCCAGCTCGGCGCGCGCGGCAGGGCCCACGCTGTCGCCGTCGAGCAGGGACGGCCCGCCCGAGAGGAGGAGGACCTCCTTGCCCGCGCCGTACTCGCACCCCAGCTCGCCCGCGACCTCGACGCCCGTGGCGCCCGCACCCGCGACGACGATGTGCCCCGCGGCGGCCACGCGCGCCCGCGCCGCGCCCAGGCTCGCCACGGTCTCGTCGTAGCTGTCCAGGACCTTCCAGGGCGCGCTGGAGGTCGTGGACCGGGAGCCCGTGGCGACGACGAGCTGGTCGTAGGCCAGGTCCCGCGGCGGGAGCCGGCCGCCCGAGGGGGAGACCCGGACCGTCTGGGCGGCGGTGTCGACCTTGTCGGCCGAGCCGATTATGAGCTCGTAGGACTCGGCGGGATACCGCTCGAGGGCGGCGGTGAGCGGCTGGAAGAGCTGCTCGTCGGCGATCTGCCCTGGCACGATGGCACGGACAGATGCCATGTTCCAGTAGAAGTGGGAGCTCTAGTTGTTTTGCAATTGAGGTTGTGTCAGTCCGGTGTTATTGATAGTAGCTCGCTTGTCATCGTCCATAGTCATTTTGTGTTTGTATTCTCACCTTGGAAACGAGGATGACCTTGACGTCGGGAATCTTCTGTTTGAGGAGGTAGTGTGCAACATGGAGTCCGGCATATGAGCCCCCCAGGATCACAACTGTCTTGGCCATGATGCGTGGCTGGCTCTGACGATACAGCGGAGAAACAGTAGAGAAGTTGTTGGAACGGAGGAGAAGCAAGCAGTAGGTAAGGTGATGTCGAAACTGTTCAATGAGACGATATCGGAGCTGTGTTGGGGAAGCTCTTATAGAGGTAACGAACAGTACGGTACAGAGTACATTCCTGTGCTGACGACTTGCTTATCGCGACAAGGGCTGAATCCTGGAGCCCCTTCTGTGACTCAACTTGATGTGGACTGCACACAGAAAGTATACATACAGTAATTAAATACCTTCACATTGATGGCCGGCTTCTTATTTACTGTAATCAACTGTGTTAACACGAGAAGACCGAGATCAAGCTGACGAGACTAGCAGGAGGGCGGGTTTAGTCCAGTGTACTAGATACGTATCGGCTGTGTCAAATCACCGAGAGAGTGTCACAAAGGGATTCGGTTCTTCTGTTCATGCTTTTCTTCCGGGACAAATACGTGATGTTCCCTCTACTTGAAGTTCCAACGCTATTAGGACAAGGCCCGTCCGTCTTCACCAGCGAATAGGAGACTGTCCTGAGCCTGGGACGCCAATGCCCGTGTAACCGGTTCGGTCCCGAAATACGACCTTGACAACTTCATCTTATGAGGAACGAGGAAACGGAGGACAAGTCATATCAGACCATATCCAGGCAGCCTCTCCTAGCCTGGTAGAACGGCTCCTCGCACATCTAGCACACACGCATATATCTATAAATGGCATAATACATTTGTGAGCAACTACGCACAACCAAAGATGCAACAGTAACAGGCTCAACCCCCCCGTATTTTGTGCTCGGAAGTCCATGAAGCCGCAGAAACCTTCCCATAACACAATCCAATCCTTCACACAAATCTCTTTCCCATCCGAACTTGTCCGCTGCATCCTTCGTCAACAAGTCAATCAAACCGCCTACAACCGGCCCTCTCGTTCTTCGATGTCATCCGTTGATCCACGCCTATCTCCGCCGTGATCCTCCGTGTAAAGTTTCCGATCCAAAAAGAGAAGACATCATAGGCTCAAGGATAGCGTCATAATCTGACATCCGCGACACCAAACTGGCCAAACCCGCGGCGATAGCTTAACGGCCAGAAACTCATCCCTCAGGCACAGCCCCTGCAGACCTTCTCCTCTGGCTCATCATCCTCAAGCGCCAGTAGATAGCATTGCCAGATCTACAAGGGAACAATAGCCAAAAACAAAATGAGTAGATGAAGGATTGCAGGGATCCAGAGTGGCACCAAAACATGCTTCTGTCGTGGCAGCATCTGGCATCCACAGCGCCAGTTAGACCTCGAAGTCGGCTTCCTGTGACTGAGCCACAAGTAAACGAGAGATGTGATCCTGAAGACGTAGATGCAATGAAACCAATGACAGTGACGGCCCAAGGTCTTCATGCATGTACGAGGTTATCATTTGCCATATTCGAACACTTGTTCGAAAGGCAGGGAACCTGTGTTATGGAAACGAGACCAATTATGGACCGAGCTATGCTGCCGTATGGCAGTGCTTGGGACAAAATCTCCCCATAATGGCTCAGAAGACAGATACTGCAGTCTCTGGGTCCAACACGTACACTAGTTCTCGCGAAGGAGGTGTTCACCTCCAAGATGTTAGCTGAAATGGTCGATAGTGAGCACATCCGGAGCGAGATCGCGAGATCCCGGCGAGAGGAAGACATTGATCTAGAGTTAGCAGATAAAGGAGTGGGTGGCTGTTGATCCTCATGCAGGTCTGCCAGGTGTTTATGTATACACTGCACGGTCTCAATGGTACCTGGAGGACTGGAGCAAAGCTTGAAGTCATCACGAGAAGAACAAGAGCCTATGGAAGTCCAGAGAAACAACGTGTGACCCGCTGAGGGCCACATTTGGCAACACCCATTTGACATGCAGACATGCATTGGATTCGCAGCGGGTCAGATGACGTGCAACACGACCCCTCCTCCACACACACACACGGTGCAGCCACCATCCCCACAAACACTGAAGCGCCAAGCTCGCCCCGCCAATACATACTGCATCCCTTCCTGAAGTCGAGCTCAACAACTTGCGGGCGACACCATTCACACTTCTCAACTAAACACTCCTCCAGCACACATCACGACTCTAAACTTTTTTTACAACCCACCACCTCTCGCACAGCATAGAAAATCAGCCTTCCGTGCCCGAAACAAATTCAATACCACCCAAAATGTCTGACTTCGAGACCGCCGTCAACGACTCCAGGAAGCTCACCTCCAAGCCCTCCAACGAGGAGCTCCTGGACCTCTACGGTACGCCCGCCCAGCTACGAACCAACATACGCCGAACATACATCGCGGACGAACTCAACTGAACTGACCAAATACCACTCACAGCTCTCTACAAGATTGCCAACGGCGACGACATCTCCAGTGCCCCCGCACCCGGCATGTTCGACCTGAAGGTGCGTCACGCCACCCCCCCCCCCAATCCCAAACCTCCCCATCCCCAAGGCTGTTTGTTGTGCACTGTTGCTGACCTCATGTATCATCTTTCGTAACTACAGGGCAAGGCAAAGAAGAACGCCTGGCAGAGGAAGGTCGACGAGGGCATCACCCAGGAGCAGGCCAAGTCCGAGTACGTCGCGCTCGTCGAGTCGCTGAAGGCCCAGCACGGATACAACCCCGACAAGGTGCCCGAGGCTGTCGGCAACTAAGCCAACCCAGTCGATTGTTGCAAGGGATGGATGATTGAGCAGGCATATAGTCGCAACATGAGGCAGCAGAGAATACATGCACGCCCAGGGCGACGGTTGGGAAAGATTTCCTGATTAAGAAAGCTATATGCAATCGCGGCTCACCGAAGAGCCTGGCGAACGGTGCTAACTCCTTGCGCGATCGTGTGCCAACTGAGAAGAACACCCGCCCGGACCATCTCTCCCATGTTGCAGCTACTTACCCCAGGTTAACCTTCCCATTTGCGCCCTTGCCCATCCGGTTCGGTGTAACTCGCTGTCGCAACCCAAGGCTTCTCGTCTGCGCCGTACCTTTGCAAGGGAAGGTTATACGGAATTCGAAGGCCGACGATAGGCGTCTCTGCATCTCCATCGGGCGTGTCCTTCTGAAAAGTGCCCACCATCGTAGCTCTTTCATCGAAGAGAGAGGGCCAGACCAACACGCCGATCTCCCATGACGCGATCCGACTCTCGCCTGCCCCATTGACGGCTTCCCCCCAGGCCTGCTTGGACAGGTTTGCCGACGTGGTAAGGGCCCAGTCGATGGACTTTTCCCCATGGCGGATGTAGGTCTTGATATGGGGAGCCGCCCGCTTGCGACCCGCCTCCTGGACCGCCGTGCCAGGTTCGAGATTTCGCCCGTGCCGAGCGTCGTTCGCCCAGTGGCAGAACATCGGCTTGAGGTAAACGAGCTGCTTCGCCTGCTGTGCCGACTGTATCTTTGTGTGGATCGAGCCGCCGCTCTCATACCCGTCCAGGCTTTGCCGGATCTCGTCCGGGGTGGGAAACACGACTTTGAAGCTGGGCTCACTCGCCGCATTGTTTGAGGATTTGAGTGAGCCAAACAAGCTTTGACGGAGCCACGTGTCGGTTGGACCCAACGTTGCGATACTCGATATCTGCACTACAATCTCGGACTTCCCTTCTTGCACGGGTATGTTTCGTAAAGCCTGCTTCAGCCCTGCCCAGCCCCATCTCGTCTCGGATTCGTCATGGATATTGTGGCGTCCTGGAACAGAGGCTATCAAAGCACCTCTGATGGCGGAGAAATCGTATCTCTCGAGTTTCTCGACCAAGGACCGACAGACAGACCTTCTCCTGTCGTATTCTCTGAGATAATTGACAAGGTCTAGCTTAAACTTCTCGCCGCTACCCGTCTTCAGCTCATCTCCACTGCGGCTTTGCGGTGTCTTGAGCAAAGGGAGGAGAGGGCTTCGCCATACGCTTTGGGTCATGTTGGTCCAGTCCCTAGCGATCATGTTGGCTGTATGGATAACGACCTGAGCTGTGTCGTCATGGCGAATAAGAATCAGCATCTTGGAGTGGTGCGTCCCAAACATCTCAGGCATAAAGGCGCAGTGAAGCGCAACATTCTTGTGACTCTCCGCCTGCTCCTGTAGCAAGTGTCAGTCGTGGTAGTGATAGACGTAGAGTCTGTCCGAGGCTGACCTGCAACATCAGGCGGCTTGGATCCTCCTTCTTCCAGAACCCGTGTACAACGTGGACTTTCACCAGCTCTCTGACATCTTGATCAAAATGAGACAGTAGGAAGTCGATATCGTGTAGGTAGTTGAAATCCCAGCATTCTGCGATCAGAGGGTCTCCCAGTATGTCCCCCAGGGTGACGGCGTCAGTATTCGCCTCATCCGGAAGATCGCGAATCCAAGTAAGCTGAAACGGCGATCTAAACGTCTTGTTCCCCGTCTCCGTAACCGTGGGCTTGAAGGATGTCGTTTCCGCACTTGGCAGCTCAGTAACATCGGCTGGCGCGGCCTGTACGCGACTCCTCCTCCTAGGGGGACTGACGGGGTGGCTTAGTGAGCGAGGATATGAGTGGGCTGGTGGTTCTGCGGTGTTCTTTTCATCATCGTCAATATTCAGACGTTGTCGCTTGGTAGGCGGCTCCATGATCCTTGGTAAAGTGGCTATAGAGAAATGGTTAGTCGCTTTGTAGGCATGAGAATAGAAGCATCTAAAACTAAGATGCATTTCGAGCTGGGAGCTGGTTGCAAGGAATGGTTTACAAAGGTGAGGTTGAAACACACGACTGTGCTGGTGCTACCTCAAAACCAAGCCTGAGAAGGACAAGATAAACCAGTTGCAAACTGCTGTAGTTATCCCCAGAACAGTGCTTGGGCAATTTCTGGATATCTCAAGTTGTCCGTCCACAGAGTACTTCATAGGTGAAGTAGAAGGTGTTGTTGCAGGTAAGGACGGCAATATGTGTGTGTTAGTCAGTACTAGAAATCCAGGCAAGAGCTTACCATGAGGCTAAGTACTGAATTAACAGCAGCTAGCTGCCTTGCCCCTGTTTTCAATCGGGGGAACATTAACGTCCGGGGCCCTACAGATTAACTTTCGGGGGCAGGCTCCACAGTCCGGCCAGCCTAGAACCAAACTGTTCATCACTGTCCAATCACCAGAACAGCGCTTTCACTAGCGACTAGCAAAGTAGAGGCAGTCTGACACTGAGCGTTTCCAACTTGACACTTCTTGTGACTTGTGCGAACGAACATCCGTCCTATCATTTTGCAATCATCACCACCGTCACCGAGCTACACACAACATTTTCCTTGCGTCGCCTTGTGTTCTCGTCGCCCTTTATTCAGAGATTGTCGGGTTACAGATACAGGTTACCGGTCATTGGTATCAGGCGAAGACAGACAGATCCCTCCTGTGCTGATCGCCACCACACGAGGGTGCCCCTGCCTCTCACTTCGCCAACGTCTTTCGTTCTCGAATCCAGAGAGACCCGGTTTTCGAGGAAGCCATCCATCCAGGGACCTCCAAATGCTCATTCTACAAGGTTCGACAATAGGAGCCTGAACGAAATACGCGACAGCTACTGGCGTCTGCCAGTACCATAACAGCCCGGGTCTGGTGTGCCCTTTTGCCCCCCGGACAACCCCCTCCCCCCAAATCGATTTGCCCTCTCGACGGACCATCCTCGATCAGAGCCTATAATAGCCATGAGACTCTCATCCCTAGCTTGGGGTTTGCTCCTCGGAGCTGCTGCCCGAGTAGCAGCCCAAGATGACAATATTGACGACGAGGAGATACCGGAGGACAAGAGCCTCGAGACCACCATCTTCGATGGAAAGCAGGTCCCTCCAATGTTGGAGCTCAGCCCAGCCAACTACGATACAGAGATCAGAAAATCAAAATACATGGTGGTCAAACACTACAGGTACGTTTGGTACCGCGAAGGTCAGAATGGATGCTTGGAAGCCATACTGACATGATATAGCCCATACTGCGGGCATTGTCAGGACTATGCGCCGATCTACCGGACATTGTACGAATTCTACTACACCGATCCTGCGCCGGGACCTGGTAAATCATTCGAAGAGTACTACGACTGGCGATTCGCAATGATTGACTGCATCGCATTCGGCGATTTATGCTCCGCCAACGGGGTCACACATTGGCCAACGACAGTGCTCTTCATAGATGGCAAGATCAGCGATAGTTACAGAGGTGTCAAGGACCTGAAGTTTTTGGCCGATGTTTTCGAGCCCGTTCTCGACCGCGAAAGGCCCGGGTCCAGGCCCACGAACCTGCTGCTACCTGAAGTGGGCGCCACGGCGCGTCCGAAGCCGGCTGGCGATGACAAACTAGGTTCTGTTCCCAAACCCGACGCCGCCGCGCCAATCGAGCTTAGAGAGCCTACGAAGGCTGCTGCGGTTCCGGTGATTGAAGAGCTTGGGACTTTGAAGGCACAGCAACCCAAGGCCGCAAGGGTCGAGCCCGAGACACCTGCGAAGCCCACGAAGACCCCGAACCCGAACGGCGTCTCTGTGCCTCTGACGGCAGAGAGCTTCCAGTCAATGGTGACAATGACGCATGAGCCATGGTTCGTTAAGTTCTATGCGCCGTGGTGCCACCATTGTCAGGCTATGGCGCCGAATTGGCAGCAACTTGCCAAGGAAATGCAGGGAAAGCTGAACATTGGCGAGGTCAATTGCGAAGTCGAAAAGCGACTCTGCAAAGATGCCAAGCTCCATGGCTACCCCACCATTCTGTTCTTCAGGGGTGGTGAGCGTGTGGAGTACGAAGGGCTCCGTGGCATCGGCGACTTTGTTCAATATGCCGAGAAGGCGACTGATCTTGCGAGAGGCGTGCAGGATGTGGATGCCGAGTCTCTCGCAGTGTTGGAAGAGAAAGAGGAGGTCATCTTTATTTACTTTTATGACCACGCAACCACGGCCGAGGATTTCATGGCTCTTGAACGGTTGCCCCTGAGCCTCATTGGCAAGGCCAAGCTGGTCAAGACCAAGGATACCAGGTTATTCGACAAGTACAAGATCACCACATGGCCGCGGCTCATCGTATCTCGGGAGGGTAGGCCAACGTATTACAGCCCTCTCACTCCAAGGGAGATGCGGGACACTCGCCAGGTTCTTGAGTGGATGAGGTCCACATGGCTGCCCATTTTGCCTGAGCTCACTGCGTCAAATGCGCGCGAGATCATGGATGGCAAGATCGTGGTCCTGGGAATCCTGAACAGACAAGATCAGGAGAGTTTTACAGGAGCTATACGGGAAATGAAGAGCGCGGCGACCGAATGGATAGATAAGCAGATCCAGCTCTTCCAGTTTGAGCGCCAGGAGCTTCGTGATGCCAAGCAGTTGCGGATCGAGGAAGCCGAGGACCGCGGTGACCAACGAGCCCTCAGAGCTGCCAAGAGCATTCATGTGAGCATGGACCGGGCCGACCGGAAGGAGGTCACATTTGCTTGGGTCGACGGGGCCTTTTGGCAGAGATGGATCCGTACTACTTACGGCATTGATGTGAAGGAGGGCGACAGGGTCATTATCAACGATGAAGACGTAAGTATCCTCTCGACTGAGATATGTTTTGATCAGCTTACTAATGTCGGTTTAGAACCGTCGCTACTGGGACCAGACCAGCACCGGCAACTACATCGTTCCATCGCGTACCTCGATCTTGGAAACCATCAACAAGGTTACGGCGCAGCCACAAAAGCTCAAGCCTAAGTTAACCATCTCGAGCTTAGAGAAGATATTCTTCGACATACGGGTCACTTTCTCTGAGCACCCATACCTTACGCTTGGCTGCATCTTCGGTCTAGTCCTCGGTTCTGCCTCGTGGTTACGTGGCCGCTCCAGGAGGAGGGCTGGTCGCCCCTTTTTGGGTGAGGACTCCAAGGCACCTCTCCTCGGTTCCAACGTCAACGGTAAGGTGGACTGAGGTGACGGAGCTTATGGGATGGGGCTGTGCGATGAGGTATGACGACATGACAAAGAATTGAAGGGATAGAAACGCAAATGCTACGGCGCATGAAGGAATGGGGTCGTTCTTGCGTGGCGGCCACATATAAGAATATGTCTGTATATCAACACGTCGTGCCACATGTCATATACGATGGTATCGCTTTGGCTTTGGTATGCTAGGCAACGGTTCACGGCGAGTGGAATACCATGTAAGGTACACCAGCTGTGTACGGGTTTGAGGATGAGTTGGGGGTCAAAGGTTAGGATCAACGGGGTTCGAGAGACTTCAGGTTGGCAAGATACGGGCGAACGTTGCATACTAATATCACTTCCCTTTTTGTTCTTTCTTGTTTTCGAGATCACCTTGGTCCTGTTTGAGGGCGGTGAGGAGAACCTCGGTATGTTGGCGTCTAGCATTTGCGAATTAGAGGAGTTCGATGGAGAACAACCCATACAAATCAGTGTGCGTATACCTGGGTTGCTTATGCAGCAAGATGTGTGAAAATGCTTTCTTGATTTTGATTGTGGTGAATCACACAGACGGACGAGGCTGGAATTCAACGCTGCTTCTAGACACGCTATCCTAATACATCGTGATCCGTCGATCTCCAAGGGATGACTGACCCGCCGGCTTACGTGTAGATCTCATCCGTGAATCCGTTCAGCTCCAGGCCGGCCTTGGCAATGTCGTCGACATCGACCAGGAAGTCCAAGGGCATCTCCACGAGCGTGCCCCTGATCTTGGACAGGTGCTCCTTGAGCTCCTCGACGCCGCCGCTGAACTCGGACTTGACGACGTGGCCGTACGGCACCTTGTCGGTGCCGGTGCCCTCCTCCTTGTGGTCGTCCTCGTCGACCTCCTCGCCCTTGCTCCTCTTCTCCTCGTTCTCCTTGAGCCTCTTCTCCTCTTCGCTGCCGGGGATGATGAAGTACTTGCTGAAGAAGTTCTCGTAGTCCTCCCACGTGCGCACGACATCGTTGGGCACGTTGTGGAACGCCTTGCTGAAGACCTCGGTGTTGGTGCGCGCCGTGCCGCGCCAGATCTGGTCGAAGCCGTCGCTGAGGGGGTCCGCCACCAGCTGGTCGGCCGCGGAGCCCCAGTCGTACTCGTTGCCGCCCGCCGTGACGGGGTGGAAGTTGGCGTCGGGCCGGTCCCACCGCTGGTCGGGCAGCAGGCCCAGGTGCTTGCGGAAGAGCTGCCTGCGCAGCGAGGCGGCGAACTTGGACGCGGCCCACTCCTGGCCGGCCATGGACGACCGCACGGGCGTGGGGTCCTCGATGACGACGGCGATCTCCGAGTCGTGCGTGCCCAGCTGCGACCGGTCGTTCAGGTTCGCGCTGCCGCAGATGACGAGCCGGTCGTCGGCGATGAGCACCTTGGAGTGGATGTACAGCTCCTCGGACACGAACGCCTCCAGCTCCGCCTCGGGCGAGCCCTCCCACGGGACCGAGTCCAGGCCCGGCCCGGACTCCATGTACGCCGCCGAGATGGTGTCCCACGTCCGGTCGTCCTGCCTCTCGGCCGCGTCCTGGTACGCGCGGTACTGGCGCCCCAGGCGGCCCTCGGCCCGCTCGTCGCGCCCGTACCCGTCGTACCCGGCCTCGACGTGGTCGTCGAACTCGCGGCGCGCGTCGTCGTACTGCACGCCCGACTCGTCCTGCGCGCGGGACATGGTGGTCGACGTGTTGAGCCGGTCGTAGTTGCGCAGGTTGTAGAAGGAGATGTACTGGTCCGGGTGCACGATGCCCGCCTGCCGGAGCTTCTCGATGATGGAGTGGCCCCCGCGGCTGATGGAGTTGTACTGGAACTCCATGATGCCCCGCGTGCCGAGCGCGCCGTTGGACTTGAGGTCGCCCGCGAAGGCGGGCACGGCCGGCATCGCCACGATGACGCGGAAGGCCTCGCTGTTCTCGTACGCGCGCACGATCCGCGACACGATGGCTGCGCCGAGCTTGTTGTAGACCGGCTCCTGCTTGTCGTCGGTGGCGGTGATGAAGAACTGCGGGTTTTGTCAGATACCTTGAACACACCAACCGGGGTCGGAATAGCACCAGCTTCGGTGGGAACTTACCTGGTTCTCGATGTAGATGAAGTGCTGTGCGTTGGTGATGGCGTCAATGTAGGCATTGGCGATGGAGTGCTCAGTGGGGTGTCCAGAAGACCAGGGGCAGGCGCTTCGACACAGCTGGATGTGCAAGCCATGGTCCTCCTGGCGCTCCTGCTGGGGCTCCTCGCCCCACATGCGCCCAAAGTGCTTACTGAAGTGGCGAGAGATTCCTCCAAACATCTCACCAGCCTCGTACTGTCCCTGCTCGAGGAGAGTGCGGGAAGGAGGGGCATGTTCCACAACGGCCTCGATCGGCTGGTACTTGGAGTTGGAGTCGGTGTTGTACTTCTGGCCGTAGATGTAGTTCCACCGGTCCACGAAGTGGAGCGCCAGGCTGTTCGTGATGGGCCCGATAAGAGAGATGCTGATGTCGGACCAGCCCATACGCGAGTACTTGGTGCGGTCGAGCTTGTTCTGTTCCCACTTGTCGACGCCTTCGAAGTCGTAGACACGTGCGTTGTTGTAATCCTGACCAGGGTAGATGATGGCATCCACGTTTCCGGGGTGGGCATCCGCAATAGGGTGGCTGTTGGTATCCCAACGGCCAAAGCAGCAGTCAAGACCGCCCATAAAGGCAATCTTGTTATCGATCAGACACAGCTTCTCGTGGTGTGCCCAGAAAAGCACAACGTCGTCGTGAGTACCGTAGAGGGTCTTCAGAGTGTCTCCGGACATCTTGGACAAACTGAAGGTGTCAAGGGACAGGTTGTGGAATCCAGTCTTGATCTCCGAAGCGATGTCCTGGCCGGTAGGTGCGTGATCAGGGTGGCGGAACACCTTGATGTTCTCGTGGAGAGCCTCAAGGGCTTCCTTGCTGTGCGCCGAGTTACAGGACAGTGCCTGGGCGACCTCCTTATATATAATCACATTGATCTTAACACCACGCTCGGCGGCAGCCTTCAGCATGTTGTCAAGACGGTACTTGTTGTTCTTTGCTGGAGGGCGGCGCAGGTACAGCTCTGGGGACAACCACCAGTCCAGGATGTAGATGGTTTCCTGGGCCTCTGTGAAACGATCGTGGTCAATATGCTTACTTACAGAGCCACAGATGGTCGTCCAATCTCAATCACTCGGGGGTTGAGGAGCTTTCTCACCTTCAAGTGCCTCGGAAAGGGCCCAGAAGTAAGCGCAGCCATCGATGTGCCACTTAGCGTGCCCAGACGACTGGGGCGCAAAAGACTGATAGCGGTTTCCACTGTGCTCGCCGTGGATTTCATGGCACTCGGCGCCCTCGTGGGTGTGAGAGTGCTTCTCTTCTTCGGAGCCGAAGATGCCGGAGAGGCCCGCCTCGAGCTTCTTAAAGATGCCGGACATGTTTGCGGCTTGTTCTATGAGGAAGGTGAGAGGGGAGAAAGAGGGAGGGAAGTGACAGAGGAGCCTGGCAAGAGGATATTGAAGAGCATATGAGCGCCCTGGGCTTGTTTATAAACAGATTGGTGATGTGGAGATGTCTTGTGAAGTCAAACGTCCAGGGGGGGGGGGGCAAAAGCTCCACGCAGAGCCACGATGCTGTCTCCACGATGATGGACAACTTGCAGATACGGAATCGGTTGATGAGAAGAGGAGCCGAGCAGCAGATGGGACTCGGGATAGACAGATATTGCACGATGTTGAACTCTGCAGAGAGTAATATGTATTCAATTGCTCACTGCTAAGGATGGCGGGCTGTTACAAAATGAAGATAAAATAGTTCCTCTGATTGCCCATCCACCCACAAGCACGCGTACCAACCTGGTCGCGATGTTGGGACTGAGCTGTGTGACGAGGCGAGTGAGACTGACAAGGGGCGCATTCGAAACCAAAGTTCCCTGCAAATCAGGGTCTTGGCCTGCATGATTTGGAACCCTTCACTGCCACTTGGGGTCCCTCAGCAGTCTCAGGGGGAGCCACTTGGTTAGAGCGGTGAATCCATCTGACTTGTCTGGACCCTTTTTGATGTTGGCATCTAGATTGAGTAAACAGCTGTGGTGACTCTGGGGGGCCTAGCTGGCCTATCCAGCCTGTTCATCGCGGGGCCCTCAGGCCGACAGGCCGATAATACCATGTCACCCACCGTTAGACAAACTAGGCCTGTGATCGCTGCAGCTTCGAGCAAACGAACTAGACGAGACCTCTTGAGCCGAGGGGCTGAGTAGGTGGGACTGGGTCCATTCGGTCCATCAGCCTTGACCGCTTTGCCTGAACACGATATTGCCCGTTGTCGTGACATAAGAGCAGACGAGTTGTTGTGAACAACTCATTCATCGCTGGATCGTTCCTCCTAACTGGCTGTCAGCTGGCAGCCGAAAGGTAGATAGATTTCGACCTATGACCAGCTCAGTCTTCAGAAAGCTATGGTTGACTGATCATCGTTTGGGCCTTGACGTTGACTTCAGCCTCTGCTCTTTTCGGGCCCTTATTTAACATCCGACTCTGTAGCGGGCGCTAGTAATCTCAGCGACAGCTAAGGGTTTGGCCATGAATCCGGCCCTGGTCAGCGCAACGTCAGTTAGGGTGTTTCAGTCACGTATCGATACTTTGGAACGCCGCATCGTGTAGGCTGACTGCGCAGAGCAGTCCTGAAAATACATCGCCAATAACAGCCTTGTTGGTGCTTCTGGATATCTTTTGTGGATCCCCGCTGCTATATCCACCTTTTGGCCTCCCCATCATGGTGATAGTGAAGAGAAAGAGAGTCCCTACCTCGTAGGAGGCGAGTGTGTGCCGCAACGTGAGCGTACGTATTTACTAGACTGAGTGGTAGTCTTAACGTGACCCCAAGCACCTGCACCAATTCCTCGGTGAAGTGAGACATCTCGTGGTACGGCAGGCACCCGAGACATCGGAACTCGCTGACGTATATGCGCGGCATCGAGCTTGTACCATATGTACATTCACCACTCAAGGTGAGAGGCTTTGGCTTAGTCGTTGCAGGGTTACAACGCATTGTACTGTGCGCGTCGATGCCATCTACTTCCGCGTTGCGCGTGAATCGGGCTGAGGACTCCATCGGGGACAAAGTGACCGGCACCTGTATCGACCCATGAGCATCACTTGCGCACTCCATTCATGGCTATGTCTAAATCCGAGGTCATAGATGTGGGTAATGTGAGACTCGATGCGGAACTACAGCGTCCTCAGATGGGTTCCGCATGGGGTTGTCGCAGCACTTTGATTAAGCGCATCACAGGAAGGGCGTGTTCGAAAGCAAAGAGCTTTGTAGCCGGTCCGAAGAAGAAAACGAAAAGAAAAGTGTGAGTCTATTTTGCATCTCGTCGCCCATGTCGCGTTAGTGAGCTACCCCCAGGGGCATGTCCTTGGCTATGATCTGTGGAATCAAAGCTTCCAACTAGAAAACGGCCAAAGATCGACAGGTTGTGCAGGGCTGCTTGTCCTGATGATACAATCCTGGTAGCAAATACGTTGCACCATGATCAAAGGTCGCTGTGGCTTCATAAAGTAGATGTACTGGCCGTAGAAGGCTTGTCTAGGCCGCTTGTGGCTTGACAAGGCCAAGAAGGCTTGAACTTCATGATGGCTTTTCCACGGAGAACAGGGCAGCATCCTGACATTGGTGTCCCGAAGCACTTGCTACAGGCTGCACCGCCAATCAAGATATACAGAGGCGCCAGCCCGAGTTTCTCGGCGCAGTGGTCTTCAACACGCGCAAGAAAAGAGCGGAAACCTCCTCGATGGGCGTCAGCGGTCATGAGAGTCTACTTACCACGTCAAGGGTCTGTTCCCGTTGCCTGCAATTCCTTGATCCCGTCAAGGCGTGCGAAGTTGATTACGACGGATGTGGTGCTTTATGACTTGTTTCCTCCGCGAAAATCTGTTGCAAAGTCCCGTTGTGTAGCATCTCGAGCCGAGTAACGTACACCTGCACGCCTTCCAATTGGGAGGTGGCCAATAGCTGCTTCTGCCACTGTGCAGATGCTGAGTGATAGTTCTCGCAAAGCCCTGTCGGTAGAACACCAGAGAAAGGGCGCCGAGCTGGAAGGGTTTGAGCTTCTGTGCACACAGCGTCGCGGTCTGAAGACGTGATCTCCCGTCCGTCCCCCAACGACCCAAATCGGCGATTCCATTCCTTCACAGTCACGTGGAATTCTTCTCAGGTTGACTCCATTTCGTTGCCCTTCCCCAGGTTATGATACCTGATCATTCTGCTACGCCCATGTACACCATCACACAATCTTGCAGGTCCATGTCCCGTCTCCAGTTCCATATAACGAGCATCTCCTGCTGTGATGTTCCCCTGTTCCCCTGAGGGACGACTCGATCCGGATGTTGTTGTTCACTGTTGTTCGCGAGTGGCAACGGTGCAACTATCGCAGCCGTCTCCCACTCGTCATCAGCATGCGCAACCGAAGACCACTCCTCCGGCTGACAAGCGAAATATCCGCCTCTCGTGTCCGGTGATTGGAGCCGCGTCCAACGCTAGCCAACTTTTCGAAAAGGAGAGATCCATCCTGCGCTGCAGGTCTCCGGTGGCTGAAATGGTGCTACCGATCTAAGCGACGCTGAAAACACTTAGGTTGCTAAAGTCAGATACTTGCTGCTATATGTGCCATAATTTGAGCCTCCTGCTCGTTCGGAATCGTCTATCGTGCAAGCCCCTGGTCCGAATGGTGACGTGTCGACTTGGGCGACATCTAGCTGTGCAGTGGCAATATGGCCTGTTGCGGAAGGTCTGGTGGTTGCAAGTGATAGACCATCATCGGAGGTGAGTCGTACCCCCTAGATACCGTATAGATTCGAGGCTACTTTCAACTCGAAATTGGAAAGTTGTGTGTTTCGTATGACCAGTTCGTCAACTCCAGGCATATATGGCAAAACCCGATTGGTGCACCGAATAGGTTGTTTTCTGCCCTATAATTCGAAAACTCAGAGAGACATTGGGGTTCAGTGCCGTAGCTGAAAGCAAACCGTATAACAGATCCAAAGGTCGAGGGGCAGATACTCATCGTATCAGCTGACAGAATGTGTGAACATTACTGGAGAGCCTGATTGTAAGGTTTCAATGGACCTTGATGAGTACTTAGGAAGGGAGTCCCGGAGATAGTGAAGGCACCATTGAGCAGCGGGCCGTTGCCTTGCACGTTGGATTCCACTCCATCTCATTTCCCCGAGCCAGGTGGAATTGCCGGAAGCTGGCATAGCGGAATCGAGGCTCTAGATGAGACAAACGATTTTCGATTCGCTGATTCCGCAAAAAGGAGGGAAGTTGCATCAGGCAGATTCGGAACGGCCTCCCGTTTCAGTTCTAAGAATACTATCATAAGCGTTTGGTCTTCTCGAGGCGGCTCAGAATGGTCTGTAATTATCGTGGTGACGAGGACAGAGACGGCGGGAGTAGACGGGCTGGCTGGATACATATCCAAGTTGCACAGATATGATGACGACCTCGGGACATATGAGAATGGTTGGCATGAAGGGTAATCAGAGGTACCTACCTAGGTAGGCATTCAGAACCTTGGGAGTACTGATCCAAGTAGCAATGAGTCGTCAGTGATGTGTGACAAAAGGGAAGTCGCACCTGGTGACAGTCGAGATCTGGGCGAGATTCTGGAACACTAGAAGCCGTTTTTGTGGCGGCGGTCGCTAAAGATCGACGGTGCGGCTACCCGTTACAGCGGCCGTTTTTGGGCCACTTGCAAGTTGGGGGAGGTGAGACTCAGCCTTACAGCACGGTACACAGTCAAGGTCAGCACGCGAGCTACCTGGAGCTACCCCTGTCATCGCCTGTTACGGCTTCCAGTCAGCGGCCTGTCGTGCCTGAATCCTCTGCGCTGCTCACTGTTAGCTGCCAGCTGCACCCCTGGAGCCATTGCTTCTCACGTCACCGTACCGAATCTTCAACACTTCAAAGGTTGATGAAAGTAGACTAATAGCGAGAGGTGTGCTTCCCAGGGTATCCGTAGAGGTAGAGTCACACCTCCAATGATAAAACCATCCTAGTCGGATCCAGGCGAACGGCGTATTCCGTGATATCTTCTTGTCTGATACCTCTCACTCTTCGTCAATTGAGTATTTAGTCATCGAATTGGGCGGCCATATCTTTCGACTCAGTCTCAATTTCTTCCAGATCACCACCGACAAGTACCTAGGTATCAAGAGGATCACCCAAGGCTTACACGTGAGCTAACGCAACTCCTGTCTGTTTACCCGCGTTTCCTTCCTTCCTCAAAGCTGTGAGAATACACACACAATGAATCCAACCGAGTATATGGCGCTGACGCCTTGGTAGCGTGCTCGGGGCAGACTACATTACCCAACATCGGTCGGCCAACAATCGAGTTCTCCTTGCTTCCCGGGACTCCGCGCCAGCTCGAACTCAAAGGCAGATCTCTTCGACATCATCTCTAGGAGCGGTGATAATACTTGCGCCTACCGGTCTCCAGCCGGGTTGAATCCCACAGCAACAGCCGCTGC